>CM061137.1:48259322-48921822 GCA_030789695.1 Scilla litardierei | reverse complement strand
TTTGTGAGATGCAACACTGCTTTAGAAGGAACTTCCAGGTACCTGATTGAGAGGGCAATCCTTTCGCTGTGAAGAATCCCTTGTTAATGGCCTCGTACTTTGAACGCATGAAATTAGCCCAGATACCATCAGTGGCAAGGACCCGCCAGGTTAGGCGAACTCCATAAGCTACATTCAGGTCATCCAGGAGTCTCAAACCCACTCCGCCTTCTTTCTTTGGGGTACATAAGTCCTTCCAGGCCCAACAGTTAAGTGGACCCCAAATGAACTTCCTGCAAGCAGTGTTAATAGAGCGGATAACGGAAGGAGGGAGACGATACGCTTGCATCCAGAAAGAAACCATACCGTAGATTACAGAACGGACCAACTCGATTTTACCAGCAGTAGATAGAAGGGAGGAAGACCATCCTAGAATCCTCTTCTTGCATTTATCCACAAGTCGGCTATACAAAGTAGCCTTAGGGTAATTTGAAGAGAGCGGCAATCCCAAATAAGTAGAAAAAGTGGTGACCAATTTTATTCCCAGAATTCCTGCAAGCTCACACCGATTACGCACACCTTTGCTAAAGATGGCGGAACTTTTTTCCCAATTAATATGAAGCCCAGAGAAATGATTAAATTTAATGAGCAAGTTTCTTAGGCCATTAATGGATCGAGGATTTGCCCGACAGAAAACTAGCAAGTCATCCACAAAAAGGAGATGAGAAATAGCCCCTACTCTTCTCATGGGCTGGATAGAGCGGGAACTTTCAGCACTAGCCATAAGAAGGGAGAACGCCTCCATAACAAGAACAAAGAGGTAAGGGGATAGGGGATCACCTTGACGAAGGCCTTTGTTGGAAGAAAAATAATCCACTGGCGAACCCTCAATAAGTTCGGAAAACATAGGGGTAGTGATGCATTCAGAGATCCAATTAATAAATTTGCTGCCGAAACCCATCTGATGTAAGAGAAAGAAGATAAAGGACCTATTGACACTGTCAAAAGCTTTGCGAAGGTCCAATTTAATACAAGCTCTGGACCCCATAGGGTTGCTGAAGTCACGGATCTGCTCATGAGCTATAAGGGTACAATCAGCCAAAAGTCTGCCTTTGAGAAAAGCCACCTGATTGGGAGAGATCAAATCACAGATAACATGGGCAAGCCTATTGCATAAAATTTTACTAATAATTTTGTAGAGGACGTTGCAACATGCAATAGGCCTGTAGTCGCCAAGGCCCGTAGCATGCAAATTTTTGGGGATAATGGTCAAAAAGGTATGGTTGATATGAGGTAGCATGATGCCTGAACTGAAAAACGAAGAAACTCCAGAGATAACATCACCACCTACCACTTCCCATTCCCGATGGAAAAAATGTGCATTGTAACCATCAGGGCCAGGAGCCTTATCCTTACCAATTTGGAAAACTGCAGTCTTGATTTTAGAAGCAGATACATCTCTGTCCATCCAGCTAGAAGCCTCCAAAGTGATTTTCCGTCTGGGAATAAGATTCGGGAAAACATTCCAATGATCAGTTTGAGTGTAAAGATTTCTGTAGTAAATTGGGGCTTCCTTTCTAAGGTCCTCAGCACCTGAGATTCGTACCCCATTAGAATTAATAAAATGCCCAAGATTATTGTAGGATTGGGCGAGATTTCATGGCCATGTAGAAAAACTTTGAATTTCTATCTCCCAAGGTTAACCAGTTCTGGTACTTTTTTGCCTTAAGTCCTCCTCCTCAAGGTCTAGTGCATACGCAAGTTTGAGGGAAGCAAACTTCTCTTGAGCCTGCAATCTCGAATCATACTGGAGATTAGGATCTCCTTGAACATTGTCAAGATCCTGGCGGCAAGTATTAACATAAGGGAAGCTCTCTGTAAAGAAGCCCAAGCTTTCAACTTCCCTTTCAAATCTTTGAGATAGTAAGATAGTCTGCGCATATCAACATTGCCAACCCGACCTCCCCAATTACTACGCACCATATCATGAAATCCAGGCAAAGAGATCCAGGAGTTAAAGAATTTAAACGGTTTGGAATAGGAGTTTACCATATCAAGAAGATAAATAATCATAGCTGAATGGTCACTAGTGCCCGCAGAGGAATACTCCACATAAGAATTCGGTAGAAGATTAAGCCAACTCGCATTACATAAGACCCGATCCAGTCTGGCAGATATCCTCCCAGGCCCAATACGCCTATTACTCCAGCTAAGACAACTACCAATACTTTTCAAATCAATAAGCTGGCAGTTACCAATACAAGCATTGAATGCATCCATTGCCCTTACATCAGCAGGACGTCCCCCCAACTTTTCTTTGGAACTACGAACGCAATTAAAGTCTCCACCAACGATCCAAGGGGTATTGATCATAAGATTTGAGTCAGAGGCAATATCATCCCAAAGTGCGGCTCTAGAAGCAGTCAGGTTCATACCATAAACAGCAGTGAGACCAAATAATAATCCTGCAGAATTTTTGAAGATGGAGGAAATGTGCTGAGGAGAGGATGCAACCGTTGAACAGCTCCAGACAGCAGGGTTGAAGTAGATAACAATACGCCCTCCCTTATGAAGGTTCCTGTTGTCAATGCTCTGTCAGTCTTGCCCAAAGCATTTATTAATTCTAAAAGAGTTAACCACTTCAACTTTAGTCTCAAGTAAGCAGACAATAGACGGCTTAAACTTACTCAGCCTATACTTCAAATCTGCAAGTCTGGAAGGGTTGTTGAGGCCCCTAGAATTCCAGAAGTAAACTGACATTAATATAAATTAAGGGAGTGACATGGCACTAGACGTCCCCGCACGTCTGGAGCTGCGTCTCACAGTTGAAGCTGAGATATGGGGATTACTAGAGGGGCGCGAAGCATCTCGTAGCATATTTTGTTCGAGGACCCAATCCTCATTAAGAAAGGTAGGCTCAGCTGGGGGATCCGGTTCAGATGTCATCAAATTAACAGAGGCTGAAAGTGATGGGCCTTCACTACACGCAGGAGGCGACGCTGAATCAAGAACCGGACTTTGATCCCCAGGTGCCGCAACAAAATCAGATGAGGGTAGGATGTTTCCTTTGTTGGCATAGTCTTCAGCAGCTTTATTAATTGCTGTACAGTTAGTGGCAATACAAGCCGAAATACTACTTTCCCCCACCTCTAGAATGGAGTTCGGTTTTGTAATGACTAACACAGGAGGCTGAGGGTTGGATGGAATACTTTGATCCCCGGTTTCAATTGGTTGAGTTAATGTGACAGGCAACGTTGCAGACTCCTTGACACAAGCCGGTTCATGGAGAACAGCTGAGGTAGATGCCTTCAAAATTTGGATTGAAGGGCGCTCCGTGTCCTGCGGCCCCATGGGACACTGAGTGTCAGAATGTCCGAAGCAAGCGCACCTATCACACCTAGGTGGCTCGCCCTCATACTTGAGGTCAATAGATATAGTAGAGAGGTCATCGAGTTCAACTAACACACTTCTCTGAAGCGGAAGAGCCGCATCTACTTCAACCAAGCATCGGGCGTATGATATCATATCCAGTGATGTCGTTGCCTTGTCAAGACAGATAGGGTTACCAACCCCACTTGCAATTATATTCAGGATATCCAGAGTCCACATACTCAAGGGGAGGTTGTGAAATTGAACCCACACTGGGATAGCAGTGAGGATGTCACGTCCGTGCTGAGTGGTGGGCGTCCACCTCTATAAAACCACAAGCCTACCATCAAATAGCCATGGACCCCGTGAAGTATATTGTCGCAGTCTTCCACATTCTCAAATTTGAAGTAAAAATAGCCGTTATCACGGGAAAATATACGCAGCCCCCCTTTAATTCTCCACAACCTATCGGTCCAAGCTTTGATCTGCCCAAAGTAGGGAATATCACCCAATACATAACCAACAAGGGTGTTCTGCCACTGGGACGCACCAATGTCAATGAGAGGATTAGCAACTTTAACCCTCGCCACGCCTGCCTATCTGATGATAGGGGGACCAGGGACATCACTAGAGGGTCTGCGTACTTGCGCCTAGAGGCACAGATGTCCACCCAAGATTTCTTTTCGACAGTAGGGTTGATAGAAATTGCAGACAAAGGCCGCACAGCCATTCTGTCAAGCGCCTTAGGTGCACCAACCTTCGGTACAGGGACATGCCTTCGTGGGGGTAGTCTCGCACGCCCATGAATGATTGATCCACCTCTACTGATAGATCTACCCGCTTTACTTTGATCTCTACTGGCAGATCGACCCAGACGCCGATCGTAGAGCGCCGATGCCGCTTGGTGAAACCCCCGGCGCAGTTGAGTTTTGCTTTTGCCTTGAACGCGGATCCAACCATCTCCCTCAGCAGAAGCCTTTCCATTGTCACCCGTGGATCCCACCTTGTCTGCGCCGCCGTCAGGAGGACGGGAACCCGAACCCTGAGAAACAGCATCGGAGAACCCTAGAATCGCCGCCGCCGGCATTCTTCACATGGAAAAAATTATATATATATATTATAATGAGAGAATATTTAGACTGTGAACGAGCTCATCTCCGCCCAAATGGGAGTGCTATATTTAGAGTTTTTTGTAATTCGATTTTGTTGATTGGTCTTCTATTATTTAGGTTAGGCCATTGTCAGGCCTATTTTAACTCCTAGACTATGATATGCTTAAGATCATCTTATTAGGTTGTTTATCACTATTAATCCTTCCTTGGTCCAATCCTAATTTTGCATATGATTGGATTAATGAGAGTTCGTATGTATACTGTACACACCTTGATCAACGATCCTTTGCGATCTTTTATAATAGGATCTGAACTCCTATTAATTTAAGTTACATAGTAATAACCTAATAACCATGGTTTGAGGTATCGGCCGATACCCCATGGTATCGGCCGTACCGTATCGGTATCGACCCCTAACGAGACCAAAACCCCCTAGAAATCGGTATCGGACGGAACAGAAGGGGTTCGGCCAGTATCGCCCAGTTTCGGGCGATACTGGCCCAAACCAACTTGGTGATACTGGCCGAAACCCTTCCGATCCGACAACCTTAGGTGTAGGCAGAAGATGTCTAAAGGAGGAAGATGACAGACCCCAAAAAAAATCCAAAACAAAATCCATGTGGGCTAACAGACACATCACTCGTGAGAGAACAGAAAATCACCCGTGAGAGAACAAGAAAGTGCTCGTGTGGGAACATAATTACACGTGAATTGGAAGCTTTAAAAAGAGGGGTAGAGCAGATTATTTGAAGCTTTAAAAGAGGGGCTGAGTAGATCATTGAATTCACAGTAATTGGAAGCTTTAAAATGGGGTAGAGCAGATCATTTGTTACAAACCTCATCAGTGCTCAACAAGAATTCTCCAAGCTCCAATCCATCCACACCCTTACTTCCGAGTAGCGAATCTCCTGAACTCCATTCCCGAGCACATCATATCACCGTGAGGAGGTGCAACGTAGCATCAGACGCCCCATCGCCGTCATGTAGCAGCAACTGTGTAGCAAAAGAGGAGCAGTCGCCGTTGAACAATCGCCGTAGCAGCAGACGAGAAGAGGAGCCGTTGCTGAAGGTCGAGGATCCGTCGCCGTATCCGTTGCCGTCGCTGAAGGTCGAGAAGAGAAGCCCTAATTTTTCGCGGTTGTGCAAAATCGACGAAAGGATTTGATTTTTGATGCCTCGCAGCTTCGTCGTCTCGAGGTTAGTAACAAAAAATTAGTTAAATTACATAATGCCCACATAGTTCTTCGTATTTACAAGCTCACCATTATAGTGAAACCTAATAAAATGAACTAATGGCATATTTGTAAATAGACTGAAAAATATGGGCAACTGAAAACACTTTGAATCTGACAGTGCATGTTCAATTACCAAATTACCCACGTCCTTTATTATATTTACGAGTTTGACACGTACCTAAAACCTAATCAATAAAAAGAATGGCACAGTCGTAAATATGAAGAACTAGGTGTGCAAAATGAATTCAAATATGTGAGTGCTGCTAGCCTGCTAAACACATTAAACATCTAGCTAAACTCAGTTCGATTTAATTACACGTTTGCCTTTAACTTCGTACCCAAAGAGTATGGTTAGCGAAATGTGCAGTGTGAATATCCGATGTACTTAATACTAAGTAATTGAGTCCTTAATACTATATAAATACTACTAAAAATACTAATAAATACTAAATGAAGTTAAGGAATTATTGGTTGAAAACAGTATGTACTTAAATGAATTATAGGTAGGAAATACTAGGTACTAATATATAATATTAAGTTAATTCTTTATACTACAAAAATGCTAATTAAAAAATACTAATAAATACTAATAGAAGTTAAGGAATTATTGGTAGAAAATACTAGGTACTTAAGTCCTTATACTATAGAAATACTAATAAAAATACCAATAAATAGTAATAAATATTAGGGACTAAAATACTAAAACATACTAAAGAATCTAATAAATATTATAAAAATTACTAAAGAAATACTAAAAATTACTATATAAATACTGAAAATAGTAAAAAGCATGGGTTGAGGTATCGCAAATGCTTGTACAATATTGCATTATACACAATACTACAAAATTAAAAATAGAAATACCACAAAATACTAAAGAAATAGTAAAAATGTCATACTATATTGCAATATACAAAACAGTAAAAATAGTACAAAGGTTTTAAAAAATTAAAAATAATTGTAAATACAAAATACTAAAAATATCAAACTTTTCTAATAAAAATATGTTAGAACTTATAACAAATAGGTTATAAAAATACAATAGAAATACTACATAATACTAAAGAAATCTCGAAAATGAACCTAAAATGTTAGTTTTATTATAATCCAAAAATGTTAAAATTAAAATGAAACAACAATTTTTGAAAATTAGATCTCTTTTATCATGTGATAATTTAGAATAGATCTGTGATAATTATTGTTCGATTAATGCTGCTATGCTTGAAGTTAAGTATGTGATAATTGTTCAGATTCCTAATACCTGATTAGGACAACCATAAATAAATTAAATTTTTATGAAACATAAATTGTTGTGTGATAATAATTTTAAAAACCTAATAAGTTTTTAATTACAATTATTCCCTTGTTATATGGTGCAGTAATTAAAATGTCTCGAACAACTCCAAAGGAGAAGATATTGGATGTTGGGTGGGCTTATTGTAAAATGATCGCAGATAACCATAGACAAGTAAGGTGCAACTATAGTCGGAAAGAAATGCATGGAGGCGTCTCGCCTTAAGGAACACTTAGTGGGAATTATCGGGGATGTGCAGACATGTCCCTAGGCACCTAAAGAAGTGCTTGAAGAGATGAGAGCACACATATTTAAGATGAAGACCGAAAAGGTACATGCCAGATTTGAGAAGAAAAGGATGGAGGAGGAGATAAGGGCAAAGCATACAGAGGAAATATCAGATGACTCAGATGAGTATGAGGATGACATCGAGGAGGCACGGGACCTTAGAAGAGCTCTTAGAAGAAGTAGGTAAGAACTTGCCAAAGAAGAGATTAGAAGTGAGGGCGGAATGATGAGAGCATGATCGTCTGGGTCTGGAGCCTCTGGGCTAGCCAGATGGGTAGTCGTGTCGGCTGAATAGCCGGTATGTTCGCGTGTGGTTCTGCTCACGATGTTCAGCTAACCGGTAGACTAGCCGGTGCTCTCAGACCCTGTGTCGACCATTTTTCTCTGATGAAGAAGGGTAAATCCCGGTTAACCATAAAGAATACCTTCATGAAGAATGTCAAGGCCTATGTCGGCCGAGCTTGGCCAAATTTTTCTACTTCAACCACATCCCATACAATATGACCAATAGCCCATATTACAGGCCCATGGTGGATGCTATTGCGGAATTGGGACGTGGCGTTTCTCCACCCATGCTTGGGAGTTGGCACACACATACTTGGATATGGAGTATGAAGAGATCAAAAATTATGTAGAAACATTTCGTGTTCAGTGGGATGAGTACGGTTGCATACTGATGTGCGATGGCTGGACAACACAAAACAGAAGGAAGATTATTAACTTCCTTGTGTATTCGACCCACGTGACGGTGTTCCTGGACTCTATAGATGCAATCGACCAATTCCAGAATGATCCGTACATATTTGATCTTATGGAAAAATATGTAGAACTAATTGGGGAGCATAGAGTGTCCAATTAGTTACCGACAACGGGACAAATTATAAGTCAAATGGGCAGCTGCTGATGCGAAAGAGACATCATCTGTATTGAACCATGTGTGCAGCGCATTGTATCGATTTGATATTTTTTGACATGGCAAAAGAAGTAGTCAAAAATATTGTCGCACAAAGTCAGATGGTAACATGATTCATATACAACAAAGGATGTGTGCTCAGCTTGATGAGAAGAGAGACGGATGGAAAAGATTTGATCAGGCCCGCGATAACAAGATTTGCGACCCACTTCATTGCTTTGGATTCTCTGTACGCGCACCGAGATGACCTGCAGAAGATGATCACATCCAGGGACTAGTCCGATAAAACGTTGGAAACGTGTACGATCTGATTCACGGCGATGAATTCTGGCAGGCTATCTCTAATGTCATCGCCATACTTGAGCCCCTGGTGAAGGTTCTTCGATTGGTCGACAGCGATGATAAGGCCGAGATGGGTTATCTCTACGAGCTATGGACCGTGTAAAAGAGAAAATTCGGAAGAATGTTGGTAGAGATACAAAAAATGGTGGGACATGATTGACAAGAGATGGGATACGCAACTACATTAAGATATTCATATTGCAGGCTATTTTCTGAATCCTCGCTTTCAGTACTCCTCCAATGCAACAAACGACAACGGGGTGCTGGTTGGACTCAGACGCGTGATCGAGAGGCTTGAACCAGACATTTCGAAGCAAATTGACATTGACAGAGAGGTAAATGAAATTCGGATATTTTTATTGTGATATATAATTTGATGTAGTAGTTTACATTCTAAAATTATGATTGATAATTATAGCTGGAGCCCTATAAGATGAGAGTTGGTTATTTCGGCTCCGCTAAGGCGGAAATGACGATAACAATGGTCACTCCAGGTATCTATATGGACCTTAGATTTCTATATATTCCACATAAAACGATCCATCTTTTCTAACCACTGGAAATTTTTGCAGCTCAATGGTGGATAAATGTTGGGATAGAGCAAGCTCCAATTCTTACACGCTTAGCTGTGCATGTTTTGAGTCAAACGATCTCTTCGTCCAACTGAACTAAAATGGACTACCTTCTCACTCATTTACACTAAGACCAGGAATATGCTAACAATGGAACACCTTAAAAGTCTGGTCTATGTGCATTATAATATAAGACTGAGACATAGACATGCAAGAAGGAGCGAGAAGGATGATCACCAGTTGATCGATTTGGATCAGATTTTTCACGAGGATGATCCATTGGAGGAATGGACCAGGGAGACAGAAGACATGGTGCTCGATGACAGAGACAATACTTGGTTGGACGAGGCACTTGTGGAAGCAAAACGTACAAGAAGCAACCAACCACGGTCAAGTCACGCCCCAGCGAATATCCGTACAAGAGAAAGAAGGCAGCTACTCAGGCTCGTCACGATAGCGATGATGTTGTCTTTCGATGACCAAGGTCCTACAGACAGAGGTTGTGGTACGTCGGTATCCGTTCGCCCTACTGAGAGACGTGGGACCATGCTTATGATACACAACATTCACATGGGTATAGAGAGCATGATAGGCAGCACCACAGTGAAGAACGGGAGGACGATACCTACGGTAGACACTCTGAATATCAAGGGTATCGACGTGCTTCTGATTATTATGGAGGTTATGATATTCCTGCCATTCATGAATCGTATTCTGGTGGATACTCAGGCAGCCAAGGCAGTTATTGTGCACCGTACAGACACTATGATGTCTATGCTAATTATGATAGTCAATACAGGTACGATCCGAACGTGACTGAGCAGTCCAGCAGTCAATGCAGTCATAATACGCCTTTCATCGAGCAGAGCCGGCACTCAGCATATGATAACATGATATCTTTTTAGGCCTGGAACAGATGCAGTATTCATATCCTCCATACTACCATGCACCACAGCCGGATGATGAGAACTACGAATGAGATTTTTGTATCTTTTTATTTATTTTCTTCATTTTTGTATCTATTGATGTATTTTATTTAGTTTTTGTATTCTGAAGTCAGATTTTTGGTTCATCAATATTTATTGTTCTTTTATATCTATTAATTAGTTAATTATTGTTACAAATGGGTAATGTAAACAGAAAAATACATGAAAAATACATGAACATACATGAAAATTACATGAAAATGCAGAAAAATGCCAGAAAATACCGAAAAATACATACAGATCATTAAAGGTATTTCATAAACATTAGATGTATTTCGTACTTGTTACATGTATTTCATAACTGCTAAATACAGAAAAATACCGAAAAATACAAAAAAAACCCCGAAAAATACAGAAAAATACATGTAGATCTTTAGAGGTATTTTATAAACTTTAGATGTTTATAATTTACAACTTTTTTCATGTTAACTCGTTGCAGGATTACAAGTTAACCATCGATGTGATGACACGTTTCGAAGCACCAAAAGATGATTGTGCAGAGATTTTTCAAAGTGAATGCGTCTTCATGTTCCCTTTTCAAGTCGAGGTCATGCTCGGTAAGATGGCACATTTAAATGTCTAGTATTGAAATATTGAAATATTTCTTCTATGTGATTATCTACCCTCCCTTCAATTCGAAAGAAAAATTTCATCGGTAAGTCTCCCGAATACCCCAGTAATACTATAAAAATGGCTATTATGAGGTGTATAGACAATAGAATTATGTAAGCATGCAATCTGTAGTTTAAATGAGGCGTGCACGTGGACATATGTAGTGCTTATGATACTGGCTTTTAACCTGATTAATGGAGAAATCAACCGAATTGCTTTCTCCATTAATCAGGTTAAATGCCAGTATTATAAGCACTGCATATGTCCACGTGCACGTCTCATTCAAACTACAGATTGCATGCTTACATAATTCTATTGTTTATACGCATCATATTGGCCATTTTTATTGTATTACTGGTGTTCGGGAGGCTTACCGTTGAAATTTTGGCTTTTGAATTGAAGGGAGGGGAAATTATCATATATGAGAAATATTACAAGAATCGTATTCCGGTGGATACTCAGTCAGTCATGTTGGTTATTTCAAGAATTGTATCTTTTTATTTATTTTCTTCATTCTTGTATCTTTTGATGTATTTTATTCTGTATTATGATGCCATAAATATGACTCATCAATTTTTATTATTGTTCTTTTATACCTATTAATTAGTTATTTTTTGTTACAAATGCGTAATATACAGGAAAATACATGAAATACAGGAAAATACAGAAAAATACAAGAAAGTATCACTGATACCGATACCCATACCGAAACGAAACTACCGATACAGACGATACCGAAATTTGCTTCCGAACCCACCGAAATGGGTCATACCGATACTGAAACCTAAATTTTGGGCAGAGCGATACCCACCCCGAAATCGATACCTAAAACCTTGGTAATAACAATCTTTAATACCTTCATATTTAAAGAGGAATCCTCGTTGGATAGGATTCCTATGTAGATATATTTGACTATGTGCTTATTAAAAAACTTGACCTAACTTTTTAGCACGTGATTTGAGTATGTATATTTCAAGGAAACTTCCGCATGTTTTCAACCAAAAGGAGTATTTTTAGCATGATATTTTCCAATTATAAATAGGCTCTCTTGTCTCTTCTCTTATTTATACTTTTGAAGAAGCGTTGGCATTAAAAGGAAGATGATTGATGGTAGAAGCCAGCAATGTGCATGGCAAGGAGATGAATGTTTTTGCGGTTTCAAACATCCGGGGTCCCTACCGATAAATGGTAATTCAAGAAAATGAGACAAGCATGGCTTCTCGAAGAAAGATGAGTAAGGATACTTACATAAGCGGTGTCAGCTTGTGAAAACGTACGATCATGTTGAGGGTCATGGAAGCTCTTCAAAAGCGCATGGAGGTCACGAGCGTCATCGAGAGACTCTACATGATGGAGTGCAACATGGACGATCATCATTGCTGGGGGTGCAAAGATAACGATAAACGAGTGGGAAACACCAATGGTCGAACACATTTACCGTCAAAGGAGGCAAATGAACGAAGAGTTAGACAATTGAATGGTGCTTAGGGCCTCATCACTCACTTGTGCATAAGGGGGCAAGGGCGCCCCGATCACCTTGGCTGGGTACTCCTACTCATGCCCACGTGGGGGGACGCCTCTTGCAACCGTCAGGGAGGGGGGGGGGTACTCGGACCCCATGGCAAGGGGAAGGGGCATTGCCCCTCTACTTAGAAACATAAGGTAGAGCATCAAGAGGGAGGTGGAAAGCCTCAAAATATGCAACATTATGGCAAGGATCATTGGGCAAGGCAAAGTGACAAGTGGGTATCACTGCTCGCACCTGCCTAGGGGTGGGTTACTCTGGCTACCCTAGCACGGGGGTGGGGTACCCTAGCTCTCTTGGGATATGGGTTGAGGGTTCCCATGCTCTAGGGAGGCAAAGCTTGTTGTTACGGAAGCAAGTAAAGGAGCGAACGGACTTGCATCTTGAATAGATAACGAAGCATTCGAGTGAGCATCACTTTACATGAAGGGAGTCATCCATGCATCACCCTAGTAAGGGAAGGGGACCCCGATCCCCCTAAAGGTGAGAGGGCATAGCACCGTGCAAGACAATAACAAGAAAATGATGACCCAACAACAGCTTCAAGTATCTGATGGACAATGCTGTCGAGGATTCTCGTTTGGCACCAGATGGCAATCACGAAAGGCTGAGCGGAGTGGTCAACATAGAGTTTAGTATAGAGCCAAGATAGAAGGATCAGAGCACGCATATCGCTTCTGACCAGGGAATTGTTAGGCGAGTTTCGACTGATAGAACGGGGCTTCACCAAAGGAATTTTCCAACGACGCTTCACCCTCTATACACGTCAAATATATTACCGGAGACCACATCCTACAATATAACGAAGATATAAAACAATGGATGTAAGTTTATATTTGGTTTTCTCGTTTAGAGAGTGTTTCGATTATGCGGTAGAAGGGGAGATATACCTTCATGATAAATTCTTCTCCAACGGGGTTAGATTACCCTTTTTACTAGAAGTAAAGGAATTACTAAGATATTACAAATGCTCATTATATCAATGGCACCCGAACTTGCTAAGTCTGATATTCTGTTTTATGATCATATGTCGAGTCAATGAGATCACCCTTTTAGTTAGACTTTTTAACGTATTTTATATGATCCGGGTTTCTCCTGAAGGCTTCTTTACTTCTTCGTAGCGAAGCAAGCAAGGACAAAGCTTATCACTGGCTTCATTGAGTTGAATGCAGAGAAATGATGTGAAACACGGTTTCTTTATGTGAAGAATATGGATGGGAGTCCATGGAGACATACTCCTTAGTGGTTCATCTTTCATTATATGGATGAAGTGCCAAAGTGCGAAGCGATAACGTCCAATGTAGAACTCACGAGGTCAAATCCAGCACTGTTCATGTAATCTTACTTAGTCCACAAAGAGTATGGAGAAAGTTGGGTTGTGATGCAATGTATGTAAGGCATTCCTTTCAGCTCACACGAATAGCTTTGTAAATATATAACAAATGAATTCATCGAGGTAAAGCAGTCGATGCGACTAGAGCCATGTATAAGCTGAGTGCATTGTTGCTGGGCATGCAAAGAAAATTGCTGGAAAAAAGAAGAAATTATAAGGAGATCTTATTCAATAGGAGATGTTGACGCATGTGCATCCAGTAAAGAATTTAAAGAAAATCCAACGTCCTCCAATGTGCACCAATGACTTGCTTTCATTACTCGATGGGAAGAGAAAACCGATGTCAAGATTGACGAGGAGATGGTAACTGATGAGGACATGATTTAACCCACGCTTGCAAGGCGAGATTACCTATCCCAATGATATGAAGCTACTTATGGGAGGCTTTAAGGTTGTTCTCGGATTCTAGGTGCTGTGGAAACACGAGGTGCTCGAGGAGGCATTGCAGTGAGAAATTCTGAAAATCTTGACTACATGTAGGGATGTCAACTTCCAATGTCCATTAGGATGGATAGGCATGCTTTTATGATGATATAGTTGGTATGTCATATGATATAGCATGATGTTTGTAGCTACCATGCGACATCAGTAGGTCGCTGGATTTAACTGTCGAGTGTCGATTCTCAGCAAGTTGGCAAAGCATTGTCCAGGTATTTTTAGATCAAGTATTATAAGTCGTTTGATAAGTTGCATGTTTTGTTGATCAAACGTATTTGTTTACTTCCGGGGCTTGTACATGTACCATACTTAGAGCCACACATTCACGTAGACATGAAGCTAGGCGAAAGGGTGATGCTAATAGGGAGACATTGCTTAGGCTGTAAGAGCGACTAGGCGACATAGATGAAATCACAACAAAGATGCTTTGTGCAAGAGCTTTTTGGACAAGTTAATGTTTTGGAAGAAAAAGAGGCGGGTAGGAGACACGCAATGGAGTTATCCAGACGAATCGAGGAGCTCGAGGTCCAGAGTTTTATAGAGAAGTGTAACATGAAAAAGACTCAAGATAATTTGGAAAAGTTGAAAAGAAAACATCTGGGTCTCTAAAAGGCCCTTGAGGTGCTGAGGGAGGAGCATGATGAGTGGATGCGCAGAGCTAGGTCAGGGTCAAATCCCCTTCTTAGCACATTGAATGCCTTGCAGAAAATGGAAGATGATCATGAATACTTCTACAAAACATTGTTCTTTAAATATAGCACCTGCAAGAGCTGAGGGCGTTCATCCTGGATTTGGAGCTTACATGCCTCAACCTTTATGATGGTGATCTAGTGGAAGAGCAGGGTAATGAAGAGGCGGATGATAAGCTAACCGATTTAAACTAGCATCTATTGTATTGCTCTTCATGGATGAGAGGATGATACAGTTACCTTCGATGCACTCCATTGACTCGACGAGCGTTGCTAAAAAGCCAACAATTAAATTAAGGACGATTTTTGCATTTAGTCTAATTTTTAAAACATATTAACAAAATTGACCAAGTTCAAAACAATTTACCAAAACCGACCAAGTTTTGGTTGCGCGTGTGTGGGAGCTTGTTAAGCATTGGATGCGGTTTGAAACCGCGTCCAAATTGAAATTTGGACGCGGTTTGAAATTTGGACGCGGTTTCAAATCGCGTCCAATGCCCAAATTAAGGGCAGCTGCCAACTGCTGTCCTGGAGCATCTTACTTTCCTTTGTTTCTTCCTCGGACAGAAGCGATTTTTACTCCTTGGGCAAAGTAAAATTCTAACCATCTCATGGAGTTTTTGGCGATTTGGTGCGTCTCCTAGGTGATTTTGAGGTGAGAAATATAGTTCATAATAAGATATATGTTCTTGAAAAAATTCAAATTTTGATGGTTTTAGAGAAATTAATGAATGTCGATTATGTGTAGGGTTAAAATAATGGCAAGTGATAGGATGTTTGTTACATGCTATTTTGATGGAGATTTAATGATTGATGAAAATCACGAACCGAAGTATGTCGGGGGTGCTGTGAGACCAATTATTGTGAGAAGACCGTCAACATATTATGAGCTAGTAGATCGGATATACATAGGCATACGGATAAACCGGCAGGAGGTTGCATTGAATCTGGTGTGCAAATGGCCAATAACTGATCAAAGGTTTACAGCGGTTAAGATATCAGATGACGGGGACATGGAGATTCTATTTAGCTTGGGTGAAGTTTAACGATCAGCTGAAATATATGTGGAAAAAGAAGCAATAATCAACACCAGAGTGAGCGAACCACATGGCACATTTACTCGTATGCTGGATATTGGTAATGATTCGGCTGACTTTATGCCTATAGAGAATATGGCGGGAGAAGGGTGTTCGTATAACCAACAAGAGGATACGTAAGTATAGAAAGTTTTGAAGTATTAAATACGTTTATGTTATATTTGTATGAAGTAAATTCGATATGCTAAACATTTCAATTATTCAATGACATTTGCAGTTGGAATGTTGCGGGACAAGGAGATGATGCAAATGCAACTTACTCCACTTATATTCAAGGTCCATCTGTACCAAAGACGATGCCTACGCAAGCAAATGCGATTCCTGAAGATATTGACAGACCCACATATATTGGAGCATCGACGTCTATAGCGAGACATGTGGATGACAAAAGTGATGACACAGATAATGATGAACATCCTAATGTAAGGGAGGATAACATGCAGGTTGCTGACGATCTAAATGCCGATGATACAGACTGGATACATTAATCTTTTGCAGACAATACAAATGTGCAGTTTGAAGAGCCGTTGCCAGATGGAGAGGATGAGGAACAATGGGTAAACGCTACAATTATGAGGAATACCCAAGAAAGGCATTTGATAGAGCCTAGGCTTCCGAGCAGTACCAGAGTTTTCAACGTTGATATGTATGATACAAAGATCGACTTGATAAAAGCAATAACGGAATGGAGCATCGAGCACAATGTCTCATTTAGACCAATCAAGACAAACAAAACTTGCTATTCCGTGATATGTGGCTTGAATCATGAAGTGAATCCGCATACTCAAGATGAGGGGAGTATGAATTGTCCTTGGAGGATTTATGCAGCGGTGGAAAAAAGAACAGCTGGGAGGTTTAAGATAACAAAAGTAGGTGATGAACACACATGCAACAATCCCACTCTAAATACTGATCATAGTCAAGCCACATCATCTTTCATAAGTTACAAAATTATGCCCCCAGGTGAAGACCAAGCTTGATATGACACCTGCAGAAATACAAGATGCCATTCATGCCATTTACACATCAGAATATCATATCACAAAGCATGGATGACTAGATCGAAAGCTTTAGCGAGGATATTTGGGGATTGGGAGGAGTCATACAAGAGGCTCCCACAGTACTTAGAAGCCATCAAGGAAAGCAATCCCGGAACAGTGTATAAAATTACATATAAAACTATCGGGCCAAGAGTGGCACAGTTTACAGGAGTGTTTTGGTCTTTTGGACCATCAATTGAAGGGTTCAAACACTGCAGGCCGGTCCTAAGTATTGATGGCACACATTTGTATGGAAAATATGCAGGGTGCTTACTGGTGGCTACATGCATGGATGCAAATGAGGGTCTATTTCCGTTAGCATTTGCAGTAGTATCAACTGAATATGTAGAAAATTGGAAGTGGTTTTTCTGTTGCATCTATGAGTTGATACCGAGTGCCCGTAGAATCCGAACGATTACCTTCATTTTCGATAGAATGAAAGGTATTCCGAGAGCACTACGAGAGGGATGGCCAGGTTCTAGACACCATAGGTATTGTCTGCGCCATATTATTGCAGTCAGAATAGATGCACCAATTGTCATCAGCTTGGTCATAAGAAATCATGTTGCCAAAATCCTCTACGCACAGCATCGTATGTTCTTTTTCACATTTCATGTTTAGTCTTTATGAAAATACTTGTGCACTAACTTCAGCCAATGTTGTAGGGCTCCATCGCATCGAGGAGGCGGTTCACGTGCCTGAAGTAATATAATGCATCCGACTGAAGAAATTCAATGTCGCATATTATTTGAAATCTATGTATCGTATATTTGATATATGTGAATGTGAGTGTAGAAGATATATGTAATGGATCCAATGTGATATATGTGATGGATATGCTATATATGTAAAATCTTATATACTTTTGGAATGAAATCGGATATATGTGATATATGTATCTTATTTACTTTTCGAATGAAATGCAACTTTCTTGATATGTGTGTGCTATATGTGATAATGTGATTGATATGCGATATGTGATGGATGTGTGACTGGGATGAGATGTGGGAATGTGAAAGGAGCTGGAAGAGTAGTTTGGGGCTGGCAGCAGCTGCTGCTGCTGATTGCACAATTTCAGTGCAATCAGCAAGCTGCAGAGCAGCATTCAAGTAAGGGCATTTTTGGCCGCGGTTTCAAACCGCGGCCAAAATGCACTGAATCTGGATGCACTCAAACCGCGGCCAAAAATGCCCTTACCTGGATGCTGCTCTGCAGCTTGCTGATTGCACTGAAATTGTGCAATCAGCAGCAGCTGCTGCTGCCAGCCACAAACTACTCTTCCAGCTCCTTTCACATTCTCACATCTCATCCCATTCACCCATCCATCACATATCGCATATACATCAAATTATCGCATTTCCCATGACATATATCACATACCTATTGCATATACCACATATATCCAACTCATATCTCATTCCACACAGCTCAAACATATAAAACCCACATAAATGCCATATTTCAACACATTGAAGATAAAATTTCAGATTTCATTCCAAAATTAAATAACATTTCGACAAATTTAAACACAATGAAAATAGCTTTATTACATTCATTGCCGCCTATGTAAAAACCTGTTCATAAGAGACCGCCCACGCCTGTATGTGAGAAACGGACCTCGCTGAGTTGATGTGTCCCGTTCCATAACTGGTTGGGTGTGTTGTGTCAGGGAAGTGTCAGCTTCATGCACGTGAGTCTGATGTAGATCGTCTGCCAGAGTCTGATGTGGCTCGTCTCTCATAGTCTGCAGTGGCTCGTCTGTCAGATACTGCTGACATGGGTCAGCTTCAGGGACAACGGTATATGGCGGAATAGGCTGAGACGTGCTGGCTTTATACCCAGTATATGACTGATAATGCTGAGATGGGTCGCCTTCATACCCGGGATATGCCTGATACTGCTGATACATACCTACATCATAACCGGTATATGGCTGCAGCTGCTGAGAAGTGCCGGCCTCATCACCGGTAAATGGCTGATACTGCTGAAAGGTGCCTCCTTCATCCCCAGCTGGCTGATACTGCTGAGAGGTGCCTCCTTCACCCTCGGCTGGCTGATACTGCTGAGATGTGCCTGCTTCATCCCGGCAGGCTCTTGCCGTCTTGCACCCTCACTTCTATGTCGTGTACCGCGGAGCACATGTCCGATCTTATCCCTAATTTGAAGGATCTGCTCTGTGTATACGTGCTTCGTAAGCACGTGTACACATATCCTCTAACATTCTGAGTGCGTCGGTCTGCAAAACAAATGGATAAAATATATATTAGAAACCTATGTATAAAATAAACAAACATTTTAATGCTAAACTACTATTTACCATTTCCCGCTCGATTGGATCATGATGCATGTAACCATACGGGGTTCTTGCCTACTATATATCCACCTCCTTGTGATCCTCCAATACCACTCCATATATACATCTAAACTGACAGCATCCCCCTGCTCAACAATATGTGCAGCCCTGTCGTACCACTTCATAAGGGGGCTCCACAGTGGCTTCATTCCATGCTCTAGGGTTCATGCCAGTCTTCACCAGCATGATTGGAACCGCTTCTGGAATATGCTGCGGTATACCAAATTGGTGCATAACAGATCTGGGACATGCATCACCAATACATCAAAGCAAACTAGCGGTACTCGCGCACGCCAACTCTGATTTTCTAAAACAAATAAATCAGGAAGATTCTGATATCTCTGAAGATATGGCTCCCAGATCACCTAAAGGAAATTAAAATTATGAATAACTCATCAGAATTCGTAATATTAATCCATCGTTCATCACATCAATGTATAAAATTTACAACTTCTTACCTGCGTCAGCTCTAACATGTCAAGCTCAATTCTATAAAAATCCAGTTGCCGCTGAGGGTTTTCTCTGAATGACAATGGCACATTCCACCTGCACCCTAAAGGGAGGGTGCCATCCAATATGTCTTGGGAGCAAGTCGGCCTGCCTATATGCAATATCTCCCATGACCATACCTGTGAATATGAATTTGTCAGTGACTTACTATATAAAAAATATTACAATGAACTTAAGTTTCAAATTGTATACATGCAATAAGGTGGAGCATATGTATAACCCCGTTGTTTCCCTTCTTGCCACATTACTTAGCTCTGCGTGCAGGTAAGCAAGCACAGCACTACCACAGGAATAATCTCCAATGGCCTCTATATGCTCCATCTTTGTCAACCACCTGAGATGCACCGACCCTTTACTTGGATCTGGCACCAATAATGTGCCTATCATATGCAAAATATATGCCCGAGTATATTGCCGAATCTCCTCAGGGGTGGCTTCTGCAGGCAACTCCATAAACGTCTCTCGCAACCAGCTCAGTTTTACTTTAGCTCCTTGGTTTTCTATGGATGACTGTCCAAGGAGTCGCTCCATCAATTCCGCCCAATTGGGACGGGTTGGCATTCTCCATATATGAATGCCCTCAACAGGAAGGCCCGTGATGACTGACACGTCCTGCAATGTTATCGTCATCTCACCTTGACGGAGATGGAATGTATTGGTCTCGGGCCTCCATCTATCCACCAATGCAGAAAGTAATGCCCAATCCAACCGTATTCACTTTAACCTCGCACATACATCAAGCTTGGCAATTTCCATATAGTGTGCTGCACGCTCATCTAAAACCCATGCGGTATGTTTCCTCGTGTGGTCCATTACCAATATAATATCCGCCTGCAACCAAAAAATATGAAATGTTACTATACTTCATGCAAGATTACGAAGAAAGATACATTTCGTAAAATATTAATTCACTAGTTTTGTTCATATCTGCCCAGGCTGTATATGTGCTGAACGATGTCATTCCTGGTCATTCAAGACCGAATCTGAAACGAGTATCGGGTCCATATGTGCTAGAAAAAATATATAAGATGAAAAAAATTGATATATTAAAAAGAAAAAAATTGGATGTTGATGTTAATGATGAATGTCACAATCAACTAACATTAATTGATGTTTCATCTAAAAGTTATTTCAATTTATACATGGCATTTGGTAGAAATTTTTTTAGCATATAATGGATTGGTGTTTCATCTAAAATTTTGTATTGGTGTTTCATCACTAAATACATGGCATTCCATAAAATTTTGTATGCTAAAATTTTGATTATGAAACACCAATACTCCTATAATGGTGTTTCATCTAAAATTTTAGCTTACAATTTTAGCATACAAAATAAAATTTTAGCATTTCATGTACACACCAATACTCCTAAGGCTCACTAAATTTAGATCTGAGCCAAGAAAAAATTTCATCAACACTTAAACCCATTGACATTTGGTAGAAAACAAGAGCATTATGAAAAAAAAATACAAGAAACATACCTAATGAAGGTTTTCACTCCTTGATGAAATTATTACTTTAGAGAGCTAGATTTAAATCCCAGAAAGTAGAAGGAAAATACGGCGGTTTTAGGATTTTTGGCGAGGAAGGAAGAAACAAAGAAAGAAAGAAAGAAGAATGAGAGGAAACGGCGCTGCGCTGCTGTCGAAGAGGGGGTCTCAATTTGGACGCGGTTTGAAACCGCGTCCAAATTGCGTTTTGGACGCGGTTTCAAACCGCGTCCAATGCTGAAAAGCCCCCCACACGCGCGCGAGCTGCTTTGACCAAGACTTGGTCGGTTTTGGTAAATTGTTTTGAACTTGGTCGATTTTGTTAATATGTTTTAAAAATTAGACTAAATACAAAAATCGTCCTTAAATTAAAGAAAGTAGTCCTAAGATGAGAAAAATTATGTAATTTGTCTTAGTGTTTTTCCTTTTATGCCTGATGGGATGTAGAATAATCTTTTACCATAATAAAAGAATTTTTACGACTTGGTTAAATAATTTTTTTTCTTGTGGTACATCACACCAGCATTTAGGGCATATCCAATGAGTTATGCGACTACTTCTTATGTGGGTCAAGTTTTCCAGGAGTTGGCGGTCATCACCTTTTCTTATAATTGTATGATAAGTGGGACGTCAACACTTCTTGCTTATTCCTTGAGCTATGTGATCATCGCAAGGGGGTCGAGTTTATCCGGAGTCAGCAAGTTTTGTCTCTCAATTGACATCTTGATGTACAAAGATAGGGTGGAAGTATATAGCGCATACCTATATTTACAAGTCGACCGACCCTTCTTATGTAAGGATGATTGAGTTGAGTGGAGTTAGTTTCGTTAGACTCTTCATTCCCTATGTATGTGTTTATGCTATTAGGTCAGTAGTCATTGCTTATCCTTTTCACATATACCAGAGGAAAATAAGGAATTAGTATCCCATCTCTTTACTAACATATCAAAAGAGTCATGCATTTTTACAATGAAAACACGGAGATATCCAAAGAAAAATCTTTATTATAATATACAAAAAGTTACATGTTTTTCATGCATATGGGTTGAATTTTATTCACACAAAGAGTAGGATGTGGATCAATGAAAATATTTCTTCAAGTGAAGCACATTCCACAATTGGAGTATCTCCTTGCCACCGCTTATCTCAAGCTAAGTACATGGTCATACTATCACTTTGACATAGCAGGGGCCTTCCCACTTGGGGGGCTAGTTTACCTTTATTTAAGGTATCTTTTCCGCCTAATGTTAGCTCTTCTTAAGATCAAATCATCAACTTTAAAAACCTCACCCTTGGATTTTTAAGTTATAATAATTAACTCATTGCTTGTACATGGTCATCCTTTATTATGTATTTTCAGGCACCTCAGACAGGAGGTCGAGGTTGTACGTCAATACTTCTTCATTAGCTTTTGGGTTGGACGGGTTAAGGTGGATAGTGTGGAGAGTAACCTATACTGGAATTAGGGCATCGGCCCCATAAGGTAGCTGAAAGGTGTTTCCCCCGTCGGGGTCTGGTAGGTGGTACAATGGGGACTATAGAATTCTTGGAAGCTTATCCATCCAAGTGTCAGCCATATATTCGACTTTCTTCAATAAGACATTAATTATGTTTTGGTTGTTATCTCGGCCTGACTATTGCACTGTGAATACCTTCCATCGTGAAGCGCATGTATATGCATAAAATGCTGCAAAACTGACGGAAATCCTGGTTATCGAACTTCTTGTCATTATTGGTGGCAATCACTTGTAGTATGCCAAAGCAACATATGATATTCTTTCACACAAAGTCATAGACATTTCTTTCACAAATCCTAACAAGCGATTCACACTCTACCTTCTTGGTGACATAGTTTATTATAACAATTAAGTACTTCCTTTCCCAAAGCTCGGGAAAGGCTCTTAGAGGACTATTCCCAATTGCACAAAAAGTACATGGTTACCGATAAGACTCATCTCTACTGATTGTTGCATTATTAGATTTGCATGTTTTGACAAGTGTCACACTTGCTTATGCAACAATTACTATCCTAGCGAATTGTTGGCCAGTAATAACCCTAGGAAAAACCTTCCAAGCGATTGTTTGAACGGCTTGATGGCTGCCACAGATTCCTTCACGAATCTCTCGAAGGTCAGATTCTGCCTTACCTAGATGTAAGCACCTCAACAATGATTGATCATTAACAACGATGAATGATCTTTTGCACAGTACATCTCCCACCAAAATGTACAGTTAGGGATTCCCTTTTATTGTCGAGGAGAGTTCTGTATGATGAAGATCTTATGCACAATACATCTCCCACCAAAATGTACGGTAAGGGATTCCATTTTATTGTCGATGAGAGTTCTGTTGTTGAGTTACACAATAATTGGGTTTATTCAACAGGGTTTATCATCCACTGCCATCACTTTTAAGTTAGACTTCATACTTGGACACGTTAACACGTCTATTATAGTGGCCATGTCCCACAATCATGATCGGGCTGATAGCTAATTTTGATAGGATGTCAGTCTCCATATTATCACTTCTTGGCATTTGGATGACTTCGATTTTCTTAAACTTTCACATCGACTCTTGGATCAGAGACGTGTGTTGCAGAGACGTGTGTTGCACTAGTGCTGGTTCATTTACTTCAAATTCAATATTTAGTTGGCTAACCACCAATTGGAATAATTGAAGATGATCAAGACATCCACTCCAATAGAGTTGGCAAGCTTTAGGCCCGTAACAATCACTTTATATTCTGCTCCATTATTGGTTGTCAAAATCCAACTTTAAAACGAGTTTGTCTTTGACATCCTTTGGATTGTACCAGACGACCCCCGCACCAGACTCGTTATAATTAGAGGCTCTGTATATGTACACGTTTCGTCGGGGCTTCTGCATAGGCAGGTTATCAATTTGCATTGGCTTGTCTTGTTGCTCTTTAATGGAGTTCTCTACTAGGAATTTGCGAGCACCTAAGCTTTGACGACTGTACGTGGTTTGTAGTGCATCCCATACTTGGACAATTCAATGACACAATGAAGATTCGTCAGATCATTTTGGTTTCTTGAGGGTTCGGCCAAGGGGAAAGTTGAACAGGGCTATCACAGTATGAGCTTGGAAGTATGATCTCAATTTTCTTATGGTGACGATAATCGCGTAGTCCGCTTTTTCACCAAGTGAGTAATCTAATTCGCTAGCCTTCAATACTTTACTAACGATGTATATAGCCTGATGCAAGCATGCATCGTCCTTTGAGGATAGAACTGAAATCCTCTTTGAAGATCGCCAAGTAAGAAATAATGGGTTTTCTCTATCCGGTTATGCCAGGAGAGGACAGTTACTCAGATAGTATTTCAACCCGGCGAATATCTTGTTGCATTCCTCTATCTAATGATCTTCCCTCGTTTATGTACCCTTTAGAGGACTTTAAAAAAAGAAGTGCATTTTCTATATGGCATGTTAAAAGCCAGTGCAAAGACGTTAACAGCCCAACCAAGCATTGGGATATTCTTTACTATCTATGGTTCTTCAAGATCGAGGTTGGCCTCAATCTTTTTAGGCTGGCCTTGATCCTTGGCTTAGTTATGATGAACCAAGAAACTTACCAGAGGTGATGCCGAATGCACACTTGTTGGGATTCAGCATGTGGTATTTGCGCAAGACGTCAAATATCTCGGACAAGTCCTCTACATGCGTGAATGCTACCCCTGATTTTACTAATATATCATTAACATAGACTTTCATATTCCTCCCAATTTGGGACTGTAATACTTTAGTCATCAGGTACATTACAGCTACATTCTTGAGTCCGATAGAATGACTAGATAGCAATACGTCCCTATGAATGTGATGAAAGAAGTCTTTTCTTCGTCTGTTTGCTTCATCCTAATCTAGTTGTACCAAAAAAAGGTATCCATGAAGCTTAGTTGTTTATGCCTGGATGAGGCATCCACCTTCTGGTCGATGAGTGAAAGTGGGAAGGAATCATTTGGGCATGCTCTCTTCAGGTTGGTGAAGTTTATACACATCTTTCATTCCTCACTTACCTTTAGTATCATGTCGATATTTGATAGCCATTTTGGGTATGTTACGTTTCGGAAGAAGCTTGTGATCATTAGCTTTTGAACATCATCGTCAACAGCTTGTCTTTTTTCGATGCTAGTGTTTCTTTGCCTTTGCTTAATTGTCTTAAAAGAGATGTCCACAATCAATACATGTTGGGCATCATTGATCGATGATTAAGCAAATATATCAGCATTCTTCCTTAAGAAGAGGAGTTGCTCTTTTTGTAATTGTGGTAGAAGCGCTTCAACTTAAACCGTTCTAGAGGGCGAGTCGGCAAAAACCTTTTCTTATGTGCCTGCCGCCGCTCTTGGTGATATGTTCTCACATCGAAGGACTTGATTGTATAGATTTGAGCGTGTCCCTTTAGCTTCGTCAAGGTCAAGTAGCACCTTAAAGTCACATCATGTTCACTTCATGCTCGTCATGTTCCATTTAGGATATGAAACTTCACTTTGATGATATAGTAATATAAATACCTTCAAGGCCAAAAGGGATGGTCGTTCCAAAATGGCATTGTATGATGACGATGCTCTGACCATGACAAAATCGAGGTTTACCATCGTCCTTATGCCAGGATCATTACCTATATCAGAATTAAGTTGATTATCCCACAACGTAGGCTTGGTGCCATGTTTTCTGATGAGAGGACTTGTATACTGTTTCAGGAGTTTCTTCTTGATCCCTGGCTTATCGAAGCAATCTATGAACAATATCTATCGAGCTGCCCATATTGACCAAGATGTGACATACGTTCGTATCCCTGGAACATCATGGTTGCCAATAATCACATAGATTACCTTTGCCTTCTCTGGGTTTTCTATGTGGCGGTAGTTATTGCACCGGTCGTCGTATTGATTCATCATTTGTTGTCACAGCTGACCTTGTCGCATCAATGCTTTCTTGTCTTGCTTAAGCTGCATGCACTTGTCTGGCGTATGCCCGCAATCTTTGTGGTACACACAGTACTTTTTCTTGCCCCTTACCTTAAGCTCTTTCCGCATGAGCAGTGGTGCTTAGTGTAGGAACCCTTCAGACTGAGAACCTGCATCAAGATCTGGGTCCTTTGTTTGTTGAGAGGGTTGAACTGTTCGAATCGATATGGATGAGTGCTTCGTGTCTGATTGTCGTTAAAGCTCCTTTTCATGTGGTCGTTATGACCAGTGTTCTAAAAAACGTTTTATGCGGCCGCATATGCGGCCGCATATGCGGATGCGCCCATCCAGCGCATGAAAACCACGATATGCGGGCGGAATATGCGGCCGCCCGCATATTCGCCCGTGTTTTGGTTATGCGGCCGCATAGTCCCGTGTGCGGGCGCATAAAAGGGTCGGATTTATTGGGTTTTGGGTTCGAAAATTTTCGAACCCGTTTAGCACCCGATACTGTAAATAATACAGAAGACTTGTTTTGTTTTGTTTTAGGTCTAATTTTACCCAAAGTTATCGACGCAGCGGCGAAAGCATCAAGTTTCGAAGGCGGACAAAGCATCCAATCCACGACGAATTTGCAGCGTTGGTCGGCGGCGACAGCATCCCGTCCAGCATCGATTACGCACGGTGGACCGCGGCGAAGAAGGAGATAGCTGCGGCGGTGGATTCTGCAACTCCCAGGTACGCCGTCGTTCATTCCTTCTCTCTTTTTTCTTTTTTTTTCTTTTTTCGTAATTCTTTGCTACACCCTGAAGCCGAAGGATAGCCGTGGGTTAGGTATTTTGGATGTTGAAGTTTATAGAGCGCAGGAGGCGGGGATGTGGGCATGGGAGGCGACAGACGAGGGGAGTTGCTCAGGCTCCAGCTGCAGCAACCTGCTGGGCATGTTTGCGTTTAATTGATGAAAAGTTGCAACATTGGAAAATTAATTCTTGTTTCTTCATGAACAAAAGGGCATTCGTACGTGTATTGTGCTTAGCAATGGAATGAGAGAGAGAGAGAGAGAGACAGAAAGACTTTAGATGCATTGACTTATAATTCTGAAGGATTATAATGTGTTATTACCCATGTTGGCTTTGTCTCATGTTCGTTGTTTTTAATATAGTTTTGTTTAATTTAAACCCTTGGAAACACGTGTCATAACTCAATTTTTAGCGAGCTTGGCTTTTCCTCTGCAAGGCAATGAAAAAGGGAACATAAGTCAGAAACAACATATGCATTTGTTTTCCTCTGCTCAAGTACTCAATGGAACAAATGTACAATAACATTCAAATAGCCACAAGCTTTAAAAAAAGATGAACATAGTTACATATGTAACACAATCACAACATTCAAAGTTGATAATTTTATACTTACTACTTATTTATTTATTAAAATATCATTTTCCGCGTAATCCGCATAATCCGCATAAACGGACGCATAATCCGTATATGCACTATGCGGTCCTGGACCGCACGCATAATGAAACCGCATTTTAGAACACTGGTTATGACCGCAATCATCTTTCTTCTTACCATCATCCTTGCGGATTTTATGTGAGATATCAAGTTCTTCAGCATTGATTTAGACTTCAAATATGGTCCTCAAATCATATAGGCTCACAGGTGGGTTGGTAAGGTCTAAGTTAGTAGTTCCGTTCATTAAGGCTAATGTAGCATTGTCCAGACTTATCTCTTTCATGTCGAACATGACATCACTAAAGCGCTTCATGTACTTACACAATGGCTTGTTTTTGCCCTGCTGTGTGTTGATCAAGTTGATGGAGAAAGGCTTGATGAATTGTTAGGTAAATAGCTCAGTAAGCTCATAGACATTGGAGACGTTGCCTAGTTTAATAGTACACGAGCAGTCATATGCAACCTTCAGCTGTGTACTTGAGAAAGCACGACACTGTATCACATCATTAAGTCCATGTAGTTGAATGACGCCTCTATTCTAATGAAAATGATGTACATGATTTCCAAAGTTATCGTACACTCTTGAGTTTTAGGATGTGAAAATCTTTAGGTATGGAGCTTCCGGTATAGCCTTCGGAAGGGTAGTTCATAGAGATGGATGCCCAGATCTTTTGGCTTCCTTCTATTTCCCTTCATCTCGCTTAGTTTATCCTAGAGTAGTTTCAGCTCTGCATCGTACTGTTTCACTTTTGTATGGGGTGCACAAAGCCCAATCATTGGGTTTAAGGTATGTGGATGCATGCTCAGAACACCTTCTCTATTAGGTTGGTGGGTAGACGATTGGATCTAGGGGTTGACTTCTGGGTTGAGAGTGATGGTTATTGTGAGCATAATGTGAGTCTGACTCCTGCTTGGGACCACCCTGGTCCTCCTGCTCTTGAGTAACATGCTGAGTTTTGTGCTGGGTTTGCTAATGTAGCAGTTAGGCAAGTTGCACTGCAGTGCAATAAACTGCCCATATAACTGTCCTTGCAGAGCGTTAAACGCTTCCAATGTCAGTTACACTGGGGTGGGGGTAGGCGTGGAGAGCCTTGTTTACTGTCAGTCTCCTGCCTTATCGGGTTGTGGCTAGCGTGCTCTTCTCCATTCGATTGGGACCATTATTGGGTGTTTCGCGTAGTAAACATGTTGAAGTTTGTGTCCAATAGATACCATGCACAAGTGGATCCGAATGGCTCTCCCTTGGCCTGTTTATAATGATTTAAATATCGACCGTATCGGTCGACAATTCAGTATCGGGCTGAATCTGATATGATATCGTTATTTTTCTCAATTTATATAACAAACCCGATATTTCATAATATCGATCGATAAGGTTGATACATCGACGCGATATCGGCTGATAACGACCGATACTAGTCACAACTCACGTGTAAATATGTTTGGATAAAAATGATCCAAACTCGTTATCTTTATAATATCAACCATTGCTTCGTCTTAGTTTCTTGATGAAAGGAAGAAAGAAAGAAAAAGACAAACAATTAGGGTTAGGGTTTTGAAATTTGAGGAAAATCGAAGGGAAATCATGAGAAAGGCAAGTTCTTGTAAGTTTTTTGATATTTCTTCTTAATTGCATTTTAAATAATTTTCATGATTTTTGCTGCCATTGTTTTTTCTCCGCTTCCTTCTACCGCCATCGCTGCTTCAGTTCTTCTTCTTCGTTGTCTTCTTTTTGTCTGACTCCCTCTGCTACTACTTCCCGTCCACCAACTCCTACAGCTGCTGCTTCCTCTTCTTCTACGCCAGTGTGATAAAAGACGGTTTCATTATGCGCACGGTTTAGGAGCGCATAGCACATAAGTGGATTATGCAGCTGATTATGCGGTTTATGCGAAAATGAATATTTTAGTAAATAAATAAGCAATAAGTTTATGTGTGTGTGTTTGTGTATATTAAATTAAAAAAATCTTTAAAGATAGGAACACGAAAAAAATGATACAAACTTTTAAAAATATTTATTAATTCATACTAAAACACCAGTACCATCAAGACGATCAATATATAAAATAACTAAAGTCTAACGTCCAAAGCAATCTACACACAACATAAATATTTAGTTTTACGTCCAAATCAAAAGAATGTCAAACACAATGACTTTGAAATTAAAAAACTGATTTTTATGCTTAATGTGTAATGTTTCTTAACGTGTTGGGATTTTTTTAGTTGTCGATCATGCATCCGCATATTTGCATATGTGGGCGCATAACCTTTAAGCGGTCGATTTTATGGCCGACCGCATATTTCAGCCGCATATCTAATTATTCATGCGGCCAAAGGCCGCCTTCGCATATGGGGCACATATGCAGGCGCATTTAACTTGTTTTAGAACACCGTTCTTCGCTTCTTTATGCTAATGATACTTCTTCTCTTCTTCGACTCTTTCTACTTCTTTTTCTCCGGCTCCTATCACTGATGCTTCTGATGCTGCTACTGTTTCTTCTCCACTTCTATTAATGTTGCCTCTTCCTTTTGATGGTCTGTGTAAAGTGTTTTTGCTGAGCTGCAGCTCTGTTTGCAACCTAACAGAGAGCTGTCTTGTCATGTGCTTCGGGGGTGTCTGGTTGTAGTGCTCTGGGCCTCTGTTTGGCCATATCTGGTATTTTGGCGGGGCCTCTTGTTGCTGATGTTTTGCATATTTTTTTAGATCTGGCTTGCTATCTCGTGTGCTTTGTTGTCCCGAATTGGTTGGAAACTAATATTGTTGGGTTAAAAAATATTATTTCAATATAGACATTATTCCGATAAAACGTTGACATGAAAATTTAATTATATAAATCGAACCTTTATTAAATGAGGGAGGTATTTATACGTACATAGATGATTATAAATTGGAATTGATTTCAGTTAATCTTTGTAGTCCAGTCTTGAGCCATGTAATGAATCTATGATTATGTTATTGTAGATATAACACTTGTATCGGTTTTGTTTTATTCACTTCGATATTATATCAGTTTGGATTGACATTGAGATTATCGAAAAGGTCCCTTACTGCATGAGCCCTATTATTGATTATAGAGATTGACACTATGATATTGTCTTTAGGCTACACATTGAGGCGTTGTGTCCTGATATATGATATGTACCATATAAGTCCCACAAAACTATCAAACTTAATAATTTTTTAATATTTTTATATCGAAGGAGATCAATCAGGATGTATCGAAAGGGATCAATTCTGACATATGACATGCTTTTCTTCTTCTAATCATGACATGATATTTTTTAATTTTTTAGAAGTATTTTTATATCGTAATTTAATAAATATTCAATGTTCACATCTTTGATCTTTGATAGAAAACGAAAATGTTTGCAGGAGCATCTAACAGGCATCATCCATCACTATAGGAATAAACTTTTGGGATTATGGGACGAAGATGAGATCCAAAATAGTGAAATGCACGTTTTGTGATTATGTCATGTGCGATGGTATTAGCTGCTTCAAGACACATCTTGCAGGAAAGAGGAATTTGTGCTCCTTGCACAACCGTTCCTAAGGATATTAGGTTGAATGCAACAGAGGCGTTAAAAGACACACATTAAAAGAGATCAAAGAAACAAACATTCAAGCTCTAAAAAGTAATTATTGATGATGAGGAAGTTAAGGTGGATTCTTCTCATTGTACTAACTATAGAGGTCTAAAGTTCAAATGACGACTTATAGACAACAGTGCATGCATAAGATATTAGAAAGTTGGAGAAACTGGGTGGAAAGAACAAAAGTAAAGGTGTGCATACCACTCTTATGAACATTGAAAGAAGAAGGAAAGGGAAGATGTGTGCGAGTGGATTGTACGATGTATTTTGAGACAGGTCACTATTTGTTATGATGGATCCCTATCCTTTTAGCCAGATGTTACGAGCAGTTGGTAAATATGGACCAAATTTGAAAGGATGAACATCTTACGAGTGATCAAGAGTGATGATCACTCAGAAGTATCTTGGAAAAGATGTGGGTTGTAAGAAGGAGAAGTTGGAATCCTTTCTAGAGGCATGTACACTGCATAGCTGTAGTTTTATGACAGATTATTGGATTGATCGAAGTTCATGATTTTGTGGCATTCTATGATTCGTAGAACGCATCTAATATATACATAATGGTAAATATATCTGACTTGATGATTGCAACAATTGATAAGTTTGGAGAACCATCTGTCGTTCAAATAGTGATTGACAATGCTTCTAACAATATGGCTGTAGCAACATTGTTCGCTATGAGGCATCGATTTATTTTTCGAACTTCCTATGTCAGAGACACAGTAATCTCTTGTTACAGGATATTGTAAAGATCAAGTCTATTCAAAATGCTATTTTAGATGTCAGAGTGGTCATTGTCTACATGCATGCTCATACGATCGTTCGTGGTATGCTAAGGGAGAAGATAGATGACGATCTTGTTATGCCCAGAGTTACTCAGTTTGTTATAATATTTTTATTCTTGCAAACCTTACGTAAGAAGAAGTCTAAATTGAAGTCTTTCGTCAATTCCACAGAATAAGAGTTGAAGTTTTTCAGGTCTGCTCAAGCAAAAAGGGTATAAATCAAAAGTCTAATCTAATTTGGTTCACATATCGCAATTAACTAACTAATTGAGGTTTTTGATTAACTTTGTAGGTCTATAATAGCATCAATGGCCATTCATTTTGAAAAAAAACGTTACACGTATTAAACATTTGTGAGCAAATTGTCAATGTTCTTCGAAGGCATATAGTGACACTAGATCGATGAGGTAGTTATATGGAGACTTGGAGATATGTAAGAATGACATCGTGTTGAATCTGAAGAATAATGAGAAAATTCAAGAGGATCTCAATGTTAATTGATAAAAGATGGAATGATAAGTTGAAGACTCATTTGTATATGACATGAATTTGGTGAACCCATACTTTTATTACCAAAGACAAGAAGGCTATTGATAGAGATGATGCTTTTGTAGATGGATTTACAAAGTGCATGTTGAGGATGTACATGACAAGATTAGCTTCCGTTTACATTTGTATCAAAATCGAAGCAGGTCTTTTGGAAGGAACGTAGCGCAAAGGCAAGCTAAAAATTCTTTACTTGATCCATGTATACTAATTTACTAAGATTAATTTCATACTATAATAGTTTTTTATATTGTACTAAAAGGAATTTAAATTTGGTTCTTAACTTTTAGTTGATTGGTGGCTATTGCATGGTGACATGTCTCCGAATTTGAAGAAGATGGCAATGCAGATTTTGGGATTAATCATTAGCTCGAGTGAATTGGAAAAAATTGGAGTGTTTTTAAGAGGGTAAAATTTTTAAAAAATATTTTGTATATCATTCTATACTCATTTCTCATGATATAGCTAATTGGCGATTGAATTTTTCATTAACAACTTCACACTAAAAGAATGAATAAAATAAGTACTAATAAACTGAAAGACGTGGGTTATGTCAAATTCATTGCTTAATTGAAGGGAATATTCTGGTCGTTCCATGATGGATGGAAAGGTGATCGAGTGGATGAATCTTTCAAAATTAGTAAACACTTCTGTTGAGTCAGATGAGGAGGATGAAGTTTTTCCTATAAAAACGTCAACTTGACGGCAAGTTGAAGACGCGGTGGGTGCTAATCCAATATGAAGAGCTAACAAAAGTTAAAGATTTCAAAGAAATAAAAAGCCATCACATCATCATCAAATGAGAAGGTGAAGCGAAAGAAGCAAATACTCGAAGAGGAGGCTTTATAATCTTTATCATGTTCATCTTAGATTCATCTTTAAAAGATATTTTGCTTCGGGGACAGAAGATGTTGAAGGACAATTACAAGAGATGAGCAAAGAATGGGGATTTTGGTTTATTTCAGGTTTCATGTAGTGTAATATGATTATGAATCATGTAATGTAACTATGTTAGTTTATTATAAAATTGAGTTTTAAACTTTAGGATAATTTTAATTTGTTTGTTATATTTTTTGATCACTTCACTCGTTATGTTGACATATTTCACATTTCTTTCAATCTTTATTTTCAAAGTTTTATTTGTTTTTTGCAGGTAAGTCATGTTAAAGATTTTTTTGCTTTCATCCAATAACACATCAATTGCTTATTGATTAGATACAACTGTGGGTAGGTCACTCTTTCTGGTAATCTTTTAATTCATTTTCTATTCATGCGGTACTTTAAATTTTAATATTTTATTAATTTGTACATAGTATGTTAGTGATAATGTTAATGCGTCATTGTAACTTTATTTGATGCTATTGATGATATTTTGATAAAACATGGATATTTATGATATTATAAATACTCATTAGTTATTAAAATTTGTATAGTAATACTGTCTCATGTGAGCAACCCAATATTGACGTGGATCCCTGCTATATCCCTCGATATCTGTATTTGACTTGAAAAATTAGTCATCTGATACAATACCAATATATAATATTTAAATCATTTCTTGTCTACGGGTCATCACTTGGTCTGCATATATCACAATAGTCATGAACATTAGCGAGTCGAATCGGAATGGAGGCATCAGCTTCAACTATTCCGACGCTTAAATAAGAACCTGAGGGAGATATTATAAAATATATTAAATGAGAGCATATTAATAATAAGAATGAGCTCACCTCCCCAAATGAGAGATCACAGTATAATATTCTTTGGCTAAGAATTGTATATTTATAATGTCTTATGTGAGAAACCAGATATTGATGCAGATATTGATGCGTATTTCTGATATATCCCCCGATATCTGATATTCGATATGAAAATTATCCATCTGATACAATACCAATATCTAATATTTAAATCATTGCTTGCCTATAGCTCATCACGTGATCTGCACACACCACAACATCCAAGAACGCTAGCGAGACGAATCCGAATGGAGGCACCGGCTTCGACTATTCTAACGCTCAAATGAGAACCTGAGGGGGATATTATAGAAAATATATGAAACGAGAGAGCATATTAAGAATGAGAATGAGCTAACCTCCCCCAAATGGAAGGGATACATATAGAGTTTATGAAGGATCATTTTGGTAATTCGACTTTGTTGTTGGGACTTCCATTATTTAGGTTTGGCTTTTGTTGGATCTTTTTTAACTTTTGGACCTTTTGGACCTGTATAACTTTTACTGATGATGGGCTTGAGTTCACCTTATTGTGTGGTATACTACCACTATTGTTCGACTCTTATAGTTGGACAATTGACACCTGTGTCCCCGTGTTTAGGTAACACTATGCTTTCCTTTTCAAATTTTTTCTGCTTCCTCTTTTACTTTGTGGCTGGGCCAATATAATGCCTGATCTAACATGACTTGTGATGTCCTTCACATGTTTGGTAATGTTTAGGCTGTGGTAGGATGTTGTTGAGCCTGCACAAGGGTATTCATTTAAATATTGCTGCTGATTAAGCATGCCCTGCATAAGTCTTCTGAAATGTGATTTTACACTACATGGTTACATGTTTTTTATTTTTAAATGTAGCGATAATGCCTCTAATGACTTAGATTCGTGCCCGCCATGTGGGGGCAAGTTTTCCACTATTGGGGATCATGGGCATATGACTCATGACTCAGCTTAGAGAAAAATCAACCCAAAAACAGTTGTGATGTAATCATTAAATCGTAATTAGATAAACATCGGGTTCTATTTTTTCCCGCTCTCATATGCCAACTTTTCATGTAGGAGAGGTGAGGAGCATTCTTTCATTCTGAAGCCCGCAACTATGATTGCCAAGGATCTCAAAGGTGACAGAAAACTTGTGCAATCACATCATAGGATGTCTCTGTCTACGCCAAGGGCTAACAATGGGAGAAAGGATTCTCCAAGCGCAGATCACTATGCAGTCCTAGTGTCATGTCGCTGCAATTACACTGGTAATGCTCTTTAATGCAAAATTCTTGGTATAGTATTTCTCAATAGGTTTTTAACCTTGAACTTTCTATGTGACAGAATCAAAACTATTTTTCAAGCAGCCAACAAGTTGGCAACCACGCATTGCACGGGATCTTCTGATCTCTATTGTGTCAGACATTTCAGAACAATCTGTTGGACCTAATGGAAGAATACCTCAACTTCCAGTCCAGGTTAAACTTTTTGTTTTGGAATCATTGATGATAATGAATTAAGATGGAGCATGAGATTATTCTCAATTGGATCCATTTTTTTGTTCTTAAAATGTCTCAGGTGCTGACTCTTCAGGCTTCAAATATGACATCCAAAGATCTTACGCTAACTGTTCTTGCTCCATTAGCATCTAATGCTTCTCCTTCAGTTGTGCCCTTGAGTTCTGCTCCACTGACTACCAAAAGCCCATTCAGCGATTATTCTGCAGGTGGACATAAGAGGTTAAGTTCGATGCCTGTTTCTACAGAATCTAAAAAAGAGACCAATGAGAGCGGAAATAGATCAATATCTCTTACACAGCGCACTGGTGCAACCTCTGATGTAATGTTGAGCTCGGATTTGGGCTGTTCTCATCTTTGGTTGCAGAGTACTGTTCCTCTAGGGTAACTCATCTGCCATCATTATTCATTAATGTTGACACTGGGGCATGTGTATTGGAGTATCAGGGTTCTTATTTTAGCTCTGTTTGGTCGACTTAGGTGCGTTCCTGCTGGTTCGAGTGCTACAGTCAAGTTGGAATTGCTTCCATTAACTGATGGAATAATTACCCTCAGTACTCTGGAAATAGCTGCCAAAGAAAGAGGTACTGTTTGTCGAAGTACTAAAACATGCTTAAAATTTTTTAGCATCCAAGTCAATTCTTATTAATTTGTAATCTTCATCAGAGCTTAAGAAAGCATGGCTGTGGACACAGACAATATTGATAGACACGTGATGAGGCAATTTTTAAGTAGTACACATGGCACGACACAACATTGTAACACCTAAATAATAAAGAGAATGCATACATTCATACATTCATTCATAGATTTGTCTTCAAAAAGCCTAGACACTTCTCTAACAAAATAATCACACCCAATGATTACAATCTTTTGTGTAATTTTGCAACTTTGCAAAAGAATACTACTTGGCTTTCAGCTTTTTATAGAGTAACTCAATATATATCATTTCATACATTGAAACATGTCTAAATTACAAGACAATAATGGGTATCATATGCCATATGAGAAAACTATCATATAGCGACTGAAATGCCCGCCCCACATTTTTTTTCTAATAATTGGAATTGTTCATTTTGATCTTCCTATTCCAAAAACCATATATACAAAAAATCAAGTTAACCCCATGCTCTTTGCTTGATATGTGGTGGGAAAGTTCTGTTGTCGTAAAATCGTCAAATTTCAAGTGATAATGCATGGGCGAACATTAAATCCACTAGACTTATGGTGTGTCTGTGCTTTAGGACGTGTAGATTAAGATGAATGGTGCTAATCATCAGAAAGGGACTTGTAGAGTGGACTTTTTTTGCCAACATATGATAGTTTACTGATACAATATATGATACATTATTTTGAACATACCAATTGTTTTATACATGTCAATTTTGTAGGATTGCAAAGTACATCCTAGATGGATGAATAAGGCGGTCGACAAATAAAAACGTGCAACACACAAGCAGATAAAAAAGACAGAAATCGCAGCCAATCACAGATAAAATCAAATGTATGTTGGTTCGATCGAATCTCGACCTACTCCAGCAACCCCCAAAATCAACTATTAGATCAACCAGTCTCAACACGCCTACAAACACTTGGAACTCGCAAATCTCATGTTACACGCTCATAAGCACTATAAACTCGCAAATCACATGCTCAACAGAACTAATCTACCCAGCTAGACTTTGTCTTAATCCACACCTCGTGAATCTCGACCTACTCCAGCAACCCCCAAAATCAACTATTAGATCAATCAGTCTCAACACGCCTACAAACACTTGGAACTCGCAAATCTCATGTTCCACGCTCATAAGCACTATAAACTCACATATCATATGCTCAACGGAACTAATCTACCTAGATGGACTTTGTCTTAATCCACACCTCGTGAATCGAGAATTCCAGAACTACGTCCTGTAGTTCTCTAACAACAAAAAATAATGCACAATAAAATACAATGATCAAATCGTGATACACTACAAAAATATAAATAAATAAAGTTCAGTTTGCGGCGTCGATATGTCCTCGTCGATCTGCTCATAAACAGCTCCGCAATGATTCTGACCATTCGTTAATCGGATGTCTATATTGTAAAATCGGGCTTCTTGAACTTGCATGGGCCTTTATGCAATTTCTGATTTTATTATGGCCTTACCCTGTAAAATTCGCTCTTTCTTTGTTGAATTCCATGCGCACACTGTCAGGTCGCTGCCTCCCTTTGGATTCCTGATCGCGCCCGGGCGTACACCCGGAGAACGATTGTAGTCTTACCGCAAGCGCACGGTGAAGTGACGAGCGGGTATCGAACACGAGGAGGTGGTGTTGGTTCAAATCTATCCTAGGTTGGCTCGACTACGAATGTATTATTAGTGGAGATGGTTATGGAATGATGTAATGGAAATGGTGGTGGATGTCGGTGTCGGTGATAGAGAAGTCGACCAAATATCTATACAAATACAATATAATAAAAGTGTCTAGGGCTAGGGAATTCCCACTACGGACCGTCATACATCATTGTAAATAGTGAATCTCAATATTACTAGACTTGCATTGAGGTGAACTAGTCGTAACTGAATATAGAACCAAGCTCACGCTCTCGCGCTATTGCCGGTTTATAGCAACCTAGATTAGAGCCCAATCTCTTGCAAACCCTAACCTAAGCCACTAGCATGAAGATCGACATCATCGTTCAATCGCTCCTCGAGCCCACTCTCGTGCAAACTCGAGTTACGATCTAGGTTGTGATAGTTCGTATTCGTCCAATCTCTTGCAAACGAATATGTGTATAGGTTTACAATTAAAAATCCTAGCTTTGGTCCAATCTCTTGCAAACCAAATCTAGAGAAACCCAATTGTAAACCTAAATCGAATATCTAGGCCTTCCCATCGATTAGAATCCAATCTCTTGCAAACCCCAATCGATGGAAATCCCTAGCTATCCGTAATAAATCAATCACAACCTAACCTCCTAGCAATTCTAGCAATTTGGAAATTCATTCATCACAAATCTGAAATTAGATCCATAGGGTTCATCCTCATGCCCTAGAACAACAAATCTACTCTAGCATAGCAATAACGATATGAGAATCAATAAAAATCATTGCTTGCATACAAAAAGATAGAAAAACAAAGATTCAAACAATAAGAACAAAATACTTAGCTTGATGAAGATCTTCAATCCAAAATACAAGCTTTTAGATCCAAGAGGGGGCCTAGGGCATGGCCTAACCTCCAAAAGAATCCCTAAGAAAACATGTTGGGAACCCCCTCTAATGGTGGCTACAAACCCCCTTAAATAGCCCCCAAAAAACCCTAGCAAAAAGCCCCCAAAACCCTCTCAAACTCACGCACAAAATCAAGTCCGCGTGCAACCCAGATTCTGGGCAAGTTACGACTCGGCCGAGTGGGGAAAGCTCACTCGGCCGAGTGAGAATTCCAGCACTGCAGCGTCGACTTGCAGAAATTCCCCAGATTTCATCCGACCTCTGATTTGCGCGTTCTTGGCGGCGTTGGAATCGTCATGAAGTCTAATATCCATAAAAATATGAGAAAAATAATTTAACCACTGGAATGATAGCAGATTTCAAAAGAATGGGAGGATGTCTGAAAATCTGGGCGCTTCGTGTCCTCGGCATCACTCGGCCGAGTGGCAAATGTCACTCGGCCGAGGGGCTTTTGGAACTCGGCCGAGTCGGAGCTCGTAGTCGACTGACGGATTACAGAGAGTTGGACATTTTGGCTTGCCGTCGTCTGGGTGCCACTCGGGCGGACGGAGTCTCCGCACTCGGCCGAGTGGGCGTGCGATGCTCGGCCGAGTGCACGCTGATACATCTTTGTTGCGTGTCCGATCTGGCCGGCCGAGCAGGGTCTCAATGCTCGGCCGAGTGACTCCTTCACTCGGCCGAGTGGCATGCTGAAAATGCCCAATCTCCATCTTTTCGCTTCCTCATCGCTCCTACGACGTTCTTTCTTCTTCCACTCGTCTTCCATTGCAGAATAACCCTCAAAAGGGCCATGGTTGACACTCCGGAGTGGATGCAAATGCTTTAAGCTCATTTTTGCTCCCGATCGCTCCATATTTCCTGAAATCCGACAAAAACAAGAAATAGTGAAAAGCATCGCAATATTGTCGAATAATCTTGAAAACCGCAATATGAGCAATCGAAATGGCGTGAAAACATGCGGAAAAAAGGTGTAAAATATGGAGTGATCAAAATCCCCCAAGCTTACCTCTTACTCGTCCTCGAGGAAGACAAGTAGAAGGCGAACCCGAAGGGTAAAAATAAGGAAAAAATGAAAAAGAATACGAAGTGGAAGGGGTCGCTAGATTATTCTCTCAGATCTCAAGCCATAAGCTACACATCACGATAACTTGGGAAATACGAATCACATGCTATAAAGATTTCATATCTTACTTAAACATGGCACTTGCAAGCTTTTCAGATCAACAAAAGGGATTCTCTAAATTCATACAATCAATTCATATCCACATCATGCATTTCATAGAATTTAATATACAATTGTTGGCGATGTACTTTTCAATCAAGAGTTATAACAGAAGCATATAAGAATCACACCAAACATGCAATGGAGAATAGAATAAATCATGGCATTCACATATTTATATCGATTCATAAGAAATCTCCATAACTAAGGTATTGTGCTAAGTTTCAGCATTATCAAACTTCCCCATTCGTGCACCTCTCCACTCTAATGTCGTACTCACTCATATGGTCAAATGAATTCAACCCCCCCAGCTTAGCTTGAGGCATCACATCTAAAGGAATATGATAGTGGAAAATGGGATTTTTGCCTTGGTTTTCCCAAGTATTTTGTGGCTCCAATAATGAGATAGAGAAATATTTTTTTCTTTTGGACTTTGTTTCTCATTTTCTTCTTGGATTTTTGTAGGAGCAATTTGATTTGTATTTTTGGATTTTGGCTCCTTTTTGGCTTTTTGGACTTTTTGGAGCTAACTTTTTCTTTTGTGGGGATTTTTGGGAAATAGATGCGATATAAGTAGCTTTAGGAGGTGAACTCAAGTGACATGTAGAGAATAAAAAGATATATGTGGAGAAAGAAATAATGTAACACTCGGTTCACTCTAAGATGTGCACGAACGGTTCAATAAAATAATACTTCAACTAAAACTCATATGTAAGCATGGATATTCTCAGTCATCTCAATGAAAAGCGAAGTCAAGCGGTAAAGTTTACAACCATATCAGGTATGCAACAGAAGGTGAATAAGACAATAAAACTGATGCTTCAGATATACTAATGATGCGTGAATCTTGGTGCATTTCCAACAAAAGCATACCAAACACTAATCCATACATTCAGTTTCAATTAATATCATGCATTCATGTAGAGGAATCATCAAAAGAAATAGATTTGCAAGCACATGTGAATAGCAAGACTATGGAATACTCTAAGTAGCATGGCAAGGAATAATAAGCATCGTGATGGTTGGTAAAGCAATAAGATATATCATCATAAGGAACGCATCTAGCAAAAGAAGAGAAAGGAAAATAAAGAAATAAGAAAAAAATAAAAGAGAGGAAAGAAAAGAAAAAACAAGTACACAATATGATGCATGAACACACATAAAAGGAAAATAAGATGGAAAAAATAAAAAAGATGATGCAAAAATTTTGAAAATTAAAAAAAACCTAAAATAAAGTAAAAATGCAACTAATGCATCTAAATGGCATGGAAATGCACTCCCCCAAGCTTAAACTTCACATTGTCCTCAATGTGATCATAATGAAAGAATATGATGAACAACGATAATAATAAGGGGGTGAATGAAAAATGATGAAATGAATGACATGAAATCCTAATGCAACTACATGCACATACAATGATGCATGAGTGCGCTTTCCCCCAAGTTTATACCAAATAATCCTAATCAAGTGACTCAATCAAAAATGTCATGGCTTTGCAAAGCGTGATCAAGTCAAATGAATAAGAAAGTGAGTATTCACTTGAAAGAAATGCTCGATGGTGGTGAGCAAAAGGATGTGGCGTATCAAAATATGGAGAGGGGAATTAATATATATAATGGGTTTGGGGTGTAAAAGATTTTTGTTGCCATCATATGAGGTGATATTTATTCAAGCAAATCTATACGTTCCTCTCGCTATCGAGAGAATTCGTGTTTATTCAAAGCATAAAAATTTCTACACTACTGGATTGATATCACCTATAGCAAAAGGCGGATCCAGTATCTTTGCCGGTGCATGCAATTGCTCCAACTGCTCCTTCCGTGGCTCCGCCAGATGCATGTGTCCACGGACTCCAACGAACTCCAGCAATGCATCCTCCAGCATTCTCACAAGGACTCCACCTGTACCCTGCAGAGAATAGGATGCATCAGTTCGCTGCAAAAATTTCACCCTCATAATAAAAGTATTCCAAAGAGGATCGTCTATAGAAATATATGAAATAAATAGTGGTTGACGATACTTCCCTGGAAATAATTCAATATCCTCTTGTTCTTTGATAGCTATCTCCGTGGTGTCCTCTCTCAGCTGCTCAGGTACATCTGGATCATAGGTGTGGACCTCTTCGATAGGCTCGTCAAACTGTGACACGTCCAAGCATACCTCCGGTCCATAATCGTATGTGTGCTGCAAAAGGTATGACGTGTCAAAAATATCTGAATCAAAATAAATATCGAATGGAATACATGATTCAGAAATAGAGTGGGTAAAAATATCTCCCTGAGTGGGAGCAGGAAGCTCTGTGAGATAGTCCTCGACGTCAGTGGAAGGATGAGGTGGCTGCGGGAGCTCTAATGGTGGAGGATAGTGCTCGGGATCCTCATGAATGGCTGTGTCCTCGTCCCGATGTATGACCTCCCCGGCGATAAACTCTGGCTCTGTGTGTGATGCATCCTCAAAAGCATGCTCTGGCTCGACAGTGTGCTCATTTGCCTTCTCATCAACTATCAATGTAGGCTCTCGCTGGAATGGTGATGCTGGCTGCTCAGGTATGTCAACTTGTGGGGATGAATCATGTGGAGGGGAATGCTCGCAAGCAATCCTAAAATATAGTCTATCCCCCTCAAGAATGACATGGATGTCCCCCTCAATTGTTCCTGCAGCTGAAACACGGTTCATAACAAAATCTGCAAATCGTAGCTCAAATGCATCACCTGCTGTAATGCTCTCTAAACCGATGAACCTCACTGAATCCAAGAGGCCCTTTAATAAGTTCTGAAATGCTTCCTCCTCAAAATCTGTGGTCCACATAATACCATCCATAACACCTGATAAACAAAGATAAATACCTGGAGAAAAATATCAGTGGCACAAAAGAATATAGAAATGGTAGTAATGGTGGCGGGGGTGAAAATTTCTTTTTTTTTAATTTTTTTTCGTAGTCTAATCAACCTAATTGTGACAAATTGGCAACCAACGGGAAACACCTCCCCGGCAACGGCGCCAAAAACTTGATCGCGCCCGGGCGTACACCCGGAGAACGATTGTAGTCTTACCGCAAGCGCACGGTGAAGTGGCGAGCAGGTATCGAACACGAGGATGTGGTGTTGGTTCCAATCTATCCTAGGTTGGCTCGACTACGAATGTATTATTAGTGGAGATGGTTATGGAATGATGTAATGGAAATGGTGGTGGATGTCGGTGTCGGTGATAGAGAAGTCGATCAAATATCTATTCAAATACAATATAATAAAAGTGTCTAGGGCTAGGGAATTCCCACTACGGACCGTCATACATCATTGTAAATAGTGAATCTCAATATTACTAGACTTGCATTGAGGTGAACTAGTCGTAACTGAATATAGAACCAAGCTCACGCTCTCGCGCTATTGCCGGTCTATAGCAACCTAGATTAGAGCCCAATCTCTTGCAAACCTTAACCTAAGCCACTAGCATGAAGATCGACATCATCGTTCAATCGCTCCTCGAGCCCATTCTCGTGCAAACTCGAGTTACGATCTAGGTTGTGATAGTTCGTATTCGTCCAATCTCTTGCAAACGAATATGTGTATAGGTTTACAATTAAAAATCCTAGCTTTGGTCCAATCTCTTGCAAACCAAATCTAGAGAAACCCAATTGTAAACCTAAATCGAATATCTAGGCCTTCCCATCGATTAGAATCCAATCTCTTGCAAACCCCAATCGATGGAAATTCCTAGCTATCCGTAATAAATCAATCACAACCTAACCTCCTAGCAATTCTAGCAATTTGGAAATTCATTCATCACAAATCTGAAATTAGATCCATAGGGTTCATCCTCATGCCCTAGAACAACAAATCTACTCTAGCATAGCAATAACGATATGAGAATCAATAAAAATCATTGCTTGCATACAAAAAGATAGAAAAACAAAGATTCAAACAATAAGAACAAAATACTTAGCTTGATGAAGATCTTCAATCCAAAATACAAGCTTTTAGATCCAAGAGGGGGCCTAGGGCATGGCCTAATCTCCAAAAGAATCCCTAAGAAATCATGTTGGGAACCCCATCTAATGGTGGCTACAAACCCCCTTAAATAGCCCCTAAAAACCCTAGCAAAAAGCCCCCAAAACCCTCTCAAACTCACGCACAAAATCAAGTCCGTGTGCAACCCAGATTCTGGGCAAGTTATGACTCGGCCGAGTGGGGAAAGCTCACTCGGCCGAGTGAGAACTTCAGCACTGCAGCGTCGACTTGTAGAAATTCCCCAGATTTCATCCGACCTCTGATTTGCGCGTTCTTGGCGGCGTTGGAATCGTCATGAAGTCTAATATCCATAAAAATATGAGAAAAATAATTTACCCACTGGAATGATAGCAAATTTCAAAAGAATGGGAGGATGTCTGAAAATCTGGGCGCTTCGTGTCCTCGGCATCACTCGGCCGAGTGGCAAATGTCACTCGGCCGAGGGGCTTTTGGAACTCGGCCGAGTCGGAGCTCGTAGTCGACTGACGGATTACAGAGAGTTGGACATTTTGGCTTGCCGTCGTCTGGGTGCCGCTCGGGCGGACGGAGTCTCCGCACTCGGCCGAGTGGGCGTGCGATGCTCGGCCGAGTGCACGCTGATACATCTCTGTTGCGTGTTCGATCTGGCCGGCCGAGCAGGGTCTCAATGCTCGGCCGAGTGACTCCTTCACTCGGCCGAGTGGCATGCTGAAAATGCTCAATCTCCATCTATTCGCTTTCTCGTCGCTCCTACGACGTTCTTTCTTCTTCCACTCGTCTTCCATTGCAGAATAACCCTCAAAAGGGCCATGGTTGACACTCCGGAGTGGATGCAAATGCTTTAAGCTCATTTTTGCTCCCGATCGCTCCATATTTCCTGAAATCCGACAAAAACAAGAAATAGTGAAAAGCATCGCAATATTGTCGAATAATCTTGAAAAACGCAATATGAGCAATCGAAATGGCGTGAAAACATGCGGAAAAATGGTGTAAAATATGAAGTGATCAATTCCATGCACAGAAGTTGTGCAACCCGTTGGTTGTTTGTGTCCCCCACGCAATTCGGTCTGCTTTGATCTCCACGCAAGGAGAAAAGGTGATGTGGGAGCTCGGGTTTCCGTGTGAAGCCCTTTTTCCTTCAATCAATTAAATTTGCTCTGCCCTCCCTCTTAATGAATGCCAGTCGCTCACTTTTTCTCCATATCTTAATTTTGTTTGTGGCAGCACTCAATTAATTGCTTTCAATTTGCTTAAATAACTTCTTAATCTCTTTTAGTGCGTGGGAACTCCTTTCTCCTTAATTTTCTTGCGAACGAAAATTTTTGTGTGGCTGACCACTGAACTTTTTGCCTTTATTTTTTTTTCTGTCGCACACTTTGGAGTTTGTGGCAAATATATTTATAGGAGAAGATGATTATACCGCGAAAGCGTAAGGAGAAGATGTAGAAATCTAGTTATTCGTTATTGAACATGTCTTTACTATCTATAAAGTTAATCATGCAAACATAGTCAAGAAAATAATACTGAAATTCTATACATAATATGAATTTCATACAAAGTCTCTTTTTCCACTGAAAAAAGAAGGATATTCATTAATCTTAATTTTTATAATTTTCACTTTTAGTTTTTTTTTTCATTTTCTATTTTTCTAACACCAAAAAATCACACAAAGAAAAAGAAATCACACCAAAAACAAAAAAATCAAAAAAGTGAAAAACATACCAAAATATCCTATGAAGGTAAACAATAAGCTCAAACAAGAAAGCATACCTTCACGTTACCTTTTGGCCAAGGAACTTCATTGATATCCGACATCGAAACCATAGTTCCTTGTCCCTACATTTTGCATACACAGAAGATGTTATATGTGACCTAGTAACCCATATAGGTCCATTAATGTTAGTGAAAGTGCCTTTAGAAACCTAATTTTAAACTTCTTGTTCTTATTCGAACAATGGTTAAAATTATGTCCAATTTTATCACAACCATTGCATCTAGGAAGGAACACTTTTGCCCTTACCAAAAAGGGATTATTCTCATGTTCAATTTTTCTAAAACCTTGTCCTTTTTTATTGTTCGCAAAGAGTTGATTATTAAGAAGCATCTTCAATGACTTATTGCTAATAGCAAACTTTTTCACGCATGTTTCTATTTCTTGGACTTTAGATTTTAGGAACAAATTATCATTTACAAGCATAGAACAACGGGTTACAAAACTTCATCTTTTTTCCTTTATGTCTTTATTTAAGGCATCATTTTAAGCTTTTCTTTTTCAATTTTTAGACCATGCACATCTTTTCTAAAATTGAGCAATTTTTACAATTCTTTTTAAGCAATTGTTTCTTTTTTGTTTTTAAAATCTTGATTTTGGCCTCTAAAATTTCAACTTTTTTAGTCAAGTGATCGCATAGTCTAACTAAATCTCCATAAGAAAATTCATGTACCTCATCACTTAAATCCTCACCGCTAGACCCGTGTGTGCCATCAAACTAAGTCTTGTTACATGGTTCTCATTATCTTCACTATCATCGTCCCACGTGGTCAGTAGAGATTTTTTCTTTTCCTTCACATTCCCTTTCTCAACAATGGACAATTCGGTTTAATATGCCCATGCTTTTAGCAATTGTAGCAAATCAAATCATCCTCTGATTCATCATCGTTAAAGGAAGACTTACTTTTTTTCTTGTCATCCTTCAGTCGTGGGCAATTAGCTTTGATGTGTCCAGATTTCCTGCAATTATGACAAATAATTTCATTATCAGAATCATCAGAAATATTCTTAGACATAGAATCATTACGTTTATTTAAATAAAATTGTCTTCCATGTCTAGTCTCCAGATATTTCTTGAAACCTCTAACCAACAACTTCATCGTCGATGTCATGTGAACTCAACAATGCAATTGCCTTCCCTATTCTTTAGATCTACGGCTTCTTTAGTGTATCTTTATTCCCTTGCCTTAAGATCAAGCTCATATGTCATCAAGTTCCGATGAGCTCATCCATTCTATACGTGCTAAGATCTTTAGATTCCTGATCGCCGTAACTTTGGCCTCGAAGTTCTTCGGTAGTACTCCCAAAATCTTCCTTAACAAATCTTTATTAGAATAGACTTTTCCAAGTACCATGGAGTTATAGATGAGGGCGTTGAATCTCGTGTACATCTCCTTGATCGTCTCATTGTTTGTCATCATGAAGCTCTCATACTCATGGTTTAGCAAAGTAAGGTGAGTTTCTTTCATTTGAGATGTTCGAGTATGCCAGAGCTCCTTAGCTGTAGAATAAAGGAAAACATGATTATATTCAGTTTTATCCCAAACGTAAATAAGAGCATTCATGACTTTTGCCTTCAAAGTTTTATCCCAAACGTAAATAAGAGCATTCATGACTTTTGCCTTCAAAGTATACACTTTCTTATCATTAACATCTCATTTGTCTCTAGGCTTAGGAACCTCTACTCCCTCTATTTTAACCATAGGATGTGTGAAACCATGTTCTACCATATACCAAACATTGTAATCAACGGAACTTAGATAAATTTCCATGCGAGCATTCCAATATGCATAATCAGTTCCCTTAAATAACGATGGCCTAACTACAGATTGTCCCTTAACAAAAGCACCACTGAACTCACTCATGACTCTGTGTGTGTGCAACCCTAACCTTTAGGTTTAAAACTGGTCAACCTATGTTTTGATACTACTTGTAGGATCGTAAAGTACACCTTAGAGGGGGTGAATAGGGTGATCGACAAATAAAAACGTGCAACATACAAGCAGATAAAAAAGACAGAACAACCAATCACAGATAAAACCAGATGTACACTGGTTCGGTCGAATCTCGACCTACTCTAGCAACCCCCAAAATCACTTATTAGATCAATCAGACTCAACACGCCTACAGACACTTGGAACTCGCAAATCCCATGCTCCATGCTCACACCTATAAACTCGCAAATTCCATGCTCGACTAAACTAATCTACCTAGCTAGACTTTGTCTCAATCCACACCGCGTGGATCGAGAATTCCAGAACTACGTCCAGTAGCTCTCTAACAACCAAAAATAATGTAAAAAAATACAAGGATCAAATCGCGATACACAACAAAAATATAAATAGATACAGTTTAGAGTGCTCAGTTTGTGGCGTCGATATGCCTTTGCCGATCTACTCGTAGACAGCTCCGTAATGGTTCTGATCGTTCGTCAATCAGATGTCTATATTGTAAAATATAGCTTCTTGAACTTGCGTAGGCCTTTCTGCAATTTCTGATTTCATTCTGGCCTTATCCTGCAAAATTCGCTCTGTCTCCATTGAATTTTGTGCACACGTTGTAAGGTCCTTGCCTCCTTTTGGATTCCGTGCATAGAAGTTGTGCAACCTGTTGGTTGTGTGTGGCCCCTCGCGCTTCGGTCTGCTTTGATATCCACGCAAGGAGAAAAGGTGATGTGGAGCTTGGGTTTCCGTGCGAAACCTTTTTCCTTCCATTAAATTTGCTCTGCCGCTCTCTCAATGAATGCCAGCCCCTCACTTTTCTCCCTCTCTTAATTTTGTGTGTGGCAGCACTTAATTAACTGCTTTCAATTTGCTTAAATAACTTCTTAATCTCTTTTAGTGTGTGGGAACTCCTTTCTCCTTAATTTTCTTGGGCACAAAATTTTTCTGTTGCCGGCCCTTAAACTTTTTTGCTTTTAGTTTTTTTCTGCCGCACACTTTGAAGTTTGTGGCAAACATATTTATAAGGTTGATGTAACGACCCACTCTCCAGGTGCCGTCACAATTAAAACAATTTATATGCAGGTCCTGCAGGTGCTAGTGAAGTTAATGTGGAGCAGTGCAGAAAGAAATGAAATACTCAAAACATGACATGTAACACAGTTCCAAACTTGGGAAAGACAATACAATCTACACTACAACTGAAATGTAAATATAATACTTACCTACAGCCAGCTCACGTCCCAATATCCTGCATCGAAAGCTCTGACTCCTCGTGCTCAGGCGCCTCCGTACAATCCTGTGCGACACCTAGTGGGACAATAGAAGTTGCACCACAGCTCAATAGATTAGACAATATCTAACCAATGCAGAAATGATAATGGTGCACAAAAGTATATATGAGCAACAGTTATAAACGGATGGTACAAAGAAGTAAACATGTTGTGATTATTAATGTCCACAAACTACTGTAAGGTGGTACTCACTAAAGTGAAACAATCATACGTCGTGACTTATGAAGGAGAGTGCGATGTGGAACCCGATGACCTTCCTGGACCGCAGTGGTGCTACCCCCGGGCCGAGTAACATACTACTTAGGATCCATTCAAATGTTAGTACCTGGAAAATGATAGATCGTGAACGATCATGCCTGATCGTGGAATGGAAATCCTCTCAGACAGGGGCTAAAGGACAGGCTCCAATCGCACCCGCACTCTCACAATTATAAGTTTTCCAAAAACCCGGCGGGTCAAGCTAAATTAATTAATTATTAGTTTTAGTGTCGTGATGTGGTCCAAGTTCAATATTATGTAAACTACGTAGTCAAGGGGGTCTACTGCCGTACATGTAATAGTAACATGTTATGTCAAGAGCCAACCTCAATTCCATCAGTTATTCCTCAATAATGATATCACGAGTAACATATCTTGAACTACGCAATTTAACACAATATTAAACTTCATGTACTAGAATGCCCAGAGAGATAATTAAATGGCATAGCAATAAAGCTGGCATGTGATAAAGCAAGGCATGTATATTTCTCATATCATGATATTCCAAATCTGAACTGATATTTAAAACATCCAACTGTTCCATACAACGAACCAATAAACAAAGAAAACATGATAATTGCTTTGTTATAAAAGCCCAGAAGTCAATTCATAATGGCTCTAGAAGATCTAGGCCAGAGGGATCAGATTCCAAGTAAACCACACCAAAACCCAAACCAACAAGTAAGAAAACCAGCCGTGCCCAACAATAACCCAGGGACCCAAGATAGCACGAAGGGAAGCTACCAAACCTAACAAGTAAAGAACCCAAACGGTAAGCATGGTAAAAGCATGGTAAAATCCAATTAAAAACTGGAGTGTATGTGGTGATAAGTCTACTAAAAATCTGATGAGGAAACGAAGAAAATCAAGAAACGAATCCCACAGAAAATTCCCGCAATGATCAAGCCGAAGAAAGCAGTCGAAGCTCCAGACAACATAGAAAATACTTACAAAGCTTTTGTAATCATGAAGAATGGAAAAGGAGGGGATTTATAAGGTCGGAGGAACCTGCGGAGAGGACGAGGGGGCATGGCTGGTGCAGGAGAGTACGAGAGAGGGGAAGGGTGATGTTGTCGTCGTTAAGACCCTATCGGATCGAGTCGCTGCGACAGCGAGAGGGGAGGCGAACGCGATCGAAAGCCCTAAGTGAGGGTTTGGTTGCGAGTCGAAAGAGAGAGACGTGATCGACGAAACCCACGACGTTGAAATGAGAGGGGGAGAAATATCGAAGCCCTTGTGGGCCTCGTGAGTGGGCCGAGAAAAAAATGCAAGTGGGGAAGAAAATAAAAAAGTGGGCCATCACATCCTACCCACCTTACAAAAAATTCCGTCCTTGGAATTTTAAAACAGGATAATATATATAAACTAAATACAAAATAAATCCAACAACTGGCAACAACAAAAATGAAGATCAATTCAAACAACTGATAATACAAGCTTAGAGGTGGGGTGTCCGTCTCCACCGCGGACATGGTAAAAGTTTGGCGCTTCGGAGGCGGTGGTGGTGGCTGTCGCTCTGGCTGATTGGCACCGACAGTCGTCGTCTGCTCAACTCGTCTTGGATATCCACTAATGGAGTGCTCTGATGCACCGCAGATCAGACACAGTTTGTTCCAGTGGCGGTACTCTCTCATTCATGTATCCATATCAGTGACAGTAGTCGCATATCACAGGGCATCGAGTGCTGGTCTCTGCTTTGATCCTCTTACTTGGTGTGGTATGCTTCGTCTACATGGTGGACTTCTCCCGTTCTCCGATACGAGTGTATACTGGTGGCGCTGAAGGTCTCGGCTCTGCTCTGCAGCAATGGTCGGTGGTACTCGTCTCAGATGGACTCATGTTCATCGCTCTCATTCCCGCTCCCGCTGCACGTACTCATACTCTCGAGCTGTGGAGAGTACGTCAGCATCTGTCGTCAATTTGAACCCCATCAGCTTGTCACAAATATCGATGTCCAACTCTTACTGAATTCTCTTGGCCCAAGCCGAAGGGGTGGACACCATGTCATTGGCAAACACGAAACACCAATTGTTAGCAAACACAAACACAATGTAAGGTTAGTGATCATTCATCAAGTTATGTACCTACTAAGTTTAGAAAACTTAGGGTCGTACTCCTCTACAGTCATAGAGCTCTGCTTCAGGCCCACGAACTATGCCTCCAACTCCATCTGTGCCTCTGGGGAGAAACTGGGCATTAAACTCCTCCTCGAACGTAGCCCTAGAGATCGGCTGCGGTAGTCGATCTTCTTCAGCATCCCACCAGTTCTTGGCGTCTCTAGTCAGCTGCAGCTTCGCCATGCTAACCCACAAAGCTGAAGGTGCCTCTGCTGCCTTCAGCATGTCGGTGATCGAGTGCAACCACTCTTCTGCAGCCAAAGCATCCCCTCGTCCATTGAAGATCTGCGGTCGTAGCGATCAGAACTGTTGTACTCCTCCATCCTGCCTGGATCCTTTTCGTATATCCTATACCATCTCTCGCGAGGCCTCATCTGAAATTTGATGCGCCGTGTTCGATCCCGCGTTGTTGACTGACCCAGATCCTGATCCCAAAGCATTTGTAGCCATAATCAGTCCCTTAGACGGTCTACGTCTCCTGCATATGAAAACTTTCATACACACTGGTATCCATAAAGCAAGATTGAGTTAATCGAGTATCGCACTTTATGTCTGCTCTACATTATTCACGAGGTGATTGCGCAGACATGCATGTGCCACCACTTGTAACGCCCCTTGTCTCGGGTGCCGTCACAATTAAAACAGTCTATATGTAGGTCATGCAGGTGCCAGTGAAGTCAATGTGGAGCAGTGCAGAAAGAAATGAAATACTCAAAACATGACATGTAACACAGTTCTAAAAGGGAAAAGACAATACAATCTACACTACAGCTGAAACGTAAATATAATACTCAGCTGCAGCCAGCTCACGTCCCAATATCTTGCACCGGAAGCTCTGACTTCTCGTGCTCAAGCGCATCAGTACAATCATGTGCATCACCTAGTGAGCAACAGAAGTCGTACCACAACTCAATAGAGTAGACTATATCTAATCAAGAAGCAGAAACGATAACTGTGCACAAAAGGAGATATGAGCAACAGTTATAAAAGGATGGTACAAAGAAGTAAACATGTTATGATTATTAATGTCCACAAACATCTGTAAGGTGGTACTCACTAAAGTGGACCAATACTAAGTCGTGACTTATAAGGGAGAGTGCAATGTGCAACCCGGAGACCTTCATAGACCGTAAGGGTGCTACCCCGGGCCAAGTAACATACTACTCAGGATCCAGTCAAATGTTAGTACCTGTAAAATGATAGATCGTGAACGATCATATCTGATCGTGGAATGGAAATCCTCCCATGTAGTGGCCAAAGGACAGGCTCCAATCGCTCCCGCGCTCTCACAATCATAAGTTTCTTCAAAATCCGACGAGTCAAGCTAAATTAATTAATTGTTAGTATTAGTGTCGTGATATGGTCCAAGTTCAATATTATGTAAACTACGTAGTCAAGAGGGGTCTACTGCTGTATATGTTATAGTAACCTATCATGTCAAGAACCAACCTCAATTCCACCAGTTATTCCTCAATAATGATATCACGAGTAATATCTCTTGAACTATGCAATTTAACACGATATTAAACTTCATGTACTAGCATGCTCAGAAAGATATGTTGAGTATTAGTGTTTCATACCAATGTTATTTTGATGATGATCACAACATTATGTTGTTGCTAATGTCTCTCATGTTTTAGTCTCTTAGTTATCAATTAAAGAATATCACTTTTGAAGACTAAATGCTTGGTGCAAGGATGGACATCAAAAGGAGCAATGCCAAACCTTGGAGATGATGGAGAGCATCAAGGTTTAAGCCATAGACTCTAAAGGAAGCAATGTAATGCTTTTCTCTTTTTGAGTCTAGGTTTAATGTAATGCATTGATAGATGGATTAACTCATTCATGCATATGCATTTTCCATCTTAGTGAGCCTTAAGATTATCATAGAAATCATCCCAATAGGTTCACCATGCCTTAAACTCAAACTGGAGTTTTTGGCTCTCCATCAGTCGACTGATGAAGGCATGACATGCGACTGGGTAATTCCAGGCGCCTGCCCGGCCTTCTACAGCCGACTGGTATGCATAGCTCAAGTCAACTTATTTCTTGACTCTTCTTGAGCTTTTCGCCTCAGTCGATTGAAGTTCATTTTTACAGTCGCCTGTCTTCCTACAGGCGCATGGAAATTGATCTACAGTCGTTTGTGCGTAACTTGCATTTTCTGGGCTTCATCCCACTTTGCAAGTCAGTCGACTGATGAAGTATTTACAATTGCCTGTGAAATAGTCATCTATCGTCTGAAGGCGCTAGTGCGAAAGTGACATTTTCCAACTCCATTTTCATCCCAAGTGACAGTCGCCTGCTCATTTACAGGCGCATGTGTAATCTTCTACAGTCGCCTGTCCTGGCTTAGATTATAGCCGTTGAGAATTTTATGGCCGTTGTCCAGTCGACTGTCAGTTGTTCATCAGTCGACTGTCTGTGCCGAAAATTGCCAAAATAGAGCCGTTGCAGATTATTATTTTGGGGTTTTTCTTTGGGTTTAAGGGTTCCTTTGGGCTTCCTATTATAGGAGAGGGCTGAGTTCATTAGAACTTTTTGGAACTATTGAAAATCATTTGAGAATCATTAAGCCACTCTCAAACTCTCGCATTTCCTTCTTAGAGCTCATATTCCTCTTCATGCATTGAAGTCAAGCTCAAGGGAAATCAACCAAGTGCATTCAAGCTAAATCTCAAGCACGTGGTCATCCTCTTCCATGCCTTCATCTTCATATGAGTAAGTTCATCTCAAGTCATAGGTAAGAGTTTATTTGTTTCATTTGTTTTCGTGAAACCCTAATTCTCTTTGTGGGAATTAGATACTCTCTTTGTGTAAGTTAGTTACTCTCTTTGTGGGAGTTTGGTGTCCTAGTGTAGGACTAACCCTAATTCTTTGTGTGGAAGTTTGACCCTTGTGTCGGGTTAGTTAGGTTCTTGTGTAAGACAAAATCCTCTGTGTTAGGCATCTCTTTGTGGGATTGTATTCACTTCTCTTTGTGGGAATTTTAGTGGATATTGGTGTGGCTGGTCGTACCCAAGTTTGGAAACCAGGGTAATATCTTGTGTCTGCATTTGGATTGATTGTGTTGATTAATTCCTCTTGCATTTATTATTCAGCATTTGCAAGTTAAATTTTAATTGCACAATTTATTACCTTTACTCTATTCACCTCCTCTAGAGTGTTTGTTGTTAGTATTGCAAGGAAGACGGTCCTTACAATTGGTATCAGAGCGAGGTTATAGCATACTACGATGGCATTCAACGGTATATCCGTGTCTCATGAAGATGGTTTATCAACCGTACAATCCCCGCTCTTCAACAGAACCAACTACCCAAGTTGGAAGATCAAGATGATGATCTACTTGGAGGATCAAGACCTATGGGACATCACTGAGTCGCCATTTGAGAAGCCTATTACACCTGCGGCTTCAAGGACAAAAGCAGAGAAGGACTCTATCAAATTCAAGGCGAGTGCTATGAATGCATTACATTGTGCCCTCACTTCAAATGAGTTCAAAATCATCTCCATGTGTAAAACGGCCAACGAAATTTGGCATACATTTGAGATTTCTCATGAAGGGACTTCGAAGGTAAAGAAATCTAAACAATGCGTATTTAGATCTAAATATGAGTTTAGGATGCAGGAAGGTGAAAGCATCTCGGTGATGTTCAGAAGGTTTACAGAAATCGTGAACGCTTTGGAAGGACTTGGGAAGGTGATTTTCCAAGAGGGTCGAGTGGAGAAGATCTTTGAATCGCTTACATCTCTACGAGAGTCAAAGGCCAACGAGATTTTGGAGTCAAATGACATGTCCAAATACACCGTTGAGGCGTGCATTGGAAATCTCATGGCATATGAAGTGAAGCTTCAACATAAGAAAGAGATTCAACCAACAAAACATGAGAAGCAAAAGGGGGATGCATTCCATGCCGAGAAGGAGCCAATCGAGTGGAGAAAGAAATTCCATCGAGAAGCTTCAAGTGAAGATGATGGAGAAGATGATGTTGTTGATGATGATTTCATCGAGCTTGCCAAGCAATTCAAGGCATTCCTCAAGCAAGGTAAATATTTGTCAAAGTTTGCCTCAAATTCTAACAAGATTCATACTTGTTACACTTGCATTGGTAAAGGTCATCGCTCTACCGAATGCCCTTTCAAACCCTCCAAAAATTACTACAACGGGACTGGGAAGAAATATTGGAAAGGCACGTCCAAATTCAAGAATCAAAAGAAGGGACTTGTTGGCACATTCGATGACTTGGATGACGAATCATCAAGTGACGAAGAAGATGAAGGCAAGGAGCAAGCACAAATGTGCTTCGTGGCAAAAGGGGAAGAGTCTTCGTCAAGCTCTAGCGAGGAGGAAAGCGATGGTGAAGAAAAGGAGGAACCAAAACTACCCTATGAGAAGCTTGAGTATCGTTACAATGTGGCCTCCAACGTGGCAAGTAAGTGCATCGACTCATATGCTAAATTGAAAGCAAAATTTAAGAATGCTATGAGTAGGGTGCATGCTTTAGAATTTTCTAGTGTAAACAATAATGATATGCATATTTGTGACACTAGTGAGAGGGACACACTTCTATCTCAAGTTAAGGAATTGAGCATTTTCAATGATAAATTAGTAGCTCAAAACCTTAGCTTAGAAACTCGCATTCAACAACTTACTTTGAAATGCAAAGACGAATCCCAAAAGCTTATTATCTTTGTTAATGCTATGAATTCACTCCACGGTTTGCTTGAAAAACAACATCCGGCAAACCATAGAGGAGGTTTGGGATACACTCCAAAGGTGGTACTAAACCCACCTCTAATTCTTCTTTTGGTGCAAATACAAGAAATATTGCAAAAGCATCTAAGAAGAATCACCATGCTTTCTTGTATAACAATAACACCAACAAGAAGCATGTAAATCACAAGTTGGTGAGGAAAAATGAAAATACTTCATTTTTTGCTAAGAAGCAAAATCCTCACTTTATGCATGCCAAGAAATTTATTTCTACACCTAAGCATGCCACGTACACCCATCTTGCAAAGGCAAAACCTTTGTTAAGGAAATCCTTAAGTTTATGGATTCCCCACTAGGTGTAGTGTGCAAGAGAGGGATGGATACATCAATTCTCTAGTAAGGGATGTGATCACCTCATGTGATTACATTAGGAAACCAAACTCCTCTTGGGTTTGGTTCCCTAATGTTTAGGTATCTCTCACATATGCATATTGCATGGGTATTGTGCTTAAATGTGTATTTTTAGCATACCCATAGTTTGTGTGATGTTTCATGATTTTGAAAATGTTTTCAAATTTATTTTTCATGAAAATGGGGACCTTGGGAATATATTGTCATGCATGCAATGTTTGATCAATATGTATGTCAATGGGGGAGTTAATATAGCTAATATGTTTAAAATTATTTTGAAAACATATTTTAACTCTCATTTTGGGTTATGCTTGAGATCATTATTTCAAATGGTGTCTATTTACAATTGGTTATTTTTGGTCTCAAATTAAACGCATTGATATTGTCAACTTGTTACATGTTATATTTTGTATTGGTAATGTCATTGTGTATCAATGAAGCTTGATTTTTCTATATCTATGCTTTGATACATCTTAGGCCCATGGCTCTAAGTATTATTTACAATTGGTAAAAAGGATTATCTTCAAGAATTTTTTTCTACAATTGGTAATATCTCAATTGTTAAAGATCTTTTATCTCTTTCTTTACAATTGGTATTAGACTCTAGAAGTCAAAAAATTTGACCATTTCTATGATCTAGGGAAAGCATGTGACAATGATTGATATCCACTAAATTTTTATATTTGGTATCATACATCTCTTTATCTCTTTCATATTGTCACATCCTTTACTAGAATAACAAGGGGATATATTTGATGTCCACTTGACAATGACAAGGGGGAGATATATGCATTATGTAAATCATGTTTATCATACATATGCATTTGGGGAGAGAGATATATCTATGGAGAGAGATATGTGGGGTTATGTAAACCATTCATGTAAAGCATGTTATATACTTATTGCGGTTGGTTTATGTAACCATGCCTATTATATGTCACCATTATGTCATATTATTTCAATTGGTATCATGAGTATTTGCAATTGGTTTATCTCATTTTAAAATTGGTGCATATAAGTAAGTGGAGCTCATTAGCATTGTGCTTTATTTTCTTTATGTTTACATAATATGTGTCATCATCAAAAAGAGAGCATGTTGAGTATTGGTGTTTCATACCAATGTTATTTTGATGATGATCACACCATTATGTTATTGCTAATGTCTCTTATGGTTTAGTCTCGTAGTTATCAATTAAAGAATGTCACTTTTGGAGACTAAATGCTTGGTGCAAGGATGGACATCAAAAGGAGCAATGCCAAAGCTTGGACTCAAGGGGTGCCAAAGCTTGGAGATGATGGAGAGCATCAAGGTTGAAGGCATAGACTCTAAGGGAAGCAATGTAATCCATGTAATATTTCATTTATTGCTTTTCTCTTTTTGAGTTTAGATTTAATGTAATGCATTGATAGATGGATTAACGCATTCATGCATATGCATTTTTTATCTTAGTGAGCTTCAGGATTATCATAGAAATCATCCAAATAGGTTCAACATGCCTTAAACTCAAACTGGAGTTTTTGGCTCTCCATCAGTCGACTGATGAAGGCATGACCGACGACTAGGTAATTCCAAGTGCCTACCCGGTCTTATACAGCCGACTGGTATGCACAGCTCAAGTCAACTTATTTATTGACTCTTCTTGAGCTTTTCGTGTCAGTCGACTGAAGTTCATTTTACAGTCGCGTGTCTTCCAACAGGCGCTTGGGAATTGATCTACAGCCGTTTGTGTGCAACTTGCATTTTCTGGGCTTCATCACACTTTGCAAGTCAGTCGACTGATGAAGTATTTACAGTCGCCTATCTATTTATAGTCGCATGTGAAATAGTCATCTAGCATCTGATGGCGCTAGTGCAAAAGTTGCATTTTCCAACTCCGTTTCTATCCCAAGTAACAGTCGTCTGTTGAAGGATATATAGTCGCCTGCTCATTTATAGCGCATGTGTACTCTTCTACAGTCGCCTGTCCTGGCTCAGATTATAGCCGTTGCGAATTTTATAGCCGTTGTCTAGTCGATTGTCAGTTGTTCGTCAGTCGACTGTCTTTGCCGAAAACTGCCAAAATAGAGCCGTTGCAGATTTATTATTTTTGGGTTTTTCTTTGGGTTTGAGGTTTCCTTTGGGCTTCCTATTTAGAGGAGATGTCCGAGTTCATTAGAACTTCTTGGAACTATTGAAAATCATTTGAGCATCATTAAGTCACTCTCAAACTCTCACATTTCTCTCTTAGAGCTCATATTCCTCTTTATGCATTGAAGTCGAGCTCAAGGGAAATCAACAAGTGCATTCAAGCTAAATCTCAAGCACTTGGTCATCCTCTTCCATGCATTCATCTTCATATGAGTAAGTTCATCTCAAGTCATAGGTAAGAGTTTATTTGTTTCATTTGTTTTCGTGAAACCCTAATTCTCTTTATAGGAATTAGATACTCTCTTTATGGGAGTTAGTTACTCTCTTTGTGAAAGTTTGGTGTCCTATTATATACTAACCCTAATTCTCTGTGTGGGAGTTAGTAATTCTCTGTATGGCAATTTGACCCTTGTGTAGGTTTGGTTAGGTTCATGTGTAGGACAAAATCCTCTGTGTGAGGTATCTCTTTGTGTGATTGTATTCACTTCTCTTTGTGGGAATTTTAGTGGATATTGGTGTGGCTGGTCGTATCTAAGTTTGGGGAACCAGTGTAATATCCTGTGTCTGTGTTTGAATTGATTGTGTTGATTAATTCTCTTGCTTTTATTATTCCGCATTTGCAAGTTAAATTTTAATTGCACAATTTATTGTGATTACTCTATTCACCCCCCCTCTAGGGTGTTTGTTGTTAGTATTGCAAGGAAGATGGTCCTTACACGATAATTAAATGGCATACTAATAAAGCTGGCATGTGATAAAGGAAGGCATGGATATTTCTTATATCATGATATTCCAAACATGAACTAAAATTAAAAACACCCAACTGTTCCATGCAACGAACCAATAAACGATGAAAACATAATAATTGCTTTGTTAAGAAGGCCCGAAAGTTAACTTATTATAATGGCTCTAGAAGATCTAGGCCAGAGGGATCAGATCAAGTAAACCACACTGGAACACAAAACAAACGAAGAAACCAGCCGAGCCCATTAATAAGCAAGGGACCCAAGATAGCACGTAAGGGAAGCTATCAAACCTAACAAGCAAAGAACCCAAAACGGTAAGCAAAGAAAGCCAGCCACAATCCACAACCAACTAGGAGGGCCAGCCACAACCCACAACCAACAAGGAGCCCTAAGCCGCAAGTAAGGGGAGCCACCGATCATAATTCAACCATGGAAGAGACAGACCGCAAGCAACGGGAGGCCAAACCACAACGCAGCAAGCCACGAGGGCCGTCGAATCCCCAAAACAGCAAGGAAACCCAAACTGCAAGTAAGAGAAGAACAAAACCTCCAACACAGCCAGCAGAGAGGACCAATCGAACCCCAAAACAGCAGCCAGGAAGTCAGCTGAACCCTAAACAACCACAAGCTAGAACCCTGAGACCCCATACAAGCAAGCGAGGGAATCCAACCCCACCATAGAGTCGTAGGAAAAACAAACCCTAGTTATCTCCCCAAATCATCATCTCCCCCGACTCATAGAAAATCCAATTCTCCTGACAAATATCAACTAATGATCTCAGATTAAAGCATGGTAAAATCGCAATTAAAAACTGGAGTGAATGGGGGGATAAGTCTACCAAAAATCTGCCGAAGAATCGAAGAAAACCAAGAACCGAATCCCACAGAAAAAGCCCGCAATGATCAATCCGAAGAAAGCAGTCGAAGCTCTAGAAAACATAGAAAATACTTACAGAGCTTCCGTAATTATGAAAAAGGGGAGAAGAGGATATTTATAAGGTTGGAGGAACCCGCAGAGAGGACGAGGGGGCATGGCTGATGCAGGAGAGGACGAGAGAGGGTGAGGTGATGCTGTCGTCGTCGAGGACTGAGGGGTGTCATCGAGACCCTATCGGGTCGAGTCGCTGCGACAACGAGAGCGAGAGGGGAGGCGAACACGATCGAAAACCCTAAGTGAGGGCTTCGCTGCGACTCGAGAGAGAGAGATGTGATCGACGAAGCCCATGACGTCGACATGAGGGGTAGAAATATCGAAGCCCTCGTGGGCCTCGTGAGTGGGCCGAGAAAAATGTAAGGGGGGAAGAAAATAAAAAAGTGGCCATCACAGTTGTGAACCTAGCCGACTTTACCCATGCAAAATTACGGTTTTGCCACAAAATGAGTTTATCTCCTTATCGAATTTTAATTTGACTTAATATTCCTTTTGTGTAGCCAACCCAATCTTGGACTCTTGGTTAAATTCAAATTGCACATCAACTCTTTCTTCTTGTATGCATTGAACTTAGACATTCCTTCTTTAAATTGAAATCCTACGTGCACAAAAATTCTTCTCCTCCATGCTTTGACTTTCTAGAATAATTTGACCTTGGAGAAATTACCAATTTTCCCCTTTTAATTTTCGAATTCTTTTCAACATGAAAACATTTAACAAACACATCAAAATAGTTCATGAAGATTTGTTATCAGCTGATAAAATCCTAGTCCGTTGTTTCAGACAAATTTCTTGTTGGGCTTTCCACTAATTATAACCTTGGAAAAATAAATGTACATGACTGGACATATTAAAAATGTGTTCAAGGGTGTCTTCATAATGGAACTGCCTATGTCACATTGATTAGAGCCCAAACACTTGCCACCTTTTGGCATATCAGTTGTCTTTGAACCTCTGTATGGTAAAGGACCCAAAGTCAGATTTAAACGAAATGATTGGCGAACAATTGCCAGCATAGGGCACTGGAGTTTAGTAGTAGAATTCATTAGTATATTAGTTATTAGAAGGCAATATCTTGAATTTAGGCTTAATTTACCAAAGCTGTCCTAAACTATCTACCCTTTTTAAAAAATAATGCTAAACTTCATAAATTCATCAAAACCCATGCAAACTTTGCTTATTCACCAAAACTACCTTTTGGTGTTAACGGCAAACATAAAAAACCAAAATACCCTTACATGATAACATTGAATTTTGGACAAGTTTATCAAAACTAACTTATAGTTTTGAAAAGGTATTATCAAAAATATCTCATAATTTTAAGAACCAGACAATATTTAGTACTGTAGAAAAAATCATAATAATAATAAAAATATATTAAATAATAAAATAATAATAATATTCAAAAATTAAAATTTTATTAACATTTTAAGGAATATTTATTGTTGATAACTATTAAAAAATATGTAAAGCATATCATGATGAATAACATTGAAGTTAATTTTTAAAAATAATAAAATTATTAAATATTCTCACAAAATACATAATTATATAATTATATACTAAAAATAAATACGTGTACATAATTTAAATAACATATCAATTTATTATGATTATGGACAAAACTAATTTTTCAGTAGAAATGCATAAACAACATTTAAAATGCATATAAATGTACAAATATTAAAAATCAATGCAACATGAAGAAGGGTATGTAATATTCCATGATAATGAATCTGTATTAAAAGGCTGTTAAAAATTATAATGATTAGAAATATTTTTAAAGAAATTAATAAAAAAATTAATTTTAATAATTCAATAAAATAGTTAAAAACATACGAAATATAAGTAAATCTCATAAAAATAATGAAATGGTTCAGAAATATCTTTATTGAGAATTATTAGTAAGAAATGTATAGCGCATATCATGGTGAAAAATTTAGGCAGAATATTTTCAAAGTAATAAAAATATCAAATATTTTCTCACATAAATATATGCATTATTTATTTAAAATAAATATAATACATAAATTAAATAACATATAAAATTTTATCATTGATAAAGAAGGGTTTAAAAATTATTTTTCGCAAAATGAATAAAAATATTTTTAAAAATTAAATAGATTTTAACATAAAAATATTAAAAATCAAATGCATCATGAAGGGTATATAACATTTCATTATAAAGAATCTTTAATAAAAGTGTTACAAATACTGAATATAAGATTTCTGAATATAAGATATTTAAACAAAAATACACAATTTGTTAAAAATAATTAATTAAGCATTACAAAAAATAACTATATAATAGTCAAAATTTGCTAGTAATTAGCATCAAATGTGAAGTCATTATTTAGTTGCTAAAATTAAACGTTTTTAAAAAAATAAAATACTTGAACTTTTTTATTAATAAAATAATTTTATGTCAAAAACATTTTTTCCTCATTCATCCTTTCCTTCTCCTTATCCCTAAAACCCCACCAAGTGCTTCTCTTCTACTCACCCAAACTCAAACCAAACTTGCTTAGATCATCTTTCCTTCTCCCCTCCCCTCTTTCAACTAAGCCATAGCCTAATCCACATGCATCTAATCTTTCCTCTTTTTTAACCAAACTCAAATCCATCACAAATCTTATCTCAAATCCAAACCCAACCCAATCGTAAGTCCAACACAAACCAGCCCTTCTCTTGTCCTACAACCATTGCACTTCCTAATCCCTCCTCTAACCAAAACCAAACCCAATTCAAATGCATATCCTCATTCCTCTTCTTCCAACCAAACCCAAACTTGCCTAAACCTAAACCCGCCCAAATATGAGGTAAATCCGCTTCAATCTGAGCCTACAACCATTGTCATTCTTCCTCCTTTTAATCAAACACAAACTCAATGTAATCACATCTCATCTCTTCCTCCAAACCTAAAATCCTTCACAAATCCAAACCTAAACCTATTTAAAACCAAAAACGTTATTCTTATGCAAATATTAAAGGGAGCAGAGGGTAAAGACATTTTGGTATTTAATTGATCACATGGAAGCCACGTGACCATCAAACTAATGGCAACTAATGGAGGATAGTTTTCATAAATTTTTGTGAAAAAATTAAGGGGGTTTTATTGAATTTATAAAGTTTAGGGTAATTTTTTGAAAGAGAGGATAGTTTAGGGTAGGTTGTTTTATTGAATTTATAAAGTTTAGGGTAATTTTTTGAAAGAAGGATAGCTTAGGGTAGTTTTGGTAAACTAAGCCTTGCTTTTATGGAATGAAATGTTTGGATGTTAGAAAGCAGCAGATGCATCTTCTTTTTACTTGCCGCCATTTGGCTTGCTTTGCACCGTGAAATAGAACCTACTGTCATGTTCTCGTTCCATTCACTTGGTATTGATCCGATTTTTTTTTCTGCTTGAATGCACATGAATGAAACAGTTATATGAAATACGGCTTTACTAATAGCAAGTTTTACCATCATTTAACAGGTGTGAGGTATAAACCCGAGCAACCTCTGAAAATACATGCCACTTCCAGTATTTCAACGGGGATTGCAGAGGCAATTTGACCTCACTGTTCATTAATCTTCAGCCGCAGCCATCATGGTGGGCAAATCATATTACTCGATGTGTTGTGTACAGTTTCTTATTCATGGAGGGATGTATCCAGTGGAGCAGGAGCCCCCCACATTGCCATTGCTTTCTCAAAGGCTTGATGGGTCCAGATGATAAGATACGAGGACGCTTAATCTGGACAGTTGGTTGCTAGGTGCGTGGACGCCTTTTCTGGAAAGGGAGTGGTGCATCTGAGTGTAGTAATCGGTGGCAACGGAATAGTGAATCGTTCGTGTTCTGCTTAACTGATTAAAACTTGCAGGCTTTGAATTTTGTAAAACTACTTGAATCTTGACATGTTTAGGATATTTTTTAGGAATTTCAAAAGTTGATGCTAGTTTTTTGTAGGTTCGTATTATGAAACATGCCAAAATACAAGCTAGTTTTACAAAATTCAAACCAACTTCTCATGTATTTGTTTGATACTGCCGAAAAACATTAAATTTGGCCACGGCTGTGTCTACGGAAAGTCCTACTTGTCATGTGCTAATGCGCCTACATCATTTGGTAAGTCGGAATTTCCTCAACTACACAAATTCGTGGTCTTTTTAACATGTGTAATGGTAATTGTATTACTCATAATTTTGCGTCACAATGATGTGAGAGATTTGAGTTGTAGATCCACTTTAAAGGGTGAGATTTGAGCACGGGCAGGAAAATTTCCGTGTCTGGTTATTGCGTTAGAAATTCAAATTTATCTGTTATAACCACCATTGGACTGCAGTCCTTAATCTAAAGTGCATGCTAGTAGGACTTTTGAATCTGGATACAATGTGAGTAAAGATTTCTCCACTTTTGATGCACCCAAACAAAGGAAGGGGCTAATGGGGGACCGATGTCACCTGGTCATTTTTGATGAGGTGCGACTGATCCAAGTTGGTCAGGTGTCATCTGATACACTTTAATCTCACGGAGCTATTGATATATTGACATACAATACACAACAATCCGCATAGACATGAGCTATACAATGATGATATACAAGAAATAACCTATGCACAGAGTAGACTGAGCAAAAAAAACTCACACACATGACGCAGTGTACGACCGCAACCGAAAAGGTGTGAGAAGTGTGTGTTTGCATGTACCGTTAGGGTAAACGGGGAAAAAGCAAGGGTTAAAGCTCTTGTGGGGAGGGGGCCGGCAATAAGTCAAGGGAATGAGAGGGTTAAAGCGCAAAAAAATAAAGTCCAATAGCAAACATGTAAAAATGGAGAAGATGGAGTGTTTTGACTAACATGAAAGAACAGCGGGAACACTGTAATTGTGCGAAAAAGTAGGGTCATTTGTGTTTAGGGTCATGTTGGGGTGTCATGTGGCATCCTCACCCTTTGTCACATGGGACAGAGTGCCACATGGGACAAACCCTTTGTCCCCAAGGTGGGGCCCACATGTTTGTCTACATTCCCCATTTGTAATAAGGACTAGAAATAACTCGTGCACACAGTGCACATCGCAAAAGAAAACCTCACACAAGATGTGGTGCACGCGCACAACCGAAAAGGAGCGAGAACTGTGGGTGTGTGCGCCAATATCGTTGGGGGAGGTAAAAGTAACCAAAACACTACTCCAATGGGACCCACCAAGGTGGACCCAGTCAGCTTGTGACTAGACCTCAATTGGATATAGATATTGCAACAAAACCATGGATTTTTGTAGAAACGGGAAAAGTGATATTTATACACCAAACTAAATTTGGGATTTGTCATACTAAAACTTTAAATGGAAACTCAACTTCTAAAGATACAAAGAACTAATATTAAGCATAATTCTTCCCACAAGAGACGTTAAACAAAAGAAATTCAATGCGTTGCTGCAAAATACATCCCAGAAGAGATATCAATTAGAACTAAGAAACTCATCGTATTATGATAACAAATAAAGATTAATAGACGCCATATATCACCATCAAACCAATTAGAGGATTACAAGATAACAAAGGTCATTGCTATGTTCCTAACAAAGCCACTAGCAAAAGAACAAACATATTTTCTCTGTCACAAAATATTTTTCTTGTTACACATGATCTATCCCTAACCCAATGCAAGATCTTCGTTTGGTATTGACATGTAATATTGAGACTTTTAAAAATAATCTTATTCAGCAACGGATGCCTCTGCTATCGTCCCTTGATCTTGTCTTTGGGGGCAGAAGAAATGTGGTGGGAGTCAAAGGATTAGGCAAAGCCACTGATGAAAGTTGTTGGATATTGGGAACAAATATATTATCTGTACTAACATGATTTGTATATGTATTAGGAAGTGTCTGATGAGGTGTAAAGACTAGAAAATTGATGCCTACACTTATGTCAAGTAATTTTATTTCTTGATTGTAATTTTGTTTCTTATCATAGATTATTGTTAAAACATTCAATATACACCTACACATATACACTAAATCATAGTGTTGAGACTTAGAATTTTTGTGGACTTGAATTATACCGAAAACCCATGGTTCTAAGCCCAACTAGTGATTTCAGTAATGATTAGTCGACTAATAAACATACACTAGTCGAGTAGCATATCTGAATATCATATCTCAGATATCACTTTCATTAGTCGATTAATAGAGCTGTTAGTCGACTAATAAAGACACTCATTTTCACTTAGAACTCAAATTAGTCGACTAGCATTGGCTACTAGTCGACTAATGCACATGTTAGTCGACTAATAGGTAATGTTAGTCGACTAATGCAGACTAGCTAGCACTTCTTTCCACCTTAGCTATTAGTTGATTAATAAACCTATTAGTCGATTAATAATAGTTTTGTGGGTGCATCGACTCCCAAAAACTAACCATTGGAAGGGGTATTTTTGTAATCTTTTTAATGGATATTTCCTTTCTATAAACAGGGGCTAAACATTATATCTTTAGAACAAGAAAAACACAATGCCATTTCATTTCCTATCTTCATTTGAGCTAAAAAGAAAAATCCAATTTTGTCTTCAATTCTTTCATTGTATAGAACAGAATCTAACTCTTTATACACCATCAAAATCACATACACATATCTTCACGTCTATAGGAGTGTTATACTTGTTGGGTTTTGAGCAAGCTTCCATAGAGCTTTTCCATCATCTAGCACAAGGCTTAGCAGATGTGGAAACCGCGAAAAAAGAAAAAGAAATCATAAAACATTTTTATGAAAAACACCATACGGAAAGAAAACTTGAAAATCCCCCTTACAGGATCTTTTACTATCTAAGTAGAAGGGCAAACCTATCTCGCAAAGATAGATCTAACTAATTCTGCTATAAACTATAAAGCATAAATGCATACCTTAAATTTTTGCATTCGCAAAAACTTTTCCTTGGGTCGACGCCCCGAAGCGATCCAACCACTACTACATAACCGGCCTTCGGCCATAGACAAATTCGTGGCCGATGGCCGCAAATCCATGGCAAATACTTGGCTGTCACGGAAAAAATTCTGTGGAAGTACTGTGGCCTATACTGCGGTGGCTAAGGTGGCTATTGGCCACAGAATATTTTGTGGCCGATAGTCTGCCACGGAATAACGGACACGGCAGACCGTGGCCATTAATTAAAATAAAAAATTATATAAAACTATCGACCACAAATATATCCATGGCCGATTCCACTTTTGAGCCACGGATATGTCTGTGGCCAATAAATATCCGCCACGGATTATGTGCACGAAAATGACGTACACCGTGCACATAATTCGTGGCAGAAAACATTCGGCCACGGATATCGTACACGGCAATCCGTGGTAGATATGTTTCGGCCACAGACACTTCCATCACAGTATTCGCTTATCAACCACGGATATACCTGTGGCCGAACCTTATCAGCCACGGATATACCTGTGGCCGAACCTTATCTGCCACGGATTACCTGCACGGAATATGTTCAATTTTGTGCACAGAATCCGTGGCTGATAACGTTCGGCCACGGGCTTGCCTGTGGCCGAAATTAAGTATTGGCCACGGATTTGTCCGTGGCCGATAGTTTTATAAGTTTTTTAAAAAATTATTGGCAGAAATCCCTGTATACAATAATATAAAATACTAACAAATATCAGAAATACATGTATACAACAAAATAAATGCATATATAAATTCACATACAGAAATCCACAAAACTAATAAAAATTAAATTCACACAAACACAAAAAAACCCTTATTACACAAACTAAAACAATCCTACATGTCCGAAATGTAAAAAACAAAAAAACTCAAATAGAACTCACGCCATAACCATTGTCATCGCCCCCAAGGCCGCGAATCACGTATCTCCCGCCATCGCCCCCAAGACCACGACTCCCGTCTATCCTGCCATCGCCCCCGTGCCCGCCATCGCCCCCGTTGTCAACCTCTGGGCCTAAAGGGCCTCGTCGCCACCTTGACCCTACCAAAAAATAATAATAATTAAGTTAGACGATAAAACATAAAATATTAAACGAGTAAAAACATCAAATTAAATAGCACGAAAAGAAATACTTAACTTTGGGTATAGCATAAACCATGCACACCTGCAAAAAAACGAATCCGACCATAACACAAGCGCGAGCCCACAGACACACACCAAGAAAGAATCGGATTAGCTGCTTCTAACCATTTCTGGACTGGATCAGTTGCTTCTGCCTAGAATCAGCTGGGCAGAATAGCTGCCCAGAATCAGCTGGGCAGAAACAGCAGAGGCGGCACACGCTTCTGCCCAGATTTCTGGGTAGAGGCACTGCTTCTGCCCAGGCAGAAATAGTGGCCGATGCTGCGAGGCCGATATGTGGGGGTTTGGAGGATATTGGGTGCTCGGCTCTTGCGTTAATAATATAAATTTCTCTTATAGGACTATTTCACCTTTCCTATGTGATACTTGATCTTATGAGACATATATGTCATAAATTACCTATATAGGACATATAGGACACATATGTCACATTTATGACACATGTCACATTTAGCATAAGTCACATATACGACACATGTCCTAAATATCATATCTATCTTAGATAATAGGGAATATTCGGTGTGCTACTGTACTAGGTGGCATGTTTATCCCATGTGGCAAGTTAACATCGCCACAAAGGACAATGGCACAAGTGTAATTCACTCATGACACCCTTCAAACAAAAAACCCACAACATCCCACTTACCAACATTGTTGTCGTTGCACTTTCAACATCCCCCCTTTTCAATTTTTTAGATGCTTGCCATTCCTTTTTCATAACGCCAAAAAACCATCCCTATTTCTCTAATTTACCACAATGGCATCGAGCTTTTTCCACTTTAGACCCCCGAGTTTTTTTCACGTACGTTCATGATTTTCTACCATTTACCCGCAGACGCTACTGGCACACACCCACCCACACTTCCATATCATTTCCTTTTGTGCGTGGGTAATGCTTTCGTTGTGGGGGTTTTTACTTGGGTCCACGTGGACTATGTGCACGGGTAATTTCTAGTGTATATATATATATGATACATGTACATATATCACCCTAACCCTAACCCTAACCCTAAAGCATAACACTTAACATCATGATATTTATATGATATCCGCATTATCTTAATTAACCGGTTCCCAAATATGATATATCATATATATGATATGATATATATACGCAAATCCAAACACACATGTGTTATATGTGATAGGCTATATGGTTATAAGTGATATATATATATATACTAGTCATAACCCGTGCCCGCGGGCACGGTTCATTTAAGATTTCCCCCCGTGAAATCTTTGTTCCACGAAAAATTATTTCCACAGTCAAAATTTAACAGAACAATAAATTAGCGTAAAAATATTTAGCGGCATGGGCGCCTTCGGCGCTAAACAACAAATTCGACGTTGAACAACAAATTTGGCGCCCGCAGGCGGAACAACAAATTAGCGTAAAAAACTTTTTGACGCCGGCACCGACGCGGGCGCCTTCGGCGCGGGACAACAAATTCGGCAAAATTTAGCGAGCGCCTTTGGCGCGGAGCAACAAAACTCAGGTTATTTTTATGCTAATTTGTTGTTCCGCTAAATTGTTTTACGCTAAATTTTTTATTTTGTTTAATTTAATGGATCATGATTCTCCACAATCTTTCCCAATGCACTTCTAATTTCAAAGTTTAGGTTCCCAAGGCACTTTCCCCTCCAAATTTAATCTCCACAATCTTTCCTAAGACACTTCTAATTTCACAGTTTTGGTTCCCAAGACACTTTTCCTCCCAAATTTAATCTCCATGATCTTTCCCAAGGCACTAATTTTAAAGTTTAGGGTCCCAAGGCACTTATCCCCCAAATTTAATCTACACAATCTTTCCCAATACACTTCTAATTTCAAAGTTTTGGTTCCCAAGACATTTTTCTCACCAAAATTTTCACAAAATCCAATCTCAACCATTGATTTACCAAGATCAAATCTCAGCCACTCTTTATCTTGTCCTAGTCAGCCCTGGAATTCAAAAAACACTGTCAAATGTATAATAGATATATATATATATATATATATATATATATATATATATATATATATATATATATATATATATCTATTATACATTTGACAGTGTTTTTTGAATTCCAGGGCTGACTAGGACAAGATAAAGAGTGGCTGAGATTTGATCTTGGTAAATCAATGGTTGAGATTGTATTTTGTAAAAAAATTAGTGGGAAAACTTAAATTTTGGTGGAAAAAGTGTCTTGGGAAACAAAACTTTGAAATTAAAAGTATCTTGGGAAAGGGAGAAGTGCCTTGGGAACCTAAACTTTGAAATTAGAAGTGACTTGGGAAAGATTGTGGAGATTAAATTTGGAGGGAAAATTGCCTTGAGAACATAAATTTTGAAATTAAAAGTGCATTTGGAAAGATTATGGAGAAGCATGGGATTTGTTGTTCCACGCAAAACAATTTAGCAGAACAACAATTTAGCGTAAAAATACCCTGAGGTTTGTTGTTTCGCGCCCACGCCGAAGGTGCCCGCTAACTTTTTTTACGATAATTTATTCTGTGCCGAAAGCACGGGGACCAAATTTGTTGTTTGACGTCGAATTTGTTGTTACGTGTCGAATGCACATGCACCGAATTTGTTGTTCCGCGCCGAAAACGCCTGCGTCGAAGGTGCCCGTGTCACTAAATATTTTTATGCTAATTTATTCTTCTTCTATGAAAAAAAATTCGGTGAACAAAGATTTTGCGGGGGAAATCTTAAATGAACCGTGCCCTCGGACACGGGTTATGACTAGTATATATATATATATATATATATATATATATATATATATATATATATATATATATATATATATATATATATATATATATATATAATGATTGAGGACAGTATGCAGGAAAATCGGAGCTGCGATCTGGGCGCCGCCAATCAACCCAGATCGGAGGAGGATTTCGCCGGCAAGCAAGCAAATTCAACAGGGTCTAATGATGATCGGCCATGGGAGATCGTCAATAGGAGAAGGCACCAGCATCCGAGAGGCCATAGGTTTGTTCCTAACCCTTGTCGTGGTGGTAACCCTAATCCGGCAGGTCGCCGGTACAGCCATCGTTTCCCTTCAAACATCCCGCCATCCAGGAGAGGTCATGGAGGTTCGGCCTTTCCCTCACGGCCAGGCACGAAGTCGCCTTCTCTCAGCTCGGGGCCTTGTGCAGCCAAGGTGCTCGATTGTTTGCCTCCGAGACACCAACCTATTTCCATCAATGCTAGTTCTACCAAACGAAGTTGGGCTGAGATCTGCTCAGCTAAGAGATCTTATGGGGAATCGATTGGTATGTCCTATGTTGCCCCTAAGATCAGGCAGGATGGGTCTTGTGTAGCCCGTGTCTCAAATGATCTTCTGGAAAAAGGTTCTGAACAATGGAAATCGACTTTGGTTGGGTATGTTCTTGGTGATGCACCTATGTATGGTCAGATCCAGGCCTGGATTGAGAGGCTTTGGAAGCCCACAAAGAAGGTGCAATTATTCAGCAAGGAAAATGGATTCTTCTACTTCCGCTTTGAATCAATGGCGGACTGTAACAGGATTCTCCATGGTGGTCCGTGGCTATTTGATGGACGCCTGGTAGTGCTAAACATGTGGAGTCCCACCCTACGCCATGACCGTGACATTCTAAGCTCCGTCCCCATTTGGGTACAATTGCATGGTGTTCCTGTTAACATGTGGAATATGGAAGGCCTGAATATTCTTGCATCCGTTATTGGTAATCCTTTATGTCTGGATCGTGCCACCGCCAAATTGGAGAGAATTACCTACGCTAGATGCCTTATTGATGTAGATGCCAAGATGGAATTGCCGAAACAAGTTGAGGTTGAACTGGATGATGAGACTGTTTTGCTGATTGAAACTAAGTACGAATCAGAGCCTCCACGTTGTAGCAACTGTGTCTGTTTCGGGCACTCTTTATCACAATGTCCTTTCACCAAAAAGAATCACCCAGATACTTCTCATGTGATTAACAAAGGCAAGGGGATTGCTGCTACTGGCCATGATGTTGGGCAATCTTCTGTTGCTCGCCCTTCCGTAGGCCTTACTCCTGATCCTTCGGCTCCCATTAATCACGATGCTCCTGCTTTATCTCCTGTATCTACGGCCCACTCAGTTCGCACGAGTCCTTTGCGGAAGTTGTTCAGCTTGATTGAAATGTTTAGTTTCTTGCAAGTCCTAAAACGGAGGTGTGGCAGTAATCATAACTATGCTAAACCCCAAACTTTAGAGCATTCTGAAGATGCTGGTCCCAGTAACATTGACTCCATGCTTGAAGAACCAATCCGGGAGCATCAAGGAAATGATATAATGCAGGCTAGCCATGACCCTGCGGCTTACCTACCCCAAGATCCAGTTTATGAAAACCCTGAATGGGCAGAGGAGTTGAGTGACTTGCTGCATACCGTGGACTCCCAAAAGCAAAAGAAGCAAGATCTTGCTGCTACAGGCCAAGCTCCCAGGCGCAGCAGCCGTCTAAAGTAAAGGAGGTATATCTGATACCACACAATTATTTCCTAATGACTATGTTGATTTGGAACACCAGGGGTTTAAACAATGCTGTAAGGCGTAGAGATCTGCGCGATAGGATTAAATTGCATGATCCTACTATTTTAGTTTTATTGGAGACTAAATTGAATTGTGATACTATCGTTAAGAATTCTTGCATTCCATCGAAGTGGACTACACTACATAACTTCCAGCAGCATGGAGGAGGCCGTATCCTACTGGGATTTGATCCATTAGTTTGGGATTTGTCACTCATCTCTATCTCTATGCAACACATCACGGTGCAGTGCGCTAATGTGGGGGGACTAAAATTTGCATTCTCTGCTGTATATGGGAGTAATAACTCATTTGAAAGGAAGCTGTTATGGGATTCTCTAGCTGGGGATGCTATTAAACTGAGAAATGTGGCTTGGCTTATGGGAGGTGATTTTAATTGTATTCTCTCTTCCAAAGAAAAATTCGGTGGCCGCAGGGTTGAGTCTGGCAACCTTCAAGACTTTAACTACTGTCTTTCTAAATGCCGATTGCAAAATCTGAAAAGTACTGGACATCGTTTTAGTTGGTGCAACAAACGCTTGGGCTTGAGACGTATTGCCGCTCAGCTGGACCGGGTTCTGTGTAATGATGTTTGGCTTAACACCCTCTCAGACTCTTTTTTCAGCTATTTGGACCCACATACTAGTGATCATTCTCCATTGAAGGTTCATCTTCATCGGCAGGTGCAATCGGGCCCTAAACCTTTCAAGTTCTTCAATCATTGGGTAAATATCCCTGGATACTATGAGCTTCTGGAATCTTCATGGGATCATACCGTCGATGGCACTCGTATGTTCAAATTGGTTTCTAAATTGCGTATGGCGAAGTATAATCTCAGACATTGGGCTAGAGAGCATAATGCTAGTAATCCTATTCATCAATGCCGCTTAAAGCTTGAAGCTGTTAGGTACCAGAATGATATTCATTCATCTTTGGAGCTCCAGGAAAAAGAGCGTCATTTGTCTTCTGAGCTTGCTCACCTTTTGGATATGGATGAAGAAATGTACCGTCAAAGGAGTAGGCAGGATTGGCTTGACCTGGGGGACAGAAATTCTAAATTTTTCTATAATGCTATGAAGGCAAGACAATCCCGCAATAACTTGAGACATTTGGTGGATGAACATGGTGTTCTATGCAAAAACTATGAGGAAATTAAATCTGAGGCTACCAACTACTATGAATGTCTTTATAATCAAACCACCTACTGGAATGTATTCCCTAAGCTGGTGCCTAAGAAGAAGATAAAGCTGGAAACTGCCCAGTGGCTAGAAAGAAGTGTGACTGCTGATGAAATCAAAGAGGCTGTATTCCAGATTGGTGCTTCTAAAGCACCTGGGCCAGATGGTTTTAATGGATTCTTTTTTCAGCACAACTGGAACCTGATAGGTAATGACGTTGTGGAAGCTGTCCAATCTTTCTTCAAATCGGGATCATTGCTTCGTCAGGTAAATCACACCTTCCTCACCTTGGTTCCTAAAGGCTCTAATGCAACTTCCCTGGGAGATTACAGGCCGGTAGCTTGTTGTAATGTGATTTACAAGATTATTAGTAAGATTATCTGCAATAGACTAAAGCCATTTATCCAGGATTTAGTTTCTCCTAATCAGTCTGCTTTCCTTCAAGGGAGATTAATTTCTGATTGCACCCTGCTAGCTCATGAGCAAATAAGAGATTTTAGCAATCGTATGGGGTCCAGAGCTTGCCTGAAGCTTGATATTAGAAAGGCCTTTGATAGTGTGAACAGAGAATTTGTTTACTACATTCTTCATCAGATGGGATTTGGCTGCAAGTTCATTAGCTGGATTAAAGAATGCATTTCCACCGCTTCCTTCTCTGTTATGGTTAATGGTTCCCCTGTGGGGTTCTTCAGAGGAAACAGAGGGCTTAGGCAAGGTGATCCTATCTCCCCCTATCTTTTTGTGATTGTTATGGAATGCTTCACTCTTCTTCTTGATAAGGCGATCATCAAAGGAAGCATTCAACCGATGAGACGTACTGGAGCTATTTCTCACCTCCTCTTTGCAGATGATTTATTGGTTTTCTGTAGGGCTAATCAGAAAACCTTTTCGGGTCTTAAAAGCTTGCTTGCAGAATTCAAAAACTTCACTGGCCTGGACATTAACTGGAGCAAGAGCATTTCCATGTTTAGCAAAGGGGTTAAAAATCAAGGCAATCTTGCTGATTTATTGTGAGCTAAACAGGCAAGCACAATTACTACCTATTTGGGCCTTCCTTTGACTTCCAAATATCCAAAAGCTCAGATGTACAGCAGACTCATTGATAAGTGCAGGAATCGGCTTAGTGGATGGACCTCATCTTCTCTATCTTTAGCAGGACGTATTGAGCTGGTCAAAAGTGTGATTTATGGTATGATACACTATTGGATTCAGGTATATAAATTTCCCAACAGTGTTTTGCACAATTTAACAGCCCTTTGCAGGAAATTTATTTGGGGCACTTCCAAATCTTGGTCTTGGAGTAGCTCTTGCAAGCCTAAGAAGGAGGGGGGAGTCGGTCTGAGATTATTAGCAGATTTGAACCTTGCTGCAGGGGTGAAACTAACCTGGAGGCTTCTCAAGTGTGAGGGACTCTGGGCACGTTTTATGCAAGGCAAATATAGTGACTCCGCAATATTTTATGGAGCTTCGGGCGCGGTGATGCAATCTGGTACGTGGAAGTTTTTACTACACTGTAGGAGTCTTTCTCAGGGCATTATAAAGAGAAATGTTGGAAATGGTACGAATACCCTCTTCTGGCATGATAATTGGCTCCCATGCGGCCCTCTAAAATCACTTTACAACATCCCGCCTGGATCTAGTATGCTCCGTGTTTCAGACTATTGGAGTGGAACCTCTTGGAAGGACATCCCTGATATTCATATGCTTCGGCCTGTTCTCCAACAACATAGTCTCAATGCTGAAAATGACGCCTGGGCGTGGAGCAAAGGGTCGGGATTTAAATTTAGTGCGGCGTGGAATGCTGTGCGTGAAAAAGCAAGCACCTTCCAGTTTTGCGGGCTTGTTTGGTACAAGAATTCTATCCCTAAATATTCCATTACCCTTCTGCGTGCGCTCCAGAATAAACTCCCCACCAAGTTACGCTTGGCTCGTTGGTGCGCCCTTGCGCACACGGCATGCGATTTGTGCATGAATGACTCCCCCGAATCAATTGATCATTTATTTTTCTTATGTCCTTATTCTAATTACATCATGCAGAGAGCTCTTCTTAAGCTTGGGGTTCCAGGACCTGCAACCCTCTCCCTGACCGAAATTGGCAACTACTATATGGAAAACTTTTGCAGGAAAGGCATGTTGGGCCTGCTGTCTAAAACTGTATTGGCTGCGGTGGTGTGGCATCTTTGGCGTGAACGCAACAGACGTGTGTTCAATAATGAGAAGAAAACAAAAATCGCTCTCTTTGAAGAAATCTCTCGGGATGTATGCATTGCACTTCGCAATGCTGAGGACTTGGAAGATGAGGCAAAACTGGCTTATGCAAACTGGGATATTATAGACAATGGTTGATTGTCTGGCAATTCCTTCTGTGTGTCTATATTTAGCTGAGTTTATGTACTATCCTTGGTCCTATGCCTGGTTGGTAGTTTATTTGATCTAGGGTGACGACGCTTGTGTCCTCTCCCCTAGTCACTTAGACTCTCAACTTATAGCTAGGCCATTTTGTACTTTATGTTTATTAATACAATTTCACTCTTACCTTGCAATATACACACACACACACACACACACACACACACACACACACACACACACACACACACACACACACACACACACACACACACACACACGTTTAAGGCCAATGCCGAGCGTAGCATTATGCCCATGAAAAGAGTGGGGGCTATCACTCATCTTCTCTTTGCGGATGATTTGCTTGTTTTCTGCCGTGCCAACTTCAAATCTTTTGAAGGCCTGAGAGACCTTTTATGCACTTTCAAAAACTATTCTGGGCCCGAGGTTAATTGGGGCAAAAGTGCTGGCATCTTTAGTAAGGGCACCAGGGGGCCAAGTGATCTTGCTGATGTCTTGGGTATTCAAAGGGTACAATCCCTTTCAACATACTTAGGTTTCCCTCTCTCCTCAAAGTATCATAATGCCGCAACATATGGGCATTTGATTGATAGATGCAGAAGTAGATTGCAGGGATGGTCATCGTCCTTATTATCTATTGCTGGCCGGATTGAACTTGTGAAAACTGTTGTCTATGGCATGGTGGGGGTTTGGATGCAGGCCTTCCGCATTCCTAAAACTGTCTTACGGTCCCTTACTTCTATTTGCAGAAAATTCATTTGGGGGAGGAATCATCTATGGGCTTGGGATGATATTTGTGCTCCTAAACAGGAAGGGGGTGTGGGAATCAGAAGTCTGATCGAATTAAACAATGCTTATGGTATTAAGATATCCTGGAGCATGCTTACTCACAAGGGAATATGGGCTTCCTATATGAGGAATCAGTATATGAGCAATACTGGGTTGTTTCTGGCAAAGCCTCACCCTATGCAATCGGGTACATGGAAGCTTATCTTACATTTCCGTAAGTTTACTAAGAAGCTTACCAAACGTAATGTCAGGGATGGGGCTTCTACTCTTTTCTGGTATGATAATTGGCTGCCTTGTGGACCGCTTAGTGATTCCTATGATGTCCCTGCTGGGGAGGAGAAGAAAATGGTTAGGGACTACTGGTCCATTGAGGGATGGGTGGACAACATTGCTCTTCATCCTGTTCATCATATTATTAATGCAGTTTCTCTGACGACGGGCGATGATTCTTGGACTTGGGTATCTAAGTCTCCTTCTCTCAGTGATGCTTGGGCGGGATCTCGGGTTATAAAGCCTCTATTTCCTTATTACAGAGTGGTTTGGTTCCAGGGGCACATCCCCAAGATGGCTATCACTTTACTACGAGCTTTCCACGGGAAGATGCTTACCCGTGATAAGCTCGTGCAATGGGGAGTGCCTACTTCACCCTTTTGTGTTTTATGTACTCATAATGCTCATGAAAGTTTAGATCATATATTCTTTGAATGCACCTATACTAATTACTGTAGGGATCGTCTAACCCTTGCAATACTAACAACACACACTAGAGGGGGGGGGGGGAATAGTGTAATGGCAATAAAATTGTCCAAATAAAATTTAACTTGCAAATGCGGAATTATAAATGCAAGAGGAATTAAATGGTACAATCAATCCAAACGCAAACACAAAGTTTTACCCTGGTTCCCCAAACTTGGGTACATCCAGCCACACCAATATTCATTATATATTCCCACACAGAGAAGTGAATACAAATCTCCCAAGGAGATGCCCCACAAAGAGGATTTATGCCCTACACAAGGACCTAACCAATCCTACACAAGGATCAAGACTCCCACACAGAGAATCACTAACTCCCACTCAGAGAATTATGGTTAGCCCTACACTAGGACACTAGAACTCCCACACAGAGAGTTAATTCCCATAAAGAGAATTCCCTAGTCCCACAAAGAGACAACCTCCCACAAAGAGAGAAACTCCCACAAAGAGAGTAACCTAATCCCAAAAAGAGAAATAGGAAAGCAAATTACACCCTGTAAAGTAAATACTCTTACATATGCCTTGAGATGCTTACTCATGAATGAATGCAAGGCATGGAAGAGGATCTCCAAGTGTTGGAATATGCTTGAGAGCACTTGGATGATTTCCCTTGAGCTGGACTTCAATGCATGAAGGAAGATGAATGCTCAATAGAGGGAAATGATGGAGCTTGAGATTGGCTTATTGATCTCTTGAGATTTTCTATAGAGTCAAGAGTTTATCAAATGTTGTCAAGAGTTCTCAAGTGATGGCAGCACACTCATATATATAGGAATCCTATATCAAGCCTAAAAACGCAAAGAAACAGCCAAATAATCAAATCTGCAACGGCTAGAAACTGGGTGAAAACGACAGGAACAGTCGACTGATGATCATAAGACAGTCGACTGATCAACGGCTAGAAAATATCCAACGGCTATAATCTGAGTCAGGACAGTCGACTGACGAAGTCAATATAGTCGACTGACAAACAGGACAAGCGCCTGTAAATCCTTCAGCAGACGACTGCTGCAGGGGATGGATCGAAACAGAGAGCTGCACTCTTTCTCCAATTCTTCGCACAGGCGACTGATGTTAATAATACAGTCGACTGTCAAATAGTCAGGCGACTGTACATTCTTCATCAGTCGACTACTGTAAAGTATGGAGAGAAGACAGAGAGATGCAGAGATTGCACTTACGCTAGACAGGCGACTGTTGGCCAATTTCCAGGTGACTGTAAATATACAGACGACTGTAAACTGATCGTCAGGCGATTGTGCGTAAAGCTCAAGATTGAGTCAATAGAAATGTTGACTTGAGCTGTGCAGTTCAGGCGACTGTAGAAGGATCTACAGGCGACTGGAAATCACCCAGTCGGCTGTGTTTCCCTTATCAGGCGACTGACGGAAAGCCAGAGACTCCAAGTGAGTCTTTGGACAGAGTGAACCTATTGGGTTTGATTCTATGATAATCCTAAGGTTCACTAAGATGGTTAAATGCATGTGCATGAATGAGCGAACCATCTAGCAAGGCATTACATCAACCCTAGACTCAAAAGAGAGAGAAAGCAATAAAGTAAATTACATGGATTATAAAGATTTCTTAAGAGTCTAAGTCTTCAATCTTGATGCCTTGATTGCTCTCCATCATCTCCAAGCTTTGGCACTCCTTGAGTCCAAACTTTGGCCATTCTTCACATGATGTCCATCCTTACACCAAGTGATTAGTCTCCAAGAAAGATATCCTTGAAATAAACTGAGAGACTAAAACATGAGATTCATTAGCAACAACATAATATTGTGATCATCATCAAAATAAGATTGGTATGAGACACCAATACTCAACAATCTCCCCCTTTTTGATGATGACACACATTATGTAAATCATAAAGAATTAAAGCACAAAGCTAATGATCTCCCCCTACTTATATGCACCAATTATATAATGAGCTACACAAAGGTAAATACTCATAATACCAATAAAAACATGGTGACATATAATAGGCATGGATTACATAAACCAATTGCAAAGAATAAAGGCATGCAAACATGAATGGTTTATCTAATCCCATATATCTCTCCCTATATAGATATCTCTCTCCATATGCATATGTATATATCTCTCCCCCTATAGATATGATCACATAATGCATATATCTCTCCCCCTTGACATCGTCAAAAAGGTGGACAACAAAAATATCCCACTTTGTCATCTTAACCAAGATGTGACAATATGCAAGAAACGAAAGATATGTATGATACCAAATTTGAAAATTTAGTGGGTATCAATTCACTATCCCATGCTCCCCCTAGATCATAGAAATGGTCAAATTTTGACTTCTAGGATCTAATACCAATTAATAAATGGAGCCATGGGCCTCAAAAAGTGTATCAAAGCAATAGATATGGAAAGATCATGCTTCAAAGAAACACAAAGATATTGCCAAAAACAATGAGACATGAACCATGTTGGCAATAAACAACAAGAGGTTTGGTTGAGACCCAAAATAACCAAATGTAAATAATGATCTCAAATAACCTCCGAAATGAGAGTTAAAAAATGTCTTAAAATAATTTAAACATATAATATATTAACTCCCCCATTGACATACACATGGATCAAAAATGCATGCATGTCAATAAACCCCAAGGTCCCCATTTTCATGAAAAGAGATAAATTTGAAAAATATTTTCAAAATCATGAAACACACACAATCAATGGGTATGCTTAAAAATAAACATAGAAGCACAATACCCATGCAATATGCAAATGTGTGAGGAACCTAGACATTAGGTAACCAAACCCAAGAGGAGTTTGATTTCCTAACGTAATCACATGAGGTGATCAGATCCCTAACTAGAGAGTTGATGTAACTATCTCTCTCTTGCACACTAGCCTTGGTGGGAATCCATAAACTCAAGGAATTCCTAGGCAATGGTTTTGCCTTTGCAAGAGGGAATGATGTGGCATGCTTGGGTGTAGAAACAAATTTCTTAGCATGCAAAGAATGATGATTTTGCTTCTTAGCAAAAAATGAAGATTCTTCATTCTTCCTCATCACCTTGTGATCTACATGCTTCTTGTTGGTGTTATAGTTGTACAAGAAAGCATGGTGATTCTTCTTAGGTGCTTTAGCAATATTTCTTGAATTTGCACCACAAGAAGAACTAGAGGTGGGTTTGGGAACCACATTTTGAATATAACCCAAACCTCCTCTATGATTTGCCGGATGTTGTTTTTCCAACAAATCGTGGAGTGAATCCCTAGAATACACAAAGCTCATGAGCTTCCGGGATTCCTCTTCACATTTCAACGTAAGTTGTTAAATGTGAGCATCTAAGCTAAGGTTTTGAGCAATGAGATTTTCATTAGAGAGACTCAATTCCTTAACTTGAGAGAGAAGTGTGTCTCTCTCACAAGTGTCATACACATGCCGTTCATCATGAATTACACTTGCAATAACTAGTTCATGCAATCTACTCTTAGTAATCTTATATTTTGCTTTTAATCTATTGTAAGAGTTGATGCACTTACTAGCCTTTTCGGAGACCAAGTCAAAATTGATCTTGAGCTCCTCGTATGAGATCTTTTCTTCCTCGATCTCAACAACAACATCATCATCCTTGCAAGAGCTTGATGACGACTTCTCCTCCTTAGCCATGAGGCACAAATCCTCGTAGGAATTGTATGCGTCAAGCCAAGCATCCAACTCTTCTTCGTTTAATCCGGAGGGGATTGGTGTAGGACCATCCATGGCTACAAAGCATGCGTGAGCATCCTCCTTTGTATCCTCTTCTTCATTACTCGAAGTGCCCTTACTCGAATCATCAAAGGTCCCGACAAGTCATTTCTTTTGATTCTTGAACTTGGACTTTCCTTTCCAATGCTTATTCCCTTTACACTTGTAAGTTTCTTTGATGGGTTTGGAAGGGCATTCAGTGGACAAGTGACCTTTTCCACTGCAAGTGTAACAAGTAGGAACCTTGTTAGAATTGGAGGCAAACTTTGACAAAGACTTACCTTGCTTGCATTTGAGAAATGCTTTGAATTGCTCGGCAAGATCCTCAATTTCTTCTCCACTTGCATCTTCTTGCTCATCTTCTTCGCTAGGAGCTTCTCGATGGAATTCTCTCCTCCACTTGATTGGCTCCTCCTTGGCATGGAATGCAACCCCCTTTTGCTTCTCAAGCTTCTCAGGCTTTGTTGGTTGAATCTCCTTCTTGTGTTGAAGCTTTACTTCATACGCTATGAGATTTCCAATGCACTCCTCAACGGTATATTTGGACGTGTCATAAGACTCCAAAATTCCGTTGGCCTTTGACTCCCAACGAAGTATAAGAGAGTCTAGGATCTTCTCAACACGATCCTCTTGGGAAATCGTCTTCCCGAGTCCCTCCAAAGCGTTCACAATATCAGTGAACCTTGTGAACATCTCTGAAATGCTTTCGCCTTCCTGCATCTTAAATATTTCATGTTTAGATCTAAACACAGTTTGTTTAGATTTCTTTACCTTCGTTGTCCCTTCATGACAAATCTCCAAGGTGTGCCAAATATCATTTGCTGTTTTGCACATGGAGATGCAGTTGAACTCATTAGATGAGAGAGCGCAATGTAATGCATTCATAGATCTCGCATTGAACTTGATTGAGTCCGTCTCCGCCTTTGTCCTTGAAGCCGCAGGAGTAGTGGGCTTCTCAAATGGCACCTCCGTGATGTCCCATAGGTCTTGACCCTCCATGTAGATCATCATTCTGATCTTCCAACTAGGGTAGTTGGTTCTGTTGAAGAGCGGGGGTCGAACGGTTGAGTGACCTTCTTCATGAGACGCGGATGAGGCGTTGAATGCCATCGTTGCAGTATGCTTTAACCTCCCTCTGATACCAATTGTAGGGATCGTCTAACCCTTGCAATACTAACAACACACACTAGAGGGGGGATGAATAGTGTAATGGCAATAAAATTGTCCAAATAAAATTTAACTTGCAAATGCGGAATTATAAATGCAAGAGGAATTAAATGGCACAATCAATCCAAATGCAAACACAAAGTTTTACCCTGGTTCCCCAAACTTGGGTACATCCAGCCACACCAATATTCACTATATATTCCCACACAGAGAAGTGAATACAAATCTCCCAAGGAGATGCCCCACAAAGAGGATTTATGCCCTACACAAGGACCCAACCAATCCTACACAAGGATCAAGACTCACACACAGAGAATCACTAACTCCCACTCAGAGAATTAGGGTTAGCCCTACACTAGGACACTAGAACTCCCACACAGAGAGTTAATTCCCACAAAGAGAATTCCCTAGTCCCACAAAGAGACAACCTCCTACAAAGAGAGAAACTCCCACAAAGAGAGTAACCTAATCCCACAAAGAGAAATAGGAAAGCAAATTACACCCTGTAAAGTAAATACTCTTACATATGCCTTGAGATGCTTACTCATGAATGAATGCAAGGCATGGAAGAGGATCTTCAAGTGTTAGAATATGCTTGAGAGCACTTGGATGATTTCCCTTGAGCTGGACTTCAATGCATGAAGGAAGATGAATGCTCAATAGAGGGAAATGAGGGAGCTTGAGAGTGGCTTATTGATCTCTTGAGATTTTCTATAGAGTCAAGAGTTTATCAAATGTTGTCAAGAGTTCTCAAGTGATGGCAGCACACTCATATATATAGGAATCCTATATCAAGCCCAAAAACCCAAAGAAACAACCAAATAATCAAATCTGCAACGGCTAGAAACTGGGTGAAAACGACAGGAACAGTCGACTGATGATCATAAGACAGTCGACTGATCAACGGCTAGAAAATATCCAACGACTATAATCTGAGTCAGGACAGTCGACTGACGAAGTCAATACAGTCGACTGACAAACAGGATATGCGCCTGTAAATCCTTCAGCAGACGACTGCTGCAGGGGATGGATCGAAACAGAGAGCTGCACTCTTTCTCCAATTCTTCGCATAGGCGACTGATGTTAATAATATAGTCGACTGTCAAATAGTCAGGCGACTGTACATTCTTCATCAGTCGACTACTGTAAAGTATGGAGAGAAGACAGAGAGATGCATAGATTGCACTTACGCTAGACAGGTGACTGTTGGCCAATTTTCAGGTGACTGTAAATATACAGACGACTGTAAACTGATCGTCAGGCGACTGTGCGTAAAGCTCAAGATTGAGTCAATAGAAATGTTGACTTGAGCTGTGCAGTTCAGACGACTGGAAATCACCCAGTCGGCTGTGTTTCCCTCATCAGGCGACTTACGGAAAGCCAGAGACTCCAAGTGAGTCTTTGGACAGAGTGAACCTATTGGGTTTGATTCTATGATAATCCTAAGGTTCATTAAGATGGTTAAATGCATGTGCATGAATGAGCGAACCATCTAGCAAGGCATTACATCAACCCTAGACTCAAAAGAGAGAGAAAGCAATAAATAAAATTACATGGATTACAAAGATTTCTTAAGAGTCTAAGTCTTCAATCTTGATGCCTTGATTGCTCTCCATCATCTCCAAGCTTTGGCACTCCTTGAGTCCAAACTTTGGCCCTTCTTCACATGATGTCCATCCTTACACCAAGTGATTAGTCTCCAAGAAAGATATCCTTGAAATAAACTGAGAGACTAAAACATGAGATTCATTAGCAACAACATAATGTTGTGATCATCATCAAAATAAGATTGATATGTGACACCAATACTCAACAATTACCTACTTCGCAGGAGCTTCCTGAAAATGGGGGTCACTACTACTTTGCCTACTACTTTAGCCGGAATGGGTGCTCTAATTCTATCACATTTTAAGAAGTCTAGCTTGGGGAGATTGGCAAAGACTGTCCTGGCTGTGATGACATGGCACATTTGGAGAGAGAGGAACAGGAGAATCTTCGAAGGAAACAGTCAGATGAAGATCCTTCTCTTCGATAGCATAGCTGATGATGTCAGAGTTGCTTTGCGGCATGTGGATTGGGATCGTGATGCTGATAGTGACCCTCCCTCAAATTGGGGGTTATTAGATTAGTGGGATCTTATCTTGTATTCATTTGTTGGTTGTGGCTCGTTGGATAGCGGAAGGTGTAAGTATAAGTATTGGTGGGGGAACGACGCCTGTGCCCTTGCCCTACAATACTAGCATCCTTCTTCCATCCTTGAGTCCTATACTTTTTCCGTGAGATCAATAAAGACGCAAAGCATATTCTTCATATATATATATATATATATATATATATATATATATATATATATATATATATATATATATATATGGAAAAAGGAATCTAGGGTGCCTCCTTAGATTAAATCTAAGGAGGCGCCCCCATTCCCCCCATCTCAGACATTGTTTTTTGAAAAAAAATTCATGGGATTGTTGTTCATGGATAATCAACATACCAAATTTCAAGGGATTCCAATATTTTTTGAGCCCCCATCTATCCCCTACAACTTCAACGGTCTGAAAATGTGCTGAAACCCCCATGAAATTGCAAGGGGCAGATGAGGCCTCAAAAAGTATTGGAATATCTTAAAATTTGGTAGGTTGATCATCAATGGTGTGAACAACAAACCCATGAAAAAAAAATTCAAAAAAATATGGGAGATGTGGGAAAATAGGGGCGCCTCCTTAGATTGAATCTAAGGATGCACCCTAAATCACTTTTATCCACACACACACACACACACACACACACACACACACACACACACACACACACACACATGACTTATAACCATATAGCCTATCACCTATAACACATGTGTGTTTGGATTTGCGTGTGTGTGTCTGTGTGTGTGTGTGTGTGTAAAAGGGATCTAGGGTGCATCCTTAGATTCAATCTAAGGAGGCGCCCACATTTCCCCTATCTCCCATATTTTTTTGAAATATTTTTTCATGGGTTTGTTGTTCACCTCATGGATGATCAACATACCAAATTTCAAGGCATTCCAATACTTTTTGTGCCCTCATCTACCCCTTGCAACTTCAACGGTCTAAAACGTGCTGAAACCCCCATGAAGTTGCAAGGGGTAGATGAGAGCACAAAAATTATTGGAATGCAATGATATTTGGTATGTTGATCATCCATGTAGTGAACAACAAACCCATGAATTTTTTTTTCAAAAACCATATGGGATATGGGAGAAAATGGGGGCGCTTCCTTAAATTTCATCTAATGAGGCACCCTAGGATCCTTTTACCATACATACATACACACATACATACATACATATATATATACATGTATGTCTGTATGTATATACATACATGTATGTACCTACATGTATGTATGTACGTACATACACACATACATGTATGTATATATGTATATACATACATATATATACATATATATATATATGGGTATATATGTAGATATATATATGGGTATATATGTATATATATGGGTATATATGTATATATATGTATGGGTATATATGTATATATGGGTATATATGTATATATATATATATACATATATACCCATATATATATACATATATACCCATACATATATATACATATATATATATATACATACATATATATATATATATATATATATATGTATATACATATATACATGAAGACATAATAAGAGTGAGGCGGCGATGCGTGATTTGCGGAATGGCACGGGGGGCGACACCGGGGGACTTGGCGGCGGCAGCTCTGGAGGACCTGTCTGCGGACCTGATCTGCTAGGCAACGGGTCAGGAGGGCGAGGCGGAGATTTTAGTGGGCTTGGTGGTGGCTCCGGTGGGCTTACTGGTGAAGGAGGAGAGCGTGGCGGATCTGGTGGGCACGGCGGATCTGGATCTGGTGGGCACGGCGGATCTGGTGGGCAACGGGGATCTGGATCGGGTGGGCACGACGGATCTGGAGGGCACGACGCATCTGGATCTGGTGGGCACGGCGGATCTGGTGGGCACGACGGATTTGGATCTGTTGGGCACGGTGGATCTAGAGGGTTGGGAGGCGTTTCTCGTAGGCATGTTGATGGACATCTGACTGTGGGTTCTTCCATTGTTGATGGAAAGGGATTGGAGAATGGATGGCAGCTTGTAGCAAGGAAGAAGTCATCTGCAGGGGGGAATGTAAACAACCTTCAGAAGGGGTTCTTTCCGGCAAGGAGGAATCGCATCCCAGGGGCTCGATTCAGGGGTGCACATATGCGACCTGAGGCAGCTAATCATCACCCGTCAAAAACTTCTTTGGAGAATGGCAGGAAGGTTTTTGACAAAATTCCTGTGAGAACAACACCTTCACTTGTTATTGATCCTTCTGGGGCTAAACAATCTTGGTCTGATGTGTGTTCTAACAGACGTGTGTATGGGGAATCTATGGGTATGAGTTTTGTCTCTCCCAAGATCCGAGCTGATGGATCTCTTGTTGCTCGAATTTCGAATTCGGTTTTGGAGAAGGGTAATGTTGATCGCTCCGGGACGTATCCCTAAAGAACGGTTGTAGTTTTACCGCAAGTGCACGGTGTAGCAGCGAGCGGGATATCGAACACATGGAGGACGAATGACCGTGCTTGTTCCAATCAACCTGGCTATTCAAGAAGAAAGATTTGCCTTTGGCGATCCTGTCACAATCGTCAGACAAAGTGCGAAAATATCAAATCAAATAAAGAACGTCTAGGGAATGGGGAATCCCCGCTACTCACCGTATCTCATAAATGTGGTTTGTCGGTTTCAAAATTGCTAGATTGAGATCTTGGATGGACTAGTTGCAACTGAATGTAGAACCAAGCTCACGCTCTCGCGCTGTTGCCGATCTATAGCTATCCTAGGTTTGGGTACAATCTCTTGCAAACCCTAGCCTAGGAAAGCTAGCATTAGTGTCACGACCCGCTTCCCTAAAATGGAGGCGAGACGTGAAAAGGTCCGCACGGGAGTGGAGCTGTGAAGCCCCAAACCCGATAAGCGTCCACAATACATAAACAGGTCCCTGTAACCACAGCAGAATAACAATAATAACACAAGGCGAGGCTGAAATAAAATTCCACATCTCACAAATTGTCCAACATCAACAAAGAGTCCAACATCCAGAAAAGCCACCAGGCTAAAAGAAAAGAGTCTAAAGGCCCAGAACAAGGCCAACCAAAAGCAACGACAACAACAAAGTATAGGTGCTACGCACCGATAACAAACAACTGTCTAACAAAAGTAAAGCATAACGAAGACACTAGGACTGGTCCCCAGTGTCCACGTACTCCCCGTCAAACACAAGCTCGGGCTCGGCGTCAGCAAACACCTCGTCCTCAACAGGGTACTCAGGCTCAGGATCTAACATGTGTCACCCAAAAGAGTAAAGGGGCACATGTCAGCAAGTCTAAAAGACTTGGGCAAGGAAACTGAAAGTAAGGCAACTAGCAACCTAGCAGTTTAGTATGATGCATGGCATGGCAGTTATAACATGAGTGCACAATTAAAACATGGCAAGACAATTTTGTACAAGGGAACAATTATCGGGGCAAGACAAGACAAGACAAGAGTAGCCACGCTACTATCAATCTCAATCAATTCACTATTCACGTTGTTTTGTAGATTGTTTACGCCTTACAGCTGAATGGTTCCACATTCGCTGATTGGCCGCTTAACAACTACCCCACCCCAAAGAGTTTACGCCTTACAACTACAGTTGTTGATCAAACAGACTCCCAGTTGAATGGCCGCTTAACCCTCACCCCTTATACCCACACGTAATGGAGCCTAGGGTCCCCGCACAATGAACTCAGCTAGTGAGCCTGGGGTTGCCCCGCACAATGAGCTCGCATTCCTATTTCACAATTCAATGTCGAGCGTTGGGGTTTCCAACTCATTATGCTCGCTTCTGGTCACGAGCCAGGAAACACACAATTCGGGCATTGGCTATCAACCAACGCATGGCCCGCTTCTGGAACACGAGCCAGGAACACAAGCAATGTAGCAAAGCTACGCAATCCCTGAAATGCATGAAGGATGCAATGACATGACAATTAACTTGCGTACCGATAATGGAAAGTAAACGTGACATGATAGTTGTGCAACATGCTAAATGTCGGAATTAGCTTCGTTGTCAAGCTAATTCCCCAATTTGCGCCTAGGCGAGTATCATTTCGTCGCCTAGCCTCTTTTACGCCTACTATAAGAAAATGGCCTAAAACATGGCCCAAACCCTAAGTGGCAAGTTTCACTTGCCTAGCACCGGGGATGGCGACTACTTCGTCACACGGATGCTATCTACGGGGGAAATCGCTGTTAAGGGGGAAACAAACATCAAAACACAAGTATTTTATTAGGGTTTCATAAAAATTACAATAGGATATGAAAACAACGGTAGATCGATTTCTTACCGAGAGGAGACGGAAGAAATACTCCGGAGAACCCTAGGATCAGATCTGGAAAAGATTGGAGAAGTTTGGGGAAACTAGGGTTTGGGGGATTTGGGGATTTTGATGGATTTGGTGAGATTTTGGGGAAGATGAGAGGTAGAAAGAGTGGATGGATGGATTGGATGATGGATTTAGGGCTTAGAATGGAGGGATGAAGCTTGGAGGAAGATGGGGGCTGAAGGGGGAAGATTCTAAGGTTTTGGGTCGTGTTGGAGAAGAAGAAGTCGTTTGGGAGGGGTATTTATAGGTTGGGCTGGCGGCTGCCCAGAAATTAGGGTTTTAACACTAGTTAGTCGGTCAAAGAGCAACCACTGACCGACTAGTTTGACAACTAGTCGGTCGGTCGACCAACGCTGACCGACTAAGTGCAAACAGTAACTCCTGAACGAAATAGGATTCTAGAGTTAGTCGGTCCATGAACAAGTACTGACCGACTAGTTTAGCATCTAGTCGGTCGATGAACGTTCTTAGACCGACTAAGAGTAAACAGTAACTGATACAAAAATAATATGACGAGTTAGTCGGTTCAAGAAGCATTGCTGACCGACTAGTTTGCAACCTAGTCGGTCAACCAACGTTCTTAGACCGACTAACGATAAACAGTAACTCCTGAGAAATTTAGAAAGCTAACTAGTCGGTCCAAGAAGGATTGCCGACCGACTGGATCGTCATCTAGTCGGTCGGTGGCCCTTCTTACACCGGCTAATGAGCACAGAAAAGTACCGATACGGAGCGCGGGGCCCCGGGATCGATTCCTAAGACTCCTAGGCTTGATCTAACAGTAAGATACGACCGTTATGAAGTCCGTCACGAATGACTTACTTCGAAATCGACAATCCTAAGGAAAAAGCGAGAAAATACGACGAATCGATCGAAAATGAAACCTACGGAGACGAAAACCACACAGAGGAGAAAATCCACCAAAACATATATTATATTATATTAAATCCAGATTCATGAAAAGCAGTCGTTACATCCTCCCCAACTTAAGAAAAATTCCGTCCTCGGAATTTCCAAATACTCACGAGTCCAGAAACAAAAGTGGGAAACGCTCTCGCATCTCATCCTCATTCTCCCAAGTAGACTCTCCAGGTGAACCGTGTCTCCACATCACCCTCACAAGATTGACAATCTTGTTCCGAAGCGATTTCTGACGCCTGTCCAGAATCTGCACGGGATGCTGGTCATACGTCATATCGGGGCGAACGGTAATCTCCGAAAAGTCCACCGCATGATACGGATCGCTAATGTATCGACGAAGCTGTGACACATGGAAAACATTGTGAACTCCTTCCAAAGATGGCGGCAAGGCCAAGCGATAAGCTACCTCGCCAACCCTCTCCAAAATGTTAAATGGTCCAATGTATCGCGGGCTCAACTTTCCACGCTTCCCGAAACGAATCACACCACGATTCGGGGAAATCTTCAAGAACACATGGTCGCCCGGCTGAAACTCCAAAGGACGACGTTTAGCATCCGCCCAATGCTTAAAACGGTCCTGAGCAATCCTCAACCTCTCCCAAATATTCCTGACGATATCCACGGCCTCCACGATCATCTCAGGTCCCAACAACTCCCGATCACCGACGTCATCCCAACTCAATGGCGATCGACATTTCCTCACATAAAGAGCGGCGAAAGGCGCCATGCCAATACTCGCCTGGAAGCTGTTGTTGTAGGAAAACTCCACCAAATGCAGATGGTCCTCCCACGAACCCTTGAAATCCAACATGCACGCTCTCAGCATGTCTTCCAAAATCTGAATCGTCCTCTCGGACTGGCCATCCGTCTGCGGGTGGTACGCCGTGCTGAAACTCAGACGCGTACCCAAGCTCTTCTGCAAACTCTGCCAGAACTGAGATGTGAACCTCGTGTCTCTGTCAGACACGATACTCACGGGGACTCCATGAAGTCGCACAACCTCCTGCACGATTCACGTTACATCACTATCCAAACTAGGAAAATGAAATAAAAACGGAGAGTAAAAGAATTTTACCTCCATATATCTCCTCGCTAGCGCCTCAATGGACTGTCCCACTTGGAACAGAATAAAATGCGCAGATTTGGTCAATCGATCTACGATCACCCAAATCGCGTCATTCTGCTTCGGACTCCGAGGTAGTCCAGTCACGAAGTCCATAGTGATGTGCTGCCATTTCCACTCCGGGATCGGAAGCGGTTGTAGCAACCCAGCCGTACGCTGATGCTCCGCCTTCACTTGCTGGCAAACCAAGCACTTGGCTACACTCCGAGCCACACTCCTCTTCATACCATGCCACCAATAATTCAGACGAAGATCCTGGTACATCTTGGTGCCACCAGGATGCACAGAATACGGCGAACTGTGTGCCTCCACCATCAGCTCCTCTCTGATATCCCCAGCAGGCACACACAACCTGGCTCCAAACCTCAGCGAGCCATCCTCATGAATCAAAAAGTCAGTCCGCAGACCGGCTTCCACCTGCTCCCGAATCCTTACCAGCTTCGGATCCTCAGCCTGGCCAGCCTTAATCCGATCCACGATCGTCGACTGTACCTGCATGTACATCAACGAAGAAGCCTCTCCAGGAAGAACAATCTCCACGCCAGACTCGCAAAAATCCTGCTGCAATCTCCACTGCGAGGCCAAAATCATCACCGCTGGAAGCCTACTCAAAGCATCTGAAACCACATTCACCTTGCCAGGGTGAAACCGCAAATCAATATCATAATCCGCCATAAGCTCCAACCATCGACGCTGTCGCATGTTGAGCTCCTTCTGAGTGAAAATATACTTCAAGCTTTTGTGATCGGTGAAAATCTTCACTTTCTCACTCAGCAGGAAGTGCCTCCAAATCTTAAGAGCAAACACAACGGCAGCCAACTCCAAATCATGCGTCGGATAATTCTTCTCATGAACCTTAAGCTGACGAGACGCATACGCCACAACATTCCCGTGCTGATGCAACACACAACCGAGACCCTTGCCAGAAGCATCGCAAAAGATCTCAAATCCACCGCTGCGATCAGGCACAACAAGAATAGGGGCAGTCGTCAACCTCTCCTTCAGAACACCAAAAGCACCCTCACAATCACCCGACCAAACAAAAGCAACATCCTTCCGCGTCAACCTGGTCATCGGCTCAGCAATACGGGAAAAGTCCTTAATGAATCGCCGATAATAACCAGCAAGTCCGAGAAAACTCCGAATCTCAGACGCAGACGACGGAACAGGCCACTCCCTGATGGCCTGAATCTTCTCGGGATCCACTGAGATACCATCTCCAGTCACCACATGCCCGAGAAAAGCAACTCGATCCAGCCAAAACTCGCACTTCGAAAACTTAGCATACAACCGATGCTTCCTCAAAATCTCCAACACCGTCCTCAAGTGTGAGGCATGCTCTTCCTCCGACTTCGAATAGATCAGAATGTCGTCAATGAAGATAACGACAAACTTATCCAAAAAGTCGTAGAAAATCAGGTTCATCAGATTCATGAAAACTGCGGGCGCGTTAGTTACACCGAAAGGCATAACCACGAACTCATAGTGTCCATACTTCGCCCTGAACGCTGTCTTCGGAACATCTCCCTTCTTCACCTTCAACTGATGGTAACCACTCCTCAAATCCAATTTAGAAAACACCCTCGAACCTCCATGCTGATCAAAAATATCATCGATGCGAGGCAACAGGTATTTATTCTTAATGGTCACCGCATTCAACTCCCGATAGTCCACGCACATGCGCCGCGAACCATCCTTCTTCTTAACCAACAACACCGGTGCTCCCCACGGAGACACGCTAGGATTAATATAACCCTTCAGCAAGAGCTCATCCAACTGCTTCCGCAACTCTTCCAACTCTGCAGGTGCCATACGATACGGCGCCTTCGAAATCGGCTGCGCACCTGGAACAAGATCGATAGAAAATTCCAAAGCCCGATCAGGCGGCAAACCAGACATCTCCTCGGGGAAGACGTCGCCAAAATCACGCACCACAGCTGGCCACTCCAGCTCCATCTGCATAGCCACAGCCTCCACCGGCCTGGCCCGAAATCTGACAGGACCAAGCGAACTGCTACCACGACTGAACTCAAATACTGGATGACCGGGAATCTCGAACACCACCTTCTTCCTCCTGCAGTCAATCGTAGCATAGAAGCTCGCCAGCCAATCCATCCCAAGAACTGCATCATAGTTGATGATGTCGTGGACAATGAAATCAGCGAAAAGCTCATGTCCACAGACCACCAACGAGCAAGAATTGCAACCACGATGCACCGAGACCACACCATTCCCTGTAACGATATTCCAACTCTTGGGGAGAGGGGACGTCGACAAGGAATGCCTCTCCACGAAGCTCCGAGAAATAATGCACATCGATGCACCCGAGTCAAAGAGGACTCGTGCAGGAAATGTGCAAACCAAAATCACACCTAATCAAGCAATTAACAATCAAACCCTAATCTAGCAAACAACCATGTTCAAGCAAATAACACAATCAAACATTCAAAACCAGCTAGGAAAGTAACCGCTAGATTGAGGATTACCTGCGATAACCTCATCCACAGCCTCGCTCTCCGCAGCGGTCATCAGAAAAGCCTGCCTCCTCGGCGGAACAGCCTGCCGAAAAGCCTGCCCCTGCGGAACAAGAGCTGCTCCACGGCCAGCAGGAACAGACACTCGCTGCTGCAACGGCTGTGCTGCAACAGGAGCCCTCCGCAGCTGATTCGCATGCCGACAATCCTTCGCGACATGGGAAGCATCACCGCAAATCAGACACTGGCCCAAAAACTTCCGACACTGATCCTTGACATGGCCAGGCCTGCCGCAGAAATGGCAAAGCTTCAGAATAGGCCCTCCTGGCCTCTTAAACTGAGCGAACTGATTAGGCCTGAATCCAGGTCTAACCACAGCTCTCGCCTGTTCCACAGGCATCTTCCCAGCACCAACAACAGACCCTCTCCTCTGGTTCACAAGCAGCTCCTGCCTCTTGGCAGCGACCAGAACCTTCTGATAAGATTCCCGGTCAGAAGAGGTCACAAAACTCTGGAGCTCCGAAGCAAGCCCCTGCAGGAACCTCTGAGCTCTCTCCTCAGCGTCCTACACCATCTTTGGTGCAAACCGACTCAGCCTCATGAACTCTTGGTGATACATGTCCACCGACGAGTTCCCCTGCTTCAGATCGATAAAACGCTGCAGCATCTCCTCCTTGGCAGCCTTCGGGAAGAACTCACCCTCAAATCTAGCCTTGAAGGTAGCCCAAGCAATCGGCTCCACCAACAACTTCTCCTCCGCATCCCACCAATTCCTGGCGTTATCCTTGAGCTGCCTCTTCGCCAAATCAACCCATCCAGCCGGGGTGATCTTGGCCATCTTCAGATTGTCCTCGATGTTCCGAATCCATTCATCAGCAGCCAGAGGACCCTCAGAACCATCAAAATATGCGGGACCCAGCTCCCGAAATTGCTTCGCTCCTGGCTCAAAGCGAGGGGCATCCGGAAGAGCCCGGGTAGCTCGATCAAGTGGAGCATTCTGGACTTGCAGAAGCACGCCCTGCTGCACTTGCATCATCTGGAGCATCATCCGCATCATCTCACCGCTGGTGGGTTCCCGCTCAGGCTCCTCATCATGAGGGAGCGCACCACTACCCCCACCACGGGTGAAACGCCTTCCTGCCATCTAGTGACACAGAGAACGAATCAGATTAGACTCATAGCCTATGACATCGGACGTCGAACTTAGTTTATTGGACATTCTAATATTATTATCGCTATTCCAAAAATCGCAGTTACAGAGAACCTGCATGGGCCACCACTAAAACCTGTCACGACCCGCTTCCGTAAAATGGAGGCGAGACGTGAAAAGGTCCGCACGGGAGTGGAGCTGTGAAGCCCCAAACCCGATAAGCGTCCACAATACATAAACATGTCCCTGTAACCACAACAGAATAACAATAATAACACAAGGCGAGGCTGAAATAAAATTCCACATCTCACAAATTGTCCAACATCAACAAAGAGTCCAACATCCAGAAAAGCCACCAGGCTAAAAGAAAAGAGTCTAAAGGCCCAGAACAAGGCCAACCAAAAGCAACGACAACAACAAAGTATAGGTGCTACGCACCGATAACAAACAACTGTCTAACAAAAGTAAAGCATAACGAAGACACTAGGACTGGTCCCCAGTGTCCACGTACTCCCCGTCAAACACAAGCTCGGGCTCGGCGTCAGCAAACACCTCGTCCTCAACAGGGTACTCAGGCTCAGGATCTAACATGTGTCACCCAAAAGAGTAAAGGGGCACATGTCAGCAAGTCTAAAAGACTTGGGCAAGGAAACTGAAAGTAAGGCAACTAGCAACCTAGCAGTTTAGTATGATGCATGGCATGGCAGTTATAACATGAGTGCACAATTAAAACATGGCAAGACAATTTTGTACAAGGGAACAATTATCGGGGCAAGACAAGACAAGACAAGAGTAGCCACGCTACTATCAATCTCAATCAATTCACTATTCACGTTGTTTTGTAGATTGTTTACGCCTTACAGCTGAATGGTTCCACATTCGCTGATTGGCCGCTTAACAACTACCCCACCCCAAAGAGTTTACGCCTTACAACTGCAGTTGTTGATCAAACAGACTCCCAGTTGAATGGCCGCTTAACCCTCACCCCTTATACCCACACGTAATGGAGCCTAGGGTCCCCGCACAATGAACTCAGCTAGTGAGCCTGGGGTTGCCCCGCACAATGAGCTCGCATTCCTATTTCACAATTCAATGTCGAGCGTTGGGGTTTCCAACTCATTATGCTCGCTTCTGGTCACGAGCCAGGAAACACACAATTCGGGCATTGGCTATCAACCAACGCATGGCCCGCTTCTGGAACACGAGCCAGGAACACAAGCAATGTAGCAAAGCTACGCAATCCCTGAAATGCATGAAGGATGCAATGACATGACAATTAACTTGCGTACCGATAATGGAAAGTAAACATGACATGATAGTTGTGCAACATGCTAAATGTCGGAATTAGCTTCGTTGTCAAGCTAATTCCCCAATTTGCGCCTAGGCGAGTATCATTTCGTCGCCTAGCCTCTTTTACGCCTACTATAAGAAAATGGCCTAAAACATGGCCCAAACCCTAAGTGGCAAGTTTCACTTGCCTAGCACCGGGGATGGCGACTACTTCGTCACACGGATGCTATCTACGGGGGAAATCGCTGTTAAGGGGGAAACAAACATCAAAACACAAGTATTTTATTAGGGTTTCATAAAAATTACAATAGGATATGAAAACAACGGTAGATCGATTTCTTACCGAGAGGAGACGGAAGAAATACTCCGGAGAACCCTAGGATCAGATCTGGAAAAGATTGGAGAAGTTTGGGGAAACTAGGGTTTTGGGGGATTTGGGGATTTTGATGGATTTGGTGAGATTTTGGGGAAGATGAGAGGTAGAAAGAGTGGATGGATGGATTGGATGATGGATTTAGGGCTTAGAATGGAGGGATGAAGCTTGGAGGAAGATGGGGGCTGAAGGGGGAAGATTCTAAGGTTTTGGGTCGTGTTGGAGAAGAAGAAGTCGTTTGGGAGGGGTATTTATAGGTTGGGCTGGCGGCTGCCCAGAAATTAGGGTTTTAACACTAGTTAGTCGGTCAAAGAGCAACCACTGACCGACTAGTTTGACAACTAGTCGGTCGGTCGACCAACGCTGACCGACTAAGTGCAAACAGTAACTCCTGAACGAAATAGGATTCTAGAGTTAGTCGGTCCATGAACAAGTACTGACCGACTAGTTTAGCATCTAGTCGGTCGATGAACGTTCTTAGACCGACTAAGAGTAAACAGTAACTGATACAAAAATAATATGATGAGTTAGTCGGTTCAAGAAGCATTGCTGACCGACTAGTTTGCAACCTAGTCGGTCAACCAACGTTCTTAGACCGACTAACGATAAACAGTAACTCCTGAGAAATTTAGAAAGCTAACTAGTCGGTCCAAGAAGGATTGCCGACCGACTGGATCGTCATCTAGTCGGTCGGTGGCCCTTCTTACACCGGCTAATGAGCACAGAAAAGTACCGATACGGAGCGCGGGGCCCCAGGATCGATTCCTAAGACTCCTAGGCTTGATCTAACAGTAAGATACGACCGTTATGAAGTCCGTCACGAATGACTTACTTCGAAATCGACAATCCTAAGGAAAAAGCGAGAAAATACGACGAATCGATCGAAAATGAAACCTACGGAGACGAAAACCACACAGAGGAGAAAATCCACCAAAACATATATTATATTATATTAAATCCAGATTCATGAAAAGCAGTCGTTACAATTAGGGTCAACATCATCGTCCAATCGCGCACCGAGCCCAATCTCTTGCAAACTCGGCTCGCGATCTAGATTGGGATAGTTCCTACCCGTCCAATCTCTTGCAAACGGGTATTGGCACGGAATTGCAACCGGAAACCCTAGAATCGGTCCAATCTCTTGCAAACCGATACTACGGAAATTCGATTCCACCCCAATTCGGATTTCTAGGGTTTCCTATCGAATCGGGATCCAATCTCTTGCAAATCCCGATCGGTATGAACTCCTAGCTAACCGTAGTAAATTGATCCCAATCTAATCCCTAGATATCAATTCTAGCAAAATTTCTACTAATTCATCACAAATATGAAGTTGGGTTTGTAGGATTCATCCCCACGCCCCAAGACGTGGCGACTACTCACATTTCATAGCAAGATCACAAAAATAATCAATGAAATAAGCAATAGAATTCATCACAATATAGAGATATGCAATAAAAATAGAATTTTTGGGGAAGAGAAAGACAAACCAATGGAGTTCTTCAATTAATCCAACAAAAATCAAACTTTGCCTCCTCTCCAATCTCAAGAATAAAACTAAAAAGCTAATCTAAAAAGCTGCTAAAAATCTAAGGAGAAGCTCTCTAAAACTAGGGTAAAAACAGGGGTTAAATACCCCCCAAAATCGTCCAAAAACTGTGACCAAAATACCCCTGCGCAGCCTTTTTTCCGCAATTTTCGCTACAGGCAGCGCGTCGCACTCGGCCGAGTGACAAAAGTCGCTCGGCCGAGTGAGAAACCCTGTAATTTTCCAGTAAGTCGGGGCCTTCAGGGGTCTCTACTTCGGGGGCGGCTCGGCCGAGTGAGTTGTCGTCACTCGGCCGATGGCTTCATTGTACTCGGGCGGACGGGATTATCCACTCGGCCGAGTGGATCTTCTGAAGCTCAGGCAGCCGAAAAATAGAAACTTGGAGATTTTTGAAGGGCTTCGTCTGGGCGCCACTCGGGCGGACGTGGTCTCTTCACTCGGCCGATGTGGTCTCCGTCGCTCGGCCGAGTGCACATAGGAATCGTGCCTGATCTGGTCGGCCGAGCGGTGTCTCGCTGGTTGGCCGAGTGGGTTCTCCACTCGGCCGAGTGGGACACTAAACATGCCCAATCTGCTTATTTTGGCCTCCTCGTCGCTCCTGTGATGTCCGTTCTTCTTCCGCTCCTCTCCAACAGCAAAATACCCCTCGGGGAGGTCGTCGGTGACCCTCTGGAGTAAGCGCATCTCGAGATCACTCCAAATCACGCCAAATCACCTGAAATGCGACAAAAACAACAAATCATGAAAAGCATCGCAATATCGTCGATATATCGTGAAAAACATGATTTGGGCGATCTAAATGGCATGCAAAAATGCGGGAAAAAAGGTGTAAAATAAGGAGTGATCAAAATCCCCCAAGCTTGCCTCTTACTCGTCCTCGAGGAAGATAAGTAAAAGGCGAACCCGGTGGAATTGGAAGACGAAAATGGAGAAAAATGAAAAATGAAAAAAAAAGGAGAAGAATGGAAAACGAAATGAAAATAAAGAAGAGAGAAAGAAGCGAAGAGGTAAGCTACTAGATCATTTTCTCAGGACGGGGGTTTCACTTACTCACATAGCATGCACCGAATGAAAAACACATGTCAAAAGATTTTATTTTGATATCATAGTATAATAGTACAAATAGAAATGGAAAACCCACGAACAACGATATAACCACGAAAAAACGGAATAATTTTAAAATTAACATCGTCTGAATCATTTAAAGCGGTATACAAATCACAGATCACACACTTTTCAATTGAATGCTTTCTATCAGGAGTATAGGAGTATCACACAATAGAATAGAGAGAATAGAAAAGTATGGATTTCATGAAATGAACGCTAGGCTTAGATTTCTGGATTTCGTAAAGCTAGAAATAATCTCACCGAGTATAGAATATTACTTAGCCTAGGCTGTCGTGCAACGTCAAGTAGTCACTCTCTCACACATCAATGGATCCCCTCCCCCAAGCTTATCTATAAGCGTGGTGACATAAAAAATATTCACGTCCCCATTTTTATATAGCTCCAAAGGTAATAAGAAGAAAGAAGAAAGAAAGAAAGTGAGATGGGATCTTTTATTGAGGATTTTTCCTCTTTTCTCTTTTTTTTTCTTTTGTTGTTGTTTTTTCTCTCTCTCTCTCTGTTTTTTAATATAGCATATATACACAACGATCCCAACTCGAAGAGAGATAATGATGTACAAGAATGTTTTTCTCTCTTTTTTTAGAGAATAAGAGATTTGGAGCTAGGAATTAGTAGCGGGGGAAATGCCATAAAATAGAATCGCTAAGGGGAGATTCACCAATGATTTTAAAAGTAGAGAAATGATGTTCAAGATTTGTGGAGAAAGAAATAGATATAACTCTCGGTTCACTCTATAAGACATGCACGACAACTTCAGCAGGGTAATCTAATCTACTCAGTTTCGATCACAAAAAAGCTAACTAATCCAGATTTATCATAGCTAACATCATTCAATCATCCTGAAGTGAAGTGTACAATTCATGCATATAGAAGTGATATAGGAAAAAGAAATCAGTACTCCAGATATAAGCATTCAATGCGTGAATCTTGGTGTGTTTTCTGTGATAGCATACATATGAATATTCAGACTCAGTTAATAATAGAATTTCATCCATTTTCATGTGGCAAAAGTGTGGGTTACTATCTCTAGATGCAAGGCAAGTCATAGCATATGATATCAGAAATAAAGTCTAAGACATGACAAATATAGCATGCTTATAGAGTAAGCTAAATCCAACGTCATCATCATCATAGAAAAGTCATCTCTAGCATGAGATGAAAAAGAAGGAAATAAAGATAAAGGGAAAATAGAGCTATTTACAATGCGGCACACAGAAAAAATAAGAAAAACGTGATGCATGGCAAAATGAAAGAAAAATGATGAAAAATAAGTGCAAAAGCGAAGAATGGTGTGAAAAACTAAAAATAAAGGTGGCAAATCGAAGAAGAACGTGAGAACTCACTCCCCCAAGCTAAATGGCACAGTGTCCTCAATGTGCAAAGTGTGGCACACCGAGAGACAAGAAATGCGAGGGGAAGGTGAGGATGCATGCATGATGAAAAGAAAAATGAAAATAAAAAGAAAGAAAAAGACATGAAAATATGATGCGGACATGATGCATGCACAGATAGGAGTGATATAGATATATAAGAGTGTCACCAAAAACGCTCCCTCTCTCCCAGAAAAGATATATAAATATATGGTCGTCATGAGAATCCCAAAATAAGTGAGGGGAGGGGGTGGGCAAAAGTGCAACAGGACCCAGCAGAAACGGGCAGCACAACGGCAAAAGGAATCGATGGCATCAAGGGTGCCTAGGAAGGTGGTGCTGCACCGTCTCCGTCCTGAGACGGAAGTGGTGGTGGTGGCTGGACAGGCCGCTGAGCGGGTGTGGGTGTGGAAGTGGTAGCAGGTCGAGTGTGTGTGGAAGTGTGGGCGGGAACCTGCTGGGTGGGTGGGGGTACGCGCGGGAGACGCTCCAGGACCTGAGTAAGACAGTAGTGAATCTGGGGGATCAGGTCAAAGCGGTCAGCCATCGCATAGACGGTGGAGGACAGGGTCCTAAGGTCGCCTCTGAGGCCACTCACCGCCCCCTCTAGAGCACGAATGCTCTGAAGTACAGTGTCGGGGGGAGGTGGTGCAGAGGGACGCACCGGTCGGGGCTGTGCAGGGCGTGGCTGGCGTACTCGAGTCGCGTATGTGACGGGCTCAGCGGGGAAGGGTACAAAAGGTGCTGCGCTCGCAAATGTGGGCCTGGCCTCAGTGCGAGGCCGGGGCACAGACTGGTGAGAAGTGGAGGCAGCAGCAGTGAAAGAAGAATGCAAAAGTGGCAGCGAGGCGGCCAGAGAGGTCAGTGGCACAGAAGTGTGGACAGACGCCACGACACTCTCGGAAAATACAGCAGGGGTGGAGACAGAGGTGACTACCGCTGGGGTGGAAGTGTGTGGACCAAAAGGCGCGACCCCAGCGGAAATCATGCTAGCCATGGTCTCCACGACCGCGACAAACGAGGGCTCTCCACTCTCAACAAAGGTCGGTGGGCGCTCGAGGAGTGCGGAGCAAAGAGGCTCGACGGACAGAGGGCCAGTGGTGGTGGTGGGAGTGGTGGTGACAGCCTCGGAAGTGGTGGAGGTGGTGGAAGTGGGCTCAGCTGAGGTACTCCCGACACCGACAGAGGTGTCAGGAGCGGCGGAAACATCGGGGATAGGCTGAGGGGCCACAGGGTCAACAGGGGCGGCAGGCTCGGCAGGTGCGACAGGGTCTGCGGGGGCAGCGTGGGCAGCGTGGGCCTGCTCGGCCTCCTCGGCCTCGAGCACGTATGCAACGGGGATGAGGATGTCCATCGCAGGGAGCCAGTCGACATGGGCTGGTGCAATCTGAGTCCGAGCTGGGCTCGGAAGAATCATGTAATCGGCCCCGTAGGGGCCGTGCAACCAGACCCAGTGACGCTCACCGTGCAGACGAAGCATCTTCATCCGGGCCATAACATCGATCGACAAAGAAGTGGGGCCCGGTACTCGTCGCAAGTCGTCAGGGAAGTCCTCGCCGGTCATAAGTGCAAGCAAGGTGATCTGGCCGCCGCAGCATATCGGTGAGCGAGCGCCCACCGATACAATGATGCGGTCCAAAAACCAAGCCGCGACATCAATCACGGCGGCGGGGACCAGCTCATCGCCATCCCTAGATAGAGCTCTGGGACGTGTCATCGCGTAGAGCATGTAGAGCTCCGGCGTAGACATCGTGCCCGGCTCATATCTGGCCAAAAATGTCGTCGCCATAAGGCGCTGGGCAATGCGGAGGCAGGGATGGACAATGGCCGAGGCCTTGGCCCTACTAGGGTCAAAGGCAGCGTGAAGACCCGTAATCCAGGCCCAGAAGGCACCGGCGTCGAAGGAAGGTGGGGGGATATGGGTGGGGCCGTAACCGCGATCGGCACCGGGGACAGCGGGCCACGAGAAAAACGCTCTCATCATATCGAGAGTGACCTGGCACTCCCGATCCATGAACCAGAACGAGCATCCCTCGTCGGTCCGGGCGATCGAACTAAGAATCTCAAGTGTCGGGCGGGTGAACGTGTCCGCCGACACCTGGAAGAAATCTCGCCAGCCCACGTTGTCGTACAACGTGAGCATCCCCTCTAGTACCCCCAGGCGTCCTAGGTCAGCGAGGTGTGCAAACCTGGAGGGTACGATCGAGCGCTGGGAGATACGCTCGAAGACGGCGCGGTGTGCGTCGTCTCGGAACGTAATCCCGAGCGGCCCGACCAGTGTAGCCGGAGGTGGTGGCTGTGCGGCGGGGAGTGGCTGTGCGGGCTGTGTGGGCGCTGCAGGCTGTGCGGGGTGTGCGGGGCCTGCAGGCTATGCTGGGTGGATGGGGTGTGTGGGAGACGGTGGAGGAGAGTCCTCCAACTCGTGGGAGGGGCCGGCATCGTCCGACCGCTTCCGCTTGGCGGAAGATCTCTTCGACCGCGGCCGTGTCCGGGGCGGCATATCGGCCCCGAGCGCGCTCCGAAAAGTGTAAAAAGTGCGGTGTGTGCAAAATAAAGGAAAGAGTGTACCCCGACACGCCGCGAGTGCTAAGCAATGGAAGCGTGCGAAGACAGCGCCTCCGCGAAGCCCGAATCAGTCCCAAGAAGCTCCCCTGGGCTCCCCTAAGCTCCCAAAAACAACCTGCGCGTGAAATGGAGATATCAGCGGGTAATATTCAAAACGTATGGAGCATTAGGGGTATAACAGATAAATATAGAAATTGATTTGGGTTAGGGGTTCGTTAAGCACATGGATCCTCGAAAAATACACAAAAAGAGGCGAAAAAGGCGAAATAGGGGGTACCGGAGGCGATCGGACCGGCGGCCGCCAGCGGCGACTCGGGCGAGGCGTCGGCGGGTGCTCGGCCGGCGGTGGCTGGCCGAGCAGCGGCGCGAGGTGGCCGGTCGGGCGAGTGGGGGCGCGAGCGAGGGGAATCGGGCGAGGGGAGCTGAAGAGTCGGGGCGCGATTGGGTTTTGCGTTTCGAAAATCGCGCCCCCCCTCGGCCCTTTTATAATAAAAGTTACGACTCGGCCGAGTGACGTGGTCACTCGACCGAGCGAGGTCAATGGAAATTTCCTCCTCGTCTACGCTTCGGCCGAGTGGCCTTACCAGCCTCGGCCGAGTGGAGTAAGTCCATTCGGCCGAGTGGCTCAAGCTACTCGGTATGACTCGCCCTAGGAGGGTATCCGTTTTACTCGGCCGAGTGGGGATATATACTCGGCCGAGTATCAGTTATATTGAAATCAGGAAAATAAACAGAGAGTTGGGTACAGCAGACTTCCCTCGTTCGTGAGCGGCTCGGCCGGACGAACTTGTGTACTCGGCCGAGTGACTAGTATGCTCGGCCGAGTGAGCCTTGTGTTCTGCTGTTTGTCTTCGTTTGGGCTCTAAACTCCGTCTTTCTTCCTCCAGTCGATTCCATCTTCCTCCTAAGCGTCGAGCGCCTTCTTAGGGCGCTCCTCGTCGTCGCGTTCATCCTCCTCATGATGGATCTACCTATCTCCTCTCCTGTCAAGAAAAATAGGACCCGTTATCACAAAATTTTTGGGCGAACGACTCAAAACACTAAAAATTTCTAAAACGAAAATAAAGAAAAAGTAAAAATAAAGCAAAAACCGTCGGGTTGCCTCCCGACAAGCGCTCGTTTAAGGTCGTGAGCTCGACCTCCTATAATTTTCAATCAATGTGGGATGTTTGGTGCATATGAGATGCACCCATCAAACTTTCCGGGGAGCGCGCTTGGATTTGGACGTGGCGTCGTGTTCTCCCTCGGTGGTCTCCCATCTCGAATAGTGTTGGGGGGAGGCTCCCCCAAGCTAGCATTTGCTCCGGTCAACGTCTTCACCGGTGATGCCGATTTCCGTACCAGCGGAGCTTTCTTTGGAGACTTTAATTTCGAGAGCTTACAGAGCTCTCGAATCCTTGCGACATCAGCGTCGCCTTCATCATCTTTAGCGGAGAGGTTGGGGGAATCATCTTTCTTCTCATTTTGGCCTAAATCCGGGCCTTCCTCGAAATCTTCATCGAATAGAGCGCTAATAGAGTGGGGGATCGCCTCCTCAATTACCTCATCAAGGAGGTATGAAAGATCATTCGGCCGTCCCTTAAGCAAATATATTCTATTGGTTTCGCCCGTCGGGACTCCCTCGGAATAGTGTTTGAGCCTCTGACCATTTACTTTGAACGTGGAACCGTCCTTGCTTTCCAACTCGAAAGCTCCTCCCGGTTGTATGTGCTTGATGGTGAAAGATCTAGACCAACGTGACCTCAACTTACCGGGAAATAGTCGGAGCCGGGAATTATAGAGCAAGACCTTGTCTCCTACTTTGAAGTCCGTGACGGTTATGCGGGCATCGTGGAAAATCTTGGTCCTTTCTTTGTAAATTCTTGAGCTTTCGTAGGCGTCTCTTCTTATCTCATTAAGCTCGTTGATGTCCAAGAGTCGCCTCACCGCCGCACTCTTGTAATCATAATTAAAGGTTTTGATGGCCCAATACATGCGGTGCTCCAACTCTACGGGTAAGTGGCAAGCTTTCCCATAAACGAGCCGGAACGGTGTGGTGCCTATGGGAGTGCGAAAGGCCGTGCGATATGCCCATAGAGCATCGTTTAGCTTCATTGACCAATCCTTTCTAGATCGATCCACCGTCTTTTCGAGAATTTGCTTAATTTCTCTATTTGAGACTTCCACTTGGCCGCTTGTCTGGGGGTGATATGCCATGCCAACTCTATGGTTTACCCCGTACTTATTTAGCATGGCTTCAAACTTGTTCTCTATGAAGTGGCTTCCCCCGTCGCTTATCAAGGTACGAGGCACTCCGAAGCGTGGGAAGATATTTTGCTTAAAGAACTTGGAGACGACCCTTGTGATCACTCCTCATTTTACACCTTTTTTCCGTGTGTTTGCATGCCATTTAGATCGCCCAAATCATGTTTTTCACGATATATCGACGATATTGCGATGCTTTTCACGATTTGCTGTTTTTGTCGCATTTTAGGTGATTTGGCGTGATTTGGAGTGATCTCGAGACGCGCTTACTCTAGACGGCCACCGACGACCTCCCCGAGGGATATTTTGCTGTTGGAGAGGAGCGGAAGAAGAATGGACGTCGCAGGAGCGACGAGGAGGCCAAAACAATCAGATTGGGCATCTTTTGTGTCCCACTCGGCCGAGTGGAGGAGCCACTCGGCCGACCAGCGAGACACTGCTCGGCCGACCCGTTCAGACATGATTTCCATGTGTACTCGGCCGAGCAACGGAGTCCACATCGGCCGAGTGACGATACCACGTCCGCCCGAGTGGCGCCCAGACGAAGCCCCTCCAAAATATTGAAGTTTCTGTTTTTCGGCCACCTGAGCTTCAGAAGACCCACTCGGCCGAGTGGCAAACCACGTCCGCCCGAGTGCAGTGAAGCCATCGGCCGAGTGACGACAACTCACTCGGCCGAGCCGCCTCCGAACTGAAGACCCTTGAAGCCCCCGACTTACTGGAAAATGACAGGGTTTTCACTCGGCCGAGCGACTTTTGTCACTCGGCCGAGTGCGATGCGCTGCCTGTAGCGAAATTTGCGGAAAACAGGCTGTGCAGGGGCGTTTTGGTCAGGATTTTTGGACGATTTTTGGGGCTATTTAAGCCCTGTTTTTACCCTAGTTTTGGGAGCCATCTCTTAGATTTTTTGCAGCTTTTTGAGACCACTTTTTAGCTTTATTATTTGTGATTGGAGAAGAGGAAAAACTTGGATTTTTGTTGGATTAATTGAAGAACTACTTTGGTTTGCATCTCTCTTCCCCAAAAACTCTATTTTTATTGTTTATATCATTGTTGTGATGAATTCCATTGCCTATTACATTGATTATTTTTGTGCTATTGCTATGATTTGTGAGTAGTCTCCACGTCTTGGGGCGTGGGGATGAACCCTACAAGCCCAATTTCGTATTTGTGATAAATTGGTAGAAATTGTGCTAGAATCAATAATTAGAGATTAGATTGGGATCGAATTACTACGGATAGCTAGGTATTCATATCAATTGGGATTTGCAAGAGATTGGATCCCAATTTGATAGGAAGCCCTAGAAATCCGAATTGGGTTGGAGTCAGACTTTCGAAGTATCGGTTTGCAAGAGATTGGACCGATACTAGGACCTCCGGTTGCAATTCCGTGCCGATACCCGTTTGCAAGAGATTGGACGGGTAGGAACTATCCTAATTTAGATTGTGGACCGAGTTTGCAAGAGATTGGGCTCGGTGCGCAATTGGACGATGATGTTGATCCTAATGCTAGCTTTCCTAGGCTAGGGTTTGCAAGAGATTGGACCCGACCCTAGGATAGCTATAGACCGGCAACAGCGCGAGAGCGTGAGCTTGGTTCCACATTTAGTTGCAACTAGTTCATCCAAATTCTCATTCTAGCAATTTTGATACCGACAAACCACATTTATGAAATACGGTGAGTAGCGGGGATTCTCCATTCCCTAGACGTTCTTTATTTGATTTGATATTTCGCACATTTGTCTGACGATTGTGACAGGATCGCCCAAGGCAATTCTCTCTATTCTTAAATAGCCAGGTTGATTAGGAGCAAGCACGGTCATTCGTCCTCCCTGTGTTCGATACCCGCTCGCCGCTATACCGTGCGCTTGCGGTAAAACTACAACCGTTCTTTGGGTGTACGTCCCGGAGCGATCAAGTTTTTGGCGCCGTTGCCGGGGAAGCGATTGCGTTTGATTCTTTTTCACCCTAGCTACTTCTTTCTTTTATTTTTATTTTTTTTGTTGTTACAATTATTATTTCCTTTACTATTCTTACCTAACCCTTCCACGGTATTAATCATTTCTTTGAAACTCTGTTTCCCCTGTGCATGAACACGAGATCTACGGCGGACCCAGAAGACTTATTATTTGATCCCGAGATCGAACGTACCGCGCGGAGACTTAGAGCGGAAAAGAGACAAGATCCGGAAGGGCGGTATATGACCAACCCGGAAACTCCTGAAGAATTGGCGGCAAGGATGGCAAGGATAATCTCTATTCGAGATAGGCTTCGGCCTAAGACTTTTTCTACCACCTCGTCCATTGCCATGCCAGGGTTGGCGGCTGACAAGAACTTCGAGCTAAAGACTGGATTGGTGGTTTTGATGCAACAAGACCCATTTCATGGGAACGCACATGAGAACCCCCACTACCACATCCAACTATTCTTGTCGAAGTGCGCCACATTCCAGATGCCGGGGGTCTCCAACGATGCTATCAGACTGCGTCTCTTCCCCTTTACGCTAAAGGACAAGGCACTCTATTGGTTGAGGACGCAAGCTGAGGGTGTCTTCACCACTTGGGACGAGCTGGCGAGTGCATTTATTGACAAATTTTATCCGCCATCCAAGACGGTGAAGATCCGGAGCGCTCTCATGTCCTTCAAGCAAGGACCACAGGAGACGCTCTATGAAGCATGGGAGCGTTTTAAGGATTTGCAGCATCAATGCCCGCACCACAGTATAGAGGATTGGGAGCTAGTTCATAGCTTCTACAACGGTCTCCAACCGGGGACCAAACAAATTATTGATGTCGCGGCGAATGGTGCAATCTTGTCAAAGACTCCCGAGGAAGCTACGGCCCTAATTGAGGAGATGGCCTCAAATAACCAACAATGGGGGGATGAGCGAGGACACTCCACATCCTCCTTAAAGCCGACTAGCATCTACGAGTCGAAGGCCGTAGCGGAGCTCACGAGCAAATTCGATTCTCTCCACAAGGTGGTGGAGAGATTGGAGAAATTTATCACGGAGCCCCAAGGAAGCCCATCCACCTCCGCACCGACCAACCAAATGTGTGATTGGCAAGACCAATCTCAAGTCATGTACTCGGGAGGAGAGCAAGGAGAAGGATCCTTGGAGCAAGTACAATATGTTGCGGGGAACCAAGGGTATTGGTCCAATCCGGCCGCAAGAAATCATCCGGGATTCTCTTACGCCAACAATGAAGGAGCTTTGAACCTGCCACAACAACCGCCTAATCAAGCTCGACCCCCACCACCCCAACAACAATACTATCCGCCGAGGGGGCCTCCACAACAAAACTTCCAACCAAAGCAACAAGTCCCACCTTATAGGCCTCCCGGATTCAACCAAGGGTGGAGGAATCAAAATCAAAACCCTCCACAAGCTCCACAACGATCCGACTTCGAAACTAGAGTGGAGGCGTTCATGGTCGAGAAAAATAAGGTGAATGCTACTTTGAAGGCGGGGCAAGAATCTCTTAATACCGTAGTGGCTCAAATATCGGAGCAATTGGCGTTGCTCAATCGGAACACTCAAAGATTGCCGGCGCAACCGGAGCAAAACCCACGGGGCAACACGGGCCACATCAATGCCGTAGTTGCCGTTACTACTAGAGGCGGGAAGGACACCACCCCCGCTATGATTCCTACCGAGGAGGCCGTGGAGGAAAGCTTGGAGCCGGTTGAGCCGGTAGTTGAGATTGAAAAGGAGAAGGAGCCACAAGACAAGGAGAAATCTAGGGCGGAGCGATTAATTGAGGAGAGGCGCTTCATGCCACCGGTCCCATTCCCCCAAAGACTAGCGAAAGCGAAAATGGAGAAAAGGCTAGCGAAATTCCTCGAGTATCTAAGAGGAGTTAGCCTCAATATTCCCTTCCTCGACGCCATCGTGGAGATCCCCACGTATGCTAAATTCTTGAAGGACTTAATTTCGGGGAGAAAGAGGAAGGAGAAGATCATGCTAGCTGAGGAGGGCTCTTGGTTCACCAAGAGAGAAAAGGAGCCGGCAAAATTTAAAGATCCGGGGAGTTTTCGGATTCCTTGCACTTTGGGCGGCGTGCCTCTTCAAAAGGCGTTGGTCGATCTTGGGGCTAGTGTGAGTCTCATGCCCCTCTCCATGTTCTTAAAGCTTAACACCGGGACAAAGTTGAAACCCACCGACATGCGCATTCAATTAGCCGATGGCCGGATAACAAGGCCGGTGGGGATTGCCGAAGACATCCCACTTCAAGTCCCGGGTGGAATATGCTTGCCATGTGACTTCGTCATCATGGACGTTAAGGAGGAGGGAGACACCTCATTGATACTTGGATGCCCATTCCTCGCCACCGCCGGAGTCATCGTCGACGTGCGCGAAGGTACCTTAACCTTAAACGTCGGAAACATCGAGGTGGAGCTCCACATTCCTAAGGCTATGAAGCATATGCCTTATCACGAGGAACTTGACTACATGGACCTCCTCGATGAGGTGATAGAGGAGACGATTCCTCACTCAATTGGCGCCCTTTTTGATGAAGAATTTGAAGAAGGCCCGGATTTAGGCCAAGATGAAAAGAGTAAAGATGATTCCCCCGACTTCTCCGCTGATGAAGATGAAGGCGACGCTGATGTCGCAAGGATTCGAGAGCTCTGCAAGCTCTCGAAATTAAAGTCTCCAAAGAAAGCTCCGCCGGTACGGAAATCGGCATCGCCGGTTAAGCCGTTGACCGGGGCAAATGCTAGCTTGGGGGAGCCTCCCCCCAACACTATTCGAGACAAGAGACCTCCGAGGGAGAACGCTACGCCGCCACGTCCAAATCCAAGCGCGCTCCCCGGGAAGTTTGACGGGTGCATCTCATATGCACCAAACATCCCGCATTGATTGAAAATTATAGGGGGTCGAGCTCACGACCTAAAACGAGCGCTTGTCGGGAGGCAACCCAACGGTTTTTGCCTTATTTTTAATTTTTCTTTATTTTCGTTTTAAAGATTTTTAGTGTTTTGAGTCATTCGACCAAAAATTTTGTGATAACGGGTCCTATTTTTCTTGACAGGAGAGGAGATAGATAGATCCATCATGAGGAGGATGAACGAGACGATGAGGAGCGCCCCAAGAAGGCGCTCGACGCTTAGGAGGAAGATGAAATCGACTGGAGGAAGAAGGACGGAGTTTAGAGCCCAAACGAAGACAAACAGCAGAATACAAGGCTCACTCGGCCGAGTATACTAGTCACTCGGCCGAGTATACTAGTCACTCGGCCGAGTCCAGAAGTTCGTCCGGCCGAGCCGCTCACGAACGAGGGAAGTCTGCTGTACCCAACTCTCTGTCTATTTTCCTCATTTCATTAGAACTGCTACTCGGCCGAGTCTACATTCTCACTCGGCCGAGTAAAACGGATACCCTCCTAGGGCGAGTCATGCCGAGTAGCTTGAGTCACTCGGCCGAATGGACTTACTCCACTCGGCCGAGGCTGGCAAAGCCACTCGGCCGAAGCGATATCGGGGAGAAATTTTTTATTTGCCTCGCTCGGCCGAGTGAGCACGTCACTCGGTCGAGTCGTAACATTTCTATATATAAGCGGCGAGGGGGGCGCGGAATTCGAAAACGCAAATCCCCAATTCTCGCCCGCGCCCCTTCAGCTCCCACGCCCGATTCCCCCCTCGCTCGACCCTCACTCGACCGACCGCCGCTGCCCCGTCGCCGCTCGGCCCGCCACCGCCGGCCGAGCCCGCCGACGCCTCGCCCGAGTCGCCGCCGGCGGCGCACCGCCCGGTCACCTCCGGTTCGCTTGTTTTCACCGTTTTCTCCTCTTTTCGTGTATTTTTTGAGGATCCATGTGCTAAACGCCCCCCTAACCCAAATCAATTTCTATATCTATCCATTATACCCCTATTGCTCCATACATTTTGATTATTACTCGCTGATATCGCTTTTTCACGCGCAGGTTGCTTATTGGAGCTTAGGGGAGGCCAGGGGAGCTTCTACGGGCTGTTCAGGACTTCGTGGAGGCGCGGACTTCACACGCTTCCACTGCTTAGCACTCGCGGCGTGTTTGGGTATACTCTTTCCACTCTTTATGCACACGCCGCACTTTTCACTTTTCGGCGCGCGCTCGGGGCCGATATGCCGCCCCGGACACGGCCGCGGTCGAAGAGAGCTTCCGCCAAGCGGAAGCGGTCGGATGATGCCGGCCCCTCCCACGAGTTGGATGACTCTCCTCCACCGTCCCCCACACACCTCGCACACCCAGCACAGCCTGCAGGCCCCGCACACCCCGCACAGCCTGCAGTGCACCCACAGCCCGTACAGCCACTCTCCCTGCCGATCCACAGCCACCACCACCGGCTCCACTGGTTGGGCCGCTCGGGATTACGTTCCGAGACGACGCACACCACACCGTCTTCGAGCGTATCTCCCAGCGCTCGATCGTACCCTCCAGGTTTGCACACCTCGCTGACCTAGGACGCCTGGGGGTACTTGAGGGGATGCTCACGTTGTACGACAACGTGGGCTGGCGAGATTTTTTCCAGGTGTCGGCGGATACTTTTACCCGCCCGACACTTGAGGTTTTGAGTTCGATCGCCCGGACCGATGAGGGATGCTCATTCCGGTTCATGGATCGAGAGTGCCAGGTCACTCTCGATATGATGAGAGCATTCTTCTCATGGCCCGCAGTCCCCGGAGCCGATCGTGGTTACGGCCCCACACATATCCCTCCACCCTCTTTCGACGCCGGTGCCTTCTGGGCACGTATCACAGGCCACCATGCCACCTTTGACCCTAGTAGGGCCAAGGCCTCGGCCATTGTCCACCCCTGCCTACGCATTGCCCAGCGCCTTATGGCGACCACCTTTTTGGCCAGATATGAGCTGGGCACGATGTCTACGCCAGAGCTCTACATGCTCTATGCGATGACACGTCCCAGAGCCCTATCTAGGGATGGACACGAGCTTGTCCCCGCCGTCGTGATCGACATTGCGGCTTGGTTTTTAGACCGTATCATTGTGTCGGTGGGCGCTCGCTCACCGATATGCTGCGGCGGTCTGATCACCCTGCTTACCATGATGACCGGCGAGGACTTACCTGACGACCTGCGACGCGTTCCGGGCCCCACTTCCTTGTCGATAGACGTTATGGCCCGGATGAAGATGCTGCGTCCGCATGGTGAGCGTCACTGGGTCTGGTTGCACGGCCCTTTCGGTGCCGACTACATGATTCTCCCGAGCCCAGCTCGCACCCAGATTGCACCGGCCCACGTTGACTGGCTCCCAGCGATGGATGTCCTCATCCCCGCTGCGTACGTGCTCGAGGCCGAGGAGGCCGAGCAGGCCCACGCTGCCCACGCTGCCCAGGCTGCTCCCGCAGACCCTGCTGCACACCCTGCCGAGCCTGCTGCCGACCCCGTCAACCCTGTGGCCCCTCAGCCTGTTCCTGACGTTTCCGCTGCTCCTGACACTTCTGTCCCCACCTCTGTCAGTGTCGAGAGTACTTTTGCTGAGCCCACTTCCACCACTGTCACCACTTCCGAGGCTGTCCCCACCACTCCCGCTGCCACCTCTGGCCCTCTGTCCGTGGAGCCTCTTTGCTCCGCACTCCCCGAGCGCCCGCCGACCTTTGTCGAGAGTGGAGCGCCCTCGTTTGCCGCGGTCGTGGATACCATGGCTAGCATGATCTCCGCTGGGATTGCGCCTTTTGGTCCACACAGTTCCGCCCCAGCGGTAGAGTCCTCTGTCTCCACAGCCGCCGTATTCTCCGAGAGCGTCGTGGCGTCTGTCCACACTTCTGGGCCACTGACCTCTCTTGCCACCTCGTTGCCACTTTTGCACGCTTCCTTTGCTGCCGCTGCCTCTACTTCTCACCAGCCGGTGTCCCGGCCTCACACTGAGGCCAGGCCCACATTTGCTGGCGCGGCACCTTTTGTCCCCTTCCCTGCTGAGCCCGTTACATACTCCACTCGCGTACGCCAGCCCCGCCCTGCGCAGCCTAGACCGGTGCGTCCCTCTGCACCACCCCCGCCCGACACTGTACTGCAGAGCATACGTGCTCTTGAGTTGGCGGTGAGTGGTCTTAAAGGTGACCTTAGGACCCTGTCCTCCACCGTCTCTACGATGGCTGGACGCTTTGACCTGATCCCTCAGATCCACTACTGCCTGACACAGATCTTAGAGCGTCTTCCGCGCGTACCCCCACCCACCCAGCAGGTTCCCACTCACACTGCCACACACACTAGACCTGCTTCCACTTCCACGCCCACCCCAGCTCAGCAGCCTACACCACCACCACCACCTCCGCCTCAGGACGGAGACGGCGCAGCACCACCTTCCTAGGCACCCTTGATGCCATCGATTCCTTTTGCCGTTGTGCTGCCCGTTTCTGCTGGGTCCTGATGCCTTTTTGCCCACCCGCCCCCCTCCCCTCACTTATTTTGAGATTCTCATTTTGCCGTATCTTTATATATCTTTTTTGGGAGAGAGGGAGAGCTTTTGGTGACCCATTTATACTCGTATCACTCATATCTGTGCATGCATCATATCCGCATCATATTTTCATTTCTTTATTTTTCGTTTTATTATCTTTTTTCTTTCCATCATGCATGCATCCTCACTTGCCCCTCTCATTACTTGTCTCTCTGTGTGCCACACTTTGCACATTGAGGACACTGTGCGGTTTAGCTTGGGGGAGTGAGTTCTCACGTTCTTTTTCGATTTGCCACCTTTATTTTTAGTTTTTCACACCGTTTTTTTCACTTTCACACTCATTTTTCTTTATTTTTCTTTTATTTTGCCATGCATCACGTTTTTCTTATTTCTCTGTGTGCCGCATTGCATAGATTTATTTTTCTTATCTTTATTTCTTTCCTTTTTCATCTCATGCTAGAGATGAATTTTCTGTGATGATGTCTACGTGGAGTTAGCTTATTCTATATGCATGCTATATTTGTCATGTCTTAGATTTTATTTCTGATATCACATGCTATGACTTGCTTTGCATCTAGAATAGTAACCCACACTTTTTCCACATGAAAATGGATGAAGTTTTATTATTAGCTGAGCCTGGATATTCATATGTATGCTATCACAGAAAACACACCAAGATTCACGCATTGAATGCCTATATCTGGAGTACTGATTTCTTTTCCTATATCACTTCTATATGCATGAATTGTACACTTCACTTCGGGATGATTGAATGATGTTAGCTATGATATATCTGGATTAGTTAGCTTTTTTGTGATCGAAACTGAGTAGATTAGATTACCCTGCTGAAGTTGTCGCGCATGTCTTATAGAGTGAACCGAGAGTTATATATATTTCTTTCTCCACAAATCTTGAACATCATTTCTCTACTTTTAAAAATCATTGGTGAATCTCCCCTTAGTGATTCTATTTTATGGCATTTCCCCCGCTATTAATTCCTAGCTCCAAATCCCTTCTTCTAATATATATATATATATATATATATATAAAATAAAAGAGAGAAAAACATTCTTGTATATCATTATCTCTCTCTGAGTTGGGATCATTGTGTATATATTGCTTATTAAAAAAAAGAGAAAAAAAAAGAAAAAGAAAAAGAAAAAAAAGAGAAAAGAGGAAAAATCCTCAATAAAAGATCCCATCTCACTTTCTTTCTTTCTTCTTTCTCTTCTTTGCTTTTGGAGCTATATAAAAATGGGGATGTAAATATTTTTGTGCCACCACGCTTATAGATAAGCTTGGGGGAGGGGACCCATTGATGTGTGAGAGAGTGACTACTTGACATTGCACGACAACCTAGGCTAAGTAATATTCTATACTCGGTGAGATTGTTTCTAGCTTCACGAAATCCAGAAATCTAAGCCTAGCGTTCATTTCATGAAATCCAAACTTTTCTATTCTCTCTATTCTATAGTGTGATACTCTTATATTCCAGATAGAAAGCGTTCAATTGAAAAGTGTGTGATCTGTGATTTGTATACCGCTTTAAATGATTCAGGCAATGTTAATTTTAAAATCATTCCGTTCTTCATGATTATATCATTGTTCGTGGGTTTTCTATTTCTATTTGCACTATTATACTATGATATCAAAATAAGATTCTTTGACATGTATTTCTCATTCGGTGCATGCTATAAGAGTAAGTGAAACCCACGTCCTGAGAAAATGATCTAGCACCCTACCTCTTCGCTTCTTTCTTTCGTCTTTATTTTCATTTGGTTTTCATTCTTCTTCGTTTTTCATTTTTTTCGTTTTTCGCCGTTTTCGTTTTCCGAATCCACCGGGTTCGCCTTTTACTTATCTTCCTCGAGGACGAGTAAGAGGCAAGCTTGGGGGATTTTGATCACTCCTCATTTTACACCTTTTTTCCGTGTGTTTGCATGCCATTTAGATCGCCCAAATCATGTTTTTCACGATATATCGACGATATTGCGATGCTTTTCACGATTTGCTGTTTTTGTCGCATTTCAGGTGATTTGGCGCGATTTGGAGTGATCTCGAGACGCGCTTACTCTAGACGGCCACCGACGACCTCCCCGAGGGATATTTTGCTGTTGGAGAGGAGCGGAAGAAGAATGGACGTCGCAGGAGCGACGAGGAGGCCAAAACAATCAGATTGGGCATCTTTTGTGTCCCACTCGGCCGAGTGGAGGAGCCACTCGGCCGACCAGCGAGACACTGCTCGGCCGACCCGTTCAGACATGATTTCCAAGTGTACTCGGCCGAGCGACGGAGTCCACATCGGCCGAGTGACGATACCACGTCCGCCCGAGTGGCGCCCAGACGAAGCCCCTCCAAAATATCGAAGTTTCTGTTTTTCGGCCACCTGAGCTTCAGAAGACCCACTCGGCCGAGTGGCAAACCACGTCCGCCCGAGTGCAGTGAAGCCATCGGCCGAGTGACGACAACTCACTCGGCCGAGCCGCCTCCGAACTGAAGACCCTTGAAGCCCCCGACTTACTGGAAAATGACAGGGTTTTCACTCGGCCGAGCGACTTTTGTCACTCGGCCGAGTGCGATGTGCTGCCTGTAGCGAAATTTGCGGAAAACAGGCTGTGCAGGGGCGTTTTGGTCAGGATTTTTGGACGATTTTTGGGGCTATTTAAGCCCTGTTTTTACCCTAGTTTTGGGAGCCATCTCTTAGATTTTTTGCAGCTTTTTGAGACCACTTTTTAGCTTTATTATTTGTGATTGGAGAAGAGGAAAAACTTGGATTTTTGTTGGATTAATTGAAGAACTACTTTGGTTTGCATCTCTCTTCCCCAAAAACTCTATTTTTATTGTTTATATCATTATTGTGATGAATTCCATTGCCTATTTCATTGATTATTTTTGTGCTATTGCTATGATTTGTGAGTAGTCTCCACGTCTTGGGGCGTGGGGATGAACCCTACAAGCCCAATTTCGTATTTGTGATAAATTGGTAGAAATTGTGCTAGAATCAATAATTAGAGATTAGATTGGGATCGAATTACTACAGATAGCTAGGTATTCATATCAATTGGGATTTGCAAGAGATTGGATCCCAATTTGATAGGAAGCCCTAGAAATCCGAATTGGGTTGGAGTCGGACTTTCGAAGTATCGGTTTGCAAGAGATTGGACCGATACTAGGACCTCCGGTTGCAATTCCGTGCCGATACCCGTTTGCAAGAGATTGGACGGGTAGGAACTATCCTAATTTAGATTGTGGACCGAGTTTGCAAGAGATTGGGCTCGGTGCGCAATTGGACGATGATGTTGATCCTAATGCTAGCTTTCATAGGCTAGGGTTTGCAAGAGATTGGACCCGACCCTAGGATAGCTATAGACCGGCAACAGCGCGAGAGCGTGAGCTTGGTTCCACATTTAGTTGCAACTAGTTCATCCAAATTCTCATTCTAGCAATTTTGATACCGACAAACCACATTTATGAAATACAGTGAGTAGCGGGGATTCCCCATTCCCTAGACGTTCTTTATTTGATTTGATATTTCGCACATTTGTCTGACGATTGTGACAGGATCGCCCAAGGCAATTCTCTCTATTCTTAAATAGCCAGGTTGATTAGGAGCAAGCACGGTCATTCGTCCTCCCTGTGTTCGATACCCGCTCGCCGCTATACCGTGCGCTTGCGGTAAAACTACAACCGTTCTTTGGGTGTACGTCCCGGAGCGATCACCTTGCATCATTAGTAGGGGTGGCAATTGCTTCCACCCATTTGGAGACATAGTCAACGGCCAATAGGATGTATTTGTTACCATTGCTCGATGGAAATGGCCCCATGAAGTCTACTCCCCAACAATCAAAAAGCTCAATTTCTTGGATGGGTCTCATCGGCGTCTCATTGCGCTTGGAGATATTCCCGGTCCGTTGGCATCTATCGCACCCCTTCACAAAAGCGTGGGTGTCCCTAAACATTGTTGGCCAGAAGAATCCGCTCTGCAAGATCTTAGCGGTTGTTTTAGAGGCGGCATGATGTCCTCTGCATGGTAGACCGTGGCAATGCAAAATGATGGATGTCGCCTCCTCTTTAGAAACACACCTACGAATGACACTATCTTTGCATATCTTGAAAAGGTAGGGATCTTCCCAAAAATAGCTACGGACCTCATGCAGAAATCTCCTCTTTTGTTGCGTAGACATCCCATGCGGTTTGATTCCACAAGCCAAGTAGTTGACGAAGTCCGCGTACCAAGGTACTTCACCGGTCCTTATGGCATATAGCCTCTCATCCACGAATGTGTCGTCGATAGGCAAACTCTCGTCCTCCTTGTCGTGCATGAGCCTAGATAAATGATCCGCCACGACATTGTCCGTACCCTTCTTATCTCTGATCTCTAAGTCGAATTCTTGCAACAAGAGTATCCACCTAATCAACCTAGGTTTGGCCTCCTTCTTGTTTAGAAGATACTTCAATGCCGCATGGTCGGTGTGGACGATCACCTTGGAACCGAGGAGGTAGGAGCGAAATTTCTCTATGGAATAGACGACCGCTAGAAGCTCCTTTTCGGTAGTTGTGTAGTTTTTCTGCGCGTCATCCAATGTCTTGCTCGCATAGTATATCGCATGAAGCTTCTTATCTTTTCTTTGTCCCAATACCGCTCCAATGGCTTGGTCGCTAGCATCACACATTAGCTCAAAAGGAAGGCTCCAATCCGACGGTTGTATGATGGGCGCGGAGACTAGTGCTTCTTTCAAGGCGTTGAAGGCTTGTAAGCATTCACCTGAAAAAATAAAAGGAATATCTTTAGCGAGCAAAGAGGTAAGTGGTCGGGCAATCGAGGCGAAATCCTTGATGAAGCGGCGGTAAAACCCCGCGTGACCAAGAAAGCCTCTAATGCCCTTGACATTAATAGGAGGAGGGAGTTTCTCGATTACCTCAATCTTTGCTCTATCTACCTCAATCCCTCTCGAAGAGACTAGGTGTCCGAGAACTATACCTTTCGTGACCATGAAGTGACACTTCTCCCAATTGAGAGTGAGATTGTTTTGTTGGCACCTTTTTAGGACTTTAGTAAGATTTTCCAAACAAGAGTCAAACTCACTTCCATAAACCGAGAAATCATCCATAAAAACTTCCATAATATTTTCAATGTAATCGGAAAATATGGATGTCATACACCTCTGAAAGGTGGCGGGAGCATTACAAAGGCCAAACGGCATCCTACAGTAGGCATAGGTGCCATATGGGCAAGTGAAAGTTGTCTTCTCTTGGTCATCTTCGTGCAAAGGGATTTGGAAGAATCCCGAATACCCGTATAGATAGCAAAAGTATTTATGTTTTGCGAGGCGTTCAAGCATTTGATCAATGAAGGGCAATGGGTAATGGTCCTTTCAGGTGGCTTTATTGAGTTTCCTATAGTCAATGCACATTCGCCATCCCGTGACGGTGCGCGTAGATATGGGCTCACCTTTCTCATTTTTTATGACAGTCATCCCCCCTTTCTTGGGGACGACGTGAACTGGGCTAACCCATCTACTGTCTGAGATAGGATAGATTATACCGGCTTCTAGCAATTTTAGGATTTCCTTTTTAACCACCTCCTTCATGTTCGGGTTTAACCGCCTTTGAGGCTCTATGGAGGTGGCGTCGGTATCCTCCAAATGGATCCTATGCGTGCAAAGCCTAGGGCTTATCCCTTTTAGATCGGATATAGTGTATCCCAGGACATCTTTATGGCTCCTAAGAACGTCTAGGAGTTTTTCAAGTTGGTCTGGCGCGAGGTGGGAGTTTACTATCACCGGGAAAGTTAATTTGTTACCCAAAAAGGCGTACCTTAGATTCGGAGGTAATTGTTTAAGTTCTACCTGAAGAGGCGCCTCTCCTTCTACTTCATCGGCTCGCATGAGTTTCGCTCATTCCTTGCCATCCGGGTCTAGCTCGTGCTCAGGTGGCGCGCTCTCTTGTGAAGAGTCAGACTCACTACTTAGTGAGGATGATGCATCGAAATAAGCGCTCTCCGATTCTGCGCTAGCTTCGTTAGAGCTTTCACTCGGCTCCGGTTCGTCCCTGGAATCATGAAACACATCAGACGATTCATAGAAGCAAGAGTAAGTGTCATGGGGTGTAACTCCCTGAACGTTGGTTTGCTCTGAAGATCCTCCTGGAGTATGGCGATCCTCGACACTTGTTCCACCGTTTTCGAAATATAATTTGTCGTCGATCACGTCAACTCTGACATTGCCCCCGATAGTCCCCTCCGGGGAGATCTGGTCCATCACGAAACTAGCAAACAGTTGTTCGTCGGGGTCCTTGACGTCGATAGCAAAAGCTCCGGTAGCGTGGACCTCATCGACAAGCTCCTTAAGGAGGTCTGTGAAGGAGTCATAGTCTTCCTGACTGAGTTCTATTGTTGACATTGCATTCTCCATTCTTCCTGCAAAGGCCTTACGCAAAATACAGGGAGAATGTGCGAACAGAAGAAAGTAAAGAAGGAGAGAAAGAAGAAGTAACCAGGTGGTCGATGACGAACACCGTCTAAACGCCCTCCCCAGCAACGGCGCCAAAAACTTGATCGCTCCGGGACGTATCCCTAAAGAACGGTTGTAGTTTTACCGCAAGTGCACGGTGTAGCAGCGAGCGGGATATCGAACACAGGGAGGACGAATGACCGTGCTTGTTCCAATCAACCTGGCTATTCAAGAAGAAAGATTTGCCTTTGGCGATCCTGTCACAATCGTCAGACAAAGTGCGGAAATATCAAATCAAATAAAGAACGTCTAGGGAATGGGGAATCCCCGCTACTCACCGTATCTCATAAATGTGGTTTGTCGGTTTCAAAATTGATAGATTGAGATCTTGGATGGACTAGTTGCAACTGAATGTAGAACCAAGCTCACGCTCTCGCGCTGTTGCCGGTCTATAGCTATCCTAGGTTTGGGTCCAATCTCTTGCAAACCCTAGCCTAGGAAAGCTAGCATTAGGGTCAACATCATCGTCCAATCGCGCACCGAGCCCAATCTCTTGCAAACTCGGCTCGCGATCTAGATTGGGATAGTTCCTACCCGTCCAATCTCTTGCAAACGGGTATTGGCACGGAATTGCAACCGGAAACCCTAGAATCGGTCCAATCTCTTGCAAACCGATACTACGGAAATTCGATTCCATCCCAATTCGGATTTCTAGGGTTTCCTATCGAATCAGGATCCAATCTCTTGCAAATCCCGATCGGTATGAACTCCTAGCTAACCGTAGTAAATTGATCCCAATCTAATCCCTAGATATCAATTCTAGCAAAATTTCTACTAATTCATCACAACTATGAAGTTGGGTTTGTAGGATTCATCCCCACGCCCCAAGACGTGGCGACTACTCACAATTCATAGCAAGATCACAAAAATAATCAATGAAATAAGCATTAGAATTCATCACAATATTGAGATATGCAATAAAAATAGAATTTTTGGGGAAGAGAAAGACAAACCAATGGAGTTCTTCAATTAATCCAACAAAAATCAAACTTTGCCTCCTCTCCAATCTCAAGAATAAAACTAAAAAGCTAATCTAAAAAGCTGCTAAAAATCTAAGGAGAAGCTCTCTAAAACTAGGGTAAAAACAGGGGTTAAATACCCCCCAAAATCGTCCAAAAACTGTGACCAAAATACCCCTGCGCAGCCTGTTTTCCGCAATTTTCGCTACAGGCAGCGCGTCGCACTCGGCCGAGTGACAAAAGTCGCTCGGCCGAGTGAGAAACCCTGTAATTTTCCAGTAAGTCGGGGCCTTCAGGGGTCTCTACTTCGGGGGCGGCTCGGCCGATTGAGTTGTCGTCACTCGGCCGATGGCTTCATTGTACTCGGGCGGACGGGATTATCCACTCGGCCGAGTGGATCTTCTGAAGCTCAGGCAGCCAAAAAACAGAAACTTGGAGATTTTTGAAGGGCTTCGTCTGGGCGCCACTCGGGCGGACGTGGTCTCTTCACTCGGCCGATGTGGTCTCCGTCGCTCGGCCGAGTGCACATAGGAATCATGCCTGATCTGGTCGGCCGAGCGGTGTCTCGCTGGTCGGCCGAGTGGGTCCTCCACTCGGCCGAGTGGGACACTAAACATGCCCAATCTGCTTATTTTGGCCTCCTCGTCGCTCCTGCGACGTCCGTTCTTCTTCCGCTCCTCTCCAACAGCAAAATACCCCTCGGGGAGGTCGTCGGTGACCCTCTGGAGTAAGCGCATCTCGAGATCACTCCAAATCGCGCCAAATCACCTGAAATGCGACAAAAACAACAAATCGTGAAAAGCATCGCAATATCGTCGATATATCGTGAAAAACATGATTTGGGCGATCTAAATGGCATGCAAAAATGCGGGAAAAAAGGTGTAAAATAAGGAGTGATCAAATGTGCCTTGGAATTTTACCATCGTAGGGTATGTCCTTGGTGATATTCCTTCCTATGGTCAGATTCAGGCTTGGTTGGAGCGTCTATGGAAGCCAACGCAGAGAATCCAAGTCTTCAGCAGGGAAAACGGCTTCTTTTATTTCAAATTCGAATCCAAGGCAGAGTGTGATAGGATTCTCAATGGAGGACCATAGTTATTTGATGGTCGTTTGGTCGTACTTAAGATGTGGAGCCCAACAATTCGTCATGACAGGGACATCCTTACGTCCGTTCCTGTCTGGATGCAATTGCACGGGGTTCCATTAAATATGTGGAATATAGATGCGCTTAACATCCTAACATCAGTTGTGGGCACCCCTCTTTGCTTGGATAGGGCTACTGCAAAGCTTGAAAGGATCACTTACACTAGGTGTTTGGTTGAGGTTGATGCCAGAAGAGAATTGCCAAAGCTTATTGAGGCTGAACTTGACGATGGAACGGTGGTTGCTATGGAAGTTAAATTTGAAGGCGAGCCACCCCGTTGCAGTAGATGTGTCTGCTATGGCCACTCTGATGCTCAATGTCCATTACTTTCTCATCAGTCCCAAAAGAAAGGTAAGGAAGCTATCCCTCCCACTACATCAAATAAAATTGGCGAATTTGAACAGGGGGAGTGTTCGGGGAGCTCCAAGGTTGTTGATACCTGTTTGTTTAAATTTAAAAGAGTTATTAAGTTTCTTAACTTGATCACCTCTCTTAAACCTTCACTGGTTATTGGGAGCCCCAAATGTGTTGCTGGCAATGTGACGAATGATGTCCTGCTGGATTCAAATCCTGGCGTACCTTTGGAATCTGCAGAGGATATTGGGCCGGTTTGTCAACTGCTTTATTCCAATGAACCACTTACTCAGGATAACTCTCTACCTAGGCCATCTCTACTGGAGGAGGTGCTAGAAGTGGCTGACAACATGCCTAATAATATTGTGTATGACAACCCAGAGTGGGTTTTGGAACAAGCTGCTATACTGCAAGAGCGGGCAACCCCTACTCACTTAAACAAGGGTGGCAGTCAGAATGATCCAGGTCATAATATTACCTCTATAAGGAGAAGCAATAGGCTTAAGGAGGGTGGACAAGTGCAGCGACAGGCTGTCATAAGGAATAGTTTTCCATGACCATTCTATTCTGGAATATACGTGGTCTGAACAGCTCAGTGAGGCGTAGGGATCTGAGTGCCTTGCTTAAGGAAGTAAAACCCTCTATGTTGGTGTTATTGGAAACCAAGCTGAAGAATGAATCTCTAATCTCAAACTCAGGCCTCCCTAAGAAGTGGAATACTATTCATAACTTTAGTACTCATGGAGGAGGGCGTATTTTGATGGGGTTTGACCCACAAATTTGGCAAGCTAGCTTAATCAGTCAATCTATTCAGCACATATCCGTGCAATGTGTTAATGTTGGTGGTTACTCGTTTGTTCTCACAGGAGTCTATGGTCTTAATAGGAGCTTGGAGAGACGGGAACTATGGAATATTCTTAAAGTAGAGGCAGCTACTCATCGGCATGTGCCATGGCTCGTAGGCGGCGACTTTAATTGTGCTTTATTCTCGAGTGACAAGGTAGGGGGGCGCAGATTGGAGGAAGGTATGTTGAAAGACTTCAGTGAATGCGTAACGGACTGCTCGCTATAGGATCTCAAAAATTCTGGCTCTCGTTTGAGCTGGAATAATAAGCATATGGGTGCTAGCCGAATATCTGCACAACTAGACCGTGTGATGTGCAATGTGGACTGGATTGAGAAACTCCCTGAATCTTTTGCCCAATTTTTAGACCAAAGAACAAGTGAACATTCCCCGGTTGCTGTCAAACTACATTCTGAGGTACCCTCTTCTCCAAAGCCATTTAAATATTTTACCCATTGGATCAATCTTCCAGGTTATCAAGAAATTGTTGAATCTTCCTGGACTCATTTCGCCTTTAGAAATGTGAGCACAGATCTTCTGTTCATCTCTAAAAAGTTGCGGTTTGTCAAATCAAAGCTTAGAAGTTGGGCTCGGCAGCACAATGGGAAGAGCCGCATACTCCAATGCCGTGACCTGCTACAAGAGATCCGAAATAATTCTTCCATTCATTACAGCTTGGATATACAGCAACAAGAACGGAAATTAACAAATGAATTGGCAATGCTTTTACGTCTAGAGGAAGAAATGTACCGTCAAAAGAGCAGGCAAGATTGGCTGGATTCGGGGGATAGGAACACAAAGTTTTTCTACACTGCAATGAAAGCTAGGCAGTGTCACAATAATTTACTACATATGGTTGATGCAAATGGAGCCCAATGCAAGTCTTATGATGAGCTTAAAATTGATGCGGCCAATTACTTCGAAGATTTATATAATCAAATTGACTATTGGAGAGTATTTCCAAAATTAACCCCCCGTAGGAAAATCACTGAGGAGGCAGCTTCTTGGCTTCAGCGAAGGATTTCTGATGATGAAGTAAAAGAGGCTGTTTTTCAGATTGGTTCAACTAAATCACCTGGTCCTGACGGTTTCAATGGGTTCTTCTTTCAGCACCATTGGAATCTTATTGGGAGAGAAGTAACAGCTGCTGTCAAGACTTTTTTCCGTACTTCATCATCGCTTTGCCAGGTGAACCATACCTTCCTAACTTTAGTCCCCAAAACTACCAATGCTTCCAACTTAGGGGACTACAGGCCTATTGCTTGCTGCAATGTCCTGTATAAGATCATCAGTAAGATCATTTGTAACAGGCTGCGTATGGTTGTTCATGAGTTGGTGTCCCCAAACCAATTAGCTTTCCTGAAGGGCAGACTGCTTTCTGATAGCGCCCTTTTGGCACATGAACAGATTAGAGATTTCAGCAATCCTATGGGGTCTAGAGCTTGTCTTAAGTTGGATCTTAGGAAAGCTTTCGATAGTGTCAACAGGGAATTCTTGTACTACATTCTTCATCAATTGGGATTTGGTATTACCTTCATCTCATGGATCCAGGAATGTGTCTCCTCTCCTACCTTTTCTGTGATGGTCAATGGCTCCCCCGCAGGATACTTCAAAGGCAACAGAGGGCTCAGACAAGGTGATCCTCTCTCCCCATACCTGTTTGTTATCATTATGGAAGCTTTTTCATTATTATTAGGAAAAGCGATTTCTTGGGGGACTATTCAGCCTATGTGACGTTCTGTTTCCATTACGTACCTCCTTTTTGCGGATGACTTGCTACTTTTTTGTCGGGCCAACTACATGTCTATGGAAGGTATTAAAACTCTTCTGGAGAATTTCACCAATTTAACAGGTCTGGTTATCAACTGGGAGAAAAGTGTTGCAGTGTTTAGCAAAGGGGTTAAAAATGCAGGTGCTCTAGCAAACCAACTTGGAGTCAGGCAGGTTTCAAGTTTCACTACCTACTTGGGGTTGCCTCTCTCTACTAAATACCCTAAAACTATCATGTACAACAGATTGTTGGACAAATGCAAAAAAAGACTCAGTGGATGGTCTTCTAATATGTTGTCAATAGCGGGAAGAATTGAGCTGGTAAGAACAGTGATCTATGGTATGATAGCTTTCTGGGCCCATGTTTACAAAATACCTGCCACTATTATCCGTTCTCTCACCTCCATGTGCAGAAGATTCATTTGGGGTTCATCAAATGCTTGGGCATGGAATGATGTTTGCAAACCTAAATCTGAAGGGGGTGTTGGATTAAGGCTTCTATCCGAGGTAAACCTCGCTGCTGGCATCAAGCTTACCTGGAGATTATTGCATTCAAATGGTCTTTGGCCCGAATTCATGAGGGATAGATATCCAGAGGTTCGTTTTTTCTTTGTAACTAAAAAGAAAGCTACCCAATCAGGTACTTGGAAGTTCCTTCTACATTGCTGGAAATATTCACAGCACTTGATACTGAGGAAAGTAAGGGATGGAAAAGACACCCTGTTTTGGCATGATAGCTGGCTTCCCTGCGGGCCGCTGAAAGACCACTTTGAGATTCCAGAAGGGGCTGGGAGTATGAGGGTCCATGATTACTGGAATGGTTCAAGCTGGAAGGAAGATGCGCCTATTCAGGATTTGAAACACTTGATTCAACACATGAAGCTCACAACCGGTTCTGATGAATGGGTATGGAAAGCGGGACCTAATGTCAAATTCAAAGATGCTTGGGAGGGGACTAGAATTAAAGGAAGCGCATTTCCCCTGTCCAATCTGACTTGGTTCACCAAATGCATTCCGAAGTGGTCCTTAACCTTACTCCGTGCTCTCAAAGGTAAACTTTTAACTAGAGACCGGCTCTCCACATGGGGTATTAATACGCCAACACAATGCGTCTTTTGCGAGGATGGGTTGGAAACTATAAATCATTTATTCTTTGACTGCCCGTATTCCAAGTATATTTTGTGCAGGCTTATGTTAAAGCTGGGGAAAACCGGCATTGCTAACTACTCATTGGAGTTTGTAGGGAGGTATTTCCAAGTTCATTTCGGGAAAAAGGGAGTCCTTGGGCAGCTTGCTAAGACTGCATTAGCGGCGGGGGTATGGCATATTTGGCGAGAGCGGAATAACCGCATCTTCAACAACACAAAGAGATTAAAGACACTGTTATTTGATGACATCGCAGCTGATGTTAGAATTGCTCTTCGGAATCATGGAGAACCTGAGGAGGATGCAACACAGGCCCTGGATAATTGGGATATATTGGATAATGGCTAAGCAAGGGACTATACTACTTCTTGCAATGTTGTTCGATATCTTGGCTTGGGTGTAGAGCTTTAGTGGGAGTAATCTGTGTATTCCTTCTTGGCAGGACCTACGCTGAAAGTAGAGGGTGACGACGCTTGTGTCCTCTCCCCTCTCTTCTTAGCAAGGCTCCTCATTGTATTATGTACATTACTTAATATAGATTTTAACGTTCCAAAAAAAACATATATACATACATGTATGTATGTATATATATATATATATATACATATATACCCATATATATATACATCTATACCCATATATATATGTGTGTGTGTGTGTGTGTGTGTGTGTGTGTGTGTGTGTGTGTGTGTGTGTGTGTGTGTATACATATATATACATATATACATACATGTAACCCTAACCCATATATATATATATATATATATATATATATATATATATATATATATATATATATATGGGTAAAGTGTTTCTAGGGTGACTCCTTAGATGAAATCTAAGGAGTCACCCCCATTTTCCCCCATCTCCCACATTTTTTTGGATTTTATTTTCATGGGATTATTGTTCACATCATGGATGATCAAAATACCAAAAATCAAGTCATTCTAATATTTTTATAGCCCTCGTCTACCCATTGCAACTTCAACGGTTTGAAAATGTGCTGAAAAAACCCATGAAGTTGCAATGTATAAATAGGGACTCTAAAAGTATTGGAATGACTTGATTTTTGGTATATTGATCATCCATAAGGTGAACAACAATCTCAAGAAAAAAATTCGAAAAAAAATGTGGGAGATGTGGGAAATGGGGGCGACTCCTTAGATTTCATCTAAGGAGTCGCCCTAGGAACACTTTACCATATATATATGATATGTGTGTGTGTGTGTGTGTGTGTATATATATATATGAGCTCCAAAAATTACGGTGGGAGTGAACATGGTGATCCTAGGGGAGATCGCGATCTAGGGTTCCGACGCATTCAGGGAGCTTCGGTGACTAAGATTGGTTCTTCAAGCGGCTCGGGAGATCCCAAACAAGGGTCGGGACTCACCCCCAACAGAGGAAGAGGAAGGTTGGAAGCGTGTTCATCATGGTAGGAAAAAGGTAAATTTTGCTAGATCAAAATATGATGGTGGCTTCAAGCATGGAGGAGTATGTGTAATGCTCCTAAGTGATAATACCAGTATTCCTCCTTCAAGTATGGGGAAATCCACACATTAACCACTAATTTGGACCAAGATTACTTACATGTCCAACTTGTTGAATATTGGACTCCCCGGATTTGGTTTTGATGATGAGCAAACATAAATAATCCATGAACTAACAATTTGTGAGCGCAGTATTGGAGATCGTCGCCAATTTCAGGAGAACATTCAAAGCGACATCTCAACACTTCCCAAAGCTCGTATTCATGCCTAAAGCTTCGTTGAAGCTCTTGCGCCGTTTTGGAAGTTATGAAGATTCAATCGAAGCTCTCGAAGACCGTTTATTAAGGTTTTATTTATAGTCTTTTAGCTTCGATATATAGAATGTTAAGCCTTGAGTATATCTTACGTTTCTATCTTCATTACGCTCATTTCGTAGCTCTAGGATCCTTGCACAAGTTCATTCTAACTTCCTCGAAGCATCGCCATTCGATTCGGACTTTATTGTGCATGTTAGTTGGTACAAGAACAAGTACTGACCGACTAGATGGTGATCTAGTCGGTCGGCAACTGTTCTTGGACCGACTAGTTTGATTCCTTAATTTCTTGGACTTTACTGTTTACAGTTAGTCGGTCTACGTTGACTCACCGACCGACTAGTTTGTGAACTAGTCGGTCAGTGATGCTTCTTTGACCGACTAGTTGTGACTTACTGTTCATGCTAAATTTCTCCTAAGCTACTGTTTATCGTTAGTCGGTCTAAGAACGTTTGGTGACCGACTAGTTGACAATTTAGTCGGTCAACTTTTGTTCTTGGACCGACTAAGTCAATTTGTACTCAGACTAATTCTTTTTGCTCTTAGTCGGTCTACGTTCATTGGCTGACCGACTAGTTGTGAAACTAGTCGGTCAGACAGTCTTCTTGGACCGACTAGATTTCTAGGTCTGAATTTCTATCTCTTCTCAGATCCTCACTTAGTCGGTCCACGTTGTTTGACTGACCGACTAGTTGATGAACTAGTCGGTCAGTGATTGTTCTTTGACCGACTAATTCTCACAGATTTCTATCCGTTGGAGAATGACCTAACTTGTTTTTATGGGACCCTATAAATACGAACCTAGGTCATTTCTATCTAGGTGAGAGCTTACATTCAGAGATTCATAGAGTTCTAAAGAGATAGCCATTCTCACTCAAATCAAAAGCTCTCTTCCTTACAAGAAACCCATTCTCTCTCATTCCTAGATCTAGAATCCATCTAGAGAGAAGGTTGTTCTTGGTGAGCTCTTCAAGCTATTGCTTGATCCAAGTCTCCAAATCATTCCTAGGCACCGATTGCTGGTCATTTCCTTGGTGCTAGGTCTTGGTGACTTCATCTTCCTCAAATCCTTCATTTCACCATTTGGGTAAGAAAAACTCAAGGTATAGGATTTTGTGGTAAGATTGTTTATTTCATATTAAACTCTTTAATATTGCTTTGTGATTCTCTCGGTTGTGAGAGAAGGTTGTGATCCCGGGTTGTGGGATTCACGTTTGCCATTGCATGTATGATTTGATCTTGTGAAGGTTTTTCACAAGATATTCATAGTGGAAATCTTGAGTTAGGGTTTCTAACTCAAGTATCCGGAGGGGATCCGGGTGGTTGGGACGTAGGATCACCGGGAACAAGTCGGGGAGACTTGGGTGGATCCGAACCCATTAACATCATTTGTTTGCATTGTTAATTTTGTGTTGTCATTCAATTTAAGCTTCCGCAAATTGATTTGGTAGTTGTTTGCAATTTAATTTGGAATTATACTCCTTATTATTTTAAAGTACTATTCACCCCCCCCTCTAGTACTTGTGCAGTAGCTGGTAGGGCATTACATTTGGTATCAGAGCCAGATACTTAGCTATGTCTGCCAACGACAACAAGACCGTGCGTCCACCTTCCAACTATGACACCTTCAGGAACCGTGAAGGAGCATCTTCGGTGATGGAAGGACATTCCTCTACGAGGCCTCCATTCTTCAACGGTACCAACTACGGGTACTGGAAATGTCGGATGGAAACCTTCCTCCGAAGTGCATCTTTATGGAGGACTACAATGAAGGAGTACATCGAGCCCGAAGAAGAAGACTTTGAGAAATGGACAACCGCGGAGGTCGCCGCGGAGGTAAGCAATGCCAAGGCAATGAACGCCTTGCAATGCGCATTGGAGCCCGAGGACTTCAATAAGATATGCACATGTAAGAGTGCATATCAAATTTGGAACTCCCTCCTCATTCTACATGAAGGGACGAGTTGGGTAAGAGACTCTAAACTCGTAGTCGTAAACAAAGATTACGAAATGTTTCATATGCAACAGGGCGAGAAGATGAAAGAATATTACGCTCGTTTCGTTGACATAATAAACGAGTTAGAGGCCCTCGGCAAGTCCTACACTCAAAAGGAGAAGTGCTCAAAGATTATCGAAGGACTTCCTTCATCTTGGGAAAAGCGTACCTTCGCCATCGAGGAAGGTAATGACATGAATAAGTACACCGTAGTTCAACTAATGGGTACTTTAATGTCGTACGAGGTACACAAGGATAGCAAGCTCAAATTGCAAGAAAAGATGAAGTCGTACCTAAAGCAAGACGAGCCAAAGAAGAAGGCCATTGCTTTCAAGGCCGCTCCATCCACATCCACATCAACCGATGATGAAGACTCGGAAAACGAGTTGGACTTGGAGTCCATGGCACTCATGGCCAAGAAGTTCAACCGTTTCTTTTGAAAAGGTAACTTCAAGACCAAAGGTAAATTTGGTTCTTCTAACGCCTCTTCCTCTCCTTTGTGTTTTAAATGCAATAAGCCAGGACACATCAAAGCGGATTGTCCTCAAAACAAGCAAAAGGAGAAGTGGAAGGCGCCGAAGTTCGACAAGTCAAAGAAGTACAAAAAGGGGTACAAGAAAGGACTTGTCGGAGCAACATTTACCGACTCCGAGGATTCCTCAAGCGGAGAGTCGGACGATGAGAACGTGGAGCAAGCGCACATGTGCTTCATGGCAAGAGAGGAGCACGATCAAGGATCCTCCTCTTCCGATGATAGTGATGTCGAAGGCGATGAGGTAACCATGGATGATCTTAGGAATGCTAACTCTCAACTTTGGTCAAAATACACTAAATTAGTAAATAGATATACTAAAGTAAAAGATGACCTAGCTAGCATTCAAACCTCGCCTAAGACTATCATCACCAACAACGACACCGTTGTTGAAGAGTTAAGAAATGAGATTGTTAATCTCAAATCTAAACTTGAACATGTTAGCATTGAGGATGCGGAAGAACATAAGATAGCGGATTTAACTTCTCAAAACTCGACTTTGAGTATTGAGAACGAGAATCTTAAATCTCGTGTTTATGTGCTCACATCGCAAATATCCACTTTGGATATTTCTTTGCGTTCTCTCAAAGAGAAATATGAGGACACATTGGGCCGAATCAACAAATTCAACAACAAATTCAACAAGGGTAAGGGCCACTTGGATAATATCCTAAAAGACTTACTTCCGGCCAAACACCACATTGGCTTGGGGTATATGATGGGAAATTCATCAAGTCGGTCACTACTTTTGTAAGGCCAACTTCCGAAGCCTCAATGAGTGGTAGCAAATACTCTATTGGTAGTTCATCTACCAATGGTGCTTCCACCTCGTCCACACCCTCTTTTGGAAAGAAACCCACTTTGGGTGGACTTCCAAAGAAGGGGCATGCTTATATGTACACAAATACCATGCCACGTATGAACACACGTCCTACTCCACCATCTCACACATATGATGATTTTTATGCAACACATTCTCGGGCACGTGCACACCATGTGAGACACCCTCACGCACGTGTTCCCACACATGCATATGTACACCCACCTCATCATATGAATAATTCTCGTCGTGCACCATTCCATCATGTCCCGTATGCCTATCCACAACATGCATCACGTAGAAATCAACGTCGCATGCATGCACCCAATAGGATGATGGCTCCCAAAATTTTTACTATTTGGAGCCCAAAGGACACAAGCATGGATGAAAAACAAGAGTATATGAATGCTTATTTTTCGGATGTTGTGCATAGTAGGAATTATGTGGGGAAGTCTAAGTCCAATTGGACTTGGCTTCCAAAGGTCTAATCCCTTGGACCCAATGACCTTGGGTACTATGATATGAAATTTTCTATCTTTAGGTACTCAAGGAAAAGAAAAAGAAAAGGAGCAACAAATTTAAATTTAGCTCCAAAGGGAATTGGATACTCGATAGCGGGTGCTCCAAACACATGACGGGTGACGCTCGATTGCTCTCCGGAGTGGTTCCCATTGCGAATGGAAACCGCGTCGTATTTGGAGGCAACGAGAGCGGAACCATCATAGGTGTTGGTAAAGTCGGTAACCCCTCTAAACCATTAATTAGTGATGTTTATCTTGTTAGTGGTTTAAATCACAATCTTATTTCAATAAGCCAACTTTGTGACAAAGGTTACAAAGTTAGTTTTGCGAAAGGATTGTGTCATATTTTAAGAAAAGATAATGATAAATTATTATTTTCCGGAACTCGTCATAAAGACATTTATATTTTGGATCTTCCTAAGTCATATGAACAATGTCTCGTTGCCAACACAAGTGAACAACACTTATGGCATCGACGCTTTGGACATGTGAACTTTGGAACACTTTATAAGCTTTCGAAATTAAATTCTATTAAAGGTTTTCCGAAGCTTGTTTTTGAAAAGAAAAGTTTTTGTGATTGTTGTCAACGTGGCAAGCTTCCTAAATCTTCATTTAAACCTAAGAAAAGCATCTCTACTAAACGGCCACTAGAGCTATTACATCTAGACTTATTTGGGCCAACTAGAGTAGCTTCCTTAGGAAATGCAAGGTATGGACTTGTCATCGTAGATGACTATTCAAGATTTACTTGGGTATTTTCATTGTGTAATAAAAATGAAGCTTTTGAAAACTTCACAATTTTTGTTAAGAAAGTACAAAATCTCTTAGGAACCACCATTGTCACTATTCGTAGTGATCATGGAGGTGAATTTGAGAATGAGTCTTTTGAGACATTTTGTGATGAAGTTGGTATTACTCACACCTTCTCTTTCCCTCGTGCACCTCCTCAAAATGGTGTAGTTGAGAGAAAGAATATGACGCTAGTGGAGTGTGCTCGCACTATGCTTGATGATAGCCAACTTGGCCATCAATTTTGGGCGGAAGCGGTACACACCGCTTTCTATGTGTTTAATAGAATACTTTTGAGGCCCGGCACTAAACAAACTTGTTATGAATTGTTGTTTGGTAGGTTGCCTCAAGTTAAACATTTTCGTGTTTTTGGTTCGAAATGTTTTATTAAGAACACATATGGTAGTTTGGACAAATTCGATCCAAGATCCGATGAAGGGATTTTTGTTGGATATTCTTCGCGTAGCAAAGCCTACCGGATATTCAACAAACGAACCTCAACGATCGAGGAGTCGCTTCATGTCTCATTTAATGAAGGATTTGTTCCAACTAGAATTTCAAATGATAATGATACTTTGGATGTTTTATGTGATTCGTTTGATAATTCTAAGTCTAATGATTCTATTGATTCTATTGAGACTAACCCAACTAATGAAGTTGTTGAGAATGTTCCTAGTGATCAAGGTATTCCCAAACGGCTTCATTCGGTTCGTGACCATCCCCATGAGCAAGTCATTGGCAATATTCAAGATAGTGTCAAGACGAGATCGCAAGTCCACCACTTCGCAAATTGTGCCTTTGCCTCATCGATAGAGCCAAAGAATATTAATGAAGCATGCGAAGATAGCGCTTGGATCTTAGCCATGGAGGAGGAGCTCATTCAATTCGAGAGGAATGAGGTATGGGAGCTTGTTCCATTGCCATCGAAGAACCACACCATCATAGGGACAAAGTGGATCTTCAAGAACAAAACCGACAAAAACCAAGTCGTCGTCCGGAACAAAGCTCGGTTAGTTGCTCAAGGCTATCGACAAGAGGAAGGTATTGATTTCAAAGAATCCTTCGCTCCGGTAGCTAGATTAGAATCAATTAGATTATTATTGTCTTTTGCATGCCATAAGAATTTTAAATTATTTCAAATGGATGTTAAAAGTGCATTTTTAAACGGAGATGTCGTTGAGGAAGTTTACGTTTCTCAACCTCCGGGCTTCATAAATGAAAAATTTCCAAATCATGTTTTTAAACTAAAGAAAGCTCTTTATGGGTTGAGACAAGCTCCTCGAGCTTGGTATGATCGCCTAAAGAATTTTCTTTTGGATTTGAATTTTAAAATGGGTGAAGCCGATTCAACACTTTTTATTAAGCATGCGAATAATGATATTTTATTAGTTCAAATTTATGTTGATGATATCATTTTCGGTGCTACTAACTTTGCTCTTTACGAAGAGTTTTCTAATGTTATGAAGGAACAATTTGAGATGAGCCATATGGGCGAACTCAAATATTTCTTAGGTCTCCAAATTCGCCAATTGAACGATGCAATCTTCATCCACCAAACAAAGTACACGGTGGAGTTGCTAAAGCGATTTGGAATGGAGAATGCCTCCGGGAAAAAGACTCCTATGAGCACTACAACGCATCTTGATAAAGATACGGGCGGAAAAGATGTAGACATTCGTCTATATCGAGGTATGATAGGTAGTTTACTTTATCTTACCGCGAGTAGGCCCGATATTATGTTTGCCGTATGTATATGTGCTCGTTATCAGTCTCAACCTAAGGATTCTCACTTAGTAGCGGTTAAACGTATTTTTCGCTATCTAAGTTACACTTTAGATTTTGGATTACTTTATCCGAAATCTAGCACATATGAGTTAGTCTCATATAGTGACGCTGATTATGCGGGATGCAAATCCGACAGGAAAAGTACTAGTGGCACTTGCCATTTTCTAGGAAATTCTCTTGTCTCTTGGTTTTCCAAGAAGCAAAATTCGGTATCACTTTCAACCACCGAGGAGGAATACATTGTCGCCGGTGCCGCTTGTGCCCAGGTTCTTTGGATGAGACACACACTGAAGGATTTTGGTATTCATTGTGATACTAGCCCTATCATGGTGGATAACCAAAGTGCTATTTGTCTTTCAAAGAATCCGGTGCATCATTCCCGATCAAAACACATAGATGTCCGACACCATTTCTTAGATGATCATGTTGCTAAAAAGGACATCATATTAGTGTACGTTGAAACCCAAAAGCAAATCGCCGATATTTTCACGAAACCCCTAAAGGAGGACTCCTTTGTGCGGTTGCGTCGAGAATTGGGGATTATGGGTGAATCCGAGATATAGGATTCATATTTCATTCAAATATCTTGCATGCTATTATATTTCGCAATATTTCATTCATGCTAGATTTATTGAATTTTTGGGAATTTTATGTGATTTGTTCGAATTTATTGCTCGAAATCGTATTTCAATGTCGTATTTAAGATTTCGACGTTTTATGGGGTAATTTAGATGACTAATGAGAGAGTTATGATGTTTCATCCAAGTGGTTTGTGAAGAGAAATCAATTATCAATTTTTGGACTCTTCTAGTCGGTCTAAGTTCATTTGTCAACCGACTAGATGCTCATCTAGTCGGTCAGCAAGTGAACTCAGACCGACTAGATCAAGCTTTTATATAACTCCTATCTTTTTCTTTCGTTAGTCGGTCATAGTACACTTACCGACCGACTAGATTGAAAACTAGTCGGTCAGTGAATATACTGCGACCGACTAATTCTTGCCCTAGAAATTCATCTGTGCCTCTGTTTCGACTTAGTCGGTTCAAGCTCATTGACCGACCGACTAGATGGTAATCTAGTCGGTCAGTGTTTGAACTGTGACCGACTAAGTGGGTTAGGGCATTTGTGTATTTTTGCTTCCAGACCGACTTAAACTCACTTTCATTCGACTAAAACTCACTTTTAGTCGGTTTGTCTCTCAGCTCAAGCCCGCTAACTCCCAAAACCCAATCGAGCCCCTTCAAATTCTCGTCGACTCCGGCCATATCTCCGGCCATCCTCGCCGTCCGCCGCCGTCGCCTCCTCCTCCTAGGTATCTCCCTCCCTCTCCTAGGTCGATTCCTACCCTAGGGTTCGATTTTATCTCATCTAGCTCCTAGGGTTTCCGAATTGTTTCACTTAGGGCTTGTGCATCTAGGGTTTGTGTGTTCGGATTTCTTTTGATCTCTAGGGCTTGTGTTGCTAGTAGTTTGTGTTGCTTGTACTCGTCGTGCCTCGACCATGGCAAAGACGAGGATTCATATCGCCTCTTCCGGGGCTTCTCCTATGACCGTATGGCCTTCCGACCCTAGGAATCCCCCTAAGCCTAAACGTCGTGCCAAGTCTACTCAAGCTTCCCCGTCTTCGCCTCCTCTGAAGAAGCAGAGGACGGCGACCGTCAAGCCCCGCAAATCTAAATCCAAGACCAAAAAGCCCATACTCCACTCACCGGCTACTCCTCCCGATTCCGACACTGAATTTGTGCCTGAGGGTGAGCCTATCACTAGGGAACCCACTCCTCCTCTCCGTCCTAGGACTCGCCAGTCAAAGGGAAAGGGCCCAATGCCAGCGGGGGGGGGGGGGTGTTGACATGTCGTTGTGTCGTGATGACCCTATGTGTCTCGCGGCCTACAACCGTATTGAACACTGCCCGATGTTATTGGAGCACTACGTCCAGTTTTCAGATTTCCTTGGCTTAGCCGATCTTCTGTCCTATAGTGGTCTTCTTGATTATCTCCGATACGACCCCAAGGCCAATCCCAAACCGTATCCTCGCCTCGTGAAATTGTTCTATGCCAATCGTGTTCGAGGCCAGTACGATGCCAGCCACTCCATTGAGACGACTGTCTTGGGAACTCCTATAGTTCTCACGGCAGAAATCTTGGGGGAGATTCTTGGTTGTTCGTCGTGTGGTCTCCTTCCTTCAGACATTTCTGTAAACGATATTTCCTCCTTGGATCAGTCAGTTCTTTCAGATATCTTCCAGGTTATCCCCTCCGCATTCATTGGTGTTCCATCGAAATCTTTCAAGCCGAATGCGTGGGTTCTTAACCTGATCTTGAAGTCATGCCTCCTCCCCAAGTATGGATCATCTTCACTTCCATCCCAGCCGTTCTTGAAATTGATCTACGCTCTTTTCTTGGGATGCGAGATTAATTGGGCTCGCGTGATACTCGATAAGATGGACTCTTTCGAGTGTATACGCAAGACCAATAAGTCTGCGCATATTCCATATCCTTGTCTGTTGACTCTCGTATTCCGTCATTTCCGAGTCCCTCTCCCTCCTGACGATGAGCGTCCCTTGGGTACTCCTCTGAACGCGACGGCCGTGAAGAAATCTCTAGCGGCGCTTCGTCACGTGCAGAGGTCTACCACATCTGCTTCTCAGGCGACTCCCTCTGCTGCTGGTGCCCCCTCTCGTCCTGCTACTTTGGATGATGTCGTACGGATACTTCGTCGGCACGAGTCTCGCTTGGCTCGTACCGAGGAGGTAGTTTGCCGTATGGCTCGTCAGATGGGAACTGATCTTCCTCCGTCCGTGTCTGAGGACGAGGAGATGGACGATGAGGAGCTTGACGAGCTTGTCACTTCTTTTGCCCGTGGCGATGAGGCCACTGCTGCTGCTGCTGCCACATCTTCTGCTCCTGGTGTTGGCACCTCTACCGGTGCTCCAGAGACCTCTGCTGCAGTAGTTCAGACTTCTGAGCCTGCTGCCTCTCCTACTGACACTCCTGATGTGCCTGCTGATGTTGAGCCTGTTGTTGTTGCTTCCACACCTGCCCCGACGATTCCATCTGTTGAGACACCTCTACTCCCTGTAGAGCCTGAGTCCACTCCGTCGACTGGACCCACGGAGACTGCAGATCCAGCCACTTCCTCGTGATTGTCTGTTTCGAGGACTCTCCACTACACTTCGGATGATATATTTTTTAGTGAGAGTATTTTGGGTTTGGATGGGGTTTGAGAGTTGTGTTGATGTATTTTTGAGCTTTCAGGGTTTCGGTGTTGATTGTTTTGATATACTTTGGATGATGCTGTGATGATGGTTATTTTGTTGTATTTTGATGTTGACGATGATGATGTATCTTTTGATGTTTATATCCATGGTCGTTTGTATTTTGATGTACTCGTTGAGATATCTCTTTGGATGTACTCATGATGTTCTCATTTATATTTATACATCGTCGTTCTCTTTGTCTTAATTCGTCGTGCACATTTAATATTCGTTCAATGCATATAATGTGTGAATTCATCGCTCGACGCATGAAAACTTGGTTAAATAGATTTAAATTCTATAATTGTATAGAATTGTTTTCCATGCACAAATTTAACCAAGAATATTGAATATTGAAGAGTATGTTTCTTTATTCAAGAAATGCATAATTATTTGGTATTTTTGATGATTTTGATTTTTTTTGATAATGGACATTTTGGCACACCTTGATTTGATTTCCACATTTCTCCCTTGGTGTCAATTTGGTCCATCGTCATTGTCTACGACTCCCGATGTTGGATTTTCCATTTCCTAGTTGTTGTCGTTGTATGCCCCCCATTTTTGGGATAATGCCAAAGGGGGAGAGATAATGATAATAAATAGCGCAAATGAAAATTTAACTCAATTTCCAAGAATCTAGTTTGATATGTTAGATTCAGGGGGAGTTAAGATACATATAAGGATTTTCAAAATCCGATATTTCGAAAATTGATTCTATTTATTTATCTTACTCGTCTGCTTGATGCAATTCATATATATTCATTTTGGAATTAACGTGTCATCAATGCAGGGGGAGTAAGTATTTTACATTTGAATCATTATTTTTGATTATTATTTATGTTGGTTTGTCATCACCAAAAAGGGGGAGAATGTTGAATATTGGACTCCCCGGATTTGGTTTTGATGATGAGCAAACATAAATAATCCATGAACTAACAATTTGTGAGCGCAATATTGGAGATCGTCGCCAATTTCATGAGAACATTCAAAGCGACATCTCAACACTTCCCAAAGCTCGTATTCATGCCTAAAGCTTCGTTGAAGCTCTTGCGCCGTTTTGGAAGTTATGAAGATTCAATCGAAGCTCTCGAAGACCGTTTATTAAGGTTTTATTTATAGTCTTTTAGCTTCGATATATAGAATGTTAAGCCTTGAGTATATCTTACGTTTCTATCTTCATTACGCTCATTTCGTAGCTCTAGGATCCTTGCACAAGTTCATTCTAACTTCCTCGAAGCATCGCGCTTCGATTCGGACTTTATTGTGCATGTTAGTTGGTACAAGAACAAGTACTGACCGACTAGATGGTGATCTAGTCGGTCGGCAACTGTTCTTGGACCGACTAGTTTGATTCCTTAATTTCTTGGACTTTACTGTTTACAGTTAGTCGGTCTACGTTGACTCACCGACCGACTAGTTTGTGAACTAGTCGGTCAGTGATGCTTCTTTGACCGACTAGTTGTGACTTACTGTTCATGCTAAATTTCTCCTAAGCTACTGTTTATCGTTAGTCGGTCTAAGAACGTTTGGTGACCGACTAGTTGACAATTTAGTCGGTCAACTTTTGTTCTTGGACCGACTAAGTCAATTTGTACTCAGACTAATTCTTTTTGCTCTTAGTCGGTCTACGTTCATTGGCTGACCGACTAGTTGTGAAACTAGTCGGTCAGACAGTCTTCTTGGACCGACTAGATTTCTAGGTCTGAATTTCTATCTCTTCTCAGATCCTCACTTAGTCGGTCCACGTTGTTTGACTGACCGACTAGTTGATGAACTAGTCGGTCAGTGATTGTTCTTTGACCGACTAATTCTCACAGATTTCTATCCGTTGGAGAATGACCTAACTTGTTTTTATGGGACCCTATAAATACGAACCTAGGTCATTTCTATCTAGGTGAGAGCTTACATTCAGAGATTCATAGAGTTCTAAAGAGATAGCCATTCTCACTCAAATCAAAAGCTCTCTTCCTTACAAGAAACCCATTCTCTCTCATTCCTAGATCTAGAATCCATCTAGAGAGAAGGTTGTTCTTGGTGAGCTCTTCAAGCTATTGCTTGATCCAAGTCTCCAAATCATTCCTAGGCACCGATTGCTGGTCATTTCCTTGGTGCTAGGTCTTGGTGACTTCATCTTCCTCAAATCCTTCATTTCACCATTTGGGTAAGAAAAACTCAAGGTATAGGATTTTGTGGTAAGATTGTTTATTTCATATTAAACTCTTTAATATTGCTTTGTGATTCTCTCGGTTGTGAGAGAAGGTTGTGATCCCGGGTTGTGGGATTCACGTTTGCCATTGCATGTATGATTTGATCTTGTGAAGGTTTTTCACAAGATATTCATAGTGGAAATCTTGAGTTAGGGTTTCTAACTCAAGTATCCGGAGGGGATCCGGGTGGTTGGGACGTAGGATCACCGGGAACAAGTCGGGGAGACTTGGGTGGATCCGAATCCATTAACATCATTTGTTTGCATTGTTAATTTTGTGTTGTCATTCAATTTAAGCTTCCGCAAATTGATTTGGTAGTTGTTTGCAATTTAATTTGAAATTATACTCCTTATTATTTTAAAGTACTATTCACCCCCCTCTAGTACTTGTGCAGTAGCTGGTAGGGCATTACACAACTAGTTTGCAATTACACAAAATTTATTAAAGACAATGGTGTAGGAACTTGCCCAAAAAATGAATGAAATGAACGACAATGGCAAACTCGTAATTAAATCACTAAGTTGAGTGGCTTTTAAGGAGAGGCATAGGTTATGGCATGTGAAGTAATATAAGGACAAAGTTTGAGGGCTTTTTGATTAGGGATTAAAAGCAATGGCAAATTTGTAATAAACGAAACTTGTGAAAAAAATCTTTTCTCTCCTCTTTCTACAATCTTCTTTCTTCTTCCAATTTTCTTGTTATTTTTTTTGTTTTTTTTTAAAAATCCACGACCTGGCAGGTCTTTTGGCCAAAACCTGTTACACAAAAAAGACACACAAAAAGAAGAAGAAGAAGAAGAAACAAAAACAAAGAAAAAGGAAGAAAAAGAGAGAAGGAGAAGGGGAAATTGGAAGGAGAAGGGGAGAGATATTGCATTCACAACATCAAGAGCCATCATTAGCTCTCCTACAACAATTCCTAAGCATTAGAAGGGTAGGATTCTCACCATGCTCCCAATATAAGGTTATGTGTAGAATTTTATGATTTGTTCTTTAATCTTTGGTAAAATTTGTTGTTTGGATAAAATTGAGTAGTGGTTCGAGCTTAATTTTGTTAGATTTCATGTTGTTGCATGTTGATTATTATTCCTCCTATGAATCTATGAGCAATATTGTATTTTTGTGTTTATAGCATGTGTTTCCTTTAATCATGCTTAGGTTGTAAGTGGGAAACCTTGATAAATACAAGAGAAACTCTGCCGAAATTTTTGTGAGCAATTTGTAAGCATCCCCATAACATCATAAGCACTATAAACTTAAGTTAGGACCAATAAACAAAAGATCACTTACTAACTCCTTTAGAATTCCATGATTAAAAGAAAACCCATTTGAAAAATGAGTATAAAAGGAAAATTAGCAAGATGGTTTTTGCCAACTTTCTAGTTAGAGGCTCTAAATGATTTTAGAGAGTGTAGGAACCCTATTACCATTATTTACAAGGTCCTACAAGTTCACTTTAAGCAAACTTGATTTCCATAATGAGATTGGTATCATTTCAATATGAAGGCGAACTTTTTCCATGAACCTAATAAAGGAGTTTTGTGAACATTCAAATTTAAATGAAATTTTCTTAGTAGATACATTACAAAAGCGTGAAGTTCTACAAATAATCATTAAGTCTTCCCTCTTCTAAAATCCCAAATTTTATAATGTCTACTTTGAATTTTTCATGAAAAAGACCATTTCTACGAGATGGTTTATTATTAAAACTTCTCCTTCTTTACAACCCCTCTTTAGGCTATAAGAGTTAGACCTTGCACCTTATTCCCCTTGAAGTTTAGCATGACACAGTTTAGCATGGCACAACAAATACTTAGCTAGCTTTAGGAAACCCCTCCCTGAAATGCTTAGGTTAGTCCTTTGATTAATTAACTTGGTTAATTACCTTGATTAATTGGGTTGCATTTTCTTTTTTCCTTTAAGAAGTATGTTGGTGGTAATGCTAAACGAAAGTGGTTCAATCACATTACGTGCCTACATCTCTTAATATGTGGGTGTTGGTTCTTATGTTTGCATGTTGAATAATTTGTTGCTTGTAGTTAAGGTTCATACTCTTATGTTTTTAATTAAGCAAATGATGAATGGTGAATTTTACTTATGCCTTGAAGGCGTTAATGAAGATGATTGTAATGCCATGGCAATGTTCCCTTTTTACATGAGAATGTTGGTTTAATTTGTTACATTGAAAGATTGATTTTACACCATTATGATAATCCCGATACAATGCGAAGTGATTAAAATGAAAGCTCGGGATGTCTCTTTCCACTTTAAGGTGGGTGAGCATCTTAGAGAATGGGGTGGAGAAACCAAAGCATTAGTTGGACATAGTGTGGACTGGAATTTCGAGGTTGTTTTCTTTGGCCCTCCTACCGCGGGGAGAGGTCGTGCCCCTTTGGGGTGTGTGGTTTCTTTGGCCTTTCGAGGTCGTGGCCTTTTGGGTCGTGGAGAGAGGTTGGGTTATGAAGGCTCCAGACGAGCTAGCACGCAAGAGAGTCGGAGATTCTTTCCACCCGTCTTATGGGTGAGGTCCAGCTCCCTTGTGTCCCACTTGATGTTTAGGTTCCAAACAACGAACATTAATTTAACAAGCCTAGTACTAGTGATCCATGTGCCGTGTTGTGATTATGGCTTGTGTGGTTGAGTTTCCTACTAGACACGCTGTGACGTATCCCTTTCCCCCACTCTCCAGGTACAGGTCCAGGGACGTCAGCTCACCAGCTGGACTAACGAGGGCGATTCTTCCAGGCCAGGAGCCCAGAGTGGTTAGTTAGGGCTCGGGTGTAGTGGGTTGGGGTAGTTCTTTTGTGAGCAGTTACTTTTGTTTTCCCCTTCAGCTTTTGTGCCCCGTGCCCCTGGTGGTGGTGGTACATGTACAATATATGATGTTGTGGTGTGTTGACAGTAGATGGTCGGTGATGCTCACTAGTACGCTCCCGCTTGTTGCTTGCCACCGCCTCGCTGTACCTTTTTGTGTTGTAATGCCCTGCTAAGCTACTGCACAAGTACTAGAGGGGGGTGAATAGTACTTTAAAATAATTAAGAGGATAATTCCTAATTATCTTGCAAACTCTACCAATCAATGCGTAAATGCGGAAATGTAAATATTAGACAACAAAGAAGACAATCGCAAACACACGATATTAATGGGTTCGGATCCACCCAAGTCTCCCCGACTTGTTCCCGGTGATCCTACGTCCCAACCACCCGGATCCCCTCCGGATACTTGAGTTAGAAACCCTAACTCAAGATTTCCACTATGAAATACTTGTGAAAAACCTTCACAAGTCAAATCATACACAAATGAAAATTATGACTCCCACACCCCGGGATCACAAACAAACTCTCACAACCGAGAGTGAATCACTTGCAATATCAAAGTAAATTGAAATAGAAATTCTTACCGACAAAATCCTATGCCTTGAGTAAACTTACGATTTAGGGCAAAACGGATTTTGGGGAAGATGAAGAGGCACCAAACCCTAGCTCCAAGTAGATGACCAGCAATGGAGTCCTAGGTGGATGTTGGTGACCTAGAATCAAGCACTTGGCTTGGAAGGCTCACAATCAATGAATCTCTCTTTTGAAATAAGAGTGAGGGAGAGATTCTTGAATGGAATGAATGAGCTTTGAATGAGCTTGAATGCTTTCTCTTTGATCTCTAAACTTCTCTTAATATCAGCCTTGAGTGCAATGAATGCAGCATACCAAGTATTTATAGGTTAGAGGAAAGAGAGAGAGAAAAACGTTTCAATTAAAGCTCCAACGGCTCTATTCTGAACCAAACTAGTCGGTCAAAGAACAACCACTGACCGACTAGTTCATCAACTAGTCGGTCGGTCAATCAACATGAACCGACTAAGTGGTGAACAGTGAATAGATCGAAGTTCAGACTTACAGAACTAGTCGGTCAAAGAACACTTGCCAACCGACTAGTTTCACAACTAGTCGGTCGGTGAGTGAACTTAGACCGACTAAGAGATAAAACAAATAGTCTGAGAACAAATTGAATTAGTCGGTCCAAGAACAAATGTTGACCGACTAGTTCATCAACTAGTCGGTCACCAAATGTATATAGACCGACTAACGATAAACAGTAGCTCAGGCTCAAAGATGGAAGTTCAACTAGTCTGTCCAAGAAGGATTCCTAACCGACTAGTTTCACAACTAGTCGGTCGGTGAACCTTCTTTGACCGACTAACTGTAAACAGTAACTGAGCTAGAAATGAATGAGGCAAACTAGTCGGTCCAAGAAGCATTGCCGACCGACTAGATCATCATCTAGTCGGTTGGTTCTTCTTCTTGAACCAACTATCATGCACAAGAAGTCGCGAATCGAAGCGTGAAGCTTCGGGAAAGTTCGTATGGACTTCTACTAAGATCCTAGATCTAAGACATGAGCATTATGAATATAAAAACGTAAGACCTACTCAAGGCTTAACATTCTACGGGACGAAGCTAAAAGACATTAAATAAACTTGACGAACCGTCTTCGAAAGCTTCGATCCGAATCTTCATGACTTCTAAAATGGTCCTTGAGCTTCAACGAAGCTTTAGGCATACGATCATGTGTATTGAGAAGTCTCAAGACGTCGCTTTGGATGTTCATATAAATTTGGTGACGATCTCCATAACTGCGCTCACAAAGAGTTAGTTCACGATATATTTATGTTTGTTCATCATCCAAAACCAAATCCGGGGAGTCCAATATCCAACATTCTCCCCCTTTTTGGTGATGACAAACCAACATAAAAAATAATAAAAAATAATGATTCAAATGTAATTTACTTACTCCCCCTGCATTGATGACACGTTAATTCCAAATTAAACAATAATCATATGCATCAAGCAGACGAGGAAAGTAAAAAATGAGAATTCAATTATTGCAATATCGGATTTGAAATCCATTTTTATATCTTAACTCCTCCTGAATCTAACATATCAAATTAGATTCTTGAAAAAAATGCTCTAAATTATCATTTAGCTCATCGTCATTATTATATCTCTCCCCCTTTGGCATTAGCAAAAAGAGTGGGAGGAGATCAACGACAACAACAATGGCTTCAAATAAAAGCACGGGAGTCGTAGAATACGACCACGGTCAAAATGACACCAAAGAAAAATACGAGTTAAATCAAAGCGTGTCAATGAGACCAACGTCGAAAATCGATAAATAAAATCATCAAAACTCAAATCAATTTTACTCATTGAGTTATGGAATATACTCTCCAATATCAACATTCTTGGTTAATTTAGTGCATGGAAAACAATTCTATGTTTCCATAGAAATAATTTCTATTTAACCAAGTAATTATCGTCGAGCGACGAAATCAAACATCAGAGACAGAAAAGGAATATAATGTGCACAGGAGAATAAATGTCAACATCGATGTATATATATATATATATATATATATATATATATATAAAGCATGAGTACATCAAAATGATACATCGACAACATACATAAGCGATCCAACGATCGAAGCACAGAATACATCATATCACACAGCTGATATCAGAGTATCACACTACATACAAAAATCTCAAAACATCATATGAGATACAACAAAATACATCAAAACGATCCAAAAATCATAGACACCCACACTATCCTAACCCACACTCTCACTATAAGGTCTATTATCCAAAGTGCACTAGGAGAGTCCTCAGAGAAGCTCAGGAGGAAGCGGGAGGATCTGCAGCAGCAGCAGGCTCTGCAGCAGGAGTGGTCACTGGAATGGCAGGTGTATCAACAGGAGCGGCGTGAGTGGAAATCTCTGGCACGACAGGAGTGGTGATCTCTGGAGCAGCAACGGTAGTGGCCTCGGAACACCAGAAGAAGTATCCACCGCAGGTATGGTGGCACCAGGTGTGCTCTCAGGGTCACCAGCAGAAGAAACAGCAGCACCAAAAGTGCCCGCAGGGGCACGAGCAACAACACGAACACGCTCCTCAATCTCATCCTCATCCAACTCCTCCTCGTCAGAAACTGACGGAGGGATCTCAATGCCCAAACGAGAAGCGATACGAGAAAGTATCTCCTCAGTATGAGCATAACGAGACTCCATACGTCTCACGGAACGAGCGAGCTCATCAAGAGTGGTAGAGGGAGCAGGAGCAGCTGAGGCTGAAGCAGAGGCTGAAACAGACAGGGTCGTCCTCTGAACGTGACGAAGCGCCGCAAGAGACTTCTTGACGGTCGTCGCATTCAGAGGGGGACCGAGGGGATGCTCATCATCACGGGGCAGAGTGACACGGAAGTGACGGAAGACAAGTGTCAGAAGGCACAGATATGGGATATGAGCAGATTTCGTGGACTTTCGGATACACTCGAAAGAATCCATCTTATCGAGAATGATCCGAGCCCAGTTAATCTCGCTCCCCATGAAGATGGCGTAAATGAGCTTAAGGAAAGGCTGGGAAGGCAAAGAAGAGGAGCCGTACTTCGGGAGGAGGCACAACTTCAGAATCAGGTTTAGGACCCAGCCATTCGGCTTAAATGACTTCGAGGGGACGCCAATCATGGCAGGAGGAATCTCATGAAAAATCTCAGAAAGTATGACCTGGTCAAGGGAAGATATGTCATCAACGGAAATATCGGAAGGGAGGAGGCCAGACGAGGAGCAACCAATCAACTCCCCTAAGATTTCTGCCGTGAGGACAATCGGTGTCCCCAAGACAGTCGTCTCAATGGAGTGGGTCTCGTCGTACTGACCCCGGACACGGTTTACATAAAACAGCTTGACCAGACGGGGGTATGGGTGTGGATTCGCCTTAGGGTCATATCGAAGATAATCGATAAGACCGGAAGACGACAGAAGATCAGCAAGGCCTGGGAAGTCGAAAAACTGTATGAAATGCTCCAGAAGCAGCGGACAGTGTTCGATACGGTTATATGCCGCGAGACACATCGGGTCGTTGCGACATAAAGAGATATCGACACCGCCAACTGGCATCGGACCCTTTCCCTTAGGCTGACGTGTGGAAGTACGGGGTGGAGGAGTAGGATCCCTATGGGTAGCCTCGGTCTCAGGGATGTACTCGGTGTCGGAATCCGAAGCACCGGGAGTGGGTGTACGGAAAGAGGAGGGAGACACAGTCTGCTTCATAGGCTTGGGTTTTGGATTAGGTTAAGACTGAGATTGGGCTCTAGGCTTGGCGGTCGTCGTCCTCTTCTTCTTGAGAGGAGGTGAAGACGACGAAGGTTGGGTAGATTTAGATCGGCGTTTGGGTTGCGAGGGTTCCCTAGGAGGTGAATCAATGGTCATAGGGGACGGGCTCGAGGGTCGGATCGGAATACGTGTTCTCGCCATAAGCGCGACGAGACACGTGCAATCAACTGAGAAATCTAAGCTCAAACCCTATAACAAACCCTAGTCGAAACCCTAGAAGAGAAATCGTAGGGAAATCGAGAAACCCTAGGTCTAAGAGCTGAAAAACCTAACCCTAGACAGCAAGGAGAGAGAGGAGAGATCACCTCGGAAGGATCGACGGCTGGAGTTGGTCGAAAAGATGGCCGGAATCGACGGAGGAGGAGGGAGGAAGACGAACGGGGTCGGGGGTTTTAGGCAGGAGAAGGAAATTTCGATCGACTAGAAATGGAAATAATCGATTAGATTGAGTTTAAGTCGATCGGAATGCGAAAAGACCAAGCAGTCCCCGACGCAATTAGTCGGTCACAGTTCAAGCACTGACCGACTAGATGATGATCTAGTTGGTCGGTCAATGAGCTTGAACCGACTAATTGCAAACAGTAACTGAAGCCAAAGTTTAGGGCTTGAGTTAGTCGGTCCGAGTTCATTCACTGACCGACTAGATGCTGATCTAGTCGATCGGTCAATGAACATGAACCGACTAACAGAGTTCAAAAATTTTAGAATTTGAAATTTTGAGTTCTCTCCTAATCGCACTTGGACGAAACATCGTAAAACTCTCATTAATCATTATACTACCCCATTAAACATCGAAAATCTGAAATTTGACGTTTATGAATAAATCGAGCGAAAATTCCGAAAATTCAACAAAAAATCCAGAAAATTTCAATTAATCTAGCATGAACAAATATAAAGAATTGAATAGCATGCAAGATTATTGAACAAAACATGAATCCTAAATCTCGGATTCACCCATAATCCCCAATTCTCGACGTAACCGCACAAAGGAGTCTTCCTTTAGGGGTTTCGTGAAAATATCGGCGATTTGCTTCTGGGTTTCAACGTACACTAATATGATGTCCTTTTTAGCAACATGATCATCTAAGAAATGGTGTCGGACATCTATGTGTTTCGAACGGGAATGGTGTACCGGATTCTTAGAGAGACAAATTGCACTTTGGTTGTCCACCATGATAGGGCAAGTATCACAGTTTATACCAAAGTCTTTAAGTGTGTGTCTCATCCAAAGAACTTGAGCACACACGACACCGGCGGTAATATATTCCGACTCGGTGGTTGAAAGTGATACGGAATTCTGCTTCTTGGAAAACCAAGAGACAAGAGAATTTCCTATAAAATGGCAAGTGCCACTAGTACTTTTCCTGTCGGATTTGCATCCCGCATAATCTGCGTCACTATATGAGATTAACTCATACGTGCTAGATTTTGGATAAAGTAATCCAAAATCAAGTGTGTAATTTAAATAACGGAAAATACGTTTTACCGCTACTAAGTGAGACTCTTTAGGTTGAGACTGATAACGAGCACATACACATACGGCAAACATAATATCGGGCCTACTTGCGGTAAGATATAGTAAACTACCTATCATACCTCGATATAGACGAATGTCTACATCTTTACCGCCCGCATCTTTATCAAGATGTGTAGTCGTGCTCATTGGAGTCTTCTTCCCAGAAGCATTCTCCATTCCAAATCGCTTTAGCAACTCCACAGTGTACATCGTTTGGTGGATGAAGATTGCATTATTCATTTGGCGAATTTGGAGACCTAAGAAATATTTGAGCTCACCCATGTGGCTCATCTCAAATTGATCCTTCATCACATTAGAAAACTCTTCGCAAAGAGTGAAGTTAGTAGCACCGAAAATGATATCATCAACATAAATTTGAACTAAAATTATATCATTATTCGAATACTTAACAAATAATATGGAATCAACTTCACCCATTTTAAAACCCAAATCCAAAAGAAAATTCTTCAAACGGTCATACCAAGCTCGAGGAGCTTGTCTCAAACCGTAAAGTGCTTTCTTAAGTTTGAAAACATGATTTGGAAATTTTTCATTTATAAAACCCGGAGGTTGAGAAACATAAACTTCCTCAACAACATCTCCGTTTAAAAACGCACTTTTAACATCCATTTGAAAGAGTTTAAAATCTTTATGGCATGCAAAAGATAACAATAATCTAATTGATTCTAATCTAGCTACCGGAGCAAAGGATTCTTCGAAATCAATACCTTCCTCTTGCCGGTAGCCTTGAGCTACTAACCGAGCTTTGTTCCAGACGATGATTTGGTTTTCGTCGGTCTTGTTCTTGAAGATCCACTTTGTCCCTATGACGGTGTGGTTCTTCGATGGCAATGGAACAAGCTTCCAAACCTCATTCCTCTCGAATTGAATGAGTTCCTCCTCCATGGCTAAGATCCAAGCCCTATCTTCGCACGCTTAATTAACATTCTTTGGCTCTATCGAGGAGGCAAAGGCACAATGAGCGAAGTAGTTCACTTGCGATCTCGTCTTGACACTATCATGGATATTTCCAATGACTTGCTCATGAGGATGGTCACGAATGGTATGAAGCCGTTTGGGAATTCCCTGATCACTAGGAACATTCTCAAAAACTTCATTAGATGGGTTAGTCTCAATAGAATCAATAGAATTATTAGAATTAGAATTACCAATTGAATCACATAAGACATCCATATAGTCATCATCATTAGTAATTCTAGTTGGAACAAAACCTTCATTAAATGAAACATGAAGTGATTCCTCGATCGTTGAGGTTCGTTTGTTGTATATCTGGTAGGCTTTGCTACGGGAGGAATATCCAACAAATATCCCCTCATCGGATCTTGGATCGAATTTGTCCAAACTACCATATGTGTTTTAATAAAACATTTTGAACCAAAAACTCGAAAATGTTTAACTTGAGGCAACCTACCAAACAACAATTCATAGCAAGTTTGTTTAGTGCCGGGCATCAAAAGTATTCTATTAAACACATAGCAAGCGGTGTTACCGCTTCCGCCCAAAATTGATGGCCAAGTTGGCTATCATCAAGCATAGTGCGAGCACACTCTACTAGCGTCCTATTCTTTCTCTCAACAACATCATTTTGAGGAGGTGCGCGAGGGAATGAAAAGGTGTGTGTAATACCAACTTCATCACAAAATGTCTCAAAAGACTCATTCTTAAATTCCCCTCCATGATCACTACGAATAGTGACAATGGTGGTTCCAATGAGATTTTGTACTTTCTTGACAAATATTGGGAAGTTTTCGAAAGCATCATTTTTATTACTTAATGAAAATACCCAAGTAAACCTAGAAAAGTCATCAACGATGACAAGTCCATATCTAGCATTACCTAATGAAGCAACTCTAGTTGGCCCAAATAAATCTAGATGTAATAGCTCTAGTGGCCGCTTAGAAGAAATGCTTTTCTTAGGTTTAAAAGACGATTTTGGAAGCTTGCCTCATTGACACGAGTCACAAAAGCTTTTCTTTTGAAAGACAAGCTTAGGGAAGCCTCTAATAGAATTTAACTTGGAAAGTTTAAATAGTGTTCCAAAGTTCACATGACCAAAACGTCGATGCCATAAGTGTTGTTCACTTGTGTTGGCAATGAGACATTGTTCATGTGATCTTGGAAGATCTAGGATATATATATCCTTATGGCGTGTGCCGGAAAACAATAATTCATTATTATCTTTTCTTAAAATATGGCACATTCCTTTCGCAAAGCTAACTTTGTAACCTTTGTCACAAAGTTGGCTTATTGAAATGAGATTATGGTTTAATCCTTTAATAAGGTAAACATCACTTATAAGAGGTTTAGAAGGATTACCCACTTTACCAACACCTATGATGGTTCCGCTCTCGTTGCCTCCAAAGACTACCTGGTTCCTATTTGCAATGGGCACCACTCTGGAAAGCAATTGAGCGTCACCCGTCATGTGTTTTGAACACCCGCTATCGAGTATCCAATTCCTCTTGGAGTTAAATTTAAATTTGTTGCTCCGTTTCTTTCTCTTGAGTACCTATAGATAAAAAATATCGTATCATGGTACCCAAGGTCATTGGGTCCAAAAGATTAGACCTTTGGAAGCCAAGTCCAATTGGACTTAGACTTCCCCACATAATTATCATTATCCATTACATTCATAAAATAATCATTCATGTAAACTTGTTTTTCATCCATGCTTGTGTCCTTTGGGCTCCAAATATTGAAGATTTTGGAAGCCCTAATCCTATTGGGAGCATGCATGCGTTGTTGATTTTTACGTGATGCATGTCGTGGATAGGCATAAGGAACATGATGAAATGGTGCATGTGGATAATTATTCATACGATGATGTGGGTGAACATATGCATGTGGGGGAACACGTGCGTGAGGGTGTCTCACATGGTGTGCACGTGCCCGTGGATGTGGTGCATAAAAATCATCATATGAGTGAGCATGTGGAGTAGGACGTGTGTTCCTACGTCGCATGGTATTGGTGTATATATAAGCATGACCCTTCTTTGGAGGTCCACCCAAAGTGGGTTTCTTTCCAAATAAAGGTGTGTACGAGGTGGAAGCACCATTGGTCGATGAACTACCAATAGAGTGTTTACTACCACTCGTTGAGGCATCGGAAGTTGGCCTAACAAAGGTAGTGGCCGCTTTGGATGAATTTCCCATCGTATACCCCAAGCCAATGTGGTGATTGGCCGGAAGTAAGTCATTTAGGATTTTGTCCAAATGGTCCTTACCCTTATTGAATTTGTTAATTCGGCCTAATGTGCATTCATATTTCTCGGTGAGAGAACGCATAGAAGCATCCAAAGTGGATACTTGCGATGTGAGCACATAAACACGAGATTTGAGATTTTCATTCTCAATACTCAAAGTCGAGTTTTGAGAAGTCAAATCCGCTATCTTGTGTTCCTCCGGATCCTCAATGCTAACATGTTCAAGTTGAGTCTTGAGATTTACAATCTCATTTTTCAACTCTTCAACAACGGTGTCGTTGTTGGTGATGATAGTTTTAGGTGAGGTTTGGATGCTAGATAAATCATCTTTTACTTTAGTATACCTATTTACTAATTTAGTATATTTAGACCATATTTGCTCATTAGCATGTCTAAAGTCATCCATGGTTACCTCATCGCCTTCATTGTCGCTATCATCGGAAGAGGAATCTTTATCTTGCTCCTCTCTAGCCATGAAGCACATGTGTGCTTGCTCCACTTGCTCATCGTCCGACTCTCCACTTGAGGAATCCTCGGAGTCGGTGAATGTACTGACAAGTCCCTTTTTGTACCCTTTCTTGTACTTCTTGGACTTGTCGAACTTCGGTGCCTTCCATTTCTCCTTTTGCTTATTTTGAGGACACTCCGCTTTCATGTGTCCTGGCTTGTTGCATTTGAAACACAAAGGAGAGGGGGTGTTAGAAGAACTAAACTTCGATTTGTTTTTGAAGTTACCTTTTCGGAAGAACAGGTTGAACTTCTTTGCCATGAGAGCCATGGACTCCAAGTCCAACTCGTCTTCCGAGTTTTCATCATCGGTCAATGTGGATGTGAATGGAGCGGCCTTGAAAGCAATAGCCTTCTTCTTTGGCTCCTCTTGCTTCAAGTAGGACTTCATCTTGTCCTGCAACTTCAACTTGCTATCCTTGCGTACCTCATACGACATTAAGGTACCCATTAGTTGAACAAGGGTATACGTTTTCATGTCATTACCTTCCTCGATGGCGATGGTACGTTTCTCCCAACAAGAAGGAAGTCCATCGATGATCTTCGAGACTTTCTCCTTTTGGGTGTAGGTCTTACCGAGAGCCTCCAACTCGTTGGTGATGTCGACGAAACGAGCATAGTACTCCTTCATCTTCTCACCCTGTAGCATATGAAATAACTTGTAATCTTTATTAACTACAACGAGTTTAGAGTCTCTTACCCTACTTGTCCCTTCATGCAATATGAGGAGGGAGTTCCATATTTGATATGCACTCTTACATGTGCATATCTTGTCGAAGTCCTCGGGCTCCAAGGCACATTGCAAGGCGTTCATTGCCTTGGCATTGCTTACCTCCGCGGCGATCTCCACGGGAGTCCACTTCTCGAAATCTTCTTCGGCGGGCTCGACATACTCCTTCATCGTGGCCCTCCATAGTGAAGCACTCCAAAGGAAAGTTTCCATCCGGCATTTCCAGTACCCGTAGTTGGTACAGTTGAGGAAGGGAGGCCTCGTTGAGGAGTGTCCTTCCATAACCGAAGACGCTCCTTCACGATTCTTGAAAGTGCTATAGTCGGAAGGTGGACGAACGGTCTTGTTGTCGTTGGCAGACATAGCTATAGACTTGGCTTTGATACCAAATGTAATGCCCTACTAAGCTACTGCACAAGTACTAGAGGGGGGGTGAATAGTACTTTAAAATAATTAAGAGGATAATTCCTAATTATCTTGCAAACTCTACCAATCAATGCGAAAATGCGGAAATGTAAATATTAGACAACAAAGAAGACAATCGCAAACACACGATATTAATGGGTTCAGATCCACCCAAGTCTCCCCGACTTGTTCCCGGTGATCCTACGTCCCAACCACCCGGATCCCCTCCGGATACTTGAGTTAGAAACCCTAACTCAAGATTTCCACTATGAAATACTTGTGAAAAACCTTCACAAGTCAAATCATACACAAATGAAAATTGTGACTCCCACAACCCGGGATCACAAACAAACTCTCACAACCGAGAGTGAATCACTTGCAATATCAAAGTAAATTGAAATAGAAATTCTTACCGACAAAATCCTATGCCTTGAGTAAACTTACGATTTAGGGCAAAATGGATTTTGGGGAAGATGAAGAGGCACCAAACCCTAGCTCCAAGTAGATGACCAGCAATGGAGTCCTAGGTGGATGTTGGTGACCTAGAATCAAGCACTTGGCTTGGAAGGCTCACAATCAATGAATCTCTCTTTTGAAATAAGAGTGAGGGAGAGATTCTTGAATGGAATGAATGAGCTTTGAATGAGCTTGAATGCTTTCTCTTTGATCTCTAAACTTCTCTTAATATCAGCCTTGAGTGCAATGAATGCAGCATACCAAGTATTTATAGGTTAGAGGAAAGAGAGAGAGAAAAACGTTTCAATTAAAGCTCCAACGGCTCTATTCTGAACCAAACTAGTCGGTCAAAGAACAACCACTGACCGACTAGTTCATCAACTAGTCGGTCGGTCAATCAACATGAACCGACTAAGTGGTGAACAGTGAATAGATCGAAGTTCAGACTTACAGAACTAGTCGGTCAAAGAACACTTGCCAACCGACTAGTTTCACAACTAATCATTAAGTCTTCCCTCTTCTAAAATCCCAAATTTTATAATGTCTACTTTGAATTTTTCATGAAAAAGACCATTTCTACGAGATGGTTTATTATTAAAACTTCTCCTTCTTTACAACCCCTCTTTAGGCTATAAGAGTTAGACCTTGCACCTTATTCCCCTTGAAGTTTAGCATGGCACAGTTTAGCATGGCACAACAAATACTTAGCTAGCTTTAGGAAACCCCTCCCTGAAATGCTTAGGTTAGTCCTTTGATTAATTAACTTGGTTAATTACCTTGATTAATTGGGTTGCATTTTCTTTTTTCCTTTAAGAAGTATGTTGGTGGTAATGCTAAACGAAAGTGGTTCAATCACATTACGTGCCTACATCTCTTAATATGTGGGTGTTGGTTCTTATGTTTGCATGTTGAATAATTTGTTGCTTGTAGTTAAGGTTCATACTCTTATGTTTTTAATTAAGCAAATGATGAATGGTGAATTTTACTTATGCCTTGAAGGCGTTAATGAAGATGATTGTAATGCCATGGCAATGTTCCCTTTTTATATGAGAATGTTGGTTTAATTTGTTACATTGAAAGATTGATTTTACACCATTATGATAATCCCGATACAATGCGAAGTGATTAAAATGAAAGCTCGGGATGTCTCTTTCCACTTTAAGGTGGGTGAGCATCTTAGGGAATGGGGTGGAGGAACCAAAGCATTAGTTGGACATAGTGTGGACTGGAATTTCGAGGTTGTTTTCTTTGGCCCTCCTACCGCGGGGAGAGGTCGTGCCCCTTTGGGGTGTGTGGTTTCTTTGGCCTTTCGAGGTCGTGGCCTTTTGGGTCGTGGAGAGAGGTTGGGTTATGAAGGCTCCAGACGAGCTAGCACGCAAGAGAGTCGGAGATTCTTTCCACCCGTCTTATGGGTGAGGTCCAGCTCCCTTGTGTCCCACTTGATGTTTAGGTTCCAAACAACGAACATTAATTTAACAAGCCTAGTACTAGTGATCCATGTGCCGTGTTGTGATTATGGCTTGTGTGGTTGAGTTTCCTACTAGACACGCTGTGACGTATCCCTTTCCCCCACTCTCCAGGTACAGGTCCAGGGACGTCAGCTCACCAGCTGGACTAACGAGGGCGATTCTTCCAGGCCAGGAGCCCAGAGTGGTTAGTTAGGGCTCGGGTGTAGTGGGTCGGGGTAGTTCTTTTGTGAGCAGTTACTTTTGTTTTCCCCTTCAGCTTTTGTGCCCCGTGCCCCTGGTGGTGGTGGTACATGTACAATATATGATGTTGTGGTGTGTTGATAGTAGATGGTCGGTGATGCTCACTAGTACGCTCCCGCTTGTTGCTTGCCACCGCCTCGCTGTACCTTTTTGTGTTGTAATGCCCTGCTAAGCTACTGCACAAGTACTAGAGGGGGGTGAATAGTACTTTAAAATAATTAAGAGGATAATTCCTAATTATCTTGCAAACTCTACCAATCAATGCGTAAATGCGGAAATGTAAATATTAGACAACAAAGAAGACAATCGCAAACACACGATATTAATGGGTTCGGATCCACCCAAGTCTCCCCGACTTGTTTCCGGTGATCCTACGTCCCAACCACCCGGATCCCCTCCGGATACTTGAGTTAGAAACCCTAACTCAAGATTTCCACTATGAAATACTTGTGAAAAACCTTCACAAGTCAAATCATACACAAATGAAAATTATGACTCCCACACCCCGGGATCACAAACAAACTCTCACAACCGAGAGTGAATCACTTGCAATATCAAAGTAAATTGAAATAGAAATTCTTACCGACAAAATCCTATGCCTTGAGTAAACTTACGATTTAGGGCAAAACGGATTTTGGGGAAGATGAAGAGGCACCAAACCCTAGCTCCAAGTAGATGACCAGCAATGGAGTCCTAGGTGGATGTTGGTGACCTAGAATCAAGCACTTGGCTTGGAAGGCTCACAATGAATGAATCTCTCTTTTGAAATAAGAGTGAGGGAGAGATTCTTGAATGGAATGAATGAGCTTTGAATGAGATTGAATGCTTTCTCTTTGATCTCTAAACTTCTCTTAATATTATCCTTGAGTGCAATGAATGCAGCACACCAAGTATTTATAGGTTAGAGGAAAGAGAGAGAGAAAAACGTTTCAATTAAAGCTTCAACGGCTCTATTCTGAACCAAACTAGTCGGTCAAAGAGCAACCACTGACCTACTAGTTCATCAACTAGTCGGTCGGTCAATCAACATGAACCGACTAAGTGGTGAACAGTGAATAGATCGAAGTTCAGACTTACAGAACTAGTCGGTCAAAGAACACTTGCCAACCGACTAGTTTCACAACTAGTCGGTCGGTGAGTGAACTTAGACCGACTAAGAGATAAAACAAATAGTCTGAGAACAAATTGAATTAGTCGATCCAAGAACAAATGTTGACTGACTAGTTCATCAACTAGTCGGTCACCAAATGTACATAGACCGACTAACGATAAACAGTAGCTCAGGCTCAAAGATGGAAGTTCAACTAGTCTGTCCAAGAAGGATTCCTAACCGACTAGTTTCACAACTAGTCGGTCGGTGAACCTTCTTTGACCGACTAACTGTAAACAGTAACTGAGCTAGAAATGAATGAGGCAAACTAGTCGGTCCAAGAAGCATTGCCGACCGACTAGATCATCATCTAGTCGGTTGGTTCTTCTTCTTGAACCAACTAACATGCACAAGAAGTCGCGAATCGAAGCGCGAAGCTTCGGAAAAGTTCGTATGGACTTCTACTAAGATCCTAGATCTAAGACATGAGCGTTATGAAGATAAAAACGTAAGACCTACTCAAGGCTTAACATTCTACGGGACGAAGCTAAAAGACATTAAATAAACTTGACGAACCGTCTTCGAAAGCTTCGATCCGAATCTTCATGACTTCTAAAATGGTCCTTGAGCTTCAACGAAGCTTTAGGCATACGATCATGCGTATTGAGAAGTCTCGAGACGTCGCTTTGGATGTTCATATAAATTTGGCGACGATCTCCATAACTGCGCTCACAAAGAGTTAGTTCACGATATATTTATGTTTGTTCATCATCCAAAACCAAATCCGGGGAGTCCAATATCCAACATGTGTTGTGCTGGAGCATTACAGTTCGTGCTTTACTTTTGCACCTGTTTAATTGTCTATGTTGCTCTAGCTGTTACAGTGGCCTGCTAATCTCTTGTAGCGTCGTAATGCTTGGTACGCCCGTACCGTGGTCGTCACCCCTATCCCCGTTTTTGGGCACCGGGTCATGACAGGTTTTATGGTGGCCCATGCAGGTCCCCGCACACTACGACTGTGTTAGGACGACACAGGTAATGCTCCGACACTTCAAGATGTATATGAGGTACTAATTCAGATTTTTTCTGTTTCTCCTCTGCAGTATGGAGGCAGGGAATGGGACGTCTGGCGGCGACGGGACACCTAGAGGATTTGGAGGGACCGGAGCTTCGGGTAGCTCGATAGACCAGACCTCAGAGTCAGCCCTGATGGCAAAGGTCATGATGGGGATTTTGGACCACTTGCAGCGGTTGGAGGACAGGGCAGCTGGACACGAGGCGCCTGCACCGAAGGCCCCGAGTTACAAGCAGTTCCGATCCTTGAGACCCGTGTACTTTTTCGACAGAGAGACCAGCCTAGAGGCCGATGAGTGGCTGCGTCACACAGCGGATGACTTGACTTTGGCTGGCATACCCCCAGAGGCATGGGTAGAGTTGGTCAAGCGGTAGTTGACTCATCAAGCCCGAGATTGGTGGGATGCCCAGGAGAGGCATATGACATGGGTAGTGGAGTGGAAAACCTTCAGGGAGATGTTTGAGGCCCATTACCTTCCAGGGGAGGCGGGGGATGAGTTGAGGCAGCGGTTCGAGCACCTGACGCAGGACCGCAGGACGGTAGATGAATACGATGTAGAGTTTTTTCTACTGAGCAGATACGCCCCAGAGTTAGTGGCGACGAATGCTACTCGAGCTAGACGCTTCCACATGGGCCTGGATCCAGAGGTCAGAGGGGTTATGGCTACACAAGTGCTGTTGACATACGGGGCAGTGTTTAGTGCGGCTCGACGGTGCGAGCTACACTTGAGGAGTCTTGGAAAGCTTCCAGCCGTCGACAGACGACCTGTAGCACCACATAGAGCTGTTTCTCGTCCGACTCACCAGGTGACCTTCAAGTGATCAGGATATCCGCCAGTACCTCAGAGGGGGCCTGCTTGTTCGAGGTGTGGGAAGCCTGGGCATACAGCCAAGGATTGTAGGATTATGGGCAGACAGTGCTACACCTGTAGCGAGATGGGGCACTTCAGTAGGGATTTCCCCGGACGGAGACTGCATATGGAGGCACCAGTGCCAGTAGCAGCTGCACCGCCTCAGCCGAGGGCTCTTCCACTGCACCGCAGCGGTTGGCTCTTCCACCACCGCCGGGGCCGCGACCGACTGCTCCAAGGGGACCCCCAGGGAGGCCTCCATGGCACGACTTCCAGAGGCAGGCTCCTGCTCCGTAGAGGCCATCGCAGTTTCAGATGACAGCAGTCTAGGCTGAGCGCTCAGGACAAGTGATCGCTGGTATGACCCTAACCCTAGTCCTTGCATTTCATGGTTCTATGTTTAGCTATTGCTAAATGGTTAGTTGTTTGTGTTGTGCTATTATAGGAATGGTTAGAGTAGCTTCATATCCAGCATGGTCCTTGTTTGATTCTGGAGCGTCACATTGTTTTTTATCCAAGGGATTTGTGGCGAAGCATTCTATAGTTGTTGATTCTTTTGCTGCTAAGTGGAATGTGCACACGGATAATGGTGTGTGATATGTAGTGTGTCAGGATTAAGAAACTGTTCAGTGGAGTTGGGAGGTCGAGGGCTATATGCAGACTTTCTCGTGATCGAACTACCAGATTATGAGGTAGTATTTGGAATGGATTGGTTGGGGTTGTTTTATGCAACTATAGACCGTAAATTAAGGAGGGTAGTCTTTCGAATCCCTGGCCACCCAGAGTTTGACTTTTGTAGTGGTACTCGAGCTCTGGAACCCTTGAAGTTTAAGGCGACGTCCTTGGAGATGACGATGGACACAGAAATAGTTTTGCCTAAGGTAGTTCAGGAATTTCCAGATGTATTTCCCAGTGATATTTTCGGACTACCTCCAGATAGGTCTTTAGAATTCACTATTGACCTATTTTCAGGCGCATATCCAATAGCAAAAGCTCTTTATCGTATGTCTCCACCTGAATTAATTGAGCTTCGCGATCAGTTGACTGATTTGTCTGATAGAGGACTGATACGTCCGAGTGTATCCCCGTGGGGAGCACCAGTGTTGTTAGTAAATAAAAAGGATGGATATCAGAGGATGTGCATTGATTACAGGGATCTGAACAAAGTGACAGTGAAAGACAAGTACCCCTTCTTCGGATTGATGACATCTTTGATCAACTCGATGGTTCACGAGTGTACTCGAAGCTGGATTTACAAAGTGGTTATCATCAAGTGAAGGTGCGTGGATCGGATGTTCCGAAGACGGCGTTTAGAACTCGGTATGGGCATTACGAATTCTTGGTGATGCCATTTGGAGTAACTAATGCCCTGGCAACCTTTATGAGACTGATGAATCAGGTCTTCTTTGATTATTTGGATAAGTTTGTGGTAGTCTTTATTGATGATATTTTAGTGTATTCGAAGACTGAGGATGAACATGCTGAGCATTTGCGGATGGTGTTGAATACTCTCAGAGAGCATCGGTTGTATGCTAAATTCAATAAATGTCAATTCTGGATGACGAAGATCGCATTCATGGGACACATTATTACAGGAGAAGGAGTGTCTGTCGACCCAGATAAGGTCGCTGCAGTAGAGAATTGGCCCATTCCTCGATCAGTCACTGAGATCAGGAGTTTCTTGGGGTTGGTCGGATACTATCGGAAGTTTATCAAGGACTTCTCTAAGATTGCCTCACCTTTGACTAATTTGACTAAGAAGGAAGTGCCTTATGTATGGTCAGAGGAGTGTCAGTGCGCATTTGAGGAATTGAAGCGTCGATTGACCACTGCTCCAGTGTTGACAATTCCTGACCGATCAGCCGGTTTTGAGATTTTCTATGATGCTTCAGGAAAGGGACTTGGCTGTGTCCTTCATCAGCATGGACGAGTAGTAGCTTATGCTTCCAGATTGTTGAAGGTGCATGAGCAGAATTATCCTACCCATGACCTAGAGCTGGCTGCTGTCATATATGCCCTAAAGTTGTGGAGACATTTCTTACTAGGCGAACATGTAAGGATCTACACTGACCATAAAAGTTTGAAATATGTCTTCACTCAGAAGGAATTAAACATGAGGCAATGCCGTTGGCTTGAATTAATGGCTGAGTACGACATTGATTTGCAGTACCATCCAGGGAAGGTGAGTGTGGTGCCTGATGCTCTTAGTCGACTACCAGTTGCGATGAGGTTGACTACGCAGCCTCGGCTTTGAGGAGATATAAGACGGATGGATGTTGAAGTGATCCTTCCAGGCGAAAGGGTAGATATGTTGGGTTTGCAGATTCAATCTGACTTAATGGATCGAATTAAGGCAGATCAGCTGAACGATGTGAAATTGAAGCGGATTCGGGAACAAGTCGAGGCGGGGCTTCGGAAAGACTTTTGTATTCATGAGGATGGTTCCTTAAGGTTTGGGAACAGGGTGTGTGTGCCATCCGAAAATATTCGAGAAGAGCTGCTGAAGGAGGCACACAATTCTCCTTATTCTATTCACCCTGGAGGGACCAAAATGTATAAGGATCTGCGACGATACTACTGGTGGCATGGGATGAAACGAAGTGTGGTGAAGAGCGTGGCTTCATGTCTGGTTTGCCAACAGGTGAAAGCAGAACACCAGAGACCCGCAGGCTTATTGCAACCCCTTCCGATACGGAATAGAAGTGAGAGCATGTGACCATGGATTTTGTGACTGGTCTACCGCGTACTTCGAAGGGGAATGATGCTATATGGGTGATTATCGACCGATTGACTAAGACAGCGCACTTTATTCCGTTTCGACTTGGTCAGTCTGCAGAAGTCTTAGCTCGGAAGTATATGGAAGAGATTGTAAGGTTTAATGGAGTTTCTGTGAGCATTGTGTCGGATCGTGATACTAGATTTACATCTCACTTCTGGAGGAGCTTGCAGGCCAGTTTGGGGACCCATTTGAAGTTTAGTACCGCATATCACCCATCGACATATGGACAGTCAGAATGCACCATTCAAATATTGGAGGATATGCTTAGGGCTTGCGTGTTGGATTTCAAGGGGTCCTGGGAAGACCATCTCCATCTAGTAGAATTTGCTTATAATAACAGTTATCATGCAAGCATTGGTATGGCTCCCTATGCGGCTTTGTATGGTAGGAATTGCCGATCGCCCCTGAGCTGGGATGATGTGGGAGATGGTGAAAATTTGGGACCAGACCTAGTGACTACTACGGTTGATGTAGTGCAGATGGTCAGAGAGAATCTTCGTGTAGCCCAAGACTGTTATAAGCACTGGGCATACACGAAGCGACGTCCACTTGAATTTTAGCCTGGTGATTATGTATTCTTAAAGATATCACCAGTCCGTGGAACGATCCAGTTTGGTAAACATGGGAAGTTGAGCCCTAGATATATATGCCCGTTTGAAGTTGCAGCCTGGATAGGCGAAGTGGCTTATCGGTTAGTGCTGCCGCCACATCTTGAAGGCGTACATGAAGTGTTTCATGTATCATAATTAAGGGGATATATTGGAGATCCTAGCCATGTGGTGGACTACTCAGAGATTGAATTACGTCCAGACCTGATGTATGAACAGCAGCCAGAGGCAATTCTTGATCAGCGACAGAAGATGTTGAGGAAGAAGGCTATTAATTTGGTCAGGGTCATGTGGCAAAAAGAATCTCCCGGAGAATCAACTTGGGAGCGAGAGTATGAAATGAGGGAGAAGTATCATCTATTTGTTTAAAGAACCTTTGTATGTTTGTCATGTAGATAAAAGACCCTCTTTCCTGTTTTAAATTCCGAGGACCGAATTTCTTTAAGGAGGGTAGGGTGTAATGCTCCTAAGTGATAATACCAGTATTCATCCTTCAAGTATGGGAAAATCCACATATTAACCACTAATTTGGACCAAGATTACTTACATGTCCAACTAGTTTGCAATTACACCCAATTTATTAAAGAGAATGTTGTAGGAACTTGCCCAAAAACTGAATGAAATGAACGACAATGGCAAACTCGTAATTAAACCACTAAGTTGAGTGGCTTTTAAGGAGACGCATAGGTTATGGCATGTGAAGTAATATAAGGACAAAGTTTGAGGGCTTTTTGATTAGAGATTAAAAGCAAGGGCAAATTTGTAATAAATGAAACTTGTGAAAAAAATCTTTTCTCTCCTCTTTCTACAATCTTCTTTCTTCTTCCAATTTTCTTGTTATTTTATTTATTTTATTTAAAAACCCACGACCTGGCAGGTCTTTTGGCCGAAACCTGTTACACAAAAAAAGACACACAAAAAGAAGAAGAAGAAAAAGAAACAAAAACAAATAAAAATGAAGAAAAAGAGAGAAGGAGAAGGAGAAATTGGAAGGAGAAGAGGAGAGATCTTGCATCCACAACATCAAGAGCCATCCTTAGCTCTCCTACAACAATTCCTAAGCATTAGAAGAGTAGGATTCTCACCATGCTCCCAATATAAGGTTATATGTAGAATTTTATGATTTGTTCTTTAATCTTTGGTAAAATTTGCCGTTTGGATAAAATTGAGTAGTGGGTCAAGCTTAATTTTGTTAGATTTCATGTTGTTGCATGTTGATTATTATTCCTCCTATGAATCTATGAGAAATATTGTATTTTTGTGTTTATAGCATGTGTTTCCTTTAATCATGCTTAGGTTGTAATTGGGAAACCTTGATAAATACAAGAGAAACTCTACCGAAATTTTTGTGAGCAATTTGTAAGCATCCCCATTACATCCTAAGCCCTATAAACTTAAGTTAGGACCATTACACAAAAGATCACTTACTAACTCCTTTAGAATTCCATGATTAAAAGAAAACCCATTTGAAAAATGAGTATAAAAGGAAAATTAGAAAGAGGGTTTTTGCCAACTTTCTAGTTAGAGGCTCTAAATGATTTTAGAGAGTGTAGGAACCCTATTACCATTATTTACAAGGTCCCACAAGTTCACTTTAAGCAAACTTGATTTTCATAACGAGATTGGTTTCATTTCAATAGGAAGGCGAACTTTTTCCATGAACTTAATAAAGGAGTTTTGTGAACATTCAAATTTAAATGAAATTTTCTTAGTAGATACATTACAAAAGCATGAAGTTCTACAAATAATCATTAAGTCTTCCCTCTTCTAAAATCCCAAATTTTATAATGTCTACTTTGAATTTTTCATGAAAAAGACCATTTCTACGTGAGGGTTTATTATTAAAACTTCTCCTTCTTTACAACCCCTCTTTAGGCTATAAGAGTTAGACCTTGCACCTTATTCCCCTTGAATTTTAGCATGTCACAGTTTAGCATGGCACAACAAATACTTAGCTAGCTTTAGGAAACCCCTCCCTGAAATGCTTAGGTTAGTCCCTTGATTAATTACCTTGGTTAATTACATTGATTAATTGGGTTGCATTTTCTTTTTCCTTTAAGAAGTATGTTGATGGTAATGCTAAACGGAAGTGGTTCAATCACATTACATACCTACATCTCTTAATATGTGGGTGTTGGTTCTTATGTTTGCATATTGAATAATTTGTTGCTTGTAGTTAAGGTTCATACTCTTATGTTTTTAATTAAGCAAATGATGAATGGTGAATTTTACTTATGCCTTGAAGGCGTTAATGAAGATGATTGTAATGCCATGGCAATATTCCCTTTTTATATGAGAATGTTGGTTTAATTCGTTACATTGAAAGATGGATTTTACACCATTATGATAATCCCGATACAATGCTAAGTGATTAAAATGAAAGCACGGGATGTCTCTTTCCACTTTAAGGTGGGTGAGCATCTTAGGGAATGGGGTGGGGGAACCAAGGCATTAGGTGGACATAGTGTGGACTGGACTTTCGAGGTTGTTTTCTTTGGCCCTCCTACCGCAGGGAGAGGTCGTGCCCCTTTGGAGTGTGTGGTTTCTTTGGCCTTTTGAGGTCGTGGCCTTTTGGGTCGTGGAGAGAGGTTGGGTTACGAAGGCTCCTGACGAGCTAGCACGCCAGAGAGTCAGAGATTCTTTCCACCCGCTTATGGATGAGGTCCAGCTCCCTTGTGTCCCACTTGATGTTTAGGTTCCAAACAACGAACATTAATTTAACAAACTTAGTACTAGTGATCCATGTGCCGTGTTGTGATTATGGCTTGTGTGGTTGAGTTTCCTACTAGACACGCTATGACGTGTCCCTTTCCCCCACTCTCCAGGTACAGGTCCAGGGACGTCAGCTCACCAGCCGGACTAACGACGCCCTGAGGGCGACTCTTCTAGGCCAGGAGCCCAGAGTGGTTAGGGCTCGGGTGTAGTGGGTCGGGGTAGGTTCTTTTGTGAGCAGTTACTTTTGTTATTCCCTTCAGCTTTTGTGCCCCGTGCCCCTGGTGGTGGTGATATATGTACAATATATGATGTTGTGGTGTGTTGATAGTAGATGGTCTGTGATGCTCACTAGTACGCTTCCGCTTGTTGCCTGCCGCCGCCTCGCTGTATCTTTTTGTGTTGTGCTGGAGCTTTACAGTTTGTGCTTTACTTTTGCACCTATTTAATTGCATGTGTTGTTCTAGCAGTTGCAGTGGCATGCTAATCTCTTGTAGTGCCTCAACGCTTGGTACGTCCGTACCGCGGCCGTCACCCTTATCCCCGTTTTGGGCACCGGGGCGTGACCGTATGGATTCCAAATTCAAATCAAGGCACTGCTAAGGTGAGTAATGCTAGCAACGTGCGCTTTGCAATCCCCCTTCATCCTGGCCGCAAAGTGTTCGATAAAATTTTTGTTAGGCCTCAAGTTCCAATTTGAATCAATCCTTCTGTGGGCAAAAGATCATGGGTGGATACCTGTTCCACTTGTCGTAAATATGCTGATTCACTCGTCATGACACTAATCCCCCAGTCATTGGGGCAGATGGTACAATAAAGGCTAAGGTTTCGGCCGAGATGATTGAAACTGGAGCCGCACGTTGGAAGAACACCCTCGTGGGCTATGTACTTGGAGACGTTCCTTATTATGGTCAGATAAGGGCTTCGACAGATCGGCTATGGAGATTGAAGTGTGGGCTTCAGATATTCAGTGTAGAGAATGACTTCTTCTATATCAAGTTCGAGAATGCTGAAGACTAGGACTCTATATTGCATGGTGGGCTTTGGTTGTTTGATGGTAGACTTGTGGTTCTTCAGAAATAGATCCCAACAATTCACCACGACAGAGATATCGTGAGAGCAGTGTGGGTACAATTTCATAACTTACCCCTCTCAATGTGGACACTTGAAATTTTAAATATTGTGGCAAGTGTGGTTGGCATGCCAATATGCCTTGATAAGGCCACTGTAAATTTGGATAGGATTTCTTATGCTAGGTTTTTGGTTGAAGTAGATGCAAAGTGCCAACTACAAAAGTGTGTATTAGTAAAGTTGGATGATGGCTCAATAATATCAATCGAGGTGAAGTATGAGGGGAACCCCTTCTTGCTTTGGCCACTTTGATTCACATTATCCTGCTAAGACCAAGGGAACAGAGTCCCCCTCCTAGCCAAGCTCAAGGAGTCGACTCTGATAATACTGCTAATGTTAATAAGGATGCTAATGTTAATAAGGACTCTGATAATACTGCTAATATTAATAAGGATGCTAATGTTAATAAGGATTCTGGGAATTTGGATGATGCTGCAGAGCCCATGGATACAGAGGCCCCATCAATCCAAACACTGGGATCTGATGCTACTATAGCTAATGAAGTGCTTGGAAATTTGGTTGAAACCGCACAAAACGAGGATACTCTCCAAGCTGAGATTACTTCCCATGTTGTAAATGTTGAAGAGCTACAATATAAACTCAAATCTGAGAAAGAGGTCAACATTTGTGCAGCTGCTATAGGGAATGCAGTACATGTAAATGAAGGGGAATGTAGCAAAACAAAAGTGGTAGAGGCTTATATCTCACCCATGAATGCTAGAAATGGACCTGGAAATTGTATATCAAATATTTCCAAGGAGAACTCTGGTAAACACATACTGGAACCTGAGATTCCTCAACATCTGGAGACGGCGGCAGGATACGGTAGAATTGATTCCATGGGAAATCACAGACCCTCTCCATCACTCCTCCTGCAGTCAGATGTGGTCGAATTACCTGATGTGATTACCTACCCCAACCCAGCTTAGGAAGAAGAGCAAACTGAACTGAGGTCTACAGTGTCACATAGCAAATGCAAAATCAGCAAGGTGTCACCGCATGCTACTCGTAGAAGCAGCCGGCTTGCTGGAAGCCAAGGATTCAGGCTCTAATCATCCTAATGTCAATTTTGATTTGGAATGCTAGGGGTCTTAATAACTCATCGCGTCGTGGTGATCTTAAACAGAGGCTGCGCAAGTATGATCTGTCTATTGTCTGCTAGCTAGAAACTAAAGTAGATGTATGTCATAATGGGAGAATCTCTAAGTGTTTCAACAAAAACTGGGACAGTATTGATAATAGATCCTTTTGTAAAGGAGGGCGTAATGTTATTTTCTTCAATGGTCAAGCCTGGAGTAGTAAACCCTCAGCATATTACCACCTTTTTCACAAATTCTGCGGGATTTATAATGGCTCTTACTATTGTTTATGGGTCTAACCTTTCTTCAGCCAGACAGACCCTTTGGGAGGCCCTGATTGCGGAGTCTTCTGTGTTAAATAAGCTTCCTTGGTTAATAGGGGTGAATTTAATTGTGTAAGATATTCCAATGAGAAGTTAGGTGGCCGAGCCCTTGATTCCAGAGTTGTAGATGCATTCAACAGTTGCTTGGGCTATGTCAACTTATAGAGCTGAAAAGTGTGGGACGTAGACACAACTGGATTAATAGGCGAATCAGTTCAGCGTGCATCTAAGCACAACTTGATTGAACCCTCTGCAACACTGCTTGGCTACATCTTCTCTCTCAATCATACTTCAAATACTCTTCTGCTGGTACTAGCGACCATGCCGCGATGATTGTTTATCTTTATCCTAAGGTACAAACTTATCCTAAGCCATTTAAATTTAATAGTACTTGGACCCTATTTCCCGGATTCCATGATTTTGTGCAAAAAGCATGGGATGTCCAAACTTTTGGCTCGGCTATGAGGATGCTTGTAGACAAGCTTAAATTGTTGAAGTTGGACCTCAAACCTGGGCTGCAGAATACATAGATAGCATTGACTCAAGCCTCTACCGTAAGGAGCTGGAATCTCTGCAGGCTAACCCGAGATTATCAACAGATTCTAAGATCCAAAAGCTGGAAAAATTAGCCACTTACAAGCTTGCTCATTTGCTTGACATTAAGGCATCCGATTTGAGACAAAAAATTCGTCAGAATTGGCTAAAGTTTGGGGACAGAAATTCAAATTTTTTTTACATGACAATGAAGGCCAGAGACTGCCACAATAACCTCAGTCACTTGATTAATTCTGAATGAGATCTGAATTCTAAGTCGGAAAAGCTAAGGGAAGAGGCTCCTTTATTTTACAAGAACCTGTACAACCAAGATCAATACTGGGATGTTTTTCCCAACTTCATCCCTAAGCGTAAACTTACTCCTGTAGCCTCTGATTGGAAGAATAAGAATATATCAGCAACAGAAATTAAGGAAGTTGTCTTCCAAATTGGGAAAGATAAAGCCCCAAGATCACATGGATACAATGCCTACTTTTATCAGCATGAATGGAGAACCATCAATGATGAGGTCATATCAGTTGTCTCCTCTTTCTTCAGTTCAGGATGTATGCTCCATCAAATTAATCACACAGTCCTTACTCTTGTTCCCCCAAAACTCCAATGCTTCAGGCTTAGGGGATTACAGGTCGATTGTCGGCTGCAATGTAATCTATAAGATTATCAGTAAAGTTCTTTGCAATAGGTTGAAATTGGTCATCAGTGAGTTGATTTCTCCAAATCAGGCTGCATTTCTTAAAGGCAAGTTACTTTCTGACTGTACCCTAATTGCCCATAAGCAGATTCATGATTTAAGTAACCCTATGGGCGCCAGAGCATGTATTAAGTTGGATCTCTGTAAAGCTTTCGATATCGTCAACAGGGAATTTATATATTTTATACTCCACCAAATGGGATTTCAGAGTAGATTCATCAGTTGGATTACACAATGCATCTCTACCCCTTCTTTCTCCGTATTGATTGATGGCTCACCTTCAAGGTATTTCACATCCAACAGAGGGCTGCGGTAGGGAGACCCCCTTTGCTCTTACCTTTTCATTCTTGTTATGGAAGCCTTCTCTCTTCTTATGGCTAAAGCAGAGGCATCTCGTACTATTCACCCTATGAGGAGGATATGGACTATCTCCCACCTACTATTTACGCATGACCTCCTAGTGTTTTGCCGTGCCAACATTTATTCTATTAACGGGCTTAAATATCTCCTGCATTCATTCAACATATATACTGGGCTTCAGATTAATTGGTACAAAAGCTCTGCTATATTTAGTAAAGGTTCGAGGGATCCCAGGGGGCTGGCCGATCTACTTGGAATCAGAAGGGTAACTTCTCTCACTACTTACCTTGGGCTGCCACTTTCTTCAAATTATCCTAAAGCTTCTATGTATGGTCGATTGGTTGATAAGTGTAAGAAGAGGCTTCGAGGATGGTCTTCGTTGCTTTTGTTTATATAAGGAAGAATTGAATTGGTACGCTCAGTGATCTATGGCATGGTTGCCTTCTGGATGCATGTGTATCGTATACCGGTTTCTGTTCTCCGCTCTATCACTTCTACGTGCAGGAAATTTATTTGGGGTAATTTGTGCACCTGGGCATGGAAAGATCTATGTGCCCCCCAAGAAAGGAGGGGTATGACTGAGATTGCTATCAAATCTTAATGTGGCTTCAGGTGTTCACCTGACTTGGAGACTACTATCTACTGAGGGCCCATGGGCTCAGTTCATGCGAAGACACTATGCTGCAGTGGAAAATGGGGTTTATACATCTAAAGCAAACCCCACTCATTCTGGAAATTCCTCCTTTGCCACAGTAGCACTTCTCAGAAGATCATCAGACGCATTGTCAGGGATGGTACCACTACATCCTTCTGGTATGATAATTGGCATCCCCATGGTCATATAGCCCATCTCCACGAGGTTCCTTCTGGGGCAGATAAGAAATTAGTTAGTGACTATTGGTCCTCTGAAGGCTGGATAGATGACCCTGACATTCACACTTTGTTTCCTAGTTACAGGCGGTCTCATTTGGGCAGGGTAATGATACAAGTGAATGGATCCCTCGGCTCATTGTTCCTATCGAGAGTCGTGGGAAGGATCTTGCTCTGTAGGTCCCCCCTTTGCCTACTTCAGTGTTATATGGTTCTCCAAGCACATCCCTAAGATGGCGCTCAATTACACCATGCATTTCAGGGTAAGCTTCCGACTAAATATGTTCTACATAAATAGGGAGTTACTACTAGTCAATCGTGTGTCCTTTGCGATGATGATGCCACTGAGAGTATTAACCACCTCATTTTTGGATGCAACTATACAAGATATATCCTCTGCATGAGTCTGCTCAAGCTGGGGATCACTATTACATCGCCATCATCCATAGCAGGGGTTGGAGATCTTATCCTAGCCCATTATAGTAAGTCAGATTGTGTATGTATTCTGGCAAAATCTATCTTGGCATCCATGGTTTGGCATATTTGGAAACAACGCAACAAGAGGATCTTTGAGGGCAAGGGTATTGAAAGACAGCTCTATTCGAGGACATTGTGGCAGATGTCATCATCTCTATACGGGACTTAGACCGAGACCACCCTTTGGCGGATACCCCCTTTTCCAATTGGGGGTTCCTAGACAGTTGATTTGGAATTGTATTCATTATCTTTGTACATACATATATAGTTTCTTTTGTTTTATGCTAGGTTGTGACTAGATGGGGTATTAGATAGTAGTGGGTGATGGCGCGTGTGCCCTCTTCCCCCTCTCTCTTTACCCCTCTGGTAACCACTAGCTATAAGTTTTGTATTATTCTGATATTAATAAAGATACTCACTTACTTGTCAAAAAAAATATGATATGTGTATGGGTGTGAGTGTGGGTGTGGGAGGGGTGATTAAACATATATAATGCCATATATATATTTGTCTTAATTATTCCAAACACATCAAAGTTTGGATATAATTAAGTTGTACAATGGTATCATACATGAAGTCCATGTGGAGATAAACAAATTCATACTCAAAGAGAGACTTTCCTTCAGTCGCAACACTGTTGTTCTACGCAGTGCAGTACTGGTCCAACAAATTAATCAACAATCTAAACTACAACAAAAACCTAGATCAAAATTAGATTGCCGTGCATGCAGTAAGTAAAATATATTGATTAAAGACTATACTGAAATACAAATCAAGACTAAGCTTGTTAGGTATGTTATTAGTCATGACAGTTGTACGAAGCATCAAGCTACGTCAGCAACTACTGATACTTAGCCCAACCCCCTCATGCCAGCTTACTATGACTACTACTCACTGACTATCTTACGACACCTCAACAATACTAATCACCATAGGATAAGACCACACTTATTGGATAAGGGGGAGTGTTGTAAACGGATAATGATGGGATTTTGTATTGGGGATTATATCTTATCCATAGGATACGACCATATCATTGTATCTCATCCATATATGCTCATCTCTCTACTATTAATAAAGGACCGTGGTCTTCCCCCAGAGGTGATGCTTTATAATATTTTTAAATATGTTTAACCATATATTATTTAAAAATATTTTCATGTGTTTTTGAGTATAAAACTCATGTGTCAAATTATAGTCGACTATCCTCACCAGATAGTTGACTACTGGCAAGAAGCATTTTTGCCAAAACTTACTGTCAAAATAATCCCCGACTATCCCCCACAACAGCCGACAATCTAGGTCAATTTTGACAGTTTTTGACAATTTTAATTTGAAATTAACTAGCCGTTAACTAGCCGTTAGAGGAGACTTTTTGAGTAGATTTCCAGCTGATTTCAAGCTGATTTTAAGATAATAGAAATCTTTGGAGAAGACTTGAGTTGTGATTCCCGTCTTATAATGGAAATTGTGTTGGACATACTAGTTGGTTATAACTGTGTGTGTAGTGTTGAGGGATGTATGCGCTCAGTTCATTTGTATTCTGATGCAAATGGATTTTTAAAATTAAAAGGATATTTAATGTGTCACAAATAGTTTGTGTTATAAGTTTAAATATTTTAGATGTGTGTATAATGCAACAGTATTTTTAATAAGTCGCAAAATGTTTGCGAGCCTATTTATAAATGCATAAATTTTTTTTCGTAAAAGTCCCGATCGAAGTCCGTGGTCGAACGGCTCAAATATGGCTGAATTTGGAGCCAATATGGCTCAAAGTGAGCCATAATAAAAGGGCTCATATAAAGACAAAAGGGGGCACTAAGGCCCCCCTTTCTAAAAGGGCCCGACCTTTTTTGGCCGGGCCACAAAGGGAAAATCGCTCGCAGGGCGCCTCTGGCGCCGTGCCAGGCGCGTGTCTGGCACGTGCCTGCCCTACTAGGCGCGTGTCTGGCACACGCCTTTTTGTCTACGTGTGTGGATGCTAGGTGGGGCCCACGTGGTGGGTCCCACACATTGGGTTTCGAACCCTAGGCGCCCAGTTTTTCCTGACGGCTGAAATTACAGCAGATTTGCTGATTTTAGCCCAACTTTGGACATACGTTTATGGAGTCAAACGAAGTCGGAATTGAGCCCCGTATGTTTCTATGCATTCACCATTCAGTGCTCTTCAATTTGATAGGTTGTATCACTTGTGAAGCTCAACGGTGAGGGAGGAAAAATTGACTAAAGATTGGCATCTGTGAAATGACAACTTTAAATTGATTTTTCCACTCCAATTTTTAGTCCCGCATCGGATATACAGAAAGGGAGGGGTCAGCCGCCTATATAAATAGGGGCAAACCTCCTCCTTGAAACTCACACCAATTCTCCAAATCCGAGAAGCTCCCAAAAGTTTGGAGCACGCTCGGATTAAGACTTAAATTAATTATAAACTCTCTCCCTAAATTATTCCTTGCTCCTGATCGGGCTTTAGCAAAGCTACGAAGGAGCTCGGATAGGATCCGATGTCTTGACGAAGGATCCACTCAAGGTGAAAGTTTCTTCGGTGCGTGGTAGCCTCGGTGACAAGGGTTTTGCTCGCCTCGAGATGCGGTGTGGTTTGGGAAGCAGTTCGACTCGAGACGAGGTGCGGCTCAGATCGTGGTTCGGCTTGGGATAAGCGGCGTGGGGCCAAAGAAACGTTGCTGAAAACGATGCTTCGTATTCTGTGAAAACGAAGTGAAAGTTATGTAGTTTAAATTAAACATGCGTTTATAATTGCAAATGTTAGCTAGATCTATCCTTAGGGGTTGGTCGGACTCAACCATGGGATAGTAGAGATCTTGGCTAAGGTTGTATCTTTAGTGCTTAGACATAAAACTGTTTTAAGTACTATTTTTCCACTGATTGTTTGATCTCGTCGTCCGTATGACTAAGGCCGGACGTCGATTTTATCGCCCTAAGGACCTAAAACCCCCTACATTGTTTTCAGAGCAAGTCTACATGATCTATGTTTTGCAATTATAAAATGTAAGTGATACATCATGTTTCTCCATGAAATGAAGGTTGAGTTTTAAACTATTAAAATAGTCGTTCTCTAGTAATGTTTTTATTTTCGAAAATTGTTTTTGAAAATTAGATTTAATTTAAAATCATTTGATAATTTTAAAATTAGATCTTAATTATTATATGATGAAATTAATTTTGTGTAACTTAAACTTATGCGATAATTTTTAAGTTGCATGTTTAGCAAAAAAAATTTATGAGATAATTTTAATTACTATGTTATCATCTAAATTGTTGAGTTGATATTTTTTAATGGTTAAATTGTTCTTCTTTATTATGTGATAATACAAGAAAGACTTTTAGGATATCCATTAAATCTTTAAGAAAATTATATGATAATTTTGAAGGACATGTTATGATTTAAAATGTTGCAACAAATTAAACACCTAATACATGATTAGAGTAGCTCTCTTCCATAATTATTATTTTACTTGTTCTAATAATAATTTTGAACAAAGGGCTATGATTTAAATTGTTGCAACTTGAATTTTAAATGCCTAATACATGATTAGGATAGCACCTTAAAAATCCTTATAGTTGATAAGGACATTAATAAAAGTTATTAATCAATCTTAATAATTTTGAATTTTAGGATTCAAGTAGTTAATTGGATTAACTAGTTTTAATGAAGCCAATTCTAGTCGATGGCACACATATGAATAATTAGCTTCCTTCAATTGACCATGATCCGGTCTGGTGTTTTTGACTAGTGTTGTGGATCACCCTAGCTCGACTAGGGATAGTGATCCTAGCCTAGCCAAATCACAGGCCGTGTTCCATTGGACCGCAAGGATGCGAATTATGATTATGTGACACCGTCGATTACATTTAGTCAACTACGTTAAAAATATTCTTCAAGGTTAACCTTAACCCTCCTTGTTTTTGGATTAGGGGACTAAAAGACATCTGTCATGGTTGTTGAGTCTCTTCAAGCTATTCCATGGTCTCTTTTAGAAACCGACTCCATCATACATGAGATGTCGTCTGGTATTAACCCAAACCGCTGCGTCGGATCTCCTCGAGTATCGGTGTAAGTTAATATTAGACATGAAAACAAGAGTTCGATTAGACTAGTCATTATGGTTTGTTGAGTCTCCTCAAGATCATAAGTGACTATGGGCAAAAACCAATAGGGAGTCACATGCGATGTGATTGATAATGAGTTTATCTACCAACTGCAGAGACGATCAACTTGTTGAGTCTCCTCAAGGTTGTGAAGCTCAGTGTGGTAGGGTCCCTATCCCATTAAATAACTATATTCGTTCATCAATATAGCTAAAGATGATCGCAGAAATAGTGGAAGGATATGGTTGAATAAAAACCATTTTAACTATATTTAAAAAATTAAGAACATATATTAAACTAGGGTAATTCTATGTTTTACCAAAGTGGAATCGAAAATCATAATATCCTTAAAAGAAATAAGTCAACTGGACAAGATAATTCGTTAAGGAATATTTGATAAACCAAACTATGTTCTCACTGATATTAAAGTGTCCTTCCTAGCACTGAGTTAAGGACAATGATTTCCTAAAGCTCTATAGTCTAACACAATAAAAGCACACTACTTAACACTCGCCCATATGAACATGGGTAGCTTAAACATACTGATGTTTAATCATGTTTATCCATATAATATGTTGAGTCTCCTCAAGGTTGTATGGAAAACAGTTTCAATCCGCAAGGTTTGAAACTTCGATCAAACTATTTGACTCGAAGATGAGTGTAAGAGCGATGCAAGACAATGTATCCAAATTAGATCTTGAGATGAGCAACTTATTGAGTCTCCTCATGATTGTAAAGCTCAAGTGTTTGGATGCATGTGATGCTTGCATAGCTAATATTTGTGTTAGGATGGAAAATTTCTAAATGTGATTTAGAAAGAAGAAGGCACTAAGGAAAAATTCATTGAGAAAGAATATTTGGTTTATCATAAGACAAGGCATAGTAGGAGGAACTGAAAATAGGACATGTTTGATGTCTAAAATTTCAGAATAATTGTTATACAAAGATACTCTCACATATTGGCTAATGAACAAAAGTTGTCTTTAGGCTATATGGGACTAATATCACACTTGGCAAATGTCATCACATTGCTTTAGAAGAAATGTTTTGATGTGATAATTTTGTATAACGATGATGTATTAAATGTTAATACATGAATACACAAGATAGTAGCAAAACTTATATGGAAAAATAGACTATGCCGTACCAAAGAGACTAAGCTTCACAAGTCACATAAAAAGGGGTCTGACCTCTCGTATTATCTCAAAGGTATGATGGCCGAAATTTCATCTGTAAGACAGTGGGAGAATGAGTTGGTGAACTCGTAGTCTCGTACATACAGATGTACCCAGATCCAAGTCTAAATAAGTCAGGATAAGGTATTCTTATTTTATTACGACACATGTTCTTGATGAAACAGAAGTCTAATAAAATAGAGAACACAATGACAGATGTATTTGAACTGATTCGATCGGATCAAAGATTCGGATACTTAGCTATGTAATTCTTGCATAACTAAAATAAACTGAAATTGTCTCTCAAGTCAAGTCTTTTAACACATCGGTGTGTTAGAGAGCATGAATCGTACTCTATTAGATTTAGTGCGATACATGGCTAATAACTCCGAGTTACAATCCTCGTTCTGGGTTAAAACCCAGGTATTAATGCCTAGGTATTTGATAAGGTTATGTTCGAACCTTATAAATATAACATTCCTCAAATTAATCGTTAGGAAGTTACAAGGTTACTCGAGCCTCGTGAGACGAACGAATCGAGTAAAACGTCATAGTTGATGATGGCCTAGTCAACTTCCAAGAATCTATTCGGAGTAGGGACTCTGATAAATGGCTTGATGCAATCCAAAAAAGGTCCGTGCACGTAAATAAAGTATGGAATTTAGTTTACGTGCCCAAGAAAAGTGTTTTTTCTTTGGCTGCAAGTGAATCTTCGAGACAAAAGATTAGTGCAGATGGAAAATAGTGAAGTACAAAATATGCTGGTTGAGAACGGTTGTCATCAGAACTCATATAAAAGGATTGTGCTGAAATTTTCTCGCCAACAGCTGTGTACAGATCTATTCGGATCTCGATGTAAATGCTCATGATGACCACGAAAACCGAATATATATGTGTGTTTTCTAAATATGATTTAGAAGAACAAACTAGGTCAGTGGGAGCGAATAAAAGTCATGCGAGGCATCATGGAGCCGAAACATATGTTTTGACAACGTGGTCAAAGAGTTTGACACTTTATCAGAAATGGTTATGAACCGTCTAAATGACCGGTAACAAATTTAGATTATTCTCGTAAGGTATGATGCGCTGGATGAGATCCAGGCGAGACATATATTATGGATTCCAAGGGATTAAGGAAATTATTTGGATGAGATTTAAATGTGTGGCCTAAAATGAACATAGAAACCCCTTAAGTCTATACAGTAGACGTTTTAGCAGATCCACTCACAAAGGCTCTACCACATGAAGTCTAAAAAGACTTATGTGTAAATGCGGTATGAGCTACCGGGATAAATGGGCCTGAGTGCAAGTGGGAGATGTTGAGAGATGTGTATGCCATCGAGGCAAATTCATCCCGTGTATGTATATAGACATCTTGTTCGAAATAACAGTAAGATGTTTGGTAAGAATTTACCTAAGTTAATACTAGTGTAGTCTTTATTAGAACTTAGGTATAGTCCTGAGACTTAATACGAGGTCAAATATGTATCAAGATGGAGATCTCGATCATGGACAAGTATTTGACCGTTTGTAGCATAGGTCTAAAAACGTTCGTGGTCGTAGATGTTTTGAGAAATGGATTTCGACACATTGGATAGACCATTGTGTCTTAGTCTTCACCATGTAATGGTGACGATGATCTCATGGTCGTTTGACTTGGCGAAGTCGATGACGAGACACATGTGCTTATTGGAGAATGAGTTCATTGAACGACCCAACAAGAGTTATCATATGGTTTATATTGACCAATCTGTCAATGATAACTCTTAGTGATGATAGGCAAGTTGGTCTTTTGACTTGAGGTCATTGTACGAACATGTGCATGAACAGTGTCACTTAGATCACTGATCTAGCCTCCGGAAAGCCCCGTTGAAAGGTCTTTGGTTGGTTGACATTTGAAGCATGCGAGGAGAGTAATGACCAAGATAGGATTCGTTTCTCCCGGTCAAGGGGAGTTAGTGTCACAGTGTTAGTTCGATCTTTAGTGAAAAATCTGGCCAGAGTATGTTGGAAGAAGTCCAACTTAAGTTGACTAAAGATCGATGGAGACTAACCAAGTTCAAGTTAGTAGTGTTGACGGTGACCATTGTAACGGCCAATACTCATTATTCGTTATACGGCTGTGCGTATAGCAATTTCGGGTACCTGATTGGTTTTGTTGCTTTGTATGTGAGTCGTGTCGTTGTGTCGGTAGGGCCGTAGCACCTTGGTTGCATCTTTAGCAAGCCAACCCCGACGTGTGCCTAATTTGGGTTTACTGTCGCCTTTGGACCTAGTATCCTTTGTACGCTTTTCGTGCACGTAGTCTTGTTCGTGCACATATTTATTTTAGACCTTGTTTGTATCCGAACCCTATAGTGTGATATGCCGTCGTGACCCCCTCGAAGAATATTAAATTGTGGAATTATTTTGGAACGTCATTTCACGAGTCGTTCTCCCACGATTTGACCTTGTTTGATGAGACGTCGTGATTTTCACTTTTGTCGTGAGGCCTTTTTATTTTTAGTTTCGTTCCTCGTCGTCGAAATTGTGATCCGTCTTCTTTGTCTTGTTTCTCTCGTCGGTACGGTCACCCCAGTATTTATTTCATAATTTTTGGGCTTCGTTTGACCTACTTTAACTTTTGCCCAACCTATTATTGCATTAGCCCTAAGTTTCACCTAGATATTAGTCCCTAATAATTTCTTATTAACAATAATCATCCAACATTACAGTTGACTCAGCCCACTCTTTGCACTTAGCCGCACACACCCATACCCAAGAGAGAGAGAGAGAGAGGGTGAGGGCTATATTTTTCTTTATAATAGATAATAACAACTATTTCTATAAGAAACAACCCTAACCTATTAACCCTACCTGGCCTCCCCACGTGACCAAGCCCCCTCTCTATTTTAATAGACCTAGGTTTCTTTCTCCTCTCTCAGCAGCAATCAACAGCTGCCGCCCCCCTTCTATCATTTTTGTTGTTGTTTTGTTCACACAACTTCACAGACCAAATTTTCTCCACGCAAACCTCCCGCGCGGTTGTCTTCTTCCTTCCCTCCGACCTACAGCTGCTCTCTGGGACTTTTCCGACGCCGGCGGCCCTTCCCTGTCGTCCTCCCCGCCGTTGGAGCCACCTGCGCCGTGTTTTTCCTCTGTCGGTGCTGTCCGTCTCGCCACGGTGGCACTGACGGCAGCTGCAGCGAGCAGCTGCGCCCTCGCCCAGGCCCCCTCGCGTCGAACTGATCCCCTCCGACCATCTGCACCGCCTGAGACCCCCTCACCAACATCTCCGACGCTCCTCCTCCCCTTCCTCCTGTTGACGCTGGAGCACATGATATGCGACCTACACGTGAACTGTGCACCTGACTTTTAAGGTGATGGGTTATTAATATTATAAGGGTTGCAGTCAATTCATTATTATATATATGCTCAAACTGTGTTCTTCTTCTTGAGAACAGAACCCTAGTATACCTAGGTTTAATATTAAGATATTTGGGTGTGGAACTTTCGTAAGATATCATACACAACTTATCAGATAACCTACAGTTAGTTTTACTAGTTAGTAGACAGCGTATATATGTGCTAAATTGTGTTATCGTTTGATTAGTTAAACATGTTTAGCTTATACCGTATATCTGATGACACAGATATAGTACGCCTTTCTTCGCGACCCGTTACCTTTCTCGAACCGACGCCGTTACCCTGCACGCTACCGGAATCCAACCACTGACATCGCTACTCGACGTCAGTGTAGCTCTCGCGTCGTGTAAGGGTAATTTTCTGAACACTTAGGACCCTCAACCAACTCATGCAAATCAAGATAAAAATCAGTATTTTAATTGGTTGATAAATCACTAACGAAGATAATTTAAACTGGGACTGTATGTCGGTGAATCCGAGCACATAGGTAGATTGGACTGGTTGGACGGTATTTTCAGAACGACTGATTGCAGGCAAGTGAAACTTTCCAATTTGTGCTTTAGGCCATGTCTTAGGCCATTTTCTCGTTTTTAGCGTAAAAGAGACTAGGCGACGAAATGATACTCGCCTAGACGCAATTTTAAGATCTAGCTTTGATCACTCCGTATTTTACACCTTTTTTCCCGCATGTTTGCATGCCATTTAGATCGCTCAAATCATGTTTTTCACGGTTTATCGACAACATTGCGATACTTTTCACGATTTGTTGTTTTTGTCGTATTTCAGGAGATTTGGAGCGATTTGGAGTGATTCCGAGATACACCCACTCCGGAGTGTCACCGACGACTTCCCTGAGGGGTATTTTGAGATTGGAGAGGAGCGGAAGAAGAAAGAACGTCGTAGGAGCGACGAGGAGGCAAAAATACGCAATTTGGGCATCTTCAGCATCTCACTCGGCCGAGTGAAGGAGTCATTCGGCCGACCAACGAGACCCCGCTCGGCCGGCCAGATCGGACACGCTATCAGCGTGCACTCGGCCGAGCATCAGAAGCCGACTCGGCCGAGTGACGTATCCCGTCCGCCCGAGTGGCACTCAGACGGCGCCCATCAAAAACTCCCGACTTACTGTTTTTCGTCAGTCTGAGCATCAGAAGACCCACTCGGCCGAGTGGCAATTACCGACCGCCCGAGTGAAGATGAGCCCATCGGCCGAGTAACGACACCTCACTCGGTCGAGTGATGCCCGAAGTGACGACCCCCAAGACCACAGACTTACTGTAAATTCTCAGGGTCTATCACTCGGCCGAGCGACCTTTGTCACTCGGCCGAGTGAGCCGAGCGCCTGTAGCGGAAAACACGATTTTGAAGAGGCGCAAGGGCAGTTTGGTCACGAATTTCTTTGCAGTTTTGTGGGGTATTTAACCCCAGATTCTAACCTAGGTTAGAGAGCTTTTTCATTGCTTTTGGCAGCCTTTTTAGATTAGACTTTTTAGAGTTAAATTCTTGTGATTGGAGAGGAGAGAAAAGGGGTATTTTGTTGGATTCTTTTGAAGCTACATTGGTTTGTCTCCCTCTCTATTAAAAATCCTATTTTTATTGCTATTTTGAATATTGCCATGAATTCTATTGCTAATTCAATTGATTGTTCTTCCATTTACGATATGATTTGTGAGTAGTCTTAACGTCTTAGGGCGTGTGGATGAACCCTACGAAACCAATTTCCGATTTGTGACGATTTGGTAGAACTATTGCTAGAATTGATTAGAGCTAGTTTGGGATTGATATGATACGGATAGATAGGTATTCATATCGATTGGGATTTGCAAGAGATTGGATCCCAATTCGATAAGAAACCCTAGAAATCCGAATTAGGTTGAAATTGAGTTTTGCTTAGTATCGGTTTGCAAGAGATTGGACCGATACTAGGATCCTCGATTGCAATTCTATACCGATACCCGTTTGCAAGAGATTGGACGGGTAGGAACTATCCCAAACTAGGTCGTAGCCCGAGTTTGCACGAGAGTGGGCTCGGGATGCGATTGAACGATGACGTTGATCCTAATGCTAGCTTGCCTAGGCTAGGGTTTGCAAGAGATTGGACCCGAGCCTAGGTCTGCTATAGACCGGCAACAGCGCGAGAGCGTGAGCTAGGTTTTACATTCAGTTGCAACTAGTTCATCCGACATTCTACCCTAGCAATTGTGAAACCGATGAATCACAATGACGAGATACGGTTAGTAGCGGGGATTCCCTATTCCCTAGGCGTCTTTATTTGATTTTATATCTCTTTACATTGTTTGACGATTGTGACAACATCGCCGAAAGGCAAATTCCCACTTTTCTGTCCCCATAGCCAGGTTGTTCGGAGAAGGCACTATCATACGTCCTCCCTGAGTTCGATACCAGCTCGCCGCTACACCGTGCGCTTGCGGTAAAACTACATGGTCGCTCTTTAGGGTGTACTCCAGGGCGCGATCAAGTTTTTGGCGCCGTTGCCGGGGAGTGCGTTTTGACAGAGTTTGATTTGGATCACCCGGTCATTTCTCTTCAACTTCTTTCTTTATTGCTTCATTCTTTTCTAACTCTGTTTACAGTCCCATTTTGCAATCCCTCTCGAAATTCTCCACGAAATCTTATCAGGTAAAATGGGGGATGCAATTCCCATGACTGAGTCTGGCCAGGGAGATGATGAATCTTTTGCGGAGCTCCTTAAGGAACTTATTGATGAGGTCTACGCTACCGGAGCTTTTGCTATTAGTATCGAGGACCTCGTCGAACAACTGTTTGCTAGCTTCGTGATGGATCAAATCTCCCCGGATGGGACTATTGGGGGCGATATCAGAGTTGATGTGAGGGATGACATGCTATATTTTGAAGGCGATAGAACATGTGTCGAAGAGTACTACACTCCCGAGGAACACTTTGAACAAACCGATATTCAGGGAGATACACTCTATGACCCTCACTCTTGCATTTATGAATCTGCTGACGTATTTCTTGATCTCAGGAATGAACCGGAGCAAGGTGGTAGTCCTATCGATGTAGGCACAGAATCAGAGAGCGTCTATTCCGATGCACCGTCCTCACTAGGAATCGAATCTGAGCCCCCATTCGAGAGCGAACTAAACTCAGATGTTGAAGGAGAAGTTAAATTCACACAAGGTGACGAAGCAGAGGGTGCTGCACCCTTTAAGGTAGAGCTTAAACAATTACCGCCGAATCTAAGGTATGCTTTCTTGGGTAGTAAATTGACTTTCCCGGTGATTGTAAATGCCCACCTTGGCCAAGACCAACTTGAAAAATTATTAGAAGTCCTTAGAGATCACAAGGATGTCCTTGGTTACACAATCTCTGATCTTAAGGGAATAAGCCCTAGGCTATGCACACATAGGATCCACTTGGAAAACAATTAAGCCTCTTCTATTGAGCCTCAAAGGCGATTGAACCCGAATATGAAAGAGGTAGTTAAAAAGGAAATCCTAAAATTGCTTGATGCTGGAATTATCTATCCGATCTCTGATAGTAGATGGGTTAGCCCCGTTCACGTCGTCCCCAAGAAAGGGGGATGACCGTTATAAAAAATGATAAAGGAGAACCTATTTCTACTCGCACTGTCACGGGATGGCGAATGTGCATATATTATAGAAAACTAAATAAAGCCACCCGAAAAGACCATTACCCATTGCCCTTCATTGATCAAATGCTCGAACGCCTAGCTAAACATAAATACTTTTGTTATTTAGATGGGTATTCGGGATTTTTCCAAATCCCTTTACACGAAGATGACCAGGAAAACCCCACTTTCACCTGCCCCTATGGTACCTATGCCTACCGTAGGATGCCCTTCGGTCTTTGTAATGCTCCCGCAACCTTTCAGAGATATATGACATCCATTTTTTCCGATTACATTGAAAATATAATGGAAGTCTTTATGGATGATTTCTCGGTTTATGGGAGCGAGTTTGATTCTTGTTTAGCTAATCTCACTAAGGTTCTTAAAAGGTGCCAACAAAATAATCTAACTCTGAACTGGGAGAAGTGCCACTTCATGGTCACGGAAGGTATAGTTCTTGGGCACCTTGTCTCCTCGAGAGGGATTGAGGTAGATAAGGCAAAGATTGAGGTAATCGAGAAACTCCCACCTCCTATTAATGTTAAGGGCATTAGAGGCTTTCTTGGTCATGCGGGGTTTTACCGCCGCTTTATCAAGGATTTTGCCTTGATTGCCCGACCTCTTACGTCCTTGCTTGCTAAAGATACTCCTTTTATTTTTTCAGGGGAATGCTTGCAAGCCTTCAATACCTTGAAGGAAGCACTAGTTTTCGCACCCATCATACAACCACCGGATTGGAGCCTTCCCTTTGAGCTAATGTGTGATGCTAGCGACCAAGCCATTGGAGCGGTATTGGGACAAAGGAAAGACAAGAAGATTCATGCAATATTCTATGCGAGCAAGACATTGGATGATGCGCAGAAAAACTATACAACTACCGAAAAAGAGCTTCTAGCGATCGTCTATTCCATCGAGAAGTTTCGCTCCTACCTCCTTGGTTCCAAGGTGATTGTCCACACTGACCATGCGGCATTGAAATATCTTCTAAACAAGAAGGAGGCCAAACCCCGGTTATTTAGGTGGATACTCTTGTTGCAAGAATTCGACTTGGAGATCAGAGACAAGAAAGGTACAGACAATGTTGTGGCGGATCATTTGTCTAGGCTTATTCGCGACAAGGAGGATGAGAGTTTACCTATCGACGACACATTCGAGGATGAGAGGCTATACGCCATAAGGCCCGGGGAAGTGCCTTGGTACGCGGACTTCGTCAATTACTTGGCTTGTGGAATTAAACCGCATGGGATGCCCACACAACAAAAGAGGATATTTTTGCATGAGGTCCGTAGCTATTTTTGGGAAGACCCATACCTCTTCAAGATATGCAAAGATAGTGTTATTCGGAGGTGTGTTTCTAGGGAGGAGGCAACGTCTATCATTTTGCATTACCACGGTATGCCATGCGGGGGACATCATGCCACCTCTAAGACAACCGCTAAGATTTTGCAGAGCGGATTCTTCTGGCCAACAATGTTCAGAGACACCCACGACTTCGTGAAGGGGTGTGATAGATGCCAACGGACCGGGAATATTTCCAAACGTAATGAGATGCCAATGAGACCGATCCAAGAAATTGAGCTTTTTGATTGTTGGGGAGTGGACTTCATGGGACCATTTCCGTCAAGCAACGGTAACAAGTATATCCTATTGGCCGTTGACTACGTCTCCAAATGGGTGGAAGCAATCGCTACCCCTACCAATGATGCAAGGGTCGTTTCTAAATTTTTCAAGCAGAATATCTTCCCACGCTTTGGGGTGCCTCGTACCTTGATAAGCGACGGGGGAAGCCATTTCATAGAAAACAAGTTCGAAGCCATGCTGAAGAAGTATGGGGTAAACCATAGAGTTGGCATGGCTTATCACCCCCAAACAAGCGGCCAAGTGGAGGTCTCGAATAGGGAGATAAAGCAAATTCTTGAGAAGACCGTAGATCGATCTAGAAAGGATTGGTCCATGAAGTTAAACGATGCTCTATGGGCATATCGCACAGCCTTTCGCACTCCTATCGGCACCACACCGTTCCGACTTGTTTATGGGAAAGCTTGTCACTTGCCGGTAGAGCTGGAACACCGCGCGTATTGGGCCATCAAGACACTCAATTATGATTATAAGAGTGCGATGGTGAGGTGACTCTTGGACATCAACGAGCTTGATGAGATTAGGAGAGATGCCTATGAGAGCTCGAGAATTTACAAAGAAAGGACCAAGATTCTCCACGATGCACGCATAACTGTTACGGACTTCAAGGTCGGAGATAAAGTCCTCCTATTCAATTCCCGGCTCCGACTCTTTCCCGGAAAATTGAGGTCACGGTGGTCCGGACCTTTCACAATCAAGCGCATACAACCGGGAGGAGCTTTTGAGTTAGAAAGCAAAGACGGAGCCACATTCAAAGTAAATGGACAAAGGCTCAAGCATTATTCCGAGGGAGTCCCTATGGGAGAAATAAGTAGAATATATCTGCTTAAGGGACGGCCGGACGATCTTTCATACATCCTTGACGAGGTCATTGAGGAGGCGATCCCCCATTCCATCGGCGCACTATTCAAGGATGATTTTGAGGAAGGGCCGGATTTGGGCCAAGAAGAAAAGATGAATGCCTCCCCCGATCTCTCCATGGAAATTGATGAAGGCGATGCTGATGTCGCAAGAATTTGAGAGCTCTGCATGCTCTCAAAAGTGAAGTCTCCAAGGAAAGCTCCACCGATACGGAAATCGGTGTCACCGGTGAAGCCAAGGCCCGGAGCAAGCACTAGCTTGGGGGAGCCACCCCCCAACACTACCCGAGACAAAGGAGCACTGAGGAAGAACACGCCGCCACAACATCCAAATCTGAGCGTTCTTCCCGATAAATTTGACGGGTGCATCTCATATGCACCCAATATCCCGCATTAAATTGAAAATCCAAGGGGGTCGAGCTCAAGACCTTAAACGAGCACTTGTCGGGAGGCAACCCGACGGTTATCGCTTTATTTTTACTTTTTTATTTATATTTGTTTTAGAAATTATTAGGGTTTTGCGTCGTCTGCCTGAAAAATTCGTGATAACGGGTCCTATTTTTCTTTGACATGAGAGGAGAAATGGATGTCTATCATTAGGAGGATGAACAAGGCGACAAAGAGCGCTCCCGAAATGCGCTCGATGCTTAGGAGGAGGAAGAAATCATCTGGAGGAAGAAAAACAGAGATTAGAGCCCAAACGGAGCCAAACAGCAGAAAACGGGATTCACTCGGCCGAGTACACTAGCCACTCGGCCGAGCACGTAAGTTCGTCCGCCCGAGCGGTGCACAAATGAGGGAAGTCTGATGTACCCAACTCTCTATTTCTTTTCTTGATTTCAGTATAACTGTCACTCGGCCAAGTATATATCTTCACTCAGCCGAGTGAAACTGATACGCTCCTAGGGCGAGAACTGCCGAGTAGCTTGAGCCACTCGGCCGAATAGACTTTTTCCACTCGGCTGAGGGTGGCAAATCCACTCGGCTGAGCCGTAAGCGGGGAGGAATTTTCAAAAATATTTCCGTTACGATCACTCGGCCGAGTGATATTTCCACTCGGCCGAGTCGTAACTTTTCCTTTATAAGAGGCGCGGGCTCGGCGCGGAATTCGAAGCGACACAAATTCTTATTCGCCCGAACCCGTGCCCCCTCTTCTCTCCCGAACACTGCGACTCGCCTGACCACCCTTATCTGCCGCCGCGCTCGGCCGACCACCACCGACCGACGACGACGCCGCACCGCCCGAGTCGCCGCCGGCGATCTCACCGCCGGCCGAGCTCCGGTAGCCCCTTTTCGCCCTATTTTCTCCTATTTCTTGTATTTTTTGACGATCCGTACACTAATCTAGCCCCTAATTCAAATTAACTTCATTATCTATCCATTATACCCCTAACCCCCCATACATTTTGAATATTACTCGCTGATATCTTCGTTTGATGTGCAGGGTATATTGGGGAGCTTAGGGGAGCCTAGGGGAGCTTCCGGGGAGCATTTTTGGCTTCGTGGAGGCGGCGTCTTCGCACGTGTCCACTATATTGCCCTCGCGGCGTGTTACGGTATACTCGTTCCACCCATTTTCGCACGCCGCATTTATTTCGCTTTTTGGTGAGCACCCAGGGCCCACATGCCGCCCCGGACACGGCCACGCACCAGGAGAGCTTCCGTCAAGCGGAAGCGACCAGATGAGCCCGGCCCCTCCCACGAGATGGAGGACTCTCCTCCGCCTACACCACCTCATCCCGTACAGCCACAGCCTGCAGACCCCGTTCACCCCGCACAGCCACAACATGCAGTCCCCGTTCACCCCGCACAACCACTCCCTGCCGACCCACTGCCACCACCGGCTCCACTTGTCGGGCCGCTGGGGATTACGTTCTAAGACGATGCACACCGCGTCGTTTTTGAGCGCATTTCCCAGCGCTCGATTGTACCCTCCATGTTCACACACCTTGCAGACCTAAGACGCCTGGGGGTACTTGAGGGGATGCTCATGTTGTATGACAACGTGGGCTGGCGAGATTTTTTCCAAGTGTCGGCGGACACCTTCGTCTGTCCGACACTTAAGGTGCTTAGTTCTATAGCCCGGACCGACGAGGGATGCTTGATCACTCCTTATTTTACACCTTTTTCCTGCATGTTTGCATGCCATTTAGATCGCCCAAATCATGTTTTTCACGATATATCGACGATATTGCGATGCTTTTCACGATTTGTTGTTTTTGTCGCATTTCAGGTGATTTGGCGCGATTTGGAGTGATCTCGAGATGCGCTTACTCCAGAGGGTCACCGACGACCTCCCCGAGGGGTATTTTGCTGTTGGAGAGGAGCGGAAGAAGAACGGACGTCGCAGGAGCGACGAGGAGGCCAAAATAAGCAGATTGGGCATGTTTAGTGTCCCACTCGGCCGAGTGGAGGAGCCACTCGGCCGACCAGCAAGACACCGCTCGACCGACCAGATTAGACACGATTTACCTGTGCACTTGGCCGAGCGACGGAGACCACATCGGCCGAGTGAAGACATCACGTCCGCCCGAGTGGCGCCCAGACGAAGCCCTTCAAAAATCTCCAAGTTTCTATTTTTCGGCTGCCTGAGCTTCAGAAGACCCACTCGGCCGAGTGGAGAATCCTGTCCGCCCGAGTACAATGAAGCCATCGGCTGAGTGACGACAACTCACTCGGCCGAGCCGCCCCCGAAGTAGAGACCCCTGAAGGCCCCGACTTACTGGAAAATTACAGGGTTTCTCACTTGGCCGAGCGACCTTTGCCACTCGGCCGAGTGCGACGCGCTGCCTGTAGCGAAAATTGCGGAAAACAGGCTGCGCAGGGGTATTTTGGTCACAGTTTTTGGACGATTTTGGGGGCTATTTAACCCATGTTTTTACCCTAGTTTTGGAGAGCTTCTCCTTAGATTTTTTGCAGCTTTTTAGATTAGCTTTTTAGTTTTATTCTTGAGATTGGAGAGGAGAAAAAGTTTGATTTTTGTTGGATTAATTGAAGAACTCCATTGGTTTGTCTTTCTCTTCTCTAAAAATTCTATTTTTATTGCATATCTCAATATTGTGATGAATTCTATTGCTTATTTCATTGATTATTTTTGTGATCTTGCTATGAATTGTGAGTAGTCGCCACGTCTTGGGGCGTGGGGATGAACCCTACAAGCCCAACTTCATATTTGTGATGAATTAGTAGAAATCTTGCTAGAATTGATATCTAGGGATTAGGTTGGGATCAATTTACTACGGTTAGCTAGGAGTTCATACCGATCGGGATTTGCAAGAGATTGGATCCCGATTCGATAGGAAACCCTAGAAATCCGAATTGGGTTGGAATCGAATTTCCGTAGTATCGGTTTGCAAGAGATTGGACCGATACTAGGGTTTCCGGTTGCAATTCCGTGCCAATACCCGTTTGCAAGAGATTGGACGGGTAGGAACTATCCCAATCTAGATCACGAGCCGAGTTTGTAAGAGATTGGGATCGGTGCGCGATTGGACAATGATGTTGATCCTAATGCTAGCTTTCCTAGGCTAGGGTTTGCAAGAGATTGGACCCAAACCTAGGATAGCTATAGACCGGCAACAGCGCGAGAGCGTGAGCTTGGTTCTACATTCAGTTGCAACTAGTCCATCCAAAATCTCTATCTAGCAATTTTGAAACCGACGAACCACATTTATGAGATACGGTGAGTAGCGGGGATTCCCCATTCCCTAGACGTTCTTTATTTGATTTGATATTTCCGCACTTTGTCTGACGATTGTGACAGGATCGCCAAAGGCAAATCTTTCTTCTTGAATAGCCAGGGTGATTGGAACAAGCACGGTCATTCGTCCTCCCTGTGTTCGATATCCCGCTCGCTGCTACACCGTGCACTTGCGGTAAAACTACAACCGTTCTTTAGGGTTACGTCCCGGAGCGATCAAGTTTTTGGCGCCGTTGCCGGGGAGGGCATTTTGACGGTGTTCGTCATCGACCACCCGGTTACTTCTTCTTTCTCTCTTTCTTTACTTTCTTCTGTTCGCACATTCTCCTTGTATTTTGCATAAGGCCTTTGCAGGAAGAATGGAGAATGCAATGTCAACAATAGAACTCAGTCAGGAAGACTATGACTCCTTCACAGACCTCCTTAAGGAGCTTGTCGATGAGGTCCACGCTACCGGAGCTTTTGCTATCGACGTCAAGGACCCCGACGAACAACTGTTTGCTAGTTTCGTGATGGACCAGATCTCCCCGGAGGGGACTATCGGGGGCAATGTCAGAGTTGACGTGATCGACGACAAATTATATTTCGAAAACGGTGGAACAAGTGTCGAGGATCGCCATACTCCGGGAGGATCTTCAGAGCAAACCAGCTTTCAGGGAGTTACACCCCATGACACTTACTCTTGCCTCTATAAATCGTATGATGTGTTTCATGATTCCAGGGACGAACCGGAGCCGAGCGAAAGCTCTAACGAAGCTAGCGCAGAATCGGAGAGCGTTTATTTCGATGCATCATCCTCACTAAGTAGTGAGTCTGACTCTTCACAAGAGAGCGCGCCACCTGAGCACGAGCTAGACCCGGATGGCAAGGAAGGAGCGGAACTCATGCGAGCCGATGAAGTAGAAGGAGAGGCGCCTCTTCAGGTAGAACTTAAACAATTACCTCCGAATCTAAGGTACGCCTTTTTGGGTAACAAATTAACTTTCCCGGTGATAGTAAACTCCCACCTCACGCCAGACCAACTTGAAAAACTCCTAGACGTTCTTAGGAGCCACAAAGATGTCTTGGGATACACTATCTCCGATCTAAAAGGGATAAGCCCTAGGCTTTGCACGCATAGGATCCATTTGGAGGATATCGACGCCACCTCCATAGAGCCTCAAAGGCGGTTAAACCCGAACATGAAGGAGGTGGTTAAAAAGGAAATCCTAAAATTGCTAGAAGCCGGTATAATCTATCCTATTTCAGACAGTAGATGGGTTAGCCCAGTTCACGTCGTCCCCAAGAAAGGGGGGATGACTGTCATAAAAAATGAGAAAGGTGAGCCCATATCTACGCGCACCGTCACGGGATGGCGAATGTGCATTGACTATAGGAAACTCAATAAAGCCACCCGAAAGGACCATTACCCATTGCCCTTCATTGATCAAATGCTTGAACGCCTCGCAAAACATAAATACTTTTGCTATCTAGACGGGTATTCGGGATTCTTCCAAATCCCTTTGCACGAAGATGACCAAGAGAAGACAACTTTCACTTGCCCATATGGCACCTATGCCTACCGTAGGATGCCGTTTGGCCTTTGTAATGCTCCCGCCACCTTTCAGAGGTGTATGACATCCATATTTTCCGATTACATTGAAAATATTATGGAAGTCTTTATGGATGATTTCTCGGTTTATGGAAGTGAGTTTGACTCTTGTTTGGAAAATCTTACTAAAGTTCTAAAAAGGTGCCAACAAAACAATCTCACTCTCAATTGGGAGAAGTGTCACTTCATGGTCACGGAAGGTATAGTTCTCGGACACCTAGTCTCCTCGAGAGGGATTGAGGTAGATAAAGCAAAGATTGAGGTAATCGAGAAACTCCCTCCTCCTATTAATGTAAAAGGCATTAGAGGCTTTCTTGGTCACGCGGGGTTTTACCGCCGCTTCATCAAGGATTTCGCCTCGATTGCCCGACCACTTACCTCTTTGCTCCCTAAAGATATTCCTTTTATTTTTTCAGGTGAATGCTTACAAGCCTTCAACGCCTTGAAAGAAGCACTAGTCTCCGTGCCCATCATACAACCGCCGGATTGGAGCCTTCCTTTTGAGCTAATGTGTGATGCTAGCGACCAAGCCATTGGAGCGGTATTGGGACAAAGAAAAGATAAGAAGCTTCATGCGATATACTATGCGAGCAAGACATTGGACGACGCGCAGAAAAACTACACAACTACCGAAAAGGAGCTTCTAGCGGTCGTCTATTCCATAGAGAAATTTCGCTCCTACCTCCTCGGTTCCAAGGTGATTGTCCACACCGACCATGCGGCATTGAAGTATCTTTTAAACAAGAAGGAGGCCAAACCTCGGTTAATTAGGTGGATACTCTTGTTGCAAGAGTTCGACTTAGAGATCAGAGATAAGAAGGGTACGGACAATGTCGTGGCGGATCATTTATCCAGGCTCGTGCGCGACAAGGAGGACGAGAGTTTGCCTATCGACGACACATTCGTGGATGAGAGGCTATATGCCATAAGGACCGGTGAAGTACCTTGGTACGCGGACTTCGTCAACTACTTGGCTTGTGGAATCAAACCGCATGGGATGTCTACGCAACAAAAGAGGAGATTTCTGCATGAGGTCCGTAGCTATTTTTGGGAAGATTCCTACCTTTTCAAGATATGCAAAGATAGTGTCATTCGTAGGTGTGTTTCTAAAGAGGAGGCGACATCCATCATTTTGCATTGCCACGGTCTACCATGCGGAGGACATCATGCCGCCTCTAAAACAACCGCTAAGATCTTGCAGAGCGGATTCTTCTGGCCAACAATGTTTAGGGACACCCACGCTTTTGTGAAGGGGTGCGATAGATGCCAACGGACCGGGAATATCTCCAAGCGCAATGAGATGCCGATGAGACCCATCCAAGAAATCGAGCTTTTTGATTGTTGGGGAGTAGACTTCATGGGGCCATTTCCGTCGAGCAATGGTAACAAATACATCCTATTGGCCGTTGACTATGTCTCCAAATGGGTGGAAGCAATTGCCACCCCTACTAATGATGCAAGGGTCGTCTCCAAGTTCTTTAAGCAAAATATCTTCCCACGCTTCGGAGTGCCTCGTACCTTGATAAGCGACGGGGGAAGCCACTTCATAGAGAACAAGTTTGAAGCCATGCTAAAGAAGTACGGGGTAAATCATAGGGTTGGCATGGCATATCACCCCCAGACAAGCGGCCAAGTGGAAGTCTCGAATAGAGAAATTAAGCAAATTCTCGAAAAGACGGTGGATCGATCTAGAAAGGATTGGTCAATGAAGCTAAACGATGCTCTATGGGCATATCGCACGGCCTTTCGCACTCCCATAGGCACCACACCGTTCCGGCTCGTTTATGGGAAAGCTTGCCACTTACCCGTAGAGTTGGAGCACCGCACGTATTGGGCCATCAAAACCTTTAATTATGATTACAAGAGTGCGGCGGTGAGGCGACTCTTGGACATCAACGAGCTTGATGAGATAAGAAGAGACGCCTACGAAAGCTCAAGAATTTACAAAGAAAGGACCAAGATTCTCCACGATGCCCGCATAACCGTCACGGACTTCAAAGTAGGAGACAAGGTCTTGCTCTATAATTCCCGGCTCCGACTATTTCCCGGTAAGTTGAGGTCACGTTGGTCCGGACCTTTCACCATCAAGCATATACAACCGGGAGGAGCTTTCGAGTTGGAGAGCAAGGACAGTTCCACGTTCAAAGTAAATGGTCAGAGGCTCAAACACTATTCCGAGGGAGTCCCGACGGGCGAAACCAATAGAATATATTTGCTTAAGGGACGGCCGGATGATCTTTCATACCTCCTTGATGAGGTAATTGAGGAGGCGATCCCCCACTCTATTGGCGCTCTATTCGATGAAGATTTCGAGGAAGGCCCGGATTTAGGCCAAAATGAGAAGAAAGATGATTCCCCCGACCTCTCCGCTGAAGATGATAAAGGCGACGCTGATGTCGCAAGGATTCGAGAGCTCTGTAAGCTCTCGAAATTAAAGTCTCCAAAGAAAGCTCCTCCGGTACGGAAATCGGCATCACCGGTGAAGCCGTTGACCGGAGCAAATGCTAGCTTGGGGGAGCCTCCCCCCAACACTATTCGAGATGGGAGACCACCGAGGGAGAACACGCCGCCACGTCCAAATCCAAGCGCGCTCCCCGGAAAGTTTGATGGGTGCATCTCATATGCACCAAACATCCCGCATTGATTGAAAATTATAGGGGGTCGAGCTCACGACCTTAAACGAGCGCTTGTCGGGAGGCAACCCGACGGTTTTCGCTTTATTTTCACTTTTTCTTTATTTTCGTTTTAGAAATTTTTAGTGTTTTGAGTCGTTCGCCCAAAAATTTTGTGATAACGGGTCCTATTTTTCTTGACAGGAGAGGAGAAGGGTAGATCCATCATGAGGAGGATGAACGCGACAATGAGGAGCGACCCAAGAAGGCGCTCGACGCTTAGGAGGAAGTTGGAATCTACTGGAGGAAGAAAGACGGAGTTTAGAGCCCAAACGAAGACAAACAGCAGAACACAAGGCTCACTCGGCCGAGTATACTAGTCACTCGGCCGAGTACATAAGTTCGTCCGGCCGAGCCGCTCACGAACGAGGGAAGTCTGCTGTACCCAACTCTCTGTTTATTTTCCTCATTTCAGTATAACTGCTACTCGGCCGAGTATATATACCCACTCGGCCGAGTAAAACGGATACACTCCTAGGGGCGAGTCATGCCGAGTAGCTTGAGCCACTCGGCCGAATGGACTTACTCCACTCGGCCGAGGCTGGCAAAGCCACTCGGCCGAAGCATAGACGAGGAGGAAATTTCAATTGACCTCGCTCGGCCGAGTGACCACGTCACTCGGCCGAGTCGTAACTTTTATTATATAAGGGGCGAGGGGGGGCACATTTTTCGAAACGTAAAAACCCCCCAAACAGCCCGACCCTTCAGCTCCCCTCACCCGATACCCCTCGCTCGCACCCTCACTCGCCCGACCAGCCCGCTCGCGCCGCCGCTCGGCCCGCCACCGCCGGCCAAGCACCCGCCGACGCCTCGCCCGAGTCGCTGCCGGCGGCCGCCGCTCCGATCGCCTCCGGTACCCCCTATTTCGCCTTTTTCGCCTCTTTTTGAGTATTTTTTGAGGATTCATGTGTTAAACGACCCCCAAACCCAAATCAATTCCTATATCTATCTATGATACCCCTAATGCTCCATACGTTTTGATTATTACCCGCTGATATCTCCATTTCACGCGCAGGTTGTTTTTGGGAGCTTAGGGGAGCCCAGGGGAGCTTCTCGGGACTGATTTGAGCTTCGTGGAGGTGCTGACTTCACACGCTTCCCTTGCTGAGCACTCGCGGCGTGTCTGGGTATACTCCTTCCACTCATTTACACACACCGCACTTTTTACACTTTTCGGCGCGCTCGGGGCCGATATGCCGCCCCGGACACGGCCGCGGTCGAAGAGAGATTCCGCCAAGCGGAAGCGGTCGGATGATGCCGGCCCCTCCCACGAGTTGGAGGACTCTCCTCCACCATCTCCCACACACGCCGTCCACCCAGCACAGCCTGCAGGCCCTGCACACCCCGCACAGCCTGCAGTGCACCCACAGCCCGCACAGCCTCTCCCTACCGCTGCACAGCCTCTCCCTACCGCTGCACAGCCACCACCTCCGGCTCCACTGGTCGGGCCGCTCGGGATTACGTTCCGAGACGACGCACACCGCGCCGTCTTCGACCGTATCTCCCAGCGCTCGATCGTACCCTCCAGGTTTGCACACCTCGCTGACCTAGGACGCCTGGGGGTACTAGAGGGGATGCTCACGTTGTACGACAACGTGGGCTGGCGAGATTTCTTCCAGGTGTCGGCGGACACGTTCACCCGCCCGACACTTGAGGTTCTGAGTTCGATCGCCCGGACCGACGAGGGATGCTCGTTTCGGTTCATGGATCGAGAGTGCCAGGTCACTCTCGATATGATGAGAGCGTTTTTCTCGTGGCCCGCTGTCCCCGGTGCCGATCGCGGTTACGGCCCCACCCATATCCCCCCACCTTCCTTCGACGCCGGTGCCTTCTGGGCCCGGATTACGGGTCTTCACGCTGCCTTTGACCCTAGTAGGGCCAAGGCCTCGGCCATTGTCCATCCCTGCCTCCGCATTGCTCAGCGCCTTATGGCGACGACCTTTTTGGCCAGATATGAGTCGGGCACGATGTCTACGCCAGAGCTCTACATGCTCTACGTGATGACACGTCCCAGAGCTCTATCTAGGGATGGCGATGAGCTTGTCCCCGCCGTCGTGATCGATATCGCGGCTTGGTTTTTGGACCGCATCATCGTATCGGTGGGCGCTCGCTCACCGATATGCTGCGGCGGCCTGATCACCTTGCTTGCTCTTATGACCGGCGAGGACTTCCCCGACGACTTGCGACGCGTCCCGGGCCCCACTTCTCTGTCGATAGATGTTATGGCCCGGATGAAGATGCTTCGTCCGCACGGTGAGCGTCACTGGGTCTGGTTGCACGGCCCTTACGGGGCCGATTACATGATTCTCCCGAGCCCTGCTCGGACTCAGATTGCACCAGCCCACGTTGACTGGCTCCCTGCGATGGATGTTCTCATCCCCGCTGCTTACGTGCTCGAGGCCGAGGAGGCCAAGCAGGCCCACGCTGCCCCTGTAGACCCTGTTGCACACCCTGCTGAGCCTGCTGCCCCTGTTGACCCTGTGGCCCCTCAGCCCATACCTAACGTTTCCGCTGCTCCTGACACCTCTGTCGGTGTCGAGAGCACCTCAGCTGAGCCCACTTCCACCACCTCCACCACTTCCGAGGCTGTCACCACCACTCCCACCACCACCACTGGCCCTCTGTCCGTCGAGCCTCTTTGCTCCGCACTCCCCGAGCGCCCATCGACCTTTGTTGAGAGTGGAGAGCCCTCGTTTTCCGCGGTCGTGGAGACCATGGCTAGCATGATCTCTGCTGGGGTTGCGCCTTTTGGTCCACACACTTCCACCCCAGCGGTAGTCACCTCTGTCTCCACCCCTGCTGTATTTTTCGAGAGCGTCGTGGCGTCTGTCCACACTTCTATGCCACCGACCTCTCTGGCCGCCTCGCTGCCATTTTTGCACTCTTCTTTCGCTGCTGCTGCCTCCACTTCTCACCAGTCTGTGCCCCGGACTCACACTGAGGCCAGGCCCACATTTGCGAGTGCAGCACCTTTCGCACCCTTCCCCGATGAGCCCGTCACATACGCGACCCGAGTACGCCAGCCACGCCCTGCACAGCCCTGCCCGGTGCGTCCCTCTGCACCACCTCCCCCTGACACTGTACTTCAGAGCATTCGTGCTCTAGAGGGGGCGGTGAGTGGCCTCAGAGGCGACCTTAGGACCCTGTCCTCCACCGTCTCTGCGATGGCTGGCCGCTTCGAGCTGCTACCACAGATTCATTACTGTCTCACCCAGGTTCTGGAGCGTCTCCCGCGCGTACCCCCACCCACCCAGCAGGTTCCCGCCCACACTTCCACACACACCCGACCTGCTACCACTTCCACACCCACACCCGCTCAGCGGCCTGTCCAGCCACCACCACCACCTCCGCCTCAGGACGGAGACGGTGCATCACCACCTTCCTAGGCACCCTTGATGTCATCGATTCCTTTTGCTATTGTGCTGCCCGTTTCTGCTGGGTCCTGATGCCTTTTTGTCCACCCCTTCCCCTCACTTATTTTGGGATTCTCTTTTTGATCATATCTTTATATATCTTTTCTGGGAGAGAGGGAGAGTTTTTGGTGCCACCTTTATATCTGTATCACTCCTATCTTTGCATGCATCATGTCCGCATCATATTTTTCATTTCTTTCTTTTTATCCTTTTATTTTCCTTTTTTTCATGCATGCATCCTCACCTGCCCCTCACATTTCTTGTCTCTCCGTGTGCCACACTTTGCACATTGAGGACACTGTGCCATTTAGCTTGGGGGAGTGAGTTCTCACGTTCTTTTTTGATTTGCCACCTTTATTTTTAGTTTTTCACACCATTCTTCGCTTTTGCACTTATCTTTTATCGTTTTTCTTTTATTTTGCCATGCATCACGTTTTTCTTATTTTTCCTGTGTGCCCCATTATAAATAGTTCTTTTTTTTCTTTTTTCCCTTTATCTTTATTTCTTTTTCATCTCATGCTAGAGATGACTTTTCTGTGATGATGATGATGTTGGATTTAGCTTACTCTATATGCATGCTATATTTGTCATGTCTTAGACTTTATTTCTGATATCATATGCTATGACTTGCCTTGCATCTAGAGATAGTAACCCACACTTTTGCCACATGAAAATGGATGAAGTTCTATTATTAGTTGAGTCTGAATATTCATATGTATGCTATCACAGAAAACACACCAAGATTCACGCATTGAATGCTTATATCTGGAGTACTGATTTCTTTTTCCTATATCACTTCTATATGCATGAATTGTGCACTTCACTTCAGGATGATTGAATGATGTTAGCTATGATAAATCTGGATTAGTTAGCTTTTTTGTGATCGAAACTGAGTAGATTAGATTACCCTGCTGAAGTTGTCGTGCATGTCTTATAGAGTGAACCGAGAGTTATATCTATTTCTTTCTCCACAAATCTTGAACATCATTTCTCTACTTTTATAATCATTGGTGAATCTCCCCTTAGCGATTCTATTTTATGGCATTTCCCCCGCTACTAATTCCCAGCTCCAAATCCCTTATTCTCTAAAGAAAAAATAATAATAATAAAAGAGAGAAGAATATTCTTGTATATCATTATCTCTCTTTGAGTTGGGATCGTTGTGTATACTTGCTATATAGAAAAAAAAGAGGAAAAATCCTCAATAAAAGATCCCATCTCACTTTCTTTCTTTCTTCTTTCTTCTTATTACATTTGGAGCTATATAAAAATGGGGATGTGAATATTTTTTATGCCACCACGCTTATAGATAAGCTTGGGGGAGGGGATCCATTGATGTGTGAGAGAGTGACTACTTGACGTTGCACGACAACCTAGGCTAAGTAATATTCTATACTCGGTGAGATTATTTTTAGTTTTACGAAATCCAGAAATCTAAGCCTAGCACTCATTTCATGAAATCCATACTTTTCTATTCTCCCTATTCTATAGTGTGATACTCTTATACTCCTGATAGAAAGCATTCAATTGAAAAGTGTGTGATCTGTGATTTGTATACCGCTTTAAATGATTCAGACGATGTTAATTTTAGAATTATTCCGTTTTTCATGATTATATCGTTGTTCGTGGGTTTTCCGTTTCTATTTGCAATATTATACTATGCTATCAGAATAAAATCTTTTGACATGAGTTTTTCATTCGGTGCATGCTATATGAGTAAGTGAAACCCCCATCCTGAGAAAATGATCTAGTAGCTTACCTCTTCGCTTCTTTCTCTCTTCTTTATTTTCATTTCGTTTTCCATTCTTCTCCGTTTTTCATTTTTTCATTTTTTCGCCATTTTCGTTTTCCAAATTCCACCGGGTTCGCCATTTACTTATCTTCCTCGAGGACGAGTAAGAGGCAAGCTTGGGGGATTTTGATCACTCCTTATTTTACACCTTTTTCCCGCATGTTCGCATGCCATTTAGATCGCCCAAATCATGTTTTTCACGATATATCGACGATATTGCGATGCTTTTCACGATTTGTTGTTTTTGTCGCATTTCAGGTGATTTGGCGTGATTTGGAGTGATCTCGAGATGCGCTTACTCCAGAGGGTCACCGACGACCTCCCCGAGGGGTATTTTGCTGTTGGAGAGGAGCGGAAGAAGAATGGACGTCGCAGGAGCGACGAGGAGGCCAAAATAAGCAGATTGGGCATGTTTAGTGTCCCACTCGGCCGAGTGGAGGAGCCACTCGGCCGACCAGCGAGACACCGCTCGGCCGACCAGATCAGACACGATTTACCTGTGCACTCGGCCGAGCGACGGAGACCACATCGGCCGAGTGAAGACATCACGTCCGCCCGAGTGGCGCCCAGACGAAGCCCTTCAAAAATCTCCAAGTTTCTGTTTTTCGGCTGCCTGAGCTTCAGAAGACCCACTCGGCCGAGTGGAGAATCCTGTCCGCCCGAGTACAATGAAGCCATCGGCCGAGTGACGACAACTCACTCGGCCGAGCCGCCCCCGAAGTAGAGACCCCTGAAGGCCCCGACTTACTGGAAAATTACAGGGTTTCTCACTTGGCCGAGCGACCTTTGTCACTCGGCCGAGTGCGACGCGCTGCCTGTAGCGAAAATTGCGGAAAACAGGCTGCGCAGTGGTATTTTGGTCACAGTTTTTGGACGATTTTGGGGGCTATTTAACCCCTGTTTTTACCCTAGTTTTGGAGAGCTTCTCCTTAGATTTTTTGCAGCTTTTTAGATTAGCTTTTTAGTTTTATTCTTGAGATTGGAGAGGAGAAAAAGTTTGATTTTTGTTGGATTAATTGAAGAACTCCATTGGTTTGTCTTTCTCTTCTCTAAAAATTCTATTTTTATTGCATATCTCAATATTGTGATGAATTCTATTGCTTATTTCATTGATTATTTTTGTGATCTTGCTATGAATTGTGAGTAGTCGCCACGTCTTGGGGCGTGGGGATGAACCCTACAAGCCCAACTTCATATTTGTGATGAATTAGTAGAAATCTTGCTAGAATTGATATCTAGGGATTAGGTTGGGATCAATTTACTACGGTTAGCTAGGAGTTCATACCGATCGGGATTTGCAAGAGATTGGATCCCGATTCGATAGGAAACCCTAGAAATCCGAATTGGGTTGGAATCGAATTTCCGTAGTATCGGTTTGCAAGAGATTGGACCGATACTAGGGTTTCCGGTTGCAATTCCGTGCCAATACCCGTTTGCAAGAGATTGGACGGGTAGGAACTATCCCAATCTAGATCGCGAGCCGAGTTTGCAAGAGATTGGGATCGGTGCACGATTGGACTATGATGTTGATCCTAATGCTAGCTTTCATAGGCTAGGGTTTGCAAGAGATTGGACCCAAACCTAGGATAGCTATAGACCGGCAACAGCGCGAGAGCGTGAGCTTGGTTCTACATTCAGTTGCAACTAGTCCATCCAAAATCTCTATCTAGCAATTTTGAAACCGACGAACCACATTTATGAGATACGGTGAGTAGCGGGGATTCCCCATTCCCTAGACGTTCTTTATTTGATTTGATATTTCCGCACTTTGTCTGACGATTGTGACAGGATCGCCAAAGGCAAATCTTTCTTCTTGAATAGCCAGGGTGATTGGAACAAGCACGGTCATTCATCCTCCCTGTGTTCGATATCCCGCTCGCTGCTACACCGTGCACTTGCGGTAAAACTACAACCGTTCTTTAGGGTTACGTCCCGGAGCGATCAATGCTCGTTTAGGTTTATGGACCGGGAGTGCCAGGTCACTCTCGGTATGATGAGAGCATTCTTTTCGTGGCCCGATATCCCTGGGGCCGACCGTGGTTACGCACCCACTCAAATTCCCCCACCTTCCTTCGATTCCCACGCTTTCTGGGCCCGGATCACGGGTTTACCAGCTGCCTTTGACCCTATTAGGGCCAAGGCCTCGGCCATCGTCCACCCCTGCCTCCGCATAGCTCAGCGCCTTATGGCGACTACCTTTTTGGCGAGGTATGAGCCTGGGACGATGTCCACGCCAGAGCTTTATATGCTCTATGCGATGACGCGCCCCAGAGTTCTAGCTAGGGAGAGTGACGAGCTGGTCCCCGCCGTCGTGATTGATATCGCGAGCTGGTTTTTGGACCGCATCATCGTATCGGTAGGCGCTCGCTCACCGATATGTTGCGGCGGTCTGATCACCCTGCTCACCCTGATGACCGGCGAGGACCTACCGGCCGATTTGCGTCGTTCTCCGGGCCCCACTTCACTGTCTATAGACGCCATGGCCCAGATGAAGATGCTTCGTCCGCACGGCCATCGGCACTGGGTTTGGTTGCACGGTCCCTACGGTGCTGATTACATGATCCTTCCAAGCCCAGCTCGGACATAGATAGCACCAGCACAGGTGGACTGGCTTCCGGCGATGGATCTCTTGATCCCCGTCGCCTACGTGCTTGAGGCCGAGGAGGCTGAGCAGGCCCACGCTGCACACGCTGCACCCGTTGACCCCGTGGCCCCTCAGCCTGTGCCTGATATTTCTGCTGCTCCTGACACCTCTGTCCACACTTCTTCCGGTGTCGGGAGTACACTTGCCGAGGCCACCACCACTCCCACCACAACTGGCCCTCTGTCCGTTGAGCCCCTTTGCTCCGCACTACCCGAGCGCCCACCTACTTTGGTTGAGAGCGGAGAGGCTTCTTTCGCTGCTGTCGTGGAGACCATGGCTAGTATGATCTCCGCTGGGATTTCACCTTTTGGACCCCACACTGCCTCCCCAGCGGCTGTCACTTCTGTCTCCACCGCAGCCGTACATTCTGAGAGTGTCGTGACGGATGTTCCCACGTCTGTGTCACTGACCTCTCTTGCCGCCTCGTCGTCGCTTTTATATTCCACTTCTGCTGCTGCTGCTTCCACCTCACACCAGCCTGCGCCCCAGCCTCGCACTGAGGCTAGGCCCCCACTTGTGAGCACAGCACCCTTCCTCCACATGCCTGCTGAGCCCATCCACTACACCACCCGAGTCCGCCAGCCCCGTCCTACACAGCACAGACACGTGCGTCCCTCTGCACCACCTCCCCCCGACACTGTACTTCAAAGCATTCATGCTCTCGAGGGGGCGGTGAGTGGCCTCAGAGGTGACCTCAGGACCATGTCTGCCACTGTCACCGCTATGGCCAGCCGCTTCGACCTACTTCTGGGCATTCACTATTGCCTCACTCAGATTGTCGATCAGCTTTCTCGTGTACCGACCATACCCACAACCACCCAGCAGACTGTTTCCCAGCCACCGCCACCTCCACCTCCACCTCAGGACGGAGACGGCACAGCACCACCAGCTTAGGCACCCTTGATGCCATTGATGTTTTTTGCCGTCATGCTGCCCGTCTCTGCTTGGTCCTGATGAATTTTACCCACCTCACCCTCCCCTCACTGTTTTTGGGTCCACATTTTGATCATATCTATCTTTATCATTTTTGGGAGAGAGGGAGAGACTTTTTGGTGTGACACTCTTATATCTGATTCACTCCTATATCTGCATGCATCATGTCCGCATCATATTTTCATTTTGTTATTTTTATTTCTTTTTCATCATGCATGCATCCTCACCTACCCCTCACATTACACGTCTCTCGGTGTGTCACACTTTGCACATTGAGGACACTGTGCACTTTAGCTTGGGGGAGTGAGTTCTCACGCTTTTTCGATTTACCACCTTTATTTTTAGTTTTTTCACGCCATTTTCCGCATTTGCACTCCCTTTCACCACTTTTTCTTTTTTACCATGCATCACGTTTTTCTTATTTTCTTTGTGTGCCGCATTGTAAATAGTTTTGTTTTCCTTTTTTATCTTTATTTCTTTCATCTCATGCTAGAGATGACTTTTCTGTGATGATGATGACGTGGAGTTAGCTTTCTCTATATGCATGTTATATTTGTCATGTCTTGGCTTTTATTTCGGATATCATATGCTGTGATCTGCCTTGCATTTAGAGATAGTAACCCACACTTTTTCCGTATGAAAATGGATGAAATTTTATTATTAGCTGAGTCTGAATATTCATATGTATGCTATCGTAGAAAACACACCAAGATTCACGCATTGAATGCTTATATCTGGAGTACCGTTTTATTTTCCTATATTACTTCTATTTGCATGATTTGTACACTTCACTTCAAGATGATTGAATGATGTTAGCTATGATAAATCTGGATTAGTTTTGCTTTTTTGTGATCGAAACTGAGTAGATTAGATTACCCTGCTGAAGTTGTCATGCACGTCTTATAGAGTGAACTGAGAGACATATTTATTTCTTTCTCCACATATCTTGAACATCAATTCTCTGTTTTAAAAATCATTGGTGAATCTCCCCTTAGCGATTCTAATATTTGGCATTTCCCCCGTTATTAAATTCCTAGCTCCAAATTTCCCAAAGCCAAAAAGAAAAAGAAAAATTCTTGTATATCCTTTTCTCTCTTTTGATTTGGGATCATTTGTGTATATATGCTATTAAAAAAAGAAAAAAAAAGAGAAAAGAAAAGAAAAAGATTTGAGAAAAAGAAAGGAAAAGAGAAAAGAGTCTCAATAAACGATCCCATCTCATATACTCTCTCTTTCTTCCCTCTTTTTGTTTTTATTTTTATTTTCTTTTGCATTTGGAGCTTCAAAAGAAATGGGGAATGTAAGTATAGTTTTGTATATGCCACCACGCTTATAGATAAGCTTGGGGGAGAGAATCCAATGATGTGTGAGAGAGTTACTACCTGACGGTGCATGACAACCTAGGCTAAGTAATATTCTATACTCGGTGAGATTGTTTTAGCATCACAAAATCCAGAAATCTACGCCTAGCACTCATTTCATGAAATCCACGCTTTTCTATTCTTTCTATTCTATTGCGTGATATTCTTATACTCCTCATAGAAAGCATTCAATTGAAAAGTGTGTGATCTGCGATATTGTATACCGCTTTAGATGGTTCAGACAATGTTAATCGTAGAATTATTCCATTTTTCATGATATATCAATATTCTTGGGTTTTCTATCTCTATTTGCATTATTATACTAAGATATCGAAATAAAAATCTTTGACATGTGTTTTACATTCGATGCATGCTATATGAGTAAGCAAAACCCACGTCCTGAGAAAAATGATCTAGCAGCTTCCCACTTCGCTTTCTTCTTTCTTCTTCGTTTTTCGTTTTCCGTTTTTCCATCGTTTTCATTTTCTAAATTCACCGGGTTCGCCTTTTACTTATCTTCCTCGAGGACGAGTAAGAGGTAAGCTCGGGGGATTTTGATCACTCCGTATTTTACACCTTTTTTCCCGCATGTTTGCATGCCATTTAGATCGCTCAAATCATGTTTTTCACGGTTTATCGACAAAATTGCGATACTTTTCACGATTTGTTGTTTTTGTCGTATTTCAGGAGATTTGGAGCGATTTGGAGTGTTCCGAGATACACCCACTCTGGAGTGTCACCGACGACTTCCATGAGGGGTATTTTGAGATTGGAGAGGAGCGGAAGAAGAAAGAACTTCGTAGGAGCGACGAGGAGGCAAAAATATGCAATTTGGGCATCTTCAGCACCTCACTCGGCCGAGTGGAGTCACTCGGCTGACCAACGAGACCCCGCTCGGCCGGCCAGATCAGACACGCTATCAGCGTGCACTCTGCCGAGCATCAGAAGCCGACTCGGCCGAGTGACGTATCCCGTCCGCCCGAGTGGCACTCAGACGTCGCCCATCAAAAACTCCCGACTTACTGTTTTTCGTCAGTCTGAGCATCAGAAGACCCACTCGGCCGAGAGGCAATTGCCGACCGCCCGAGTGAAGATGAGCCCATCGGCCGAGTAACGACAACTCACTCGGCCGAGTGATGCCTGAAGTGACGACCCCCAAGACCCCAGACTTACTGTAAATTCTCAGGGTCTATCACTCGGCCGAGCGACCTTTGTCACTCGGTCGAGTGAGCCGAGCGCCTGTAGCGGAAAACACGATTTTGAAGAGGCGCAGGGGCAGTTTGGTCACGAATTTCTGGGCAGTTTTGTGGGGTATTTAACCCCAGATTCTAACCTAGGTTAGAGAGCTTTTTCATTGCTTTTGGCAGCCTTTTTAGATTAGACTTTTTTAGAGTTAAATTCTTGTGATTGGAGAGGAGAGAAAAGGGGTATTTTGTTGGATTCTTTTGAAGCTACATTGGTTTGTCTCCCTCTCTATTAAAAATCCTATTTTTATTGCTATTTTGAATATTGCCATGAATTCTATTGCTAATTCAATTGATTGTTCTTCCATTTGCGATATGATTTATGAGTAGTCTTAACGTCTTAGGGCGTGTGGATGAACCCTACGAGCCCAATTTCTGATTTGTGACGATTTGGTAGAACTATTGCTAGAATTGATTAGGGCTAGTTTGGGATTGATATGATACGGATAGCTAGGTATTCATATCGATTGGGATTTGCAAGAGATTGGATCCCAATTCGATAGGAAACCCTAGAAATCCGAATTAGGTTGAAATTGAGTTTCCTTAGTATCGGTTTGCAAGAGATTGGACCGATACTAGGATCCTCGATTGCAATTCTATACTGATACCCGTTTGCAAGAGATTGGACGGGTAGGAACTATCCCAAACTAGGTCGTAGCCCGAGTTTGCACGAGAGTGGGCTCGGGATGCGATTGAACGATGACGTTGATCCTAATGCTAGCTTGCCTAGGCTAGGGTTTGCAAGAGATTGGACCCGAGCCTAGGTCTGCTATAGAACGGCAACAGCGCGAGAGCGTGAGCTAGGTTTTACATTCAGTTGCAACTAGTTCATCCGACATTCTACCCTAGCAATTGTGAAACCGATGAATCACAATAATGAGATACGGTGAGTAGCGGGGATTCCCTATTCCCTAGGCGTCTTTATTTGATTTTATATCTCTTTACATTGTTTGACGATTGTGACAACATCACCGAAAGGCAAATTCCCACTTTTCTGTCCCCATAGCTAGGTTGTTCGGAGAAGGCACTGTCATACGTCCTCCCTAAGTTCGATACCTGCTCACCGCTACACCGTGCGCTTGCGGTAAAACTACACGGTCGCTCTTTAGGGTGTACGCCCGGGCGCGATCAAGCTGGACAACGAAGCTAGACCTGTCACCCTGCCATGTCATCCATGCATTTTTGCCTGTCACATTTAATTTCCATATCTGTACGCTCTTTACTTTTGCTATGCCATGCCTGTCACATTTAATTTCCTTATCTGTACACACATTAATTGTACCCATGCCATGCCATGCATCCTGATGTCAATCCATGCTTGAATGTTGCATCCGTAGCACACGCTGCTTGTACTTGCTTGTTGAGGCTAGGCACATGCGTTACAGGCACAACCCTATGCCAAATACACTTCCTGGCTCGTGATCCAGAAGCGGGCTACATATGTTGGTCAAAAGCCAATGCCCGACTTGTTGAGGCTAGGCACCAGCGTTACAGGCACAACCCTATGCCAAATACACTTCCTGGCTCGTGATCCAGAAGCGGGCTACATGTGTTGGTCAAAAGCCAATGCCCGATTACACGTGGAGGGGTAGGGTTAAGCGACCACTCAGTGTAGAAGTGTGCCTGTACAGCCACTTCAGCTGTAAGATGTAAACTCTGTGCACGACGTGTTTACTTGACGTGTTTACTTGACGTGTTTACGTGACTTGTAAATCCTTGTGAATGTTAGTAGCTCTGCTACCCTTTCCATGTCATACTTGTTTCCAAGTCATACTTGTTGCACTCTCTTACTTGTTGCATTCGTACCTTAAACTACCATGTCATCGCATACTTTTAGAACTGCTAGGTTGTTTCACTTTCTTTTAGTTTCCTTGCACAAGTCTCTTGTAGACTTACTGACATGCGCCCTCGTCTCTTTTGGGTGTCACATGTTAGTTGCTGAGCCAGAGCCCGTTGCTGAGGACGGGGTGTTTGTTGATGTTGAGCCTGGGTCCACTGTTGATGTGGAGTTCGAGGACACCAGCGATCAGTCGTAGAGACTTCTTTCTGTTGCTTTCAGCTTAGTTCTTGTTAGGTTGTCAGTGCGTAGCACCTTTCCTTTTCTGTACTTTTGTTTCTGTTGGCCATGTTGGGCCTTTTAGACTCTTCTTTTTAGCCTGGTGGCTTTTCTGTGATGTTGGAATTTATTGTGGACATTCTGAGATAGAAATAATTTTATTTGTCTCTTTTCTTTATTATTATTTTTGTTCTGCTTTGCATTTGCAAGGACCTATACTTGGTTATTCCAGACGCTTTACAGACTGGAGCCTCACAGCTCCAAGTCTGAGCGGACTTCCCACGCCTCGCCTCCATTTTAGGGAAGCGGGTCGTGACAGGTTTTATTGGTGGCCCATGCAGGTCCCTCTTACAATTGCGAATTTTCGGAACAACGATAATAAAAATAGAATGTCCATTAAATAAATTAAAACATCCAAATCATAAGCCTTGAGTCTAATTTTATCGTCTCCTATGTCTTAAGGTGGCTGGTAGACGTGTCGCCTGAACATCTGTCTCAGCTTGTAGGGAATCCATTAGATAGGACTATAGTAAGACTTAGTTAGACGTCTGTGCTTGCTAGTTAGAGGTCCCTGATTGTTATCTAGACTCCTTGCTAGAAATTGATATAATCGTCTTAGGAGTTACCCTAGTGGTTCTTGCCTAGCTCTGACCATATTAGACTTCTAGAAATTCTTTAGTCGTTCGCTTGGGTTCATCGATTTTGGGCAAAGCCGGATGCAGTTCATTACAGTCTAGTTCCTTAGGTAGTCTTAGCGCTAAGTTTCCTAATCTTTAGTTGGTCGACCGTAGGAGTTCCCCGTAGAGTTTCATGAGTCATATCCTAGGCGTATTTTGTATAAGACCACGCGATCTTATTCTTGCCCTCGTTTCACGTAATCGCTTCATGGCGATTATCGTTAATCTTTCGAATTTTCTCCGTTGCAAATCTTGAATCCTTCAAAGTCAATTTTGATTTTTTTCCTTATTAAAAGTTTTCGCTCAGTTTAATTGTTGTTTTTTTAAAAAAAAACCTCTTCTTATTTATTTAATTCCTCACTATTCGATTGAGTTAAAATCCTTTCGTAGATTTTAGAGTCTATTGGTTGTAATTTTTAATTACTAGCTCGTAGCTATTTGCTAACCTATATTTCTCGCATTTTGGTTTTAAAACTTTATTACTATTTTGATAATTTGATATACCATCTTTTTCTAATCTACGAAAGTCATTTTAGCCATTTACCATACATACTTTAGAATATCTTCCAAGATAAATAGAACTTCAATTATTTTTATATATATCAGTTCTAGGTTCGTTGTACCCGTACCTTAAGATCTTTGTATAAATCAGTTTCCTTTGGCAAATCCGGGTTTCTCTAAAAGTATTTTCAATATTATTTATTTGAAATTTCTCTACAGTTTAAGACTTGGAAAACATTTAGCAAGAGTTTAAATTCTTTACACTATAGCTGATCTGATTTCATTCTTTGAACTTCGAAACTTTTGCCGAAATTATTAAATTACTACCGCATAATATTTTCTAACCTATGTCCTAACCTATGTCCTTAATGTTCGTGTGAATGTTTTACTTCTTCATTATAATAATTTTTCAATAAGCTAATAAACCAATTTTCTTATTATGTATATACGACTCAAACTTATTTCGAACAACTCATTTTATCGACCACCAATATTCTTCTATGCATAAGAGAACTCCAATTTTTGAGGTACGACCGGTTTTGTACTTTTCGTATTTTAACTTATATCTTTACACACTATCCTTCTTTTCCATCTAAACATTCACAATTATACCCTTGATTCACCTAACCAAGTTGTCTCCTTAGCTTCGTCCTATCTGAACTCGTGCTTTTCGATCTTTCCTTCGTTACGCTTTTGGCTTCGGGTTCTTTCCTATTGTTTAGCCATTATTGCTTGTCGTTGTTTGTGTCAAACTTATTATAATTTGGTGGGCCCATTAGTATAAGTTGGTATGTCGTGGTGGTGCATGCATATAGGTGGAGTGTGTGGACCCGTATGAGCGTGCTACCCTTAAGATATTAATAATTGACTCTTGTATTATGTATGTATAATCAGTGTTATTCATGATATATGTGTGAAGTTGTATATATGGTGGTGTTATTATATATGTACGGATAGCTATACCACTTTAGGGATGTCTGTATAGATATTGGAAAGTGTATTGGGGTATATACTAGTAGTGTAAGTAGCTTGAAGATACTTGGAGATGCTTGGTATATAATATATTAGTAAGTCGTGTGTATGTTAGGTGTAACGATAATAAGTGTACTTATAGTTAAGTGGGTAGGCCTATTATATGACCTATATGTTAGTACGTGTGAGTGTGTGCTCGTACGTAAATATGTAGTGTGCTTAGACGTAAGTAGTTATGTATTTGTTGCATGAGTATATATGTGATATACGTATGGTAGTAGGATTTAAAATTTTGATTGGTATTGCTTGCTTTTACGGGATGTTGTGTGCGTGTATACCATGATGTATACACGATTATTGTATATCTTAATTATGTATGGATAAGTAGATGTGTTGGTATACTAATTATAGGTAGATGGATATGGTGTGAATATATATGTTACATGTGTGTGACTATACGATGAATGCATGTATTAGGGAGGGTATTATAATTATACATGTGCTGATGTCTGTAATATTATTATGGTATATAAAGTGATCGAACTATGTGGGTGTTACCTGACTAAAATATAGTGTGATTGACATTACGGTATGTATATGGTTATGTTGGTAGATGTGTATACTTTGGAGCGGTATTGGTATTGGTATAGATACCGTGTTACGTATATAGAGTATTCTGTTATGTGTTTTGAGTCTCACTCAAGCTTGAGTGGGTATACTCTAAGTATATTGTTACATATGTCTGTGGTTGGCGTGTAGTACCATGAATATAGCGATGGATGATGTATGTATAGTGATAGGATTTTTGTGCTTGGTTGTGTTACGCACATGATTGTGGGTCGCAATACCAGTATATATTTATAGGTGTTGGTCTTGTGGAATAGTTATTTACTAAGGACTTGCCTGTGTGAACGTATGTGTGCTAGCTAAACTAGGTGTGTGGATGTGCTCAGTATAAGGTGGTATGATTGGTATATATGAATGAAATGTTAGCGTGTGTGGGTGCGCACCATGCACGGGTAAGTATGTGTTTAGTTATAGGTATTGGTGACTATGGTATGTGTGGCGTATCGTGAATATAGTTATAGGACCGTATGTGATGTGAATATATGGTGAAATATTTGCAAGCATTTGAATGACTATAAATTGTGAAATTATAGTAGTGGTGAATGTATCTTAGATATAATAACTTGATTTAAAAATGGTATGGTGTGATTACATGTGTTGATGTATTTGGTATTGGATGTATACTAGGAAATATTAGGGAGTAGTATACCCATGTTTGTTTTGTGCATAGGTAGTTATCTATGCGTGAAGTAATACGATTGTATTTGCTGGTGTGAACTATTTATTTGTTTGTGAGTTATGTACCATGGTATTTAATAAGTGTAAGGACCCTGTCTACGGGGAAAACACTAGAAGGTGGGTTGAATAGTGTTTATGCAAATTTAAAAGGAATTTAGCCAAATAAAATGCAATCCAACAAATAGTGCGGAATAGAAAAACAACCCAAAATGAAACACACGCAAACGCAGAGATTTTTCAAGGGTTCGGATTACCCAAGTCAACTCCCGACTTGTTCCCAGTAATCCTACGTCCCTACCACCAGGTTACCACCGGATACTCAAGTTAGAACCCTAACTTGAGGTTTCCTTAAAGCCCACTTGTAGCAACCCTACAAGTGCAATCGAATACAATCGATGTCCTTGACTCCCACAACCAGGGAGCAAGCAAAACCACTCTCACAACCGAGCACACAACTCAAATAACGAATGTTATGAAATAATGAAAACAACACTTACAACCACCTATGCCTTGAAGTAGAACTTGAAGGAGGAGTGTGATGTGTGTTGAAGAACTCTCTTGGAAGAGAGGAAAAAGCCCTTTCTCTTGACTGCACCAATTGCCTAGATGATCACTCTTTGGTTCTAGGTTGGAGAGCAAGAGAACAAGATTTGGAAATACTTAGGGCTTTGGATTTGAGAGCTTTGATCTTTGGAAATGAAAGCTTGAGAGATTTTGCAATTGAATGAGTAACCTTCCAATGGAACAGTAAAAGCTCTATTTATAGTTTTCTCAAATCCACAAAACAGATTAGGCAAAAACCCAATTGGAATCCGTGAGAAAAATCTCAACGGATAGAATCTGAACTCACGACAGTCGACTGTTGAACAATCCACAGTCGACTGTTGCACAGTCAGCAAGAGTAGGTGAGAATTCATAACGGTAACTTACCACGTGGACAGTCGACTGATGAAGCAAAGACAGTCGTCTGTTAAACCAACATGCGACTGTAATTTCTTCGACAGGCGACTGGTCGAGAGATGTGTAAGATAGACAAATACTGGAAATCTCACACGAAATAGGACAGACGACTGATTCAAGTAATACAGTCGACTGTTAATCAGAACAGGCGACTGTAAATCCTTAAACAGACGACTGTCAAAAGTAAGAGAAATTTCCAGAGAGCTGAGTCAAAGAAATGACTTACAAACAGGCGACTGTTGCAGCATAGACAGTCGACTGATCCAATAGACAGTCGACTGTATATACAGCATTAGTCGACTGGCCGTAAAAAGTCAGATCAAACAAAGTTTGGGCAAGGATAGACAGGTGACTGATTTACAAAACACAGTCGACTGTCATTTGGACAGGCGCCTGTGAATCGTTCATCAGTAGCCTGTGCGAAGTAATCAGAGAAGGCCCAAAACTATATTGTAATAGTCTGTGCATAACCGGCGACTGTAGAACAAAACACAGTCAACTGTTTTTGAGACAGGCGACTGTAAACTGTTCAGCAGTCGGCTGTTATAAACAATCCTAGCACAAACAATAAAGAATTGAATTGGGATCAAAGGACAATTGATCTAATGAAGTCATATGACTGAATGTAGATGTGTGTGAGTACTCCATCAAAGTTCTACTTCTAAGCTACATACTAGAAGAGATAAAAGAAAAATTACATTGACGAATAATCTCTTCTTTCCATCGTATGAGCTTGAAGTCTTTACGGAGCTTCAATCATCATCATCTACTATCATCCAATCCATGTCATTTGCCTTCAATGATGTTTGTGAGTCATCCATTGCTAGTAGATCTTCATAATTAGCTTAGGCAATGGATTAACTGCAAAATTGGGGATTAGTCACAAGTATTTATGTTTGCTCATCATTAACACCAAGTAGGGAGAAGTCCAATACTCAATATTCTCCCCCTTTTTGATGATGACAAACAAACATAAACAAAAAGATAAATAATTGTGCGCAATGAAAAACTTACTCCCCCTACATATATGCCAATCAAGTTAATCAACAAATATTAGAGCATCTACATATCAATTGAAGCAAATGAGTAAGATACATATGATTTTAAATCAAGAAATCTAGGAATTAAAATCCTTATTCATTGTAATCTTACTCCCCCTGAATCTAAGGCAACTTCAATCTTAGATTCAAGTGTTAGAACATACTTAGCACATACATTATGAATCGTGTATGTTTATTTCTCTCCTCCTATGGCATTATCCAAAAAGGTGGGAGCAAATAACAACAACAATAATAGTGCTAAATACGAACTAACAACAATCAAGGAGTATAAAGATATATCGAATCAAAACTCATAAAATCACATCATATACACATGTGAGTAATGGAATTGAAGTCCAATATCAACATTTTAGATATACGAAATGAAAATAATTTCAAAAATTTCATCACATCAGAGATATCATGAAATAACCAATATCAACTCCATATATTGTCTCAAAAGCACATCAAAGAGAGTATATCATACTTGGAGACAACATAACATACATCACACAGATAAGATAAACATTATAGCATAGTGTGACTCAAGATAAACAGCAACATCATATATAGATATATAGAAAATGAGTACATCAACGGATGGGCATCTACATGGCCATCACAAAAAGATACTTCATGATCAAGACAAAAAAAGTACATCATCATGACGACAGCAAAGTACATCATCATACATATATAGAGTCACTGACAACATCATCCAGACTAAAAACATCATCAGAGACCACTCAAATACTAAACCAAAAAAAATCTAGGACTGAGTGTCGTCAGGTGCTGTAGAGGAAGAAGGCTCTGGCATAGCAGGGGTATCCTCTGGATGAGGGTCAACAGCAGTAGCAGCAGCATCGACAGAAGCATCAGCAGCAGCAACACCAGCATCAGCAGCAGCAATACCAGTATCAGCAGCAGCAACAGTGACGATGGGCTGAGGAGGCTCATGCGGCTGAGGAGGGACAAATCGTCTCAGATGCTCAGGGAAGGTAATTCCCTGATGCAGGAAGGATATGTAGAGCAACTCATAAATACCAGACATCATCTGACGAAGAGAGCCAGAAGCAGGAGGAGCAGAGGAGGATGGCTGGTCAGCTGGAGGAAGAGTAGAGGAAGATGGAGCTGAAACTGATTTCCTCTTCTTCGATACAGACTGCAAGGCCGAAGAGGACTTTACCTTGGCAGCAGCATCTAGGAGAGGAGCAAACGGCATGGGCTCAAAAGGAGACAAATCAATGCCAAAATGACGAAAAACACGAGTAAGGAGTCTACCATATGGAATGTGAGACGAGGAGGACGTGAACTCGACCTTGTACATCCTATCAAGGAGGACACCGGCCCAGTTCACGGGCATTCCAGAGAAAATATCATACATACACTTCAGAATCTCCTGAGATGGCTGGTCAGACGATCTATACTGCAGCAGGATGTTGGACTTCACCACAAGGTGAACAACCCAACCCCTAGTCGAGAACATGGATGATCTAATCCCAGAATCTAGGGCTGAAGGTATCTCTCGAAACATATCCCGGAGGACAGACTGGTCAAGCTCATCAATCTCGGAGATGCAGATATCAGTGGGAAGGGAACCAACAGAGGGAATCCTAAGAATAGTCCCTAAGAGAGATGGAGTGATCTGAATGTGGGTTCCCTGAACGACAGTATCGAGAATGCCGGTAGACGAATACTCACCGCGAACGCGGTTCGCATAGAAGAGCTTCACCAGAAATGGATAGGCTCTGGGGGACTCGCTCTGAGAGAAGCGAAAAAGGTCGGCTAGGTGAGTAGCAGAAAGACTGTCAGAAAGCCTCTCAGCAGTGAAGGCGGGGAAAGCAATGTACCGCTCCCTAAGAAGCTTGATCCCTAGAAGAGAGTGATATTTTGCCAAGCAAAGATCATCTTGGCAAATAGGAACTAGGGGATCAGAAGGGGGTACAGAAGGAGATTCTTCTGCAGAACTCGAAGCAGAAGGAGAGTGATGAGGGTCCTCAGCAGCAGGCTCACTGATGTGAACACTGATTCGGGTTGAATATTGCATATTAAACCCCCCATTTATTCCTATTTTGTGTTCATATGATGCTTAATTGGTCTCTAATTCGTTCGTATTTTTAATATCATCAATTATTAGAGAAATTACTTGATTTATGCACAAAACAGGAATTCTATTGAGTATTTCTGCATTTTTATATTTTTCATGGCAAGGTCTCAATCTCACGGTTCCAACGACTATTTATTTGTATTTTTCTGAGATCTGTGCTAATTACTATGAATTTTTGAATGCAGAATACAATTTAAAATGAAGAAATAAAAAGAAAATTCGGCCGCACGAATCTTGGCGCACACGTGGCGTCGATCAGGCTGTCCCCGCTTCAATCCAATGACGCTGAGCAACCGGACGACGCGGCAAATCGATGGCCGTTGGATCTCGATCCAACGGCCCGCATCAGCGGCGCTCGAGAATTAAAAAGCGGGCGACGTGGGCTTTTATCGACCGTTCGATGCTGATCCAATGGTCTGCTGCGAAGGCTGACGAGCGGGCGACGTGGGCTTTTATCGACCGTCGGATGCTGATCCAACGGTCCAGACGAACGCCGATGCGGATTCGAATTTAGCAGCGCACGAATCTTAAAGCGCTACGTGGCGAGCGGAGGCGCGATCCCGCATGCGATGAGCGGTCGAGATTTGATCCGACTGCGGATCGGGTTAAAAATTGATAATGGGTGCGGTTTTGCACCCGTTAAGCGCCCCAAACCCGCAATGCCTATTATTTAAGCGTATTCTAGGGTTTTGGGGCGTATTCTGGCGTATTTTGGGACTTTTGGAGCGGCTACTGTGCGTATTTCTCCAGGGGAAAATTCTCAAAAATCCCAAAGGCTATTCTTCTACTTTCCAGGGAGTTTTGGGTTCTAAAGTGGAGATTTGGTGATAAATTCTTGAACTTATACCCCGTATTTGGTGTATTTCATTGTATTTTGGCTACTAAAACGATGTATTTGGCTATGAAATCTGATTTTCCTCGCACCATGCGTGGCTAATCTCCTTGTGCTATGGTTGTGAAGTAATTAGGAGTATGTAGTCGCTAAATTTCATGTCTTTAGCCCTATTATCATGTCAAAATTGCTCGTAACATTGATTTCTACAACGTATTTGTTGGGTATTTGCTTATTGTCGATATTGTTTACATCCCATATGGCTAGGCCCTGACAAGGCTAGCCAACTCATGTTCACTAATCTGAACTTATTGTTGCATTTATCGTTTAATGAAATCAATGTTGCTAGTGATACGTATACGGCTATTTTGACTAGTTTGTATCGATTCATCTTCCGATGCCTTCACGCCTTGACCGGGTGAAGCGTTGTGTGATATAAAAGACATGATATTTCAGCGATTATTAACTCCTAATGAACTCACAACCGTAGCACATCCACTTCATATGTGTTGGTGTTGACGTAGTTAGGGTGTCGTATTCATTGATTTCTATATCTTTTCGCCCTATTTGCACGTGATTAATTCTTTGGCACGCTTTTATATACTTGATCGCCATACTTTCCGACATTCTCGTGCCCTGACCGGACGAAACGTTGAGTTATAGGAAAGGTATTGATAATCATTGATTGCACACACCCTAACGAAATCAAACCCAACACATACTCCCCATACTTGTATCCCTACCAAAGTCACCGTAAATATCGTAAGATTTTCTTTTCTTATTCCAAACTCTTGATACTCTTGATTATACCTGATAGGTGGTTGGTTCTCATCGTATTATTATTCTTTACAGATTGACGTTCGTAGTCTTGCAGGTCAGTTGTCCCGCGGATTCGATACCTTGACTCACCAGGATATTACTTGCACGATCTCCTGCGCTTGGGAGTAGTTCTCACATCATTTGAGATGAGGCAAGTTTTTGGTGCCGTTGTCGGGGATAACAGTACTTGTAAGCTACGATTTCAGTTCGTTTGGAGGAACATTCGGTGAGATCCTTCCATCTTATAGTCTAGGATTTTTTTATTTTATTTTTTGTTTTCTCTTTAAAAAAATGGAGTATATGGAATACATGAAATTCTATTGCACGAATAATTTGTATGATGCAGAATATGATAAGGCACACAAACATAGGATGGAGAAGCTCAAGATTGTTAGTTTTAATCAGACTGATTGTGAAACTTTCTTTCAGGCTTGGAGGAGGTTCACAGACATAATTTCGAGCTATCCGCAGCATGGGTACACGAAGAAAGAGCTCATGGAGTCCTTCCTAGGTGGACTACGACCACAGCTGCAGGAGTTCCTGGGAGTCATGACACTGACAGAGGCGTGGAAGTACATGGAGTCTTTACAAGAGAACGAAGAAATCATGAAAGAGACTTTAGAGTGCGATTCAACGGAGCCTTCAAGCCTTGATCAAGGAGAGCAAAGCGTAGATGTACCTTTGCAACACTTGAAAGAGGAAATTCAACTGCTTATTCAGACACAGGAGGCCACGTCCCACCAATTCCAAGAGAAATTCCTCGCTCAGAGTTGACAGATTCAGCAATCTATTGAAAATCTTAAGCTGATTGCCACTTGCTTAGAAGAAAATAAATCTTTTGAAATTCAATTTCCAGAATCTAATGTGAGTTTATCTTCTATTGCAGGTATATCGAGCGAGCCATGTCACGATGAAGTCACGAATCAAAACATTGACATGACAGGAAGTGTGTGCAAAGTAGAAGATGAGCGAGCAATTTTGGATGAACATGAGGATAAGACGACTAGGGACATTGGTTTAAAGAATATCGCTATGGAGCCCGAACCATTCCCTTCCCCAGTTTTTTCCCAAAATCATTTACCCCTCTCCACATTGACTGAGCATCATGCCGAGAGTAGTGCATATCTTTCAGGGAGTATTCATCAACCTGCTTTAGATTACTTTACTTACTTTGATGACTACATTTGGAATATGTTTGTGGCAAAGAATTTTAAACTAATTTGGACTGACATAACTCGTCTCTTGCAGGACAATGGTAAACAACTTATAGAGATACTTGGAGTTGTGTTGCTGGGGTCCAATTTAGCCTTTGGAGGAAGAATAATCGCCGAGGAGCGCAAGGATCAAATTGAACAACTTCCACCACCATTAAAGATTCAGGATCCGCCATTTGAACACGGTGTGTTCTTTCCAGTAGCGTAGAATTTTATATGCTTTCTAGGATGCTTGCTTGAATAAACTCGTACCCCTTTCGACATTGAGGACAATGTCCATCTTTAGTTTGGGGGTGTGTATGAGACCTTAGGATTTTTTTTTCATAAGCATGGCATACGGAAAGAATGAACCACCAATCTCACCATTTTAAACTCCTTCGTATACCTCAAATGCGGGTGATTATGCGTTAATTGAGTTCTAAAAATTGCTTATGGCCTGAAATATTAATTTTTTTCTTCATGGAATTGCTCGTTAATATGCTATTCATGAAAATTTTCAATTGCCATGATTAATATCTCGAAATAGTTTGAGTTTATTTCATGCATGCTAATGTGATGAAAAAGCTTAAGTATACATGATTTATTAGAAAAGTCTTCAAGTTGAAGAGGAAATTTGGCCTTCGTTATTGATGTTTATGTTCGATTTATGGGTGTTGAGTTGCTTACGAAAAAAAAAGAAAAAAAAACTTGGCAAAAATTTAAAATGAATGAATTGAATAAGTGTGCCAATAAATAAATAACTTGGTTGGCTCGAGTAGTACAGTCCGAGGGGTCCTTCTTGTCCTAATGCCCTATGATCGTCTGATTTGGGAGCCATTGACCGGAAACTCACTCATTTGATGGAGCGATCCAAGTTATACATTTTTCCGCAAATGTTGCTTTATGCGCGTTACGCGGAACTAAAAAAGGGAAAAAGAAATGATGAATAAACTAATCAACTTAAATACCCATGTTTTGAATGATTGTTTTGACAGGCCAATTCCTTGGAAACAAGAAAACTAGTACATAACGACGTGTTATACTTTCGCTTGCGTAAAACGATGCTGGCATGTTCTTTATTCAAATTAAATTAGAGAAAATTTCATGTGATTGATCTTGTGCATGGATTATGTATATTGATGGTATAAATCATGTTGGAAAGCGTATTATTGAACCATGCCATAAGCAATTGATAGAATTATTATTTTACTAATCATCCGTATTCATCGCTCTTTTTGATAGGGACTAGCAAAACGCTAGTTGGGGGGTGTGATTCGGGTTGAATATTGCATATTAAACCCCCCATTTATTCCTATTTTGTGTTCATATGATGCTTAATTGGTCTCTAATTCGTTCGTATTTTTAATATCATCAATTATTAGAGAAATTACTTGATTTATGCACAAAACAGGAATTCTATTGAGTATTTCTGCATTTTTATATTTTTCATGTGAAGGTCTCAATCTCACGATTCCAACGACTATTTATTTGTATTTTTCTGAGATCTGTGCTAATTACTATGAATTTTTGAATGCAGAATACAATTTAAAATGAAGAAATAAAAAGAAAATTCGGCCGCACGAATCTTGGCGCACACATGGCGTCGATCAGGCCGTCCCCGCTTCAATCCAACGACGCTGAGTAACCGGACGACGTGGCAAATCGATGGCCGTTGGATCTCGATCCAACGGCCCGCATCAGCAGCGCTCGAGAATTAAACAGCAGGCGACGTGGGCTTTTATCGACCGTCCGATGCTGATCCAATGGTCCGCTGCGAAGGCTGACGAGCGGGCGATGTGGGCTTTTATCGACCGTCGGATGCTGATCCAACGGTCCAGACGAACGCCGATGCGGATTCGAATTTAGCAGCGCACGAATCTTAAAGCGCTACGTGGCGAGCGGAGGCGCGATCCCGCATGCGATGAGCGGTCGAGATTTGATCCGACTGCGGATCGGGTTAAAAATTGATAATGGGTGCGGTTTTGCACCCGTTAAGCGCCCCAAACCCGCAATGCCTATTATTTAAGCGTATTCTAGGGTTTTGGGGCGTATTCTGGCGTATTTTGGGACTTTTGGAGCGGCTACTGTGCGTATTTCTCCAGGGGAAAATTCTCAAAAATCCCAGAGGCTATTCTTCTACTTTCCAGGGAGTTTTGGGTTCTAAAGTGGAGATTTGGTGATAAATTCTTGAACTTATACCCCGTATTTGGTGTATTTCATTGTATTTTGGCTACTAAAACGATGTATTCGGCTATGAAATCTGATTTTCCTTGCACCATGCGTGGCTAATCTCCTTGTGCTATGGTTGTGAAGTAATTAGGAGTATGTAGTCGCTAAATTTCATGTCTTTAGCCCTATTATCATGTCAAAATTGCTCGTAACATTAATTTCTACAGCGTATTTGTTGGGTATTTGCTTATTGTCGATATTGTTTACATCACATATGGCTAGGCCCTGACAAGGCTAGCCAAATCATGTTCACTAATCTGAACTTATTGTTGCATTTATCGTTTAATGAAATCAATGTTTCTAGTGATACGTATACGGCTATTTTGACTAGTTTGTATCGATTCATCTTCCGACGCCTTCACGCCTTGACCGGGTGAAGCGTTGTGTGATATAAAAGACATGATATTTCAGCGATTATTAACTCCTAATGAACTCACAACCGTAGCACATCCACTTTATATGTGTTGGTGTTGACGTAGTTAGGGTGTCGTATTCATTGATTTCTATATCTTTTCGCCCTATTTGCACGTGATTAATTCTTTGGCACGCTTTTATATAATTGATCACCATACTTTCCGACGTTCTCGTGCCCTGACCGGACGAAACGTTGAGTTATAGTAAAGGTATTGATAATCATTGATTGCACACACCCTAACGAAATCAAACCCAACACATACTCCCCATACTTGTATCCCTACCAAAGTCACCGTAAATATCGTAAGATTTTCTTTTCTTATTCCAAACTCTTGATACTCTTGATTATACCTGATAGGTGGTTGATTCTTATCGTATTATTATTCTTTACAGATTGACGTTCGTAGTTTTGCAGGTCAGTTGTCCCGCGGATTCGATACCTGGACTCACCAGGATATTACTTGCACGATCTCCTGCGATTGGGAGTAGTTCTCACATCATTTGAGATGAGGCAAACACCAGTAGGCTTGCGCTGACGCGTGATCAGGGGTCGAGCTTCGGAAGAAGAAGCAGAAGGAGAGTAACCATGCGAAGAAGAATGCACGAGAGACTCAGCATGCTTGGTTCGGGCTTTGTGTGGCTTTGAGGTCTTAGCGACAAGTTTCCTAGGAGCCCTAGGTCGTTTAGGAGCAGCAACCTTGGCCTTACCCTTACCCTTGGATGCCATGGAAACAAGCAATCGAAGTAGGAAGGAATCGACAATAGATGAACTTGAAATTCAAGAAATTCGCACGAGATAAGAAGAACAAACCTAGTCGAAAGACGCTAGAAATCAACGACGACGAGAAATCGACTCACGAAGGAGGAGATCGACGGCGTAGGTTGACGAAATGAGTGGGAAGATGAAGCGGTTCAATCGGAGGAGAGAGAAGATCATGGCTGAAATGAAACGTCTCGCTCGAATATAAAAGTTGGGGAATTAATCTGGGCCGTTGGATCAATGAATCGACGGCTCAGATCAAAGCACTTGAACCGTCTCAACAGTAGACAGTCAACTGATGAACATAAGTCAGTCGACTGGATGAAGTGATAAAAATAAAGCTCAGAAAGAGGGGCAGTCGACTGGCAAGTAACATGCAGTTGCCTATCCGTTGGACAGTCGACTGTAAGGTACGCAGCAGTCGACTGGTCGAGAATCAATAAACTTCATCAAGAATACAGAGAGTTCTGTAGAAAAGTTGACAGAGAGTATAGTCGCCTGATGACTAGAATTCAGTCGCCTGTAAAAATAACAGTCGACTGTAAAACAGTCATCAGTCAGCTGTGTGAAAGATACAAATTCTCAGACTGAGGAGATAGAGTAGGGCAGTCGACTGTCGAAGGAAAGATAGTCGTCTGTCCTGGTCCAAAAATGCACAGTGAGATAGAATTCCAGAGAATAAGAACACTCACCCTAGGACCTATACTCTAATCACAAATACATCGTAAACAATGAAAAAAATAAATCCATTAAAACACGACTCACTCCAATCAATCTCAAAAACTCATAAAATCAATTAAGTCACAATTGCCTTTCTTAATCACATATATAATAAAGCACATGAAGATAGGCAACAAAATGATATGAGCTCAAAAAGGAGTTATAACATGAAAGTTTGAGCTTCTAGATTTCAGATTCACCCATAATTCCCAATTCTCCACGCAACCTCACAAATGAATCTTCTTTAAGAGGTTTAGTGAAGATATCAGCAATTTGTTTTTGGGTTTCAATGTACTCTAAGATGATGTCCTTCTTAGCTACATGATCATTTATAAAATGGTGTCTCATGTCTATGTGTTTGGTACGATAGTGGTGTACCGGATTCTTGGAAAGACAAATAGCACTTTGATTATCAACCATGATAGGGCAAGTATCACAATTGACACCATAGTCACTAAGAGTGTGTCTCATCCAAATAACTTGTGCACATGCAAGACCCACGGCAATATATTCCGCTTCAGTCGTGGACAATGACACCGAAATCTGTTTCTTAGAAAACCAAGAAACTAAGGAATTTCCTAAGAAATGGCAAGTGCCACTAGTACTTTTCCTGTCGGACTTGCATCCGGTAAAGTCGGCATCACTATATGAGATTAATTCATATGTGCTAGACTTAGGGTAAAGTAACCCATAATCTAGAGATTGATTGAGATAACAAAATATTCGTTTAACTGCAATCAAGTGTGACTCCTTAGGTCTTGCTTGATATCTAGCACAAAGGCATACGAAAAACATGATATCGGGCCTACTAGCGGTTAAGTAAAGTAAGCTACCGATCATACATCGATATAGACGAACGTCTACATCTTTTCCGCTTTCATCCTTGTGTAGATGGGTAGTAGTACTCATGGGAGTCCTTTTGCTCGAAGACGATTTCATCCCGAATCGCTTAATAAGCTCCCCTGTGTACTTTGTCTGATGTATGAATGTGCCATTCTCCATTTGTCAAATTTGCAATCCAAGGAAGTAGGTGAGCTCTGTTGAGTATTGATTCCCCGGATTTGGTTTTGGATGATGAGCAAACATAAATACAGTGAACTAACTATTTGTGAGCGCAATTATGGAGATCGTCGCCAAAAGAATACGAACATCCAAAGCGACGTCTTAAGACTTCTCAATACACGTGATCGTGTGCCTGAAGCTTCGTTGAAGCTCTAGGAGCAATATTGAAGTCAAGAAGAATGAAGATTGAAGCTTCGAAGACGGTTCGTCATGTATTATTTATTGTCTTCTAGCTTCATATATTAGAATGTTAAGCCTTGAGTAGGACTTACATTATTATCTTCTTTTTGCTCATATCTTAGAGCTAAGATTATCATAGAAGCCATTAGAAACTTTCCCGAAGCCTATCACTTCTTCCCTCGGCTTCTAGTGCATGTTAGTTGGTTCAAGTAGAAGAACCAACCGACTAGATGACGATCTAGTCGGTCGGCAATTCCTCTTGAACCGACTAGAATGCCTTACTCATTTCAGCTCATTCACTGTTGATCAATTAGTCGGTCAAAGAAGAGTCACCGACCAACTAGATGACGATCTAGTCGGTTAAGAATCCTTCTTAGACCGACTAGTTATCATTGCCTGATTTCAGCCCGAGCTACTGTTTACAGTTAGTCGGTCAAAGCACAACGATCGACCGACTAGTTGAGAAACTAGTCGGTTGGAAGTTGTTCTTAAACCGACTAGCTGTCTTTGTTTCCAGCCTATTGTTTTTCTTTCTTAGTCGGTCAAAGAACACTCACCGACCGACTAGATGATGATCTAGTCGGTTGGCAAGTCTTATTGGACCGACTAGTTCATTTTGCCTGGAACTTCATCTTTTGGCTGTCGAGCTGTTAGTCGGTTCATGTTGAATCACCGACCGACTAGTTGATGAACTAGTCGTCCAGTGATCCTTCTTTGACCGACTAGTCTGCTTCAGAATAGAGCCGTTGGAGCTTTAATTGAAACGTTTTTCTCTCTCTTTCCTCTATCCTATATATACTTGGAGGGGTTCTTTCATTGTATTCAAGGCTGCCATTTTAGAGATTTAGAGAAATCAAAGAGAAGCTATTCAACTCCATTCTAAAAGCTTTCTCTTCCTCACAAGAATCTGTTCCTCAATTCTTTGAGCCATTTCCTCAAGAGAGATTCTCTCCATTGTGAGCCTTCCAAGCCAAGAGCTTGATCCAAAGTCACCATCCTCCATCATAGCATTCGATCGGTGATCTTATTGGTGGAGATTCGGTTTGGTGACATTCTCTCCTCAAAATCCCTCTTTGCCCTAATTTGGTAAGTATACTCAAGGCATAGGATTTTGTGGTAAGTGTTTCTTTATTTCATCGTATTTGATATTTAAGATTGTCTCTCGGTTGTGAGAGAGGGTGTGATCCCAGTTTGTGGGAGTCACATGTCATTTGTATGATTTGGTCTTGTGAAGGTTTTTCACAAGAATTTCATAGTGCTAAATCTTGAGTTAGGGTTTCTAACTCAAGTATCCGGAGGGGATCCGGGTGGTTGGGACGTAGGATCACCGGGAACAAGTCGGGGAGACTTGGGTGGATCCGAACCCGTTACATGTTTTGTTTGTGTTTGACTATCTCTTGTTGATTGTTGTTTATTCCGCATTGTCATTTGTTTCTTGCACAATAATTAGGAATAACTATCTTGATTATTTTAAAGTACTATTCACCCCCCCCTCTAGTACATGTGCAGTAGCTTCACAGGGCACTACAATTGGTATCAGAGCCAAGGTTAAAGCTACAAGTTCAAAGCTATGACAAACAACGACTACAGCGTCTTCAAGGATCGTCAAGGAGCTTCTTCAGTTTTGGAAGGGCAATCCTCATCTAGGCCTCCCTCCTTCAATGGTACCAACTATGGGTACTGGAAATGCCGGATGGAAACCTTCCTCCGGAGCGCCTCACTTTGGAGAGCCACGATGAAGGAGTATGTCGAGCCCGAAGAAGAAGATTTCACGAAGTGGACTCCCGCGGAGGTCGCCACGGAGGTAAGCAATGCAAAGGCAATGAATGCATTGCAATGCGCATTGGAGCCCGAGGACTTCAATAATATATGCACATGTAAGAGTGCATATCAAATATGGAACTCCCTCCTCATCTTGCATAAAGGGACGAGTAGGGTAAGAGATTCTAAACTCGTAGTTGTTAATAAAGATTTCGAACTATTTCATATGCAACAGGGTGAGAAGATGAAGGAGTATTATGCTCGCTTCGTCGACATCACAAACGAGTTGGAAGCTCTTGGGAAAACCTACACCCAAAATGAGAAAGTCTCAAAGATCATCGATGGACTTCCTTCTTGTTGGGAAAAGCGTACCTTCGCCATCGAGGAAGGTAATGATATGAAAACATATACTGTCGTGTAACTAATGGGTACCTTGATGACTTATGAGGTACGCAAGGACAGTAAGCTCATGATGAAAGAAAAGATGAAGTCACACTTGAAGCAAGACGATCCAAAGAAAAGGGCGATTGCGTACAAGGCCGCTCCATCTACCGATGATGAAGAATCGGAAGAAGAATCGGAAGAAGAGTTGGACATGGAAGCTTTGGCCGATTTGGCAAAGAAGTTCGACCGATTCTTCCGCCAAGGTAAGTTGAAGAGTAAATCAAAATTTATTTCGACTAATGCTTCTACTCCCGTGTGTTATTAATGCAATAAGTCAGGACATATTAAGCCGGATTGTCCTCTAAACAAACACAAGGAGAAATGGAAGGCATCCAATCACGACAAGTCGAGAGGGCACAAGAAAGGACTTGTCGGCACATTCACCGACTCCGAAGAGGACTCCTCAAGTGGAGAGTCGGATGATGAACGTGTGGAGAAAGCACACACGTGCTTCATGGGAAAAGAGGAACGTGATCAAGAGACCTCCTCTGATGAAAGCGGGGATGAAAGCGAGGATGAAGGCGGTGAGGTAACAATGGACGAACTTAGAATAGCTAATGAACAACTTTGGAGTAAGTTTTCTAATTTAGCTACTAGATTTATTAAAACTAAAAATGAGTTAGATAGTCTTACAACCTCGCCTAAACCTATCATCGTCAACAATGACACCGTTATTGAAAGGTTGAGAAATGAGATTGTAAATCTCAAATCTCAACTTGAGCATGTTCATATTGAGGACTCGGATGAACATGTGATAGCAGATTTGACGTCTCAAAACTCAACTTTGAGTATTGAGAATAAAAATCTCAGATCACGTGTTTGCGCACTCACATCGCAAGTGTCCACCTTGGATGCTTCGATGTGTTCTCTCACTGAGAAGTATGAGTGCACATTAGGCCGAATTCATGAATTCAATAAAGGTAAGGGCCATTTGGATAATATCCTAAATGACGTACTTCCTGCCAATCACCACATTGGCTTGGGGTGTAAGATGGGAGACTCATCCAAATCGGCCACGACCTTTGTTAGGCCATCTTCCGAAGCTTCTACTAGTGGGAGTAAACACTTCATGGGTAGTTCTTCTACCAATGGTGCTTCCACTAGGTACACACCCCCATTTGGAAAGAAACCCACTTTGGGTGGACCTCCAAAGAAGGGTCATGCTTTCTTGTATACCATGCCACATAGGAACACACATCCTACTCCATATGTTAGCACATATGATAATTTTTATGCTCCGCATCCACGAGCACGTGCACACCATGTGAGACACACTCATGCACGTGTTCCTCCACATGCATATGTTCACCAACATCATTATATGAATAATTATCATCATGTACCATTGCATCATATGCCATATGCTTATCCACGACATGCATCACATAGAAATCAACAACGTATGCATGTTCCCAATAGGATTAGGACTCCCAAGACATACACTATTTGGGGTCCGAAGAACACAAGCATGTATAATAAGGATGTGTATGTGCAATCGTATATTAATGACATTATTTTGAATGATGATTATGTTGGGAAATCACGGTCCTCGTGGACTTGGTTTCCGAAGGGTTAGTTTCCTTTGACCCTTCATTGCTTGGTACCATAAGTTTAATTTCATTTTATGGGTACCAACACAATTGTGTTAAGAATTGGTTTATTTTTTCTATGTGCATGTTTATTTGAATTTAGTTAGGATATGGGTTACATTTAATTTCGCTAAATTTATTGCCTAACCCATAGGATCCAAAAAGATATTTGGATACCAAAATGATATGTTCACTAGGTTCAATCTACCAACCCTACCAACTCATTGATTTGCAAAGTTTTTTTTCATTCAAATGGAGTTGATGGTGCTTTAGTGATGCACCAAAGTAGGGGGAGCTTAATGTTGTAAGAATATTCTTACATTTGATATACATTTGGTATCCATGTGTGTTGATTGCATATATTGTTAGAATATCTACGTTGGTATCATTTTGTTTCAATTAGTATGCTAGAATTGTGTATGCCATAGATTTATGATGTTATATCTATGTTTGACATAACACTTTTTGCATGTTACTCTTGGTATCATATTTGCTACATTTGGTCTTCACATTGGATTTTTGTCTCTGATGTTGATTTCGTCGCTCGTCGGTTAACTTGGTTAAATAGAATTCTTTCTATGGAAACATAGAATTGTTTTCCATGTACTATTTAACTAAGAATGTTGATATTGGAGAGTATGTTCCATAACTCAATAAGTGAAATTAATTTGAGTTTTGGATATTTCGATTTTTGCCTATGGTTTGATGATTTCGTATTTCAATTTTCGCCTATGGTTTGATGATTTCGTATTTCGATTTTCGCCTATGGTTTGATGATTTCATATTTCGATTTTCGCCTATGGCTTGATGGTTTCGTTTTTCGATTTTCGACTATGGTCAAGTTGGAACGCTTTGATTTTCTTCGGTATTTTACATTTGGTATTTTACTTTGGACTGTGGTCGTATTCTTAGACTCTCTTGCTTTTATTTCTTAGCCATTGTAATCTTGTCATTGATCTCCTCCCACTCTTTTTGCTAATGCCAAAGGGGGAGAGAATTAATAATAATGACAATGTGCTAATTGATATCAAAGCAATTTACCATGAATCTAATTTGATATGTTAGATTCAGGGGGAGTTAAGATATAATTTGGATTAAGAGGTCCTAAATTGCAATAATAGGATTCATACTTTATATCTCCCTCGCCTGCTTGATGCATATATTATTGTTTAATATGGAACTAACGTGTCATCAATGCAGGGGGAGTAAGTAAATTTCTTTTGAATCATTATTATTGACTATTATTTATGTTGGTTTGTCATCACCAAAAAGGGGGAGAATGTTGAGTATTGATTCCCCGGATTTGGTTTGGATGATGAGCAAACATAAATACAGTGAACTAACTGTTTGTGAGCGCAGTTATGGAGATCTTCGCCAAAAGAATACGAACATCCAAAGCGACGTCTCAAGACTTCTCAATACGCGTGATCGTGTGACTGAAGCTTCGTTGAAGCTCTAGGAGCAATATTGAAGTCAAGAAGAATGAAGATTGAAGCTTCGAAGATAGTTCGTCATGTATTATTTATTGTCTTCTAGCTTCATAGATTAGAATGTTAAGCCTTGAGTAGGACTTACATTATTATCTTCTTTTCGCTCATATCTTATAGCTAGGATTATCATAGAAGCCATTAGAAACTTTCCTGAAGCCTATCGCTTCTTCCCTCGGCTTCTAGTGCATGTTAGTTGGTTCAAGTAGAAGAACCAACCGACTAGATAACGATCTAGTCGATCGGCAATTCCTCTTGAACCGACTAGAATGCCTTGCTCATTTCAGCTCATTCCATGTTGATCAATTATTCGGTCAAAGAAGAGTCACTGACCGACTAGATGACGATCTAGTCGGTTAGGAATCCTTCTTAGACCGACTAGTTATCATTGCCTGATTTCAGCCTGAGCTACTGTTTACAGTTAGTCGGTCAAAGCACAACGACCGACCGACTAGTTGAGAAACTAGTCGGTTGGAAGTTGTTCTTAAACCGACTAGCTGTCTTGTTTCCAGCATATTGTTTTTCTCTCTTAGTCGGTCAAAGAACACTCACCGATCGACTAGATGATGATCTAGTCGGTTAGAAAGTCTTCTTAGATCGACTAGTTCATTTTGCCTGGAACTTCATCTTTTGGCTGTTGAGCTGTTAGTCGGTTCATGTTGAATCACCGACCGACTAGTTGATGAACTAGTCGGTCAGTGATCCTTCTTTGACCGACTAGTCTGCTTCAGAATAGAGCCGTTGGAGCTTTAATTGAAACGTTTTTCTCTCTCTCTTTCCTCTATCCTATATATACTTGGAGGGGTTCTTTCCTTGTATTCAAGGCTGCCATTTTAGAGATTTAGAGAAATCAAAGAGAAGCTATTCAACTCCATTCTAAAAGCTTTCTCTTCCTCACAAGAATCTCTCCCTCAATTCTTTGAGCCATTTCCTCAAGAGAGATTCTCTCCATTGTGAGCCTTCCAAGCCAAGAGCTTGATCCAAAGTCACCATCCTCCATCATAGCATTCGATCGGTGATCTTATTGGTGGAGATTCGGTTTGGTGACATTCTCTCGTCAAAATCCCTCTTTGCCCTAATTTGGTAAGTATACTCAAGGCATAAGATTTTGTGGTAAGTGTTTCTTTATTTCATCGTATTTGATATTTAAGATTGTCTCTCGGTTGTGAGAGAGGGTGTGATCCCGATTTGTGGGAGTCACATGCCATTTGTATGATTTGGTCTTGTGAAGGTTTTTCACAAGAATTTCATAGTGCTAATTCTTGAGTTAGGGTTTCTAACTCAAGTATCCGGTAACAAGTCGGGGAGACTTGGGTGGATCCGAACCCGTTACATGTTTTGTTTGCGTTTGACTATCTCTTGTTGATTGTTGTTTATTCCGCATTGTTGTTTGTTTCTTGCACAATAATTAGGAATAACTATCTTGATTATTTTAAAGTACTATTCACCCCCCCTCTAGTACATGTTCAGTAGCTTCACAGGGCACTACAAGCTCTCCCATGTGGCTCATCTCAAACTCGTCCTTCATAGACTTGGAAAATTCTTGACAAAGATTAAAGTTAGTAGAACCGAAAATAATATCGTCTACATAAACTTGAATCAAAAGAATGTCATTTTCATAATCTTTAATGAAGAGTGTAGAATCAACTTCTCCCATTTTAAAACCTAAATTCAAAAGAAATGTCTTAAGTCGATCATACCAAGCTCTAGGAGCTTGTCTCAACCCATACAACGCTTTCTTAAGTTTGAAAACATGGTTTGGAAATTTTTCATGAATAAAACCGGGAGGTTGAGAAACATAAACTTCTTCATTGACAAACCCATTTAAAAATGCACTTTTGACATCCATTTGAAATAGTTTAAAATTCTTATGGGATTGAAAAGATAAAAGCAACCTAATAGCTTCTAATCTAGCTACGGGGGCAAAATATTCTTCGAAATCAATACCTTCCTCTTGCCGGTAGCCTTGAGCTACTAACCTTGCTTTGTTCCGTTTGTTTACCTCGTTTTCATCCGTCTTGTTCTTGAAGATCCATTTGGTCCCAATTACTTGGTGACCACTTGGAAGAGGTACGAGTTCCCAAACTTCGTTTCTCTCGAATTGCATTAGTTCTTCTTCCATTGCCACTATCCAAGAGCTATCCTAACAAGCTTCCTGGATGTTCTTTGGCTCAATGGTAGAGACAAATGCGCAATGAGAGAATTCTTCAATTCTCGATCTCGTTCGAACACCCACACCAATATCTCCAATTATTTGGTTATGGGGATGGTTATGAACGGTCGGATAAGCTTTGGGTATACCTGTATCACTAGGAACAACTTCAACAACTTCGTTAGAAGTGTTAGTCTCAATAATAGATCATTAATCTTAACATTATTAAGAGAATCACAAAGAATATCTACATTATCATCATCAACATGAGGAAAATCAAAATCTTCATAAAAAGATACGTGAAGTGATTCCTCAATCTTTGAAGAAGTTTTGTTGTATATCCGGTAGGCTTTGCTATGTGTGGAATATCCAACAAAAATTCCTTCATCAGATCTTGGCTCAAATTTGTCTAAATTACCAAATGTGTTCTTTATAAAACATTTTGAACCAAAAACACGAAAATATTTTACTTGAGGCTTTTTATCATAAAACAACTCAAAACAAGTTTTGTTCGTTCGGGGTCTCACTAGGATCCTATTGAGCACATAACATGCCGTGTGCACCGCTTCTGCCCAAAATTGTAGTCCCAAATGACTATCATGGAGCATAGTGCAAGCACACTCAATGAGAGTCCTATTCTTTCTTTCTACAACACCATTTTGTGGTGGTGCACGAGGAAAGGAAAAGTTATGAGTTATCCCGGAGTCATCACAAAACTTAGTAAAAGACTCATTCTCAAATTCTCCTCCATGATCACTACGAATAGTGATAATGGTGGATCCTAAAAGATTCTGAATATTCTTTGCAAATTTGGTAAACTCTTCATAAGCTTCATTCTTATTAGTTAAGAATGAAACCCAAGTAAATCTAGAAAAGTCGTCAACGACAACTAATCCATAATGAGCATTACCTAAAGAAGCGGTTCTAGTTGGCCCAAATAAATCTAGATGAAGAAGTTCTAGGGGCCTCTTAGAAGTAATCCCTTCTTTAAGCTTAAATGAAGATTTACTTAGTTTACCTCTTTGACATGAATCACAAAAGTTTTTCTTATTAAAAACAATCTTAGGAAAACCTTTGACTAGATCATGCTTAGCTAACTTATATAAGTGCTTGAAGTGAACATGATCAAAAACGGCGACGCCATAATAGTTGTTCACTTGTGTTAGCAACTAAGCAATGTTCTACGGTTTTAGGCAAGCTCAAATAATAAATATTTTTACGCCTAATACCGGAAAATAAAACATTTGAATCACAATCAACAATAGTACACAATCCTTCTCCAAAGTTAACCTTGTAACCTTTGTCACAAAGTTGACTAATGGAAATGAGATTGTGACACAAACCATTAACAAGATAAACATTAGTAATTAAGGGTTTTGAAGGATTATCAACGATACCTACTCCAATGATGGTTCCCTTTTGATTACCTCCAAAAGTGACCGTTGCACCATCCTTGATGCTAATCACTTCGGAGAGCAATGAGGGATCTCCCGTCATATGTTTGGAGCAACCGCTATCAAGAATCCATCCTTTCCCTTTAGAGCTAATAAGACATTTATTGCTCTTCTTCTTTATCTTGGGTACCTATATAATATACCATAAGCTTATGGTACCCAATGTTTGTTCGGTCCAATGGGATTAGCCCTTTGGAAGCCAAGTCCAAGTGGACTTCCGCTTCCCAACATAATTACTATTTCTAATCACATCATGAAAATAGGAATCAACATAAGCATTCCTATCATTTAGGCTAGTGTTCTTAGGACCCCAAATAGAGTAAATCTTCGGAGTCCTATTCCTAGTTGCATGCATATGTGTTGGATTTCTATGTGGTGCATGCTTCTCAGGAACATGATTTCTAGCATAGAGATGTGGTGGAGGATATGCATTGTACATTCTACGATGATATGTATGCTTGGGAACATGCATATTATATGAAGCATATGGATCATGCATGACATGTGGAGGATGAGCATACATTAAGGAATGATGGGTATGAGCATACAGATGTATAGGAGCACGTACATGAGTATTTCTCATGTGTGTTTGTGTACGTGTCCGTGGGTGCGGAGCATAGAATGTGTCATGATTATCCACTCGTGAAGTAGGATGTTTCCTACGTGTATGAGTGTTAGTGTACATATAAGCATGGCCTTTCTTTTGGTTTCCACCCTTAGTGGGTTTCTTGCCAAAAGGAAGAGAAGGTGATGTGGTGACATTCTTGGTAGGATTGCTACCTATAGTGTCTTTGACACCACTTGTGGATGCACCGGAGGAAGGCCTCACAAAATCTATAGTGACACCATTATAGGAGGTGCGCATTGGATGCATTCGCTTTTACAAATCCAAGGCCAACACGATGTGTGGCCGGAAATTGGTTTGCAAGCAAATCATCCAATTGTCCTTTTCCCTTATTGAATCTCATAATACGGGAGATCATGAGCTCATATTTCTCCTTTAAAGAAGAAATGTTGGTATCCAAGGTGGACACCCATGCTTTGAGCTCGTGCACTTGGGTTTTAAGAGAATCATTCTCTAAACCCAATTGTGGGTGACGTGTAACTAGATCACTATTATCCTTAGGATGTGTTTGATCTAGTTGAGATTTGAGGAAATTCACCTCATCTCTCAATGTGACATTTTGAGAAGCTAAGTTCGCTTTCTCAAGAGTTAAAGTATCAACAATGGTGTCATTGTTGATAATGCATGGAATGGATGACTTGCTAACATTTGATTTCTTTAAGCTAGTGTATCTAAGATTAAAGATTGGTATTTAGCAAATATTTCTTCATTAGCAATACGAAGTTCATCCATTGTTACCTCGTTATCATCTGTGTCGGAGTCACTCTCATCCGAGAGTGGGTCTTCTAGTGCCATGAAACACATGTGGGCGCTCTCACCCTTCTCATCATCAGAATCGCTTGATGAGTCATCACTTGAGTCATCGAAGGTACCTACGAGTCCTTTCTTCTTGTCTCTCTTGTTCTTATCGGACTTGTGGTACTTCGGTGCCTTCCACTTTTCTTTGTTGTTTAGCATTGGGCAATCCCTCTTGATGTGCCCTGGCTTATTACACTTATAACAAAGAGAGGAAGTAGCATTAGTAGACTCAAAACGTTTGGTTGAGGGAAATTTACCTTTGCGGAAGAAGCGTTGGAACTTCTTCGCCATTTGGGCCATTTCACCCAAATCCATCTCGTTCTCGAATTCCTCACTATCGGAGGATGATGAATTGGCGTTGAATGCCAAAGCTTTCTTCTTGGCCTCCGAGGGATTCATCATGGCTCGAATCTTCAATCGGTTCTCCCGTCTTACTTCGTAAGACATAAGAGTCCCGATGAGATTCACCATGGTGTAGTTCTTCAAGTCATTGACCTCCTCGATGGCGATTGCTCTTCTTTCCCATTTGGAGGTCATCCCCATAATGATCTTCCTTACCTTTTCAGGTTCGGTGTAGATTTGGCCAAGGGCTTCCAATTCATTCGTGATGTCGGTAAAGCGTCCGTACATCGATGCAATGCTCTCATTATCCTACATATGAAACAAATCGAAGTTTTGCACGACAACATATAACTTTGAAAGCTTTACCTTGTTCGTTCCCTCGTGGGTAACGATGAGATGGTTCCAAATTTGATATGCACTCTTACATGTGCATATCTTGTTGAACTCATTCGGGTCCAATGCACAATGAAGAGCGTTCATTGCTTTAGCGTTGTTGACTTCGGCGGACTTCTCGGAAGTCGTCCATTTCTCGAAATCCTCTTCGGCGGGCTCGACGTACTCCTTGTGGAGAGTTCTCCAAAGTGAAGCACTCCTAAGGAATGTCTCCATCCTACACTTCCAATAGCCAAAATTAGTACCATTGAAACGTGGAGGACGTACCGTAGATTGACCTTCGAAAATTGTGGACGCTCCATAACGGTCGTGATTGTTGTACGTAGGCGGAGGAGGAACGTTGTTGTTGTTGAATGCCATAGATAAAACCTTGTGCTTTGATACCAATTGTAAGGAACCTGTCTATGGGGAAAACACTAGAAGGGGGTTGAATAGTGTTTATGCAAATTTAAAAGGAATTTACGCCAAATAAAATGCAATCCAACAAATAGTGCGGAATAGAAAAACAACCCAAAATGAAACACACGCAAACACAGAGATGTTTCAAGGGTTCGGATTACCCAAGTCAACTCCCGACTTGTTCCCAGTAATCCTACGTCTCTAACACCCGGATACCACCGGATACTCAAGTTAGAATCCTAACTTGAGGTTTTCTTAAAGCCCACTTGTCGCAACCCTACAAGTGCAATCGAATACAATCGATGTCCTTGACTCCCACAACCAGAGAGCAAGCAAAACCACTCTCACAACCGAGAGCACAACTCAAATAACGAATGTTATGAAATAATGAAAACAACACTTACAATCACCTATGCCTTGAAGTAGAACTTGAAGGAAGAGTGTGATGTGTGTTGAAGAACTCTCTTGGAAGAGAGGAAAAAGCCCTTTCTCTTGACTGCACCAATTGCCTAGATGATCACTCTTTGGTTCTAGGTTGGAGAGCAAGAGAACAAGATTTGGAAATACTTAGGGCTTTGGATTTGAGAGCTTTGATCTTTGGAAATGAAAGCTTGAGAGATTTTGCAATTGAATGAGTAACCTTCCAATGGAACAGTAAAAGCTCTGTTTATAGTTTTCTCAAATCCACAAAACAGTTTAGGCAAAATCCCAATTGGAATCCGTGAGAAAAATCTCAACAGATAGAATCTGAACTCGCAACAGTCGACTGTTGAACAATCCACAGTCGACTGTTGCACAGTCAGCAAGGGTAGGTGAGAATTCATAACGGTAACTTACCACGTGGACAGTCGACTGATGAAGTAAAGACAGTCGTCTGTTAAACCAACAGGCGACTGTAATTTCTTCGACAGGCGATTGGCCGAGAGATGGGTAAGATAGACAAATACTGGAAATCTCACACGAAACAGGACAGACGACGGATTCAAGTAATACAGTCGACTGTTAATCAGAACAAGCGACTGTAAATCCTTAAACAGACGACTGTCAAAAGCAAGAGAAATTTCCAGAGAGCTGAGTCAAAGAAATGACTTACAGACAAGCGACTGTTGCAGCATAGACAGTCGACTGATCCAATAGACAGTCGACTGTATATACATCATTAGTCGACTGGCTGTAAAAAGTTAGATCAAACAAAGTTTGGGCAAGGATAGACATGCGACTGATTTACAAAACACAGTCGACTGTCATTTGGACAGGCGCCTGTGAATCGTTCATCAGTAGCCTGTACGAAGTAATCAGAGAAGGCCCAAAACTATATTGTAATAGTTTGTGCATAACAGGCGACTGTAGAACAAAACACAGTCGACTGTTTTTGAGACAGACGACTGTAAACTGTTCAGCAGTCGGCTGTTATAAACAATCCTAGCACAAACAATAAAGAATTGAATTGGGATCAAAGGACAATTGATCTAATGAAGTCCTATGACTGAATGTAGATGTGTATGAGTGCTCCATCAAAGTTCTACTTCTAAGCTACATACTAGAAGAGATAAAAGAAAAATTACATTGACGAATAATCTCTTCTTTCCATCGTATGAGCTTGAAGTCTTTACGGAGCTTCAATCATCATCTACGATCATCCAATCCATGTCATTTACCTTCAATGACGTTTGTGAGTCATCCATTGCTAGTAGATCTTCATAATTAGCTTAGGCAATGGATTAACTGCAAAATAGGGGATTAGTCACAAGTATTTATGTTTGCTCATCATTAACACCAAGTAGGGAGAAGTCCAATACTCAACAATAAGTGTTTAAATAGTTATATAAGGATGTAGGTGACTATATGAATGATTGAAATAAGTGTATGAATTTGACGGACTATGATAGGTATAAGTGTATAATGTGCGTGAATATATATATATATATATATATATATATATATATATATATATATATATATATATATATATATATATATATATATATATATATATATGATGAGCGAAATTTGCGGAGCTCGGGATTTCGGCGACCCTGGCGGCGGATCACTGCCTTCATCAGGTGGTGGATCTGGCTTATTGAGTGATGATAGGCTCCCGGGCAACGGCAAGATCGGTAAGTCAGACTCCTTTCTGGGCAAGATCGGTGGTGGATCTGGCTTTTCGAAACAAGGTTCGACCATCGTGGATCCAGCCGTCACCAAGATTCGACCTTGTGATAGTCTTGGGGATCATTCTGGGAATGATGGGGTCTCTGATGGTGAGGTAAGGAGACTGGTAGATTGGAAGACGGTAAGTGATGCATCCTTGTTGAATTCTTCGGAGGTTGGGGGTTGGAAGACTGTCTCTCGAAGGCAGAGGTCGGGGGTGGGTCGATTGGGTGGGGCGGCGGGATTCCTGGGAAGTGGGGCGGTAATAGGGCATCTTCCATCAAGGGTGTTACCTACAAAGGAGACAGATCCAAGCATCACAGGCAACTTCCTCCATGGCCTGCGGCAACTCAATTTGTTGCCCCCCAGGTGTTTGATAATACACCCAAACGAGCAGTGACCCATCTGAAGGTTGTTGCGAATGGAGCAAAGCAAACATGGTCTGATATTTGTGCCAACAGGAGGAGCTATGGCGCTGGTATTGCTATGACTTATGTAGCACCGAAGGTTAAGGAGGATGGTTCCGAAGTCGTTTGCATTGCAAATTCTCAGGTTGCTAAGGGGGCTGGGCAATGGAAACACACTCTTGTAGGCTATGTTCTGGGAGATGTCCCCTTCTTTGGCCAGATTCGGGCTTGGGTGGACAGGCTATGGAATTTGAATAAACGTATTCAAATATTTAGTCGGGAGAATGGGTTTTTTTATTTCAAATTCGAAGATGGTAATGAGTGTGAGCGAATTCTACATGGAGGACCTTGGATGTTTGAAGGAAGACTGGTGGTGTTACAAAGTTGGAGCATATCCATTAAGCATGAACGTGACATCCTCTCCTCTGTTCCTATGTGGGTTCAATTACACGGGGCCCCTCTTTGGATGTGGTCTTTAGAGATACTAAATGCAATTGCCTCTGGAATTGGAGTGCCTCTATGCCTAGATAAGGCAACGGCAAAACTTGATAGAATTACATATGCCAGGTGTTTGGTTGAAATTGATGCTAAAAAACCTATTCCAAAAACTGTTATGGTTGAGATCGAAGACGGTACTACTGTATCAATTTCAGTAAAAATTGAGGGTGAGCCCCCTAGATGCACGAAATATGTATGTTTCGGACATTTGGACAGCCAATGTCCTTATACTTCAGAGTTGCCTTCAATCCAACAGGAGGTAGCCACAAATACAATCAAAGGGAAAGATATTGTCACTGTTTCAAATTGTGACTCAGGAGAGAAAGTGAACTTTGTGGTTGGATCATCCTCTAATCCCTCTGAAAGCAATGTGGAGCCAATTGCTGCTGTTGAAGTCCAGGGGTGTTCATTTGAAGGTAACTCATCACTCCCCACGGGTTCTGCGCGTGTTGAGATGCTCCAGTCAACATTACCTTTACCTCTCGAAGGTGATGTGCGGAACATTGCAAAGGACTTTCAGGATGGACGTACAGGTACGCCCTTCCCTATCTTCGACGCTGTAAACCCTGCTCCAGTTGTTAGTGAGACTATAGTTCCAGGAAATGGTCCTTCCGCATTCACTGTTGCTACTCAATCCGGTCCCCAAATGGAACCTGGCGGGTTCTCTTCAGAGCATATGAATATTTTAGCCCATCAGTCGGATTACATCACTCCTTTAAGATTGAGTGCGGATAATTCTAATTCTATTATGGAGTCAGGCAATATTACAAAGCTTCATGCAGGGAGTAATTCTGAATCTGACCCAATCCCAAGAGACGTCAATGGGTGCCCTGTTATAGAGGGTACTGCAGCTACGCAGCTTAAATGCTGTGGCCTGGAAGGTGGGAATTTGTCTTTGAAGCCTTTACCCTCTCTCCTGGTTGATAGCTTGAACCACGATACTGACCAAATGCCCAAAGAGCTAGCTGTTGATAATCCTGCTTGGGCTGAAGAAGAAGCACTACACATTTCCCAATCATTAGAGAGCAGACCTCAGAAGAAGAAAGAAGATTCAACTACAATCCCATCCGTCAGGAAGAGCTCTAGGCTGCAGGGCTACAACTTGGCGGCACAACAACCAACCCCTATCAAATGACTATTCTTATATGGAATGCCCGAGGGCTGAATAATCCTGTCCGAAGGCGTGATCTTCGTGATAGAATGAAGCAACTTGATCCTTCTGTGATGATCCTTTTGGAAACTAAACTAAAATTGGCGGAGAAGAGGTACAATTCCGTGATTCCAAAAAAACTGGAAATCTTTGAATAACTTTGAGTTAACCCGGGGGGGCGAATTCTCATAGGAATTAATCCCACTGTGTGGAAGGCCAGTATATTCTCTAGCTCTAGCCAGCATATCACAGCTAAATTTTCAAATGCCGGGGGCTTTTGCTGCTACATCACGGGTGTGTATAGGCGTAATACTTCTGAGGAGCGGAAGGAATTATGGGAAATATTAGTTCGTGAGGCGGCGGAAACAAACTCTCTTCCTTGGCTCGTGGGAGGAGATTTTAATAGTGTTCTGTATTCCAAAGACAAGATAGGAGGGCGTAGACTGGAGGTGGGCATGATTCGTGATTTCAACGATTGCATAAACAACTGTCTATTACAGGAACTTAAAGCTAAAGGGACTTCTTACAGCTGGTGCAATAATCGCAAAGGGGATGATAGGATTGCTGCTCATTTGGATTGGGTTTTTTCTAATGCAATCTGGACTACTTCATTACCTAATTCTTATGTTAATTATTTGGACCCAGGCACTAGTGACCATGCACCTATGGTCGTTTACCTTCATCCACAGGTATCTTCAACACCTAAACCTTTTAAAATTTTCAACTATTGGACTAGAGTTGCTGGGTTTAGAGAGGTGGTAGAGACTAGCTGGTCTGGAAATATTGTTGGTAACCCATTGTTCCGCATTACTAACAAACTCAAAAGATTGAAACAATGCATTCGGAAATGGGCCGCTGATCAACATGCTACTAAACAAGTGGCCATGCTTCGGTTGAAACTTGAAGATATTCGGCAAAAGCCTGACATTCACTTTGATATCTCACTACAGCATGAGGAACAGAGGTTAATTGCTCAATTAGGGGAGGCTTTAAATCTAGAAGAAGACATGTGTTGACAAAAAAGTCGGATTAACTGGATATCATTGGGAGATAGAAACACAAAATTTTTCTACACGGCAATGAAAGCAAGGGAGAGCTGCAATAATCTTGGACATCTGGTGGAGGAATCTGGCAGGCAAAATAGCGCATATGAATTATTGAAACATGAAGCACCGACCTATTTTGAAAATCTATACAATCAGACTCACTATAACACCAGCTTTCCTAGGCTTGTTCCAAAGCGAATTTTAACTGGAGAAGCTTCTGTATGGCTTGACAGGAGGGTATCAGAGGAGGAAATTAAATGTGCGGTCTTCCAGATTGGACCTGACAAGGCTCCTGGGCCTGATGGATATAATGGGCATTTTTTCCAATGCCACTGGGATATTCTTGGAGAGGAGGTAATCACTGCTGTGAAATCCTTCTTCGCTTCTGGTAAATTATTGTGGGAAATAAATCATACCTTCCTTACTCTCGTCCCCAAAAAAGGAAATGCCTCTTGCCTTGCTGACTATAGGCCTATTGCTTGTTGCAATTTGCTATATAAAATTATTAGTAAAATTATTTGCAATAGGTTGAAGGTGGTGATCCATGAATTAATTTCGCCAAATCAGACTGCATTTCTAAAAGGAAGGCTATTATCTGACAGTTGTCTGCTTGCCCACGAATATATTAGAGATTTCAGTAATCCTATGGGAAGTAGAGCATGCCTAAAATTGGATCTTCGGAAGGCGTTTGATAGTGCAAATAGAGAGTTTATTTATTACTTTCTTCGTCAAATGGGATTCTCAAATATATTTATTGGGTGGATTCGGGAATGTATATCAACTGCTACCTTCTCTGTGATGGTAAATGGTTCTCCCGCCGGATTTTTTAAAGGAAATAGAGGAATTCGTCAAGGTGATCCTCTATCCCCTTATCTTTTTGTTATTATTATGGAAGCTTTCTCCATTCTAGTTGCAAAATATCTAACTCAGCGTGCTATAGAGCCTATGTGGCGTTCTGATACCATCACCCACTTACTATTTGCTGATGATTTACTAGTGTTTTGTCGTGCTAGTAAAAAGACTTTTTCAGGGATAAAAGATATGCTTAACGAGTTTGCTAACTATACTGGTCTCCATGTAAATTGGGATAAAAGCGCAGTGCTGTTCAGTAAAGGGGTAAAGGTCAAGAATGATTTAGCTGATTATTTGGGCATCAGGCATGCTACTACAATTACCACATATTTGGGATTGCCGTTATCTTCTAAATATCCCAGGTCCCCATTGTACAGCAGATTAGTGGATAAATGCAGGAAGCGTCTGATGGGATGGACCTCCTCTTTATTGTCCATTGCTGGGCGCATTGAGTTGGTAAGATCAGTAATATATGGAATGGTTGCTTTTTGGATGCAAGCATTTCGTATTCCAGCCTCTATTTTACGTACCATTACATCAGATTGCAGACGGTTCATCATGGGCCCATCGAGGGCATGGGCGTGGAAAGATATTTGCAAGCCCAAATCAGAGGGAGGGGTTGGTATTAGATTGTTGGATGATCTAAATGAAGCTGCTGGTATTAGGCTCACATGGAGATATCTTACGTCAGATACTATTTGGGCGGCACAAATGAAACGAAGATATGATGATAAGGGGAATTTTTATGCAGTAAAAGGAGCTTGCACTCATTCAGGTACTTGGAAGCGTATGTTGAACTGCAGAACCGTCTCTCAGAAATTAATCAAAAGACAGGTTAGAGATGGTCAGTCAACCCTCTTTTGGCATGATAATTGGCTGAGCTGTGGTCCTTTGAATAATCTATATGACATTCCTGTAGACTCATCTTTAAAAAGGGTAAGTGAATACTGTATTGATGGGAACTGGGTTGAGGATCCGGCTATTACTCACATCAAACCGTTGTTGCAAAATATCAAACTTACTTGCGGGGCTGATAGGTGGGCCTGGATTCCGGGAGATTCTTTTCAATTTCGGCAAGCTTGGGAGGGTGTCCGTACGCCAGGTACCGTATTCCCATTTCACAAATTAATTTGGTATCGTAATCATGTGCCAAAGATGTCCATTGCTCTCCTCCGTGCTTTCAATGGAAAATTGCTAACAAAAGATATGTTGAATAAATGGGGGATTAATACTGAATTGAATTGTGTCCTATGCGACGGAAATTTAGAGGAAAATGTCAATCATCTTTTCTTTGACTGTACCTACTCTCGTTACATTCTAACTCGGGCATTGCTCAAGCTTAATATTAAATCCACTATAAAGCCTAAGATAATGGATGTTGGGAAATATTTCTTGGCAAAATTTGGCGGGAAAAATGCGACAGGTGTACTTGGGAAAACTGTACTAGCGGCAACAGTCTGGCATATCTGGCGTGAAAGAAATAGGAGAATTTTTGAAAAAACAAAGCAGTGCAAGATTGCGCTCTTTGAGGAAATTGTGTCTGATATCAGGGTTGTTATGAGAGATCAAGAGACTTCAGGAGCTGATGAAGATGAGGTTTTAAGCAATTGGATTTTCAGGGATAATGGTTGAGTTGAGTAGCTGGCGGCAATACTTATATTGCGTAAACCCGGGTTGCTTACTGGAGACTTTCGGCCTGGCATTTAAGTATGCTTTCTGGAGACTTCGAGCCTGGCACATACTTGAAACTCTTAATTGGCATGCCCAACTCTCAATGTTCTTTGTTTGCTGCTAATTGGAGTTATGCGGATTCTGGTCCTGGGCGGTTGATTGGTTGTATGGTGCCCAGCATTGTGACTATTTGGCCGATAGCTTCAATTACATACTTCTGGCAATGACTTCTTATGTGTTTAATTTTAATTTTTTTTAGAATACTTGGCTGCCTATGTTGGGGTATTGGGGCAGGCCTGATCCATGTATCTAACTTTGCTGTGGTTAGAACTAAGGGTCTGGCAGGTAGTAGAGAGTGACGACGCCTGTGTCCGCTCCTCCCTCTATTTTGTCTAGTCTCTTTATTTCTACCACTTTGTACATGGTTGTATATTTTAATATAAATCTTTTTACCTTTCAATATATATATATATATATATATACACACACATGTTAGTAGTGTTAATGTTTGACTACCTAGTGCAGATATAAGCACTTGTAGTGACTGTACATGATTTAAATTATAATGTGATATGATTGGGGTAGTTACTAGAGCGACTAGATATGTTAGAAAGTCCGAGGACGGACTTTATTCTAAGGTGGGTAGGATGTAACGGCCGGTACTCACTATTCGTTATACGGCTGTGCGTATAGCAATTTCGGGTACCTGATTGGTTTTGTTGTATGTGAGTCGTGTCGTTGTGTCGGTAGGGCCGTAGCACATTGGTTGCATCTTTAGCAAGCCAACCCCAACGTGTGCCCAACTTGGGATTACTGTCGCCTTTGGACCCTGTATCCTTTGTACGCTTTTCGTGCACGTAGTCTTGTTCGTGCACGTATTTATTTTAGACCTTGTATGTATCCGAACCCTATGGTGTGATATGCCGTCGTGACCCTCTCGAAGAATATTAAATTTTGGAATTATTTTGGAACGTCATTTCATGGGTCGTTCTCCCACAATTTGACCTTGTTTGATGAGACGTCGCGATTTTCACTTTTGTCGTGAGGCCTTTTTATTTTTAGTTTCGTTCCTCGTCGTCGAAATTGTGATCCGTCTTCTTTGTCTTGTTTCTCTCATCGGTAGAGTCACCCCAGTATTTATTTCATAATTTTTGGGCTTCGTTTGACATACTTTCACTTTTTGCCCAACCTATTATTGGATTAGCCCTAAGTTTCACCTAGATATTAGTCCCTAATAATTTCTTATTAGCAATAATCATCCAACATTACAGTTGACTCAGCCCACTCTTTGCACTTGGCCGCACGCACCCATACCCAAGAGAGAGAGGGTGAGGGCTATATTTTTCTTTATAATAGATAATAACAACTATTTCTATAAGAAACAACCCTAACCTATTAACCCTACCTGGCCTCCCCACATGACCAAGCCCCCTCTCTATTTTAATAGACCTAGGTTTCTTTCTCCTCTCTCAGCAGCAATCAACAGCAGCCGCTCCCCTTCTATCATTTTTTTGTTGTTTTGTTCACACAACTTCACAGACCAAATTTTCTACATGAAAACCTCCCGCGCGGTTGTCTTCTTCCTTCCCTCCGACCTACAGCTGCTCTCCGGGACTTTTCCGATGCTGGCGGACCTTCCCCGTCGTCCTCCCCGCCGTTGGAGCCACCTGCACCCCGTTTTTCCTCCGTCGGTGCTGTCCTTCTCCCCACGGCGGTGCTGACAACAGCTGCAGTGAGTAGCTGCGCCCTCGCCCAGGCCCCCTCGCGTCGAACTAATCCCCTCCGGCCATCTGCACCGCCGGAGACCCCCTCACCAACATCTCCGGCGCTCCTCCTCCCCCTCCTCATGTTGACGCCGGAGCACATGATATGCGACCTACACGTGAACTGTGCACCTGACTTTTAAGGTGATGGGTTATTAATATTATAAGGGTTGCAGTCATTTCATTATTATATATATGCTCAAACTGTGTTCTTCTTCTTGAGAACAGAACCCTATTATACCTAGGTTTAATATTAAGATATTTGGGTGTGGAACTTTCGTAAGATATCATATACAACTTATCAGATAACCTACAGTTAGTTTTACTAGTTGGTAGACAGCGTATATATGTGCTAAATTGTGTTATCGTTTGATTAGTTAAACACGTTTAGCTTATACCGTATATTTGATGATGTAGATATAGTACGCCTTTCTTTGTGACCCGTTACCTTTCTCGAATCGACGCCGTTACCCTACACGCTACCGGAATCCAACCCCTGACATCGCTACCTGACGTCAGTGTAGCTCTCGTGTCGTGTAAGGGTAATTTTCTGAACACTTAGGACCCTCAACCAACGCATGCTAATCAAGATAAAAATCAGTATTTTAATTGGTTGATAAATCACTAACGAAGATAATTTAAACTAGGACTGTAGGTTGGTGAATCCGAGCACATAGGTAGATTGGACTGGTTGGACGGATTTTTAGAACGACTGATTGCAGGCAAGTGAAACTTGCCAATTTGTGCTTTAGGCCATGTCTTGGGCCATTTCCCTGTTTTTAGTGTAAAAGAAACTAGGCGACAAAATGATACTCCCTTAGACGCAATTTTAAGATCTAACTTAACAACGAAGCTAGACCTGTCACACTGCCATGTCATTCATGCATTTTTGACTGTCACGTTTAATTTCCATATCTGTACGCGCTTTACGTTTGCTCTGCCATGCATGTCACGTTTAATTTCCTTATCTGTACGCACATTAATTGTACCCATGCCATGCCATGCATCCTGATGTCAATCCATGCTTGAATGTTGCAACCGTAGCACACGCTACTTGTACTTGCTTGTTGAGGCTAGGCACCTGTGTTGCAGGCACAACCCTATGCCAAATACACTTCCTGGCTCGTGATCCAGAAGCGGGCTACATGTGTTGGTCAAAAGCCAATGCCCGATTACACGTGGAGGTGTAGGGTTAAACGACCACTCAACGTAGAAGTGTGCTCGTACAGCCACTTCAGCTGTAAGGCGTAAACTCTGTGCATAACGTGTTTACTTGACGTGTTTACTTGACGTGTTTACTTGACTTGTAAATCCATGTGAATGTTAGTAGCTCTGCTACCCTTACCATGTCATACTTGTTGCCAAGTCATACTTGTTGCACTCTCTTACTTATTGCATTCATACCTTAAACTGCCATGTCATCGCATACTTTTAGAACTGCTAGGTTGTTTCACTTTCTTTTAGCTTCCTTGCACAAGTCTCTTGTAGACTTGCTGACATGCGCCCTCGTCTCTTTTGGGTGTCGCATGTTAGTTGCTGAGCCAGAGCCCGTTGCTGAGGACGGGGTGTTTGTTGACGTTGAGCATGGGTCCACTGTTGACGTGGAGTTCGAGAACACCGGTGATCAGTCGTAGAGACTTCTTTCTGTTGCTTTCAGCTTAGTTCTTGTTAGGTTGTCGGTGCGTAGCACCTTTCCTTTTCTGTACTTTTGTTTCTGTTGGCCATGTTGGGCCTTTTAGACTCTTCTTTTTAGCCTGGTGGCTTTTCTATGATGTTGGAATTTATTGTGGACATTCTGAGATAGAAATAATTTTATCTATCTATTTTATTATTATTATTATTGTTCTGCTTTGCATTTGCAAGGATCTATACTTGGTTATTCCAGACGCTTTACAGACTGGAGCCTCACAGCTCCAAGTCTGAGCAGACTTCCCACGCCTCGCCTTCATTTTAGGGAAGCGGGTCGTGACAACCATACTCTAGACTTGACTAACCGGCATAGTTTTAACGAAGAGACTAAAACTGAGGTATTCATCATGGACAAAGTCAGGGTGGTCCCGACAATACTCATATCGATGAGTTAACCACATAATTATGATACCAAAACAAGGACGGCACCAGCTGCTCGTGGTCACGTCATCGGGGGTTTCGAGCCCCACCTGAAGTAGGGTCAGGCTGTTGGGTCTCACACAGAGTGAGACCTTCGTCAAGTAGTAGGTAGAAATAAGGGAGAAAATGCATTTAATGCCAGGGACAGAAAATTGCAAAGAGTTTGCAGTTAGCTTCTGAATTTGGGATAAATGATTCTGAGTGCAAGTGGGAGATGTTGAGGAATGTATGCCCTAAGTTCATTTGTATTTGATGTAAATGGATTTTTAATTTTAAAATGATATTTATATGTCGCAAATAGTTTGCGGTATAAGTTTAAATATTTTAGATGTGGGTTTAATGCAAAAGTATTTTTAATAAGTCGCAAAATGTTTGCGAGCCTATTTATAAACGCATAGAAAATTTTCGGAAAGTCCCGATCGAAGTCCGTGTTCGAACGGCTCAAAGAGGGCTCAATTTGGAGCCAATATGGCTCAAAGTGAGCCATAATAAAGGGCTCAAATAAAGACAAAAGGGGGCACTAAGGCCCCCCTTTCTAAAAGGGCACGGCCTTTTTTGGCTGGGCCACAAAGGGAAACGCACATGCAGTGCGCCAGAGGTGCCTTGCCAAGTGCATGACACGCACGCGCCGCAGGGTGCCAGATGCGCCCTTTTGGCTGCATGCGCTGATGCTAGGTGGGGCCCATGTGGTGGGTCCTACACATTGGGTTTCGAACCCTAGGCACCCAATTTTTCCTGACGACTGAAATTACAGCAGATTGCTGATTTTAGCCCAACTTTGGACATACGTTTATTGGGTCAAACGAAGTCGGAATTGAGCCCTGTTTGTTTCTTTACGTCCACCGTTCAGTGCTTTTCGATTTGATAGGTTATATCACTTGCGAAGCTCAACGGTGAGGGAGGAAAAATTTACTAAAGATTGGTTGTTGTTAAAGGTCACCTTTAAATTGTTTTTTCCACTCCAATTTTTAGTCCCACATCAGATATTTAGAAAGGAGAGGGGTCAGCCGCATATATAAATAGGGGCCAACCCTCCTCTTTAAAACTCGCACCAAGTCTCCAAATCCGAGAAGCTCCCAAAAGTTTGGAGCACGCTCGGATTAAGACATAAATTAATTATTCCCTCTCTCCCTAAATTCTTCCTTGCTCCTGATCGGGCTTTAGCAAAGCTACGAAAGATCTTGGATCGGATTCGAAGTCTTGACGAATGATCCACTCAAGGTGATACTTTCTTCGGCACGTGGTTGGCTCGGCGACAAGGGTGTTGCTCGCCTCGGGACGCGGTATGGTTCGGAAAGCGGTTCGGCTTGGGATGAGGTGCAGCTTGAAATGCAGTTCGGCTTGGGAGAAGCAGCGTGTGGTCAAAGAACATTGCTGAGAACGACACTTCGTATTCTGCGGAAACGAAGTGAAAGGTATGTAGTTTAAATTAAACATGCATTTATAATTGCAAATGTTAGATAGATCGACCCAACCCCGGGATAATAGAGATCTTGGCTAGGTTGTATCTTTAGGGCTTAGACTTAAAACTGTTTTAAGTACTATTTTTCCGCTGCTTGTTTGATCTCGTCGTCCGTCCAACATTGGCCGTACGTCGATTTTATAGCCCTAAGGACCTAGAAAACCCTACATATAGAAATCCTAGTTGGTTGTAAGTAGGTGTTGAAAATTCATAGCAATGGAAGCTAGGTGCTTGTATTGCGTGTTGCAATATAATGGATTAAATTCCTATGTGAGTACAGGACTGGACATAGGCCAAGGTTGGGCCGAACCAGGATAAAATTCTCGGTGTTTGCTCTATGATATTTCTCTCTGTTTGACTTCTTATTTATCACTTGAATCTTTTTATTTCAGATGTATCTTATATGCAAGCTTATTATATTGTTGATTAAGTACAAATTCGAGGCAACTCGATTTGAGACTTAGGCAACTCGTAAAAGGACTTTTATTCATACGAAAAATTTTATATCATTTGACAGCCTTATTCAACCCCCCTTCTAGTGTTGTGTGCCATCTACAGGGATCCTACAACACTCCAACCCCACAGTTATGGGGAAAAAAGATCCTCTCATTATGGCAAGGGACCCTAACACTGAAATGAGGTTGGATGCATTCAGCTTAGATCTTTGGGATCCATGGAGTAGGTACAACAGAGACCATGTTTCTAATCTCCTCAAGCACTGAAACTTGTTCTTCCCCAGATCGCAGGATTAGAGCCTTTGAGATAGGGGCCTGAATGGCTAAGCCCTTCCCTTTATCAAGGGTACGCTTAGACCCCGAGGGCTAAGTGACCTCTGGCACTTCACCAGAGCATGGAGGCCTCTCTGCCCAAGAAAATTCATCCATGCTAGTAGTGGCAGGATCGACCGACACCGCATCAAGACCTCGCAAACTGATCGGGACTGTGGTCTTCTCAATCTGTTTCATTTCATCCCACAGTCTAGCTACTTCAGACCTGAGGAAGAAGAAGATGAAGGATGCATGAATGAAAGAGAGAACTACCTTACTCGGACGACGGCAAAGTTGAACGGAGAAGAAGAAAGCAAGGATGAAAGGTTGGTGCAAGTCTATTAGAAAGTAGAAGAGACTCTCTAGACCTTGCTCTCTATTTATACAAGACAACATTCCCTTGAGATGTGCTTAGCCATCCGATCGACGACGTGTCTCGAAATCACAGAGCTCTGATGCTCCGAGTTCTGTGTTCTCTTGGCATGAAATCCCTAGGGTTTGGTGCTCTGACGGCCGGAATTAAATGTCATGCTTTGGCGCCGTGTCCATCCAGTTAATGCATGTCACATCACCCGACCTCAACCTTGGTTGCAATTAGGCTCGAGAAATGGGGGCCATTGATAAAATACTGGCCCATCCTGATGATCACTCGGTTATTTGGGAAGGTTGACCCGAAGCTCGGAAGCCCAGAGGCCTTCATGTGCGGCCGATCATCTCCTCATTTGTGACGACAGCTCAACTAGGCATTGGGCCTCTTCATTTATGACGTCAGCTGAGAATGAAGGCATTCAGTGACTGATCGTTGAGCTCGTCATTAATGTCGACAGCTCAGGCCGAAAGCAATTAAGCATTTTAAAAGCTCGGACATTAGCCTCTAATGTCCCTTAAGAGCCATCACCTATAAATAGTCTTTCAGACGATGTGATACAGGACGAATCCTGGGAGATTATCTGACAACCTAGTATTCCTTACACTGGCACTTGCTCCACCTAACCACCATATTCCTCCATAGCTCGGTGTGATAATTATAAGTTGATCTTCCAACAGATCGGCAATAGTTACTGTGAGCCTCCTTGAGTCATTATCTGACTTAAGAGCATCGGAGAAGATTAGGTCGGACCCAAGATTTGACTTTCCTAACAAGCTTCTAGTGTTGCAAGAAACTGAAGGTTTTCTGGAGATAGCTCGGACCTGACTCCAACATCTCATAGTGAGGCCGATTCAGCCCATGGTTATCTTACATAACGCCTAGTCAGCTGAAAATGTCATCACACGTCAGCTACTACAACCCTCACGTCATCAAGGATCATCCAACCGCACCAGTGATGAGAAAAATACATGTAACATTTCAAGAGAGTCTCATTTGAGAAGATAACTGTCAGAGGAATCAGCCTACAACAAACAATTAGTAAATTTTATCAATGATCTATCCATTTATAATGATCTATATATCTCCAAAGGCAATTGCTAAATGCTCCTCAAAAACGAGGTGCATCTAAAAATCAGTGTAAAATTTTGCTAATTTTGGAAGGTAGAAGAAATGATTTGATCACATGAAATGACATACTCACCTTTTTTCGGAAAAAACAAAGTGCATGCACCTCAAGAATGAGATGCATAGAGCATTTGCCTCTCCAAATGCTTTCATTTTGTTTTAACCACATACTTTCATTATGTTTTAACCATGTTTTCAGCGGGTACAAAACAAGTGGGGTTTTAACCATTGAACAAATAAAGGTCAATTGATCAACGGTGAGATGAGTTTTCAAATGCAACTATTTCATAGCATAGAATGAAGAGCAAGATGTACGGAGCGGTTTATTCATAAAGTTGCATCATGTTGTGATTTTTGGCCGCATTCTCAGAGATCACTTTGCTCGTGTACAATAATGTGACATGATCATAACCATAGATGCAATTAAGGTAAATGAGCGGGCATGAGACTTGATACGACCATTTTAGAGAGGCCCAAAAGCAAGCAGTCTAGGCCCACGCGGGGAGGAGGCCCCCCCCCCCAAAAGGAGCTTTGGGCCAACCGCCGGAGGCCCCCATGAAAGCCCTGCATCGGATCGCCCACGATCGGACGTACGCCCGGTTAGCCCAAGATCGTGGGAGTTAACTGCTCCCTAAAATGCTCCCCCATGATGGCCATTAAGGGAACCCATTAACCCCCCTTCATGGCATGTAAAGACACCCGGATGGAGGCGAATCATGTGGGGCAGAATAGGGTGGCGTGAAGACGGGACGATCGTTGGAGAAGCCCTATATAAGGACTTGCGGGGGGGACGAAGAAAAGGGCCTGACCCCAGATACCGTGATACAGAGGTATTCTACTAAAAAAACCTTGCTTTCCCTATTGTCTTCCTTCCCATAGCTCGGTCCGAGGATTCACGTACCGGCCTCCATGCGAGCCGTTCCGATCCCGCCGAGCATCATTCAGATCCGTTCTGACTTAGGCATCGGAGGGGACTTGGCCGGAACCAAGGTCTGGCCAGCCTGACGAGTTTCTTCGTCTTTCCAGGTCGAATTGGTCCATGGCACTAAGGCTACCCATCAGCGTGGAATTCACCGAAGCAAGGCCCGCACGACAGTGAGCCCTCTCGCCCCCAGTGAGCATCACCGTCGACTGAGATCAAGTGACAATCAGGGCACCGAGGCTTCCCCTCGGCATTTGATTGACCGAGGCCGAGTGCTCACCCAGGTACCGAGGCTCCCCCTTTGCACCCTGCTGACCGAGGCCCAACACCCCAGATGAAGAGCATGTTCGCCCTCGATCCCCCAAGTGAGCTGTTTCCCGAGCTGAAGTGGGCCCTTATTGTCACGCCCAGCTTCCCAAAATGGACGGAAGCGAAACGTGACGAGGCCCGCTTAGGCCAGAGCTGAGAAGCTCGGACCCAATAAGCGTCTGTAGAGGTACCATTTTAAAAGATTTTCATGTTCTTGCATTTTTATAGTTCGAAACAACAAAAGTACAGAAAGGAAATTTGCATTCATTAAATTAGAGATATGATATCCAACAAGTACAAAGTCTAAAAAAAGCCTAAGCGTGGCAACAAAACTATCTAAAAGAACGGAAAGTAGTAACCTCTGAAAGCGGCGACTAAAAGACCTCAATGTCTGGTCCTCATCAGGCACGTGCTCTGGGTCGACGTCCTCGGCTCCTCGTACTCCAGTGAGACTGCTTCGTCCACGATCTCTGGCTGAACACCTGACGTACAGCACCCAAGAAAAAGGAACTGTACGTCAGGTAAAGTCTACAAGAAGGGTTAGACTTTACTGCAAGTGCACCGAACTTTAAACAACGGTTTACTGGTTGATTAGCATGCTGAGGTTCTTTTACACAACAGTTTACTGGTTGATTAACATGATGTGGTTATAACAGAGTAACACGACAGGAAGTAACGCAGCAGGAAAGTAAAACGGGACAAGTAGTAGTCGTAGCGTGTGCTACCAACTACGGGACTAACCTACAGGTGTCAAGACAAGACGTGACGTGACGGAAACAAGGCAGGACAAGACAAGTGAGACACGAAAAGGGTTCACGCCTTACGGTTCGAGGGGGATCAGACCCTCTTGCCGTGCGCACGCTCAACCCAACCCCAAACCCCAAGACAAGACAAGACATGACACCAGTACAAGGGATCACTCGCTCTAGCTTGGCGAGTGCCCTATTGCCCGCAGGCTGAGAATCAGTACAAGGGATCACTCTCTCCACTTGGAGAGTGCCCTATTGCCCTCGGGCTGTGTATCAGTACAAGGGATCACTCTCTCAACTTGGAGAGTGCCCTATTGCCCGCAGGCTGTGAATCGGTACAAGGGATCACTCGGCGAGTGCCCTATTGCCCAGCGGGCTGTGCAAGACGGGACGTGACGTGACACGACGGGAAGGGTTATTCTAGGGTGTCCACACACACGCACACACATGATAGCCCTATAGCATGAAAAAGTTGTTGTTGTCAGGCTCAGACTTCGTCGTCAAGTCTGAGCCGTCAAGAGTCGTCCCGGACGCTATCATTTCACGTCCGGTTCTATTTGTTCACATCTAACAGTTCTAACCAACTAAGGCCTAAACACGGCCAAAAGTGCAAGTGGATACACTTGCCTGAAACGGCGAGTGCGTCGTCCTCTCGAAGCGTCTCGTCCAAGCGTCTCGTCCAAGCGTCTCGTCCGCAGAAGTCCGTCTGAAATATCGCCCCGGTGACGATGTCAGGTCTCAAATTCATCAAATCCTATTAGGGTTCGTTTCTAGGTTTTCGGGACTATCCTATTCGTCAAAAGTCACTTTTTTTGATGTTTCAGCCTAATCGACGATCTATCCTATGTGCACAGTCAACAAGGTCCATTCGTCGATTTTCTATGTTCGTACAACGTTTTACAGGAGTTGAAAATTAAATTTAGTTCAAGTTGACGGTTTTTAGTTTAGGGTTCAGTCAGCTATTGTGGGGGTTTCTACGAGTTTCGGGGAACCAACCTAAACCGGAGTTTGCTGTAGATTGGATGTCGGGTCTGATCGGAGAACTCCTCAGCTTCAGATCTGGTCCTCGCACGTCTCTCCAAAAGTCGAACTTGCGACGAAGGCCTACGACGTGTCGCAACGTCGTAGACGGCAAATCCACGAAGTGGCACGTCCAAGTGGGGCCCACAGCAGTGCTAGGGGTCCAAGGGGGCCCACAACACCTCAGGAGCACTTGGGGGGGGCCCACCACAAAAGTTGGTGTGGGAGAAACTCACTTGCGACGAAGTTCTGTCGGTCGTTCACCCTCGGTGCGAGGGTTTCTCTCGGTCAGACCGAGAGAAGCTCTCGATCGTGCGAGCTGCGATGCGGGGGAGGTCGGCACAGCGGCGGGTGCGGAGGAATCCATCGGTCAGACCAACAGATCCTGTCGGTCGGGCGCTTGGACGAAGCTGGCAGCGGAGCGGGGTGCGGAGCGGCTTCGGGTGCGGAGCGGGCTTCGGTCATACCGACGGAGCGGGTCGGTCAGCGCTTGGCGATGCGGAGCGGTGCGGAGCGGGCGGCTGTGCGGAGCAGGCGCTCGGTCTGACCGAGCGGTGCTCTCGGTCGGAGCGGGCGACAGCGGGGGGGCGATGCAGCGGGCTGTGCGAGCGGCGATGCGGGATGCTGCTCCGGTCGTGCAAGGGGATGTGCGGGGGTGAGCTCCGGTCGTGCACGTTGCGATCGTCGCAACGTTGCGACGAAGCTTTGGAAGAGGAAACGGCGGCTAGGGTTTTGAGCAATGACGAAATAACTTTGCCTAGGGCTAACTTAAATAGGTTAGAGCTAGGTTTAGGGTTAGGGTTCGGAAAAACTTTATTAAAATAATTTAAAATAATTAATTTAGTTAAAAATTACTCTCCTCTCCCTCACGCGAAATTGGTGCGGCTAAAAATTCTAAAATTTTGCCTAAAAATTCCTTAATACGTTATTATAATATAGTAATTTTATTGTAATTAAAACTTTTATAAAAATAGGTTTTAAAATTATTTAAAGCTTTCAAAAAAATGGAAAATAGGTCAAATTAAGTCCAAAAATTGTAAAATAATTCTGGGGTGTTCGGGACTACTAAAGAAAGAGCGTGGAGAAGACGGATCTAAATTTCGACGTCGAGGGACGAAACTTAAAATAGAAACGTCTCGCGTCAAAACAGAAAGTCGCGACGTCACGTCAAATAAGTTAGTATCGCGGAAGAACGTCTTGAGATATGTCGTTCCAAAGTCGTTTCGCAATCTAATACTTTCAGAGACGATCACGACGACATATCACACAAAAACGTTCAAAAACAAATAAAGTCTAAAATAAACACGTGCACGATCAAAAGCACGTGCACGAAGAAGGTACGATAGAAACAGGCCGTTACATTCTACCCACCTTAGAAATGATTCCGCCCTCGGAATCACTCACACTAGTAATAATTTCCCATATAACCTTATACCCGTGACTATCATATCTACTCAAAAAAAGATTTCTAATCCTGTAACTTCGACCAACATTTCTCAATAATTCCTCATAATCCATCTTTCCACTGGGCAAAGCCACGACTAAACTCACCTCCTAATAATATAGATTCATCATTACCGTTCCAATTTCCAACTCCAAGTTCTCATAAAAAAATAATGATAATCATCTTCTCAATAATATCTTTTAAATTTCTAAATCTTTTCCCATCATTAATAAATCTCCAAAAATGAGATTCTAGTCATCCAACAATCCAAGACAAAAACATTTGTCTATCCTGTAATACCTTCACCAATCAGCAATCGCTGTGTCTTCAATACATTTTCGTCATACCTCCCCATAAATTTATCCACCAAATAAGTTGATCTGTCAGAATTACCCCTCATCCTACTCACTATAAATAATCCCAACCAACATTAAGTCCGACTGCCTAATCATCCATTTATCTCCACACGTCGTGTTATTCTCAAAGTCTTCTCACGTCAATTCATCAATCCGTCTCAATGCTAATATAAGCTCTACTCAATCTCATGATCACCCTAACTCATACTATACTCCACAGTTACTCCTATCTACCACCCGTCTAAGCCTCCAGTCTGATAAGTTATCATCTCCTCGGACATAATTTCATCTGACCAAAATTTCCCATTGAGTCCGTCTCACATCGGTAGTACAAATAAGTCTTGGACAGCTCTTTCTTTTCATCCAAAAGATATTCTAATCCATCATCCCCGTGTTCCCAAAATCAATTAATCATTGCCATAATAAAACTCATCTCACTCCCTGAGCCTACCCGTAAACAAAATCCTACAACGATAATAGCTAGGCCCAATTAATATAACAATCATAAACATGAAAATTTTTGTTTAAGGAAGAAAGAAGAGAAGAGAAAGAGAGACTTTAAGGCCAAAGAAATATTTTAAAACATTTGGAAAAACGTGTGGCGTTGCGGTAATGGATGAGGGAAGTTAAGTGATTTGTGATCTTGTGAGCTAGTCTTAAAACTTTAAAGATTTGGTTTTTAAAAAAACAAAGTTTTGATACAGTCACATACAACCAAGATAAACCATTCATTAAGACTAAAACTAAATCTAAGGATCTGCCTGCGATGACGCCATTCTTATAAGCATGAATACCGTCATTCAGACAACTCCCAGCTTACCATGGTTAACACTGAGTACACATTCAAGACACAGGAGACAAACATCAGGATCCTAAAGATGACACACTCGTACAGGTCTACACACTCTACCTATACTCAGGCACTGCAACGACATCACCTACCATAGGGCCTACTCCTAACTGGAGATAGCATGGATAACTACAAGATCTAATGTCTAGATAAAAGAAGGAAAGAAAACTAAATCAAAAGCGGAACGAAATAAGATCGGAAGGAACGAGTTCAAATAAGGCAAGATAAGGAGGTAGTTGGTTGGGCGGAAAACGATTGTTTTGTAAATGGAAATAAGTTTTCACAAAGATTTTGAAATGTGGTCACGAGGAACATAGAACAGATATGATAATAATAATAAAAATAATTGAAGTTCCACCTATTCCAGAAAATATTTCAAAAGTATGAACTGTAAGTGATTTAGAAATAGATCTGGTAGCCCAGAAAAATGTAAATTGAATTATCAAAATGTTAACACGGTTTTAAAAATGAAAATATGAAAGATGCCGATTTGATATAATTTCCAGATAGTAACTTGAAAATTGACGACCAAGGAGATTTCAAAATCTAAGAAAGAACTTTTAATCGAAAAGCAATAAATTTTAAATATATATAATAAAGGGTTTTCAAGGAAGTTAAACCGAGCGAAAAAAAAATTTAATAATGAGTTTCGAAAAAGAAATAAAAGAAATAAAAGTAGGATGAGGTAGCGATTGTTTTGTAAATGAAAATGAATTTAAACAAAGGTTCTTGAAGTATGAGCACGATGAACATAGAGATGTTTATATGTAAGAAATTTAAAATCCCCCTTTGTTTTAGAAAAATATTCTAAAGGACGTACGTAATGGTTAACATAAATTTCGTAGGTAGAAAAATGATATATTGAATTCCCGAAATGATAACAAAGTTTTAAAACTAAAATTCGATGGATACTGATTCGAAAATAAGTACGAGGTCGTAACTTAAAACTTTCACGACCGAAAGGTTTCAAAATTTGCGAAAGAATTTTAACTCAACCGAAGATAAGAAATTTTAAATAATTAATAAAAGTTTTCAAAGAAGTCAAACTGGGCGGAGAATTTAATAATAAATTTCGAAAATACTTTTAAAGGAAGCAGGTTTTGGGAAAGGGAAAAATTCGAAAATAAGTACAAGATAGTAGAAATAAATTGTGTAGTTTATAAAAGTAATATATATATTTTAGAAACAAGGCAAATAAAAACTGAATTTGAGGAATAATGATTTAAAACGAGTGCGAGATATTGACTTAAAATTTTTACGTCCAAGAAAGCTCCAAGTCAATTAAAAGTTTTAACTCGATCCAAAACAACAAATTTTAAATATATAATATATGGGTTTTCAAAGAAATCAATCTGGAGCGAAAACTTAATAAGGAAAGTCGAAAATAGTTTTAGAGGAGGTAGAATTGGTCAGGGAAGGGATTCGAAGGATCAATGATGATCATTAGGAAACGATCACGAGAATCGAGAGAAAGGAAAAATGATCACATGAAGATTACGCGTAAGATATGAATCATGAAGGGCTACGATGGGACTCTATGGTCGATAGCACAAAATTTGCAAGGATCAGAGGGATGCTAGAGGACAAAGGTTCTAATCATCGGGTCGTCTAGAGATTTAGGATAACTCAGCTCTAAGACTTCCTATGAGCTAGAATATAATCAGGATCTAAAGAGAGGGTTCCTAAAAGAATCGAGGTTACGTTCTGCTGGGCCCGAAGTCGATGGAGCTGGGTGAGCGACTAACTAAAAGAAGGACTCTAAATATCTAATACGATCAGGATCAAATGGGGATGCTAAAATAGTCTAGGACGAGGACGACTAAATCTTAACCAAGGCATCCGACTATCAACCTGGGACGTCTACCTAAGTCTTCCTACTATCTAAGACTGGGAAACTAATTCAGACTTGCATGTGGATATCAAATGAATGCGGTACTTTTATTGTTCCGAACTTTTGCATGACCTGCATGGGCCACCACTAAAACCTGTCACGCCCCGCTTCCCAAAATGGACGGAAGCGAAACGTAATGAGGCCCGCTTAGGCCAGAGCTGAGAAGCTCGGACCCAATAAGCGTCTGTAGAGGTACCATTTTAAAAGATTTTCAGGTTCTTGCATTTTTATAGTTCGAAACAACAAAAGTACAGAAAGGAAATTTGCATTCATTAAATTAGAGATATGATATCCAACAAGTACAAAGTCTAAAAAAGAAGCCTAAGCGTGGCAACAAAACTATCTAAAAGAACGGAAAGTAGTAACCTCTGAAAATGGCGACTAAAAGACCTCAAGGTCTGGTCCTCGTCAGGCACGTGCTCTGGGTCGACGTCCTCGGCTCCTCGTACTCCAGTGAGACTGCTTCGTCCACGATCTCTGGCTGAACACCTGACATACAGCACCCAAGAAAAAGGAACTATACGTCAGGTAAAGTCTACAAGAACGGTTAGACTTTACTGCAAGTGCACCGAACTTTAAACAACGGTTTACTGGTTGATTAGCATGCTGAGGTTCTTTTACACAACAGTTTACTAGTTGATTAACATGCTATGGTTATAACAGAATAACACGACAGGAAGTAACGCAGCAGGAAAGTAAAACGGGACAAGTAGTAGTCGTAGCGTGTGCTACCAACTACGGGACTAACCTACAGGTGTCAAGACAAGACGTGACGTGACGGAAACAAGGCAGGACAAGACAAGTAAGACACGAAAAGGGTTCACGCCTTACGGTTCGAGGGGGATCAGACCCTCTTGCCGTGCGCACGCTCAACCCAACCCCAAACCCCAAGGGATCACCAGTACAAGGGATCACTCGCTCTAGCTTGGCGAGTGCCCTATTGCCCGCAGGCTGAGAATCAGTACAAGGGATCACTCTCTCCACTTGGAGAGTGCCCTATTGCCCTCGGGCTGTGTATCAGTACAAGGGATCACTCTCTCAACTTGGAGAGTGCCCTATTGCCCGCAGGCTGTGAATCAGTACAAGGGATCACTCGGCGAGTGCCCTATTGCCCAGCGGGCTGTGCAAGACGGGACGTGACGTGACACGACGGGAAGGGTTATTCTAGGGTGTCCACACACACGCACACACATGATAGCCCTATAGCATGAAAAAGTTGTTGTTGTCAGGCTCAGACTTCGTCGTCAAGTCTGAGCCGTCAAGAGTCGTCCCGGACGCTATCATTTCACGTCCGGTTCTATTTGTTCACATCTAACAGTTCTAACCAACTAAGGCCTAAACACGGCCAAAAGTGCAAGTGGATACACTTGCCTAAAACGGCGAGTGCGTCGTCCTCTCGAAGCGTCTCGTCCAAGCGTCTCGTCCGCAGAAGTCCGTCTGAAATATCGCCACGGTGACGATGTCAGGTCTCAAATTCATCAAATCCTATTAGGGTTCGTTTCTAGGTTTTCGGGACTATCCTATTCGTCAAAAGTCACTTTTTTTGATGTTTCAGCCTAATCGACGATCTATCCTATGTGCACAGTCAACAAGGTCCATTCGTCGATTTTCTATGTTCGTACAACGTTTTACAGGAGCTGGAAATTAAATTTAGTTCAAGTTGACGGTTTTTAGTTTAGGGTTCAGTCAGCTATTGTGGGGGTTTCTACGAGTTTTGGGGAACCAACCTGAACCGGAGTTTGCTGTAGATTGGATGTCGGGTCTGATCGGAGAACTCCTCAGCTTCAGATCTGGTCCTCGCACGTCTCTCCAAAAGTCGAACTTGCGACGAAGGCCTACGATGTGTCGCAACGTCGTAGACGGTAAATCCGCGAAGTGGCACGTCCAAGTGGGGCCCACAGCAGTGCTAGGGGTCCAAGGGGGCCCACAACACCTCAGGAGCACTTGGGGGGCCCACCACAGAAGTTGGTGTGGGAGAAACTCACTTGCGACGAAGTTCTGTCGGTGGTTCACCCTCGGTGCGAGGGTTTCTCTCGGTCAGACCGAGAGAAGCTCTCGGTCGTGCGAGCTGCGATGCGGGGGAGGTCGGCACAGCGGCGGGTGCGGAGGAATCCGTCGGTCAGACCGACAGATCCTGTCGGTCGGGCGCTTGGACGAAGCTGGCAGCGGAGCGGGGTGCGGAGCGGCTTCGGGTGTGAAGCGGGCTTCGGTCAGACCGACGGAGCGGGTCGGTCAGCGCTTGGCGATGCGGAGCGGGCGGCTGTGCGGAGCGGGCGCTCGGTCTGACCGAGCGGTGCTCTAGGTCGGAGCGGGCGACAGCGGGGGGGCGATGCAGCGGGCTGTGCGAGCGGCGATGCGGGGTGCTGCTCCGGTCGTGCAAGGGGATGTGCGGGGGTGAGCTCCGGTCGTGCACGTTGCGATCGTCGCAACGTTGCGACGAAGCTTTGGAAGAGGAAATGGCGGCTAGGGTTTTGAGCAATGACGAAATAACTTTGCCTAGGGCTAACTTAAATAGGTTAGAGCTAGGTTTAGGGTTAGGGTTCGGAAAAACTTTATTAAAATAATTTAAAATAATTAATTTAGTTAAAAATTACTCTCCTCTCCCTCACGCGAAATTGGTGCGGCCAAAAATTCTAAAATTTTGGCTAAAAATTCCTTAATACGTTATTATAATATAGTAATTTTATTGTAATTAAAACTTTTATAAAAATAGGTTTTAAAATTATTTAAAGCTTTCAAAAAAATGGAAAATAGGTCAAATTAAGTCCAAAAATTGTAAAATAATTCTGGGGTGTTCGGGACGCCTAAAGAAAGAGCGTGGAGAAGAAGGATCTAAATTTCGACGTCGAGGGACGAAACTAAAAATAGAAACGTCTCGCGTCAAAACAGAAAGTCGCGACGTCACGTCAAATAAGTTAGTATCGCGGAAGAACGACTTGAGATATGTCGTTCCAAAGTCATTTCACAATCTAATACTTTCAGAGACGATCACGACGACATATCACACAAAAACGTTCAAAAACAAATAAAGTCTAAAATAAACACGTGCACGATCAAAAGCACGTGCACGAAGAAGGTACGATAGAAACAGGCCGTTACACTCGTGCAACCCTCATCGAGAACACACACGCTTGGTGGGACCAAGGGATTCCAACCGACCCCTTGACCATGTTGACCATCAAACCACCGGTCAACGATCTAATGGTGAGAAAACACCCGTAAACATCTGGTGCTGTTTGTGGAAACGAACACAAGCCCACGTCAAACCACCGAAATGGAACCAGTCTGCAACGGCTCTGGGCGCATGCCCCCCATCCATGAGGAGGGTGATTACGTCCCTCCCGAGAACCAGCACAGCCACACCACCGAGGGGACGGGCGACTCCCGCTCGGTGACCCAAGAGCAGCTCCGTCTATTTGCCCAAGAGACCAATGCCCACCTTTAGACATTGGCCGCCAAGATTCAACATCTCGTCGGCAACCCGTCCATCCTGGGAGATGGGACGACGGGGGCCCTCGATCAGGGAGGTTCACCGGCCTTTGCGCTCAGCCGTGGTCACTAACCACGAGGATGGAGCGACCAACTCAGAACGATGATTTACCCTGTCGAACTTCGTCCCAGTGCGGTCCCTCACTCCCACCTCACCGCGGGAGGGGGACGAGATGGGTCCCGAGCAAGCTGGAGATGAATCGGCCACTGCCTCGTCTCGGCAACCACGCTCAACAAATCGGCGATCGACCGATCACCGAGCCACATGGGACCGACCCTGGTGGAGCGAAAGTCCACATCACAGAAGGCAAAAGAGCCGAGAGTACCGATGGGAGAAGAGAGGTGCCCGCCGACCAACTCCCGTCCCCAGCTCGGCTGGGATTCGGGCGAGCCCCCGGCGTGACCCATTCGCTCGCCGCAGCAACTCGACCTCTGTGTTAGCATGGGAGGGTGCCCGGGGGAGCCTGGGCGATCGTTGCCCGTTAACCAGAAGGATAACTGAAGCATGGGTGCCCTCTAGATTCAAGGTGGAGTCATGGCGTTCCAAGGAGCCGACGACACCCTACTCTGCAGAGGCTTCTACTCCACCCTCCAAAAATCGGCCCGGAGTTGGTACCACCGCCTTCCCAACCGTTCCATTGACAGCTTCGAGGACCTCTCCCAGCAGTTCTGCAAACAGTTCATGGCCAGACGTCAGGTAAAATCGGACTAAAAACTCTTGTTCAATTGGTGCAAGGTCCCGGAGAAACCCGGAGGCACTACATGCATCGTTTCAACGCGGAGAGACTGAATGTGGAGTGATGTCCCGAGTTGGTCGTGAAAACGGCCCTGAAGAAAGGGATCCAGCACATGGCCTGAAAAAGTCATTGCACAACGTTCCACCGAAGGACCTCGCCGAGGTCATAGCCCAGGCGGAGTGCTACATGCTGACGGAAGAAGCGCTGGCCGCAGCGGACGAAAGTCACCCAACAGGGGCTAGACGGGGATCCAAGTGAGACGAGAACGAGCGCCGCAGCCCTGATGAACCATGGCAGGAGAAGAGGGCCAAAGGAAAGTTACGCAGGGAGGAGCCATGACCCCCAAGCTGAACACTGCCCCAGACGTCGTCCTTGCACATGCTCAAAAGGAGGGCCGCTTTAGCAGGCCGCCTCTGAGAATGAAGAGAGGCAGGAAGGACGAGGAGAAATATTGCAAGTACCACAAAGACAATGGCCATGACACCGACGACTGCTGGCATTTAAAGAAAGATATAGAGAAGCTGGTCAGCCGGGGTCATTTAAAGAATTTTGTCGACGACTCAACCGCCGCCCCCGGGGAGGGGACATCCAAGCAGATAGACAAGATGAAGAAGGTGAATGTGGTTCAGGTGGTCATGTGCATCATCGAGTGAGCAGACAGGACAATCAACCGCAGCCTCACCTGGGCAAGATTAGCTTGCCCTCGCCTCCCCCATTTTATTTTCCTCCAAATATACACACAGGTTCAAGGAATGAAAAGAGAACTGTGTTAGTACAGCTCTGCTTTTTCTCACTGTATCTAGCTTGGCGATCGATTGCGGAGCAGGTGGGAAATCACCCCCGGAGAGGGCTTGTTACCGGATCAGACGGAAGGCTTGGGGGCAACTCCCCCAGCGGGCCAATCGCGTAGATCAACCGTAAGGCTGGGGAAACTCCCCCAGCGGGCCGATCGCACGGATCGACCGTAAGGCTGGGGGCAACTCCCCTAGCGGGCCAATCCCTCGATCGACCGTAAGGCTGGGGGAAACTCTCCCAGCGGGCCGATCGCACAGATCGACCGTAAGGCTGGGGGTAACTCCTCCAGCGGCCGATCCCTCGATCTACGTAAGCCTGGGGGTAGCCCCCTAGCACGTAGACCGACCCGATCGACTGTAAGGCTGGGGTAATGACGTGCGTTTATATTTCATATATTTGCGCACGTTTTCTTCCGTTTTTTTCCGTTATTTACCGCCGTCTTATATTCGTTTTCTCGTGTTTTCTTGTTTTCTTTCACTTTTCCGTGTTTTTCGTATTTTGCAGGATTTTACTAGCATAGGGGACATAAAACGACGATATCATGAGTCCCCGGAGCAACGGGAGGAGTCACACATGATCTAGGGGGTCAAACGACGAAGATCGCATCTTTCAGCCCCTCACCCGACCGGTTGGTCATTTCCAACCGATCGGGTGATGCACGCGTGCACCACCCGGACACAAGTTGGAGCGGCCAAGAAGTCACCTGGTCGGTTTAGTGACCGGTTCAAACGCCCCAACTCTCTGAAATCCTGACGCTGAATTCCAACCGATCAGATGTCTTTCACCCGATCGGTTCACCTGTAGCCGATTCTCCGAAGCCACGACACGGAGAGATCAACCGACCGGTTCACCCGACGGCACGAAGATCCAACCGATCAGCTCATGACTCAACCGACCGTGCCGTGGTGACCGGGTGGGATCCTATTTTGCGCTGCCGAAGAAACGAAGCAGATCACCCGATCGGGTGACTTTTCACCCGATCGGGTGATTTCATATTCTATAAATAGAACCCCTAGGTTTTCCAGAAACGGGAGTTGTTATTTTTTGCTGTTTTCTCTCTCTTGACGGTTGTAATTTTTCAGATATTTGTAAGTCTTCCTATCTTTGTCAAACTTTAATATATTGTTATTATCATTGCTCTTACTGCTTTTCAATCGCCCGATCATGTTTCTAACGGTCGATTTTACTTTAGATCGCTTTTTACTAAATATGTGTGAGTAGTTCCCAAATCTGGGATTTTGGTGGAAACCCCTTCGTGTGTTCTTCCCGATGCGTCCATAGGACTAGAAAATCGATAGTGATTAGGAATCTAACGGTTACGCGAGGTGTTTTATTGTCATCGGCGGGAAAAAGACCGCCTTTGACCGTTGGGCCAAGGGGGAATAAACTTGGCGGTTGACTCCCTAGCCATAGCTCGCGCCCTTAGCGTAGACTCGAATCCTAGCGCGCGCGAGCGGCATGATGAGACGTTGGGAGTTATCGTTGCGAACTTAGTGCTCCCGGAGTCGGTCAGTGTTAATGGACACAGGAGTGTCCACTGACCGAACCCGGGAAGTCCGTCGTATCTTCCTGGGCACCGACCGGAATATCGGGCCCATGGGACGCTGGTACCACTCTTAGAGGCAACGTCTCACCATTAGACCCTAATTCCGATCGTTATCCTACCCGTAGGCCGTATCGGCGAGAATCGCTCGATAGGGTGGAAACCAAAGTCCCGGGTTTTTCCTTTATATTGTTTATCCCTCGCATTCATTTACTGTGACAACCATTTATCCGATTCAAGCTAGCTCGCCCATGGGGTGAATTTGATCCTTCTTGACACAAGCACATCCACGCCTCCCTGAGTTCGACCGCCAAGCCACACTACAACACCGTGCGCTTGTGGTTACAAATATTTAAATCTCATGCCCCCGATCATATTATTGCACACACTCAAACACGCATAAGCGGGGGGGGCGTCAAGCTTTATGGCGCCGTTGCCGGGGAGGCAACGTGCTTGTTATTTTAGGATTTCATGAACCCTTGTGTCTAGCTCTCATCCCTACCTCGCGATAATTTTCGCATTCTTCTTTTTCCTTTTTATTTTCTTATTTTTTTATTTTTATTTTTTATCTTATCTGTTTCTTTCCCACTTTTCGCTTCACGGGTGTTTGTTGTTTTTCATGCGCAGGAGTTCAAGAAGTCTCGACGACTTGATTCCCGTTGATCCAGAGATAAACGCCACCCTAAGGCGTTTGGCCGCCGAGAAGCGAAGAAGAGATGATCCTGAAGCCATGGGGGAGAACACCCCAACTCACAAGTCCCTACTGGAGTACTCGATGCCATCCATCGAGTCCACCTCCGCCATCTGTCCTCCTGCTATTACGGCCCAAAGCTTCGAGCTTAAGCTGTCTTTGGTGACGTGGATCCAGCAGGATCAATTTTCGGGTGCACCCATGGAGAGCCCCATTGAACATTTGGACTCCTTCTTAGAGAAATGTGACACCTTCCGGATAAACGGTGTCACAACTGAGGCGATCCGACTGAAGCTGTCCCCCTTCTCTCTGTGAGATAAGGCCAAGCTGTGGCTTAGTGGAAGGACCTGAATACATTCAACACCTGGGAGAAGCTCTCAAATGCTTTCCTGATGAAGTTCTTTCCTCCGGAGAAGACCATGAAGCTGAGGAGTGAGATCTCCTCCTTCTCCTAGGCCAGCCACGAGTCCTTGCATGAAGCTTGGACGAGATACAAGGAGATGCAGTGAAGATGTCCCCACCATGAGCTCCCCAAGTGGCAGATCATAAATCTGTTCTATAATGGGTTGAGGGACGATTTGAAATCTTCCATGGACGCTGCGGCTGGAGGGTCATTTATGTCAAGAAGCGAAGAAGATGCCGGGCAGATTCTGGAAAATATGGCATCTAACAATGAGCGGTGGTGTGACGAGAGAGCCACGCCTAGATCTGGGGGCATCCACAGAGTCGAGGACATCGATAAATTATCCAGCAAGTTTGACTTGCTGTCGACCCAGATCTCCGCATTGATGGTAGGCGCCGGTGGCGCCGGTACACAACAGATTGCTGCGGTGGAATCCGAAGTCTTTGGAGAGTTCGACGGTGGTGATCTCTCACCACCGTTGGATCAGGCGAGCGCATTATTTTACAATCCTATGGGGAATGTGCCTTTTCCACCACGAACCAACTCCAACCCGGCCTACTCTCCAAACAACAGGAATCATCCAAACCTTAGCTACCGGGCGCCTTATCAACAGCCGACTCAGCAACAACAACAGATATATCAGTCGGCTAGGCCTCAGCAGCAGCAATTTTAGCAGCAACAACCTCCACAATAGTACCAGCAGTACACTCCAAGGAATCAGCAGCCCATCCAGCAACAATATGGCCAGCAGAGGGCCATCTCTCCGGTTGAGTCCCTCTTGACTCAATACATCGCCAACCAGGAGAAGATAAATCTAAAGCTGGAGATGGGACAGAGAGTCCTCACTGATCAGGTGACCCAGCTGGGGTTACAAGTGGCGAACCTTCAGAGACCGCATAATCTATTACCGCCACAGCCTGAGGTAAACCCGAGGGGGTAAATCAGACCTTGGCGCTCACGCATGAGCATGAGAACGTGTCCGCCATCGTCTTGAGGAGCGGAACGCAAATACCCACGAGAGTGCCCCCCAAAGGACCGAAAGCACCGTTGGTCGTGGAACGACCAATTGAGAAATTAAATGACGACGGTGCTTCGTCGCCAAAGCCTACTACTCCGGAGGGAGTCCAAGGAGAGGAGAAGAAAAAGGATGAGGAAGGGAACCTCAGAGTGTTCAAGCCCGTTGTGCCTTTTCCACAACGGCTTGCCCAAGCCAAGATTGATGAGAAGTATGGCAAGTTTTTTGCCATGGTGAAAGATCTGAGCTTACAAATCCCCTTCCTCGAAGCTATCGAGACGATCCCCTCCTACGCCAAATTTCTGAAGGACTTGGTGACATGAGGATCGAGAAAAGAGAAGTTTGTTCTGACGGTAGAATGTAGTGCCCTTATCCAACGAGCAAATCCTCCTAAGCTTAAGGACCCGGGGGGCTTCTCTATCACTTGTGCGATCGGAGAGGTAAAAATACATCGTGCGATCGTCGATCTTGGAGCGAGCGTCAGTTTGATGCCCTTGTCGCTGTATAAGAGGATAAGAATGGGCGAATTGGAGCCCACCAGAATGACCCTACAGCTTGCAGACCGTTCGGTTAAGTATCCGGTGGGCGTTGTTGATGACCTTCCTATCAATGTCAGAGGGGTGCATGTGCCTGTGGACTTCGTTATCATGGACATGCCTGAGGATGCACACACCCTTATCATTCTTGGACGGCCTTTCATGGCCACTGCCGGCATATTAATTGACGTGAAGAATTGGAAGCTTTCCCTCAACGTCGGCCAAGAAAAAGTGAAGTTTGACCTGGGGTTGTCGATGAAGCACCCCGATCCCCCGGACGATCTGAGTATCAATGTGCTGGAGTTGGAAGAAGAGAGAGATGTGGAGGCAAGCTCCTGGGAAATTCTCTCGAGAAATCCCCCCGACCACTTGGGAGATCTTGGAGAGCAAGTTGGCTCACCAAAGAATGATGTTGCTGATGAGGCGGTCGCCCGACGTGTGATCCCCCCCGGATTCCCAAAAGCTCCTCCTACGAGGAGAAAAGGAAAAGAGCCTATGGGGCTCGCTGGGGATGAGGTCCGTATCCTCAAACGAGTGGTGGAGGACGCCAATATGAAGGAGAAGCCTCCGGACCCCGTCAACAAAGGGAGAGTGGTCGAGCAAGTTTTCTTGTCACCACCGGCTACACCAAGAGCTACCAGCCCTGGAGATGAAGCGATGCCAGACTTTGGGCATCACCCGTATCGGCCACCTTGAACATCATCAACGGGCGTCAAGCTAACGACGTTAAACAAAAGCGCTTCATGGGAGGCAACCCATGCTCTAAACCCTTTGTTTCCATTTTTAGAATTATTTTTAACTTTGTTTTGTCTATTTTTAATAAATAAATCCAGCCGCAAGAAATTCTGTTGAGGGACTAAGGCCGTTTATGCACTTTTGCAAAAAACAAGGCCCCACCCAATCGGTTGATAACTCACCCGATCGGTTGGGATGTATCAGCTGACAGCCGTATCAATCACTCAACGAACCGATCGGGTGAAGCCGGCCGAGACCGGGTGACAGACCGGGTGAACTGGGCTGAATTCTCGGGAATTTTTGGGAAATGGTCAACCGATCGGGTGAAGGCATGTGAGACCGGGTGACAGACCGGGTGAGCTGGGCTGAATTCTCGGGAAAATTTGTGAAGCGGCGAACCGATCGGGTGAGTTATCACCCGACTGGTTCACCTGTAGAGTTCCTTCAGCTTAAAATTTTGACCTAAAGTCAACCGATCGGGTGACTTTTCACCCGATCGGTTCGACTTAAAATCATATATATAGCGCCCTCCGCCCGTTCGTTCCACCCTCGCCAGTTTCGAAATTCCGATTGCCGTTTCGCCTTCTCCGCCTTCGCCCGACCTCGTTCTTCCCCTAAACTGACCCCCATCGATCTCCCCCCTCTTCATATCCATCTCTCCATCGATTTCTCCCCCATCTTCCTCGATTTCGCCCGCACACAAAACCCTAATTTTCACACATTCTCCCCCATTTTCGAAACTTGCTGGAAGAATTCGCCGCGGCTTCACACGCGCTCCTGTTACATTGCGTTGGGGCATCTATGAGCAACGATCTTCATCTAAATTGGGTAACCTCGCTCCTTAGCTCAATTTTTTTGCCCTAGAATTCCATTCTGCTCGTTTGCCGTGTTAGTGTGTATTCGACGTATTTTGCATACACACACACACACACGATTCCTGCACAATGCCTCCTCGTCGAGCTAAGCCCACCGACACCAGCTCTTCCAACCCTAGACCCACCCGTCGCGCTCGTCGCACACAATCCACCAACCAACCCGCCACCACCACCAATTCATCCACCACCCCAAGCGCCCCTGACCCCGTTTACATTGGCGATGCCGAATACGAGGTATCATTTCATGACGACGACCAAGCCGACCGCTTCATGTCCATGCTCCTCCTAGCTGGAGCTGGTGGTCGGGCAACTCAGGAGTCCGTCGAGCGTGACCTGCCTGTCCTCCAAGCCTCATTCGTCACATTCGCACTGACCCACCCGATGTGTCCGAGCTTCACATCCCACCCCCCACCACTCCTGGTCCTCAGCACAGGCCCCCATCACCACCCCCAGAGGGTGGTGCCTCTGCTTGATACTTTCCCATCCAGCTTTTGCTTCTCCCTATTTTTAGTGCCCATCTGTCTTTGCGGGGCCCTACTTTACCACTGCTAGGGGGAGGGCTCATTCACATGTCGAGTCCCCACTTTTTTATTTTTTATTTTTTATTTTCTATTTCCTTTCTTTTCTTTTATTGACCTCCCCCTCGCATATCTCTGCATTGTCACAATCACATCATCTTGCTAGCACTGTCACGTCTAGCTTGGGGAAAGTCAAATTTTTTGGGTGTGCTGTCGTGTTTTGTTTTTCTCTGTGTGTTTGTTTATTTGTCGTGTCGTGTGATTTTTCCTTTTATTTTCCTCCTTTATTTTATTTTATTTTATTTTCTGTTTTTATGTCGTGTGGTGTGCTTTTTATTTTTATTTCTTATTTTCAGTTTCGTTTGTATGATTTTCTTGTCTTTCGTGTGTTTTTGTGTCTGTGCGTATTCCCCCCTTATTCATTGCCCTCCCGTATTTAATTCTATTGCATTGAGGGCAATGCACGTTTCAGCTTGGGGGAGTCGCACTTCGTGCGTCATTTTTGTCGTTTTTCTTCGTTTTTGAGTCGTTTTCCATCGTGTTTTTCTTTTTCTTTTTCTTTTGATCTCTCTCTCCTAGAGATGAACCCTATGATGAATTGCCACAAAATCACACACACCTAGCATGGCATCGATAATCACACTCACTAGCCCTAGGATATCGAGTCCCCTTGCATTTCATGCATCGTGTGTCCACTTAGCTTTTTGTGAGTCGTGCATCGTGCCTAGCTGTGTGGTGTACTTCTACTTTGTGATTTTACTTTATATACATGTCCAGGAATGACCCCTAGATTATCATGCTTCGATTTGGATATGCGGTATTTATTTCTCCTGTCTGCTTCTGCATGCTTTATATATATCGTGTACTTCATTTCGCATGTGTCGGGATTCCATAATTAAGGACTAGGATAACCCATTTAGCCCATGCTCTAACTAGCGAGAATAGTTTCCTTTGCCCAAGTGTTTAGATTCCGATTTCTTTTTTGTTTTACTTGGTGCAAATCCCCTCGTCGTGTACCGTTCTCCCACTTGGGAGAAAAATCCAAAAAAAAACAGAGAAAAGAAAAGAAAAACCCAAAAAGAAAAGAAAAGAAAAGAAAAGAAAATTGTATAGCCAAAAAGCGAAAAAAATACAAATACCCAAAACCCAAAAAATTCCCGTGTGATATTTTCCCTTCTTGTTGAGAATAAAGGGAAGGCGAGAATTTGCACCGAGTGTTCTACTCCACATCATCTCAACCCCCGTCGTTTTCGAAAACACTTGGCTTAGGAACTTTTTAGCTATTATCTAGGCTGTAGTGTGGTGATTTCCTTAACCCTAGTTGTGGAGTCCCTGACGCATGACATGTTTCGATTCTCTCTCTATTCTCATGCATGCTTGAACTATATATTCACCGCTTTATTCAATTCGAATCGATATTTGGGTCATTTCCTGGATTTGTGTATATCGAGCTTTATCGCACATCGTAGATAGTGACACCGTCTGCTAGCACACGACCACACTCACTCGCGCTTCACCCCGTGGGCCCACGGCACTTGTCTGGAATCGTATTCCTTGATTTAGTGATGTGAATTGGCGTTTGCTTGCTTGGTGTGTCGTTTTTGATTTTGTTGGCCCTGACTGGCGATCTAGGATTTAGAGTTTTCTTTTTCTCTCTTTCTCTCTATTTTCTCTCTCTGAGCTCCTACTCTCACTCGTCTTCCTCGAGGACGAGGAAGAGTTCAGCTTGGGGGATTTTGACGTGCGTTTATATTTCATATATTTGCGCACGTTTTCTTCCGTGTTTTTTCGTTATTTACCGCCGTCTTATATTCGTTTTCTCGTGTTTTCTTGTTTTCTTTCACTTTTCCGTGTTTTTCGTATTTTGCAGGATTTTACTGGCATAGGAACATAAAACGACTATATCATTAGTCACCGGAGCAACGGGAGGAGTCACGCTTGATCTAGGGGGTCAAACGACGAAGATCCCATCTTTCATCCCCTCACCCGACTGGTTGGTCATTTCCAACCGATCGGGTGATGCACGCGTGCACCACCCGGACACAAGTTGGAGCGGCCAAGAAGTCACCCGGTCGGTTCAGTGACCGGTTCAAACGCCCCAACTCTCTGGAATTCTGACGCTGAATGCCATCCGATCGGGTGAATGTCACCCGATCGGTTCACCTATAGACGATTCTCCGAAGCCACGACACGGAGAGATCAACCGACCGGTTCACCCGACGGCACGAAGATCCAACCGATCAGCTCATGACTCAACCGACCGTGCCGTGGTGACCGGGTGGGATCCTATTTTGCGCTGCCGAAGAAACGAAGCAGGTCACCCGATCGGGTGACTTTTCACCGATTGGGTGATTTCGTATTCTATAAATAGAACCCCTAGGTTTTCCAGAAACGGGAGTTGTTATTTTTTGCTGTTTTTTCTCTCTTGACGGCTGTAATTTTGCAGATATATGTAAGTCTTCCGATCTTTGTCAAACTTTAATATATTGTTATTAGCATTGCTCTTACTGCTTTTCAATCACCCGATCATGTTTCTAACGGTCGATTTTACTTTAGATCGCTTTTTACTAAATATGTGTGAGTAGTTCACAAATCTGGGATTTTGGTGGAAACCCCTTCGTGGGTTCTTCTCGATGCGTCCATAGGACTAGGAAATCGATAGGGATTAGGAATCTAATGGTTACGCTGGGTGTTTTATTGTCATCGGCGGGAAAAAGACCGCCTTTGGCCATTGGGCCAAGGGGGAATAAACTTGGCGGTTGACTCCCTAGCCATAGCTAGCGCCCTTAGCGTAGACGTCGAATCCTAGCGTGCGGGAGCGGCAGGATGAGACGTTGGGAGTTATCGTTGCGAACTTAGTGCTCCCGGAGTCGGTCAGTGTTAATGGACACGGGAGTGCCCACTGACTGAACCCGGGAAGTCCGGCGTATCATCCTGGGCACCGACCGGAATATCGGGCCCATGGGACGCTGGTACCACTCTTAGAGGCAACGTCTCACCATTAGACCCTAATTCCGATCGTTATCCTACTCGTAGGCCGTATCGGCGAGAATCGCTCGATAGGGTGGAAACCAAAGTCCTGGGTTTTTCCTTTATATTGTTTATCCCTCGCATTCATTTACTGTGACAACCATTTATCCGATTCGAGCTAGCTCGCCCATGGGGTGAATTTGATCCTTCTTGACACAAGAACATCCACGCCTCCCTGAGTTCGACCCCCAAGCCACACTACAACACCGTGCGCTTGCGGTTACAAATATTTAAATCTCACGCCCCTGATCATATTATTGCACACACTTAAACACGCATAAGCGGTGGGGGCGTCAGGTAACTCCCCCAGCGGACCGATCACCAGGCCCGTCCGTAAGGCTGGGGGCAACTCCCCCAGCAGGCGGGTTCATCAGTTGGTTGTAAGCCGGAGGGTAGCTCCTCCCGCTGACCAACCAACCCAATCGACTGTAAGGCTGGGGGCAACTCCCTCAGTGGGTCGATCACCAGGCCCGTCTGTAAGGCTGGGGGCAACTTCCCCAGCAGGCGGGTTCATCGGTTCGTTGTAAGCTGGAGGGTAGCTTCCCCCGCTGACCAACCGACCCGATCGACTGTAAGGCTGGGGGCAACCCCCCCCCAGCGGGCCGATCACCAGGCCCATCCGTAAGGCTGGGGGCAACTCCCTCAGCAGTCGGGATCATCGGTTGGTCGTAAGCTAGAGAGTAGCTCCCCCCGCTGACCAACCGACCCGATCGACCGTAAGGCTGGGGGCAACTCCCCTAGCAGGTCAGAACATCGGTTGGGTGTAAGCCTGGGGATAGCTCCCCTAGCGGCTCAAATGATCCAATCAGCCGTAGGGCTGGGGGCAACTCCCCCAGCATGCCAATCCCCCGACCGCCCCTAAGACTGATGGCGAGCCCCCTTCGCAAGGCTGTCACCCGATCGGCCTGAGGATTGCGGACGAAGGGAAAACCACGGCAGGTCGGCCGAAAACACCCCCGAGGCACTAGTCTATCAGGCCGATCGGCATGGTGTCCCGAGGACCACCCGCACACACGACGAGTGATGGGGGGACATCATGGGATCACCCTCCTGACCGGATTGAACACGACTACGGCTCAAAAGACCAAGAGTCTTCCCCCTCTGCGAAATAGCTCTGTCAATAGGGGGCCAGAGATGGAGACAACCAGGAAAATGGCAAAAGGCGAAGCGGTCAAGGACCTACAAAAACACTTTATACATTGCACCCCCAAAATTGTTTTGTATTACAGAAAAAGAGGGGAACAAAAATAGAGAATCGTTGCCTGGGGGCCGGGGCACGGGAGGAGGCATCCTCTAGGACCTCGCCTTGCTCAGAGCGAGGAGGTTCTTCAGGACCTGGCGGAGGTCGGGGAAGCGACTGTCGGACATGCTCCTCGAACCTCTGGAAAGAGTCTCAGAAGACCCCCACGATCCTGGGGGCCAAGAGGTCCTCTTAGGTGTCGAAGGCCTCCCTGAGGGCCTCTGCAATCCGTGGCCTCAGGACCCCCTCATTGCCCCTCTCCACTTCCTCGACGAGCCGGGTGGGATACGCCTGACGCAGGGCCCCTAGCTCGTTCCAGAGCTCGCACCTCTCCCAACGGAATGCTTCTTCCGCCTCCTGGGCTAACCTCTGAGCGTCGGCCAGCGCCCCCTGCAGATCCAGCACCTCGGAGGCGAGCTCATCTACCCGACATCGTAGGTGCCGAGCTTCCATGTGGGCTTCCTCGGCCGCCACCTCGGCCGTCCCAGCCCTTAAGCGCTCCCGCGCCAAAGACTGTTCTAGGTTGGTCGCATGGTCCGTACAACATTGCACCTCAACGGCTATCACTGTGGTCTGTAAAACAAAAGTGGTAAGCCAGGGGAGTCACTAGACAGGATCAGGCGTGACAGAAAGACCAACCTGCTGGAGCTGCCGACCAAAGCATCCACCAGACGATCGGAGTGAGCCCTCTCCAGGAGAGCGGTCCCTCAGAAGGACGGAGCTCCACGCTAGCTGGGTGGCCATGGCTCGGTCGACAAAAACCGAGTCACCAGGCGTGACCTCGGGACCTGCCTGGAGAGTCAACAGGGCGCCCCGGCACCGGCCAAAGACGGCTCGGCTGAGTTGACAGGGGCGGCCACCAACGCCAGCGGGAGGGTCTCTCCCGAGACGACCGACGCCCTGGGAACCACGGAAGGGTGGACCTCCTCGGTCTTCTTTTTCTTCTTTTTCTCGTCGGGCCCCGCGGACTCCGGAGGGGGACGTTTTCGCTCCACGCCGTGACCACTCAAGGGCACGCGATGTGCCGGGCCGGCACCCCCATTGCCTCGTTCGGCGCAGACGAAGCTAGGAGGGTCGACAGCCGCTGTCTCCCCCACAGGGGATTCCACCACGACCTGGGCAAGCGGCGCTTCTACGACCGTTGGCTCCAGCCTCCCCACCGCCGGGTTGGCTTGGTGCACCTCCTCCTCTACCGCACGGTGAGGTACCTGGCCTGAGGGGTTCCCTCGGCCTCTGCATGATCCCCAACGGATGAGTTCGTCGATATCACGGCTTAATTCTCGACCCGCCATCTCTGTGGAAAGAAAGAAGATCAGGGTAAGCAAAAGGCGAAGCGAAAAGAAAATAGGACGCCTACCGAGGGTCCACATGACGGCCTTAAGGAGCAGGTCGTCCAACAGAGGCCAGACCGACTTCTCCTCTAAGGGCAGAGGCGACAAAAGTTGGACAGTGGCCTGATCAGCCTCGGAGAGGGTCAACGTCACGTCATATTGACATAGCCCCCCCAACTGGTCAGGATCACGGCGTCCCTGGAGAAAATGACGAAGACGAAGCTCGAACTCCAGTCCCCCACCCAGCGGGGCAGGCCGAGCAAGCACTCCCTCCCTGATCGGGCCCGAATGTGCTACCACAACCCTCGGCCGACCGTCTGAACCCGGAAAAAGTAGAAGAGAAGGGGCAGGGTCGGCTCCAAGCCATGGATGCTGCAGATCATGATGAACCCAACCAGCACCGCAATGGAGTATGGGGTCAGCTGACACGGGGCCACCTTCAAGAAATACAGGATCTGGATGATGAAGGGATGAAGGGGGAAGCAGAGCCCCAGGCGAAACATCTCGACATAGACACCCATCTCCCTGCTCCTTGGAAAACAAATCCGTTCGTCACTGAAAGGGATCCAGACGTCATACTGGTGGTACAAATACTTCTCCCTAATCTCTGAAGCCGTCGAGAAGGGAACCATAGACGTCGATCTAAGGATAGCCGGGGGAACGTCGAACCTTTCTGCCGCCACATCGCCGCCAACTGGGTCCTCAAAGAGCAAGCCCTTCCCCTTATCCGGAACAGGGCGTGCCCCCGGAGGGACATCAGGCCTCGATGGCAGAGGAACGCCTGACTCAGGCACCGGAGGGACCCCGGACCCCGACGCAGATTGCCTATTCTAAGCGCGGCCATAGGACAAATTGAGCGGCGATAAGGAAGAGGAAGGAGAGTTACCTTAGGAAGAATCCGAAGGAAGATAGGTGATGGAGGGATCGAAGAAGCTTGCAAGAAAAAAAGTCGAATCGAAAGGCGCGAAAGAATCAAACGTAGAAGGGCAGCACCTTTATATGAAAGGCAATCTCAGAATCAGGACCGTCCGAAGAAGAGCGCATGGAAACATCTGGAGGACTGACGGCGCTTCGAATTCCACACCCCGAGAAATTCAAACGGGCCGCGTCATGATGGCCTCCATTTAATGGCTCGGTCTCGACTGACGCGCCTGTCAAAATCCATGAGTCACATCGCCCGAATCGAACCGGCAGAATCCGAATGGCCCGAGCGATGTGGGCAATTGATACGACCATTTTAGAGAGGCTCAAAATTAAGCAGCCCAGGCCCACGTGGGGAGAAGGAAGCCCCCAAAAGGAGCTTTGGGCCAACCGCCGGAGGCCCCAGTGAAAGCCCTGCATCGGATCGCCTACGATCGGACGTACGCCCGGTCAGCCCACGATCGTGGGAGTTAACCGCTCCCTAAAATGCTCCCCCATAATGGCCATTAAGGGACCCCATTAACCCCCCTTCATGGCACGTAAAGACGTCCGGAGGGAGGCGGATCATGGGGGCGGAATAGGGGGGCGTGAAGACGGGAAGATCGTGGGAGAAGCCCTATATAGAGACTTGAGGGGGGACGAAGAAAAGGGCTTGACCCCAGATACCGCGATACAGAGGTATTCTACTAAAAAGACCTTACTTTCCCCATTGTCTTTTCTGCCATAGCTCGCTTCGAGAATTCGCGTACCGGCCTCCTTGCGAGCCGTTCCGATCCCGCCGAGCATCATTCAGATCTGTTCTAACTTAGGCATCGGCGGGGACTTGGCCGGAACCAAGGTCCAGCCCCACTGACGAGTTTCTTTGTCTGTCCAGGTCGGAATTAATCCAAGGCGCCAAGGCTACCCCTCAGCGGGGAACTCACCGAAGCAAGGCCCGCACGACAGTGAGCCCGCTCGCCCCCAGCGAGCATCGCCGTCGACTGAGATCAAGTGACAATCAGGGCGCCAAGGCTTCCCCTCGGCACTTGATTGACCGAGGCCGAGCGCTCACCCAGGTGCCGAGGCTTCCCCTTCGCACCCCGCTGACCGAGGCCCAACACCCCGAACGAAAAGCCTGTTCGTCCTCGATCCCCCAAGCGGGCCGTTTCCCGAGCTGAAGTGGGCTCTCGCGCAACCCTCGTCGAGAACACGCACGCTTGGTGGGACCAAGGGATTCCAACCGACCCCTTGACGACGTTGACCGTCAAACCGCCGGTCAACGATACAGTGGTGAGAAAACACCCGTAAACAAGACTTTTACTTTTGCAAACAAGCCCCTCTAGTAAACAAAATTAGTTTAAAAAGTCCCTTTCGCAGCATTTATTAATATCTCAATTATTCTTAGAGCTGCGGATATGAACTCTCCTCGTCAGCTAATGAGGTATATAGATCATAAATTATTGCACAAATTAAACAAATTCATTGTACAAAAATAGCTATTCTTTTGATGGAAGGGATCTTCAATGGAGTACTGAAGTTAGGCCGCTGCCTCGGTCCACTGATCAACCCACACCGGCCACCGCTCGCCTGAAGTGAAACTCTGCCTCTGAGAGGAGACAGCAGTCTGTTGGCCAATTTTGCGGGTGAGAAAGAACACCGACGAATTTTAGGCGAATACAACTTCTTCTCAACGGGGCTAAACACCAGGGGGGCAGGCACCGCCGCCTTCTGGCTCTTCATCCGAGATTTTAGAGATGTTGGAGGCGATTTGATGAGGAACCTGTGCGGTGGCGTCTTCTGCTGTGCTGCTGCCCTGGCAATGATCGGAGACCTCGTCTTGTAGAACTTGTTAGGATTTGGAAAGAGGACCGTCTTTTTCGCCCAAGGCCTGCTCTTGCTGGCGAAAGGCGAGTGTTGGGATCTGAAAGCGATGCGGGATCGAGCGCGGGGGAGAGGCGACGGCGAGTCCAATTCTGACCGATCGCTTCGGCGTAGGCTCCGCTTCTCCCTCGTCCGTCTCGATCGCAGCTCCGTGCTCTCGCGGTTTGGCCTCTTGGGGCGTCTTATCATGGCTTCGGGAGTTTTGGGATCATCGACTTCTTTCTTTGAATTTGGACGACGGTGGGCAGCTGCGGCGGCGATCTCCTTGGCAAACCTGCTCGCCCGTATGATCTCCGTCACCGTCTCATCCAGCAGCATTGCTGGAAGAGACATTCGCCGCCATTCCCCTGCGCCTATTTACGTTTCAGATAACTGAGATATGCATAAATCAAATAACTACTGGTGGGAAATAGTACATACCACTTGCGTTCCCTTGAAATTTCCCTACCGGTGATTTCTGCGCCCCTGCGTTCTTTAATCTTGAGGAGTGAACAACTAGAGGCGATCAGTCTGTGGAAATTATTCGCAGGTTGATGGTTGTGGCCAGATGATTACCGTAAGGATTCTTGCTTGCACCTGAGGCTGGTTCTAAGGTATCCTCTGGTGCTTCTGGGGCTGAGGCTGACGCCGGCGACCACCTTCGTCCCGCCGGCCACCGTGCACTGGAGCTCTTGAAGGCGAGCCATGCACCTGTCCACCTTCGCAATTCATCGATCGCGGTTCACAATCGGTGAGAACCAAGTCAGTTGTGAGCAAAAGGGAGAGCAAAAAATTAGCATCGGAGATGAATTCACATTATGCGTACCTTCTGAACCGTTTCTCTAACGAGATTGGGGTTAAGTGCCATTGCCAGCATCTTCCCCTTCAATGGAGTCTTGGCCACCATTTTGGCTTGGCCTCTTGATTCTCTCCTTTTCTCTCTCTGGGATCAGGAAGATGAGTTCATATTGGGGTTTAAACTGAACTGAGGTATCTGAGATTGTAACGGCTGGTTTCTCTTCTTCTTATCAACCCATTAATGTACGTTTTAAATTCAGGTGACACCCTTGCGGTTCACCCATTAATGTACGTTTTAATGGTCGTCGGCGTTTATCCGTTACGCTTTAAAATAAAAAACAAACAGCACCAGTTCTCTGCTTCATCTGACAGCAAAACAGCTCCGGTCTGGTGATATCCTTCTGCGCTCCATCCAAGGCTTCTTCGTCTCCCATGCGTTAAGCTCTGATATCGTCACATCAACACCTCTCTTGTTAAACACAAACGGATTAGTAGTGTAGATGATACCTCTTATGGGTCCCGCCATCAAGGGGGCTCCGGTTGAGATCGACAAGTGGGACCCATCAGGTACTACATGTGTCCACGTAGGTGGCACAACCTTCCGAGAAGAGTCTGCCGAGACCCCAATGGCAATCAACATGCTCCATTAGTAGCATCCGTTCAGCAAGGACGATCCCAATAAGGTCAGCATGTTCAACTCCACGGTCCGAGCACTCGTCCGACTGGCAAGATCAGCCCTTCCAATCATGGCAGCGCGATTTCAAGCGGATGTGCCGATTCTTTCTCTCCAAGCCGTTACCAACGGGCTTGCCCTACATACGTAACGGCCAGCTTTATCAGGTGAACCGCGCGGCCTGTCTCGTCAGACGGCATGCAGTCAGCTTTATCGGGAAAGATATGCACTCGCAGGCGGCGCGCAGTCACCTTTACCGGGGGACAGTTACGGTGGGCACTCCACATCCCGACGAATCCCCTGACGGGTCGGTTATGAAGGCACGTGAAGGGTCTGCTGACGTGGTCAGCCCCCCCAAATGTACTCTATAAATTGAGCAGAAACCCTCTCTATCATGTAAGCATAATCTGATACCCAAATCTCTATCTCAAAACCTAAGTTTTCCACATCTCTCAAACCCTAGCGACGGCTATCTTTAGCCACGTTCCCTCCTGTAACGGCATGTATCTTAGGCGTGTTTGTTTTCTTGTGTGCCTGTATATTTAGTTCAGTCGTCCGTGTATTTTTCGTCTGTATGTTCTTTTCTTCTACGCGTCAACGCGAGCGCGTCTCTATTTTTGGATTTTTTGACGTAGCGTAAATACTTACCATTAAACTATTTTACTCTAACCCTATTTAATTAACCAACCCCTCACCCCTTTAATTGCCTCCCTTTGGCAGATAAGATCCGAAATATTTGGCAACTTATTACATCCTACTCTATTTAGAGACCCTCTCCATCTGGCCTACAGACGAAGCCCCTCCTCTTCCTTTGGCATCACAATCCTCATCCTCCTCCCCCTTCATCAATCAATCAACCCAGGCACATCATCATCTATTTTCCTCCAACAACAAACAACATCACCCTCATCGTATCTTTTCCTTCTCCTCTTCACCCAAAATCAATCACCCAAATCACAAAGAAAAATTAGAATTGAAGTGGAAAACATATCTGAACCCATCAAATCCCCCCTCCTGTTCTTCCCCTTCCCCCTCCTCCTAACCGCAGCCCGTGCCGCCGTCTGCGGAACCCGCGCACGCCCCCTAGCAGCCCCGCATGCCCCAGATCGGCAACCCCCCTCCACCCAAAGCCGCACGCGCCGCCTGCACCCCGCTAGATCCGCCAAGCCCAGATTCACCCAAAGCCCATGCACGTCCGCGCGTGCCGCCGCCCAAAGCCCCCGCGTCACCCGGGGTGCCGCCCTCTGCTAGAAGGCCCCGCGTGCCCTAGCTCCGCCGCGGGCACCCCAGCTCCGCTGCCTACGCGCGCGCTCGCCAGCTCGCCACCGCCCGTTGCCTGTGCGCACGCCGCCCGCCAGATCCGTTCTGCCCCGATCTCCCCTCCAGGCCGAGGTCTTCCCCCTTGGCCGTGCCCCCCTTCATCCCCTCTCTCTGCAACACACAAAAAAAAGAAAAGAAAGAAGAATAGAAGAAGAAGACAGAAGGGTAAGTGTTATTTAATAGCTAATATATTATATTAAGGGTTATTAGTTAGCTTAAAGTTATTATAGTTTTAATATATGTTATAATATATATATATTATTAAGTTTTAATTTAAATGAGTTATTAGCTTATATGTTTATAATTATAAATTCGTTTAAGTTATTAGTATATAACGTTAGTTTTGTGATGAACTCATTACAAATTGTTTTCAATTAATAATATACTACTTATGCCAGTTATATAGTATTATATTTTTATTTATGTAGCTAACTCACACATGTGAACCCATGTATCGCTACCGCTGATCGAACCGCGCTTTTCATGACACGGCATATTGGTAACTCATCGTACCCTAACTATAGGTTTTAAAAACTATAAAGATGCATGCCAAACTAGTTTCATTTCATTATCAAATTGTCTTCTTCGAACAGTTAGATAAGCTTGATAAACTACACAGTATCGTAAAAGACTCGATCGGACTACGAGTCATACTTGATCGTAAAATGTGTCAATCTAGGTAATGATTCCTAAATAGCAAATATGGTAACATCACAGACACTTGGGGTTTTGAGGTAACTTATAATAGCGAGAGTGCGGGAGCGACCAGTTCAGGCTTTGTTGTCACCGACCGGGTTCTAGCAACCCTTTAAAAGTTGATCGGTGACAAATCCACAGACTTGATCACAGATTCTTGAACAGTATTGCATGCTTGGCACAGTTTTGGTTTAATCCGAGTACGCGTACCCATGGTATGAGATGGACTCTTGGTTGCTCATTGTACTCCGCATTATAAATCACGATCTAGATTCGGCACAGTTATACTCTCGTAACATTGTCATTTTTACTAAGGTTTCATTTAATTTACCTATAAGTTGTGAATGTCGTAAATCTGCAAAGCTATGTTTCTTCTGTATTTCCATACCATTATTGTATGCACTTTTATTTCGCACCTCTTTAGATTGATATGCTTGCATATTGTTTTATTTTCCATGCTAGAGATACTTTGAGTTACGTCTGATCCCAACGACCTTTCTCGTTTTGGTGGACCCGCCAGTTACTTCACAGGTTGACGAGGTGACACCTGAGTTGGCAGACCCTGAGCTTGCAGTTGAGTTTGACCAGGAGGACGTTGGTTACTGAGAGTGAGTGTGAGAGTGTTATGTTACTTTATGTTTTTCAGAGTGTGTCTTGGTGTGTATTTGTATTCGGGTTGTATTTCCTTTTCTGTACGTTGTTGGTTTGTAATAAGGTGGTATTTCATTTTCATGTATGAGTATTTGGCCTATTTCTGCAACGGAGCCTGTATTGACTTCATTGGTGCCTAGCAGGACTTGAGCATGTATCGAACGGTAACAGGCCCCGGGAGTGGGTCGTTACAAGTTTGGTGGCCCATACAGGTCCGCACTAAATACCACATGAACAGTACATGAAGTTCAGAATGTGTCGTATAAAATACTCAATAGAACTGATCAAACCTTATGAAACGCGGGTAAGCAATGGAAATGAACACTTTAGGAAGCAATGACAGTGCTTTCGGATCCGGGACCATTCACCTGAATGGGGGTCCCAACCAGAATGATGCTGGTAATGTAGCCAACAACGGTCCAGACACGACAGCTGACATGCAATTATATTTCATATATTTGCGCACGTTTTCTTCGATGTTTTTCCGTATTTTACTGCCGTCTTATATTCGTTTTCTCGTGTTTTCTTGTTTTCTTTCACTTTTCCGTGTTTTCCGTATTTTGCAGGAGTTTACTGGCATATGGGGCATAAAACGATGATATCATGTGTCCCCGGAGCAACGGGAGGAGTCACGCGTGATCCAGGGGGTCAAACGACGAAGATTGCATCTTTCAGCCCCTCACCCGATCGGTTGATCATCTTCAACCGATCGGGTGATGCACGCGTGCACCACCCGGACGCAGCTTGGAGCTCACGAGAAGTCACCCGGTCGGTTCAGTGACCGGGTCAAAAGCTCAAACTCTCTGGAAATCGAAGCTGATTGCCAACCGATCGGGTGACCTTCACCCGATCGGTTCACCTGTAGCTGAATTCCAACAGCCAAGACACGAAGATCCAACCGGTCTCCTCACCCGGTCGGCACCAAGATCCAACCGACCGCATCCATGTTTCAACCGACCGGTTCATCCTGACCGGGTGAAGTTCCGCATCGCGCTGTAATTCTGTGAAGCGGTTCACCCGATCGGTTGACTTGTCAACCGATCGGGTGATGTCGTTTTCTATATATAGAACCCTAGGTTTCCCAGATTCGGGAGTTGGTTATTTTTTGCTGTTTTCTTCATTTTGTGACGGCTGTAATTTTCCAGTTTTTGTAAGTTTTCAGATCTTTGTCAAACTTTAGTATTATCTTAATTGCTTTACTACCATTGCATTTCTATTGTCTGATCATGATTTTTACGGTCGATTTCTGTTTAGATCGCTTTTTACTAAATATGTGTGAGTAGTTCCCAAATCTGGGATTTTGGCGGAAACCCCTTCGTGGGCTCTTCCCGATGCGTCCATAGGGCTAGGAAATCGATAGGGATTAGGAATCTAACGGTTACGCGGGGTGTTTTATTGTCATCGGCGGGAAAAAGACCGCCTTTGACCGTTGGGCCAAGGGGGAATAAACTTGGCGGTTGACTCCCTAGCCATAGCTCACGCCCTTAGCGTAGACGTCGAATCCTAGCGCGCGGGAGCGGCAGGATGAGACGTTGGGAGTTATCGTTGCGAGCTTAGTGCTCCCGGAGTCGATCAGTGTTAATGGACACGGGAGTGCCCACTGATCGAACCCGGGAAGTCCGGCGTATCATCCTGGGCACCGACCGGAATATCGGGCCCATGGGATGCCGGTACCACTTTCAGAGGCAACGTCTCACCTTTAGACCCTAATTCCGATCGCTATCCTACCCGTAGGCCGTATCGGCGAGAGTCGCTCGATAGGGTGGAAACCAAAGTCCCGGGTTTTTCCTTCATATTGTCTATACCTTGCATTCCTTTACCGTGACAACCCATCATTCGATCTGGGCTAGCTCGCCCATGGGGTGATTTTGATCCTCTTTGACACAAGCACATCCATAACTCCCTGAGTTCGACCCCCAAGCCACACTACAACACCGTGCGCTTGCGGTTACAAATATTTAAATCTCACGCCCCCAATCGTATCATTGCACACATCTAGCGCGCAGCCGCCGGGGGGCGGGTCAAGTTTATGGCGCCGTTGTCGGGGAGGCAACGTGCTTGTTATTTTTGGATTTCATGAACCCTTGTGTCTAGCTCTCATCCCTACCTCGCGATAATTTTCGCATTCTTCTTTTTCCTTTTTATTTTCTTATTTTTATTTTTATTTTTATTTTTATTTCTTATCTTATCTGTTTCTTTCCCACTTTTCGCTTCACGGGTGTTTGTTGTTTTTCATGCGCAGGAGTTCAAGAAGTCTCGACGACTTGATCCCCGTTGATCCAGAGATAAACGCCACCCTAAGGCGTTTGGCCGCCGAGAAGCGAAGAAGAGAGGATCCTGAAGCCATGGGGGAGAACACCCCGCCTCACAAGTCCCTGTTGGAGTACTCGATGCCTTCGATCGAGTCCACCTCCGCCATCCGTCCTCCAGCTATTACGGCCCAAAGCTTCGAGCTTAAGCCATCTTTGGTGACGTGGATCCAGCAGGATCAATTTTCGGGTGCACCCATGGAGAGCCCGATTGAGCATTTAGACTCCTTCTTGGAGAAATGTGACACCTTCCGGATAAACGGTGTCACAACTGAGGCGATCCGACTGAAGCTGTTCCCCTTCTCCTTGCGAGATAAGGCCAAACTGTGGCTTAGGGGGAAGGACCCGAATACATTCAACACCTGGGAGAAGCTCTCAAATGCTTTCCTGACGAAGTTCTTTCCCCCGGGGAAGACCATGAAGCTGAGGAGTGAGATCTCCTCCTTCTCCCAGGCCAGCCACGAGTCCTTGCATGAGGCTTGGACAAGATACAAGGAGATGCAGAGAAGATGTCCCCACCATGAGCTCCCCAAGTGGCAGATCATAAATCTATTTTATAATGGGTTGAGGGACGATTTAAAATCTTCCATGGACGTCGCGGCTGGAGGGTCCTTCATGTCAAGAAGCGAAGAAGATGCCGGACAGATTCTGGAAAATATGGCATCTAACAACGAGCGATGGTGTGACGAGAGAGCCACACCAAGATCTGGGGGCATCCATAGAGTCGAAGACGTCGACAAATTGTCAAGCAAGTTTGACTTGCTGTCGACCCAGATCTCCGCATTGATGGTAGGCGCCGGTGGCGCCTGTACACAACAGATTGCTGCGGTGGAATCCGAAGTTTTTGGAGAGTTCGACGGTGGTGACATCTCACCACCGTTGGATCAGGCGAGCGCATTATTTTACAATCCTACGGGGAATGCGCCTTTTCCACCACGAACCAACTCCAACCCGGCCTACTCTCCCAACAACCGGAATCATCCCAACCTTAGCTACCGAGCGCCTTATCAACAGCTGGCTCAGCAACAACAGCAGATATATCAGCCGGCTAGGCCCCAGCAGTAGTTTCAGCAGCAGCAATTTCAGCAGCAACAACCTCCACCACAGTATCAACAGTATGCTCCTAGGAATCAGCAGCCCACCCAGCAGCAATACGGCCAGCAGAGGGCCATTTCTCCGGTTGAGTCCCTCCTGACTCAATACATCGTCAATCAGGAGAAGATAAATCTGAAACTGGAGATGGGACAAAGAGTCCTCACTGATCAGGTGACCCAGCTGGGGTTGCAAGTGGCGAACCTTCAGAGACCGCAGAATTTATTACCGCCACAGCCTGAGGTGAACCCTAGGGGGGTAAATCGGACCTTGGCGCTCACACATGAGCATGAGAACATGTCCGCCATCGTCTTGAGGAGCGGAACGCAAATACCTACGAGAGAGCCCCCCGAAAGGACCGGAAGCACCGTTGGTCGTGGAACGACCAATTGAGAAATTAAATGACGACGGTGCTTCGTCACCAAAGCCAACTACTCCGGAGGGAGTTCATAGAGAGGAGAAGAAGAAGGATGAGGAAGGGAACCTAAGAGTGTTCAAGCCCGTTGTGCCTTTCCCACAACGGCTTGCCAAAGCCAAAATCGATGAGAAGTATGGCAAATTCTTTGCCATGGTGAAAGATCTGAGCTTACAAATCCCCTTCCTCGAGGCCATCGAGACAATTCCCTCATATGCCAAATTTCTGAAAGACTTGGTGACACGGGGATCTAGAAAAGAGAAGGTCGTGTTAACGACGGAGTGCAGCGCCCTCATTCAGCGCGCAAATCCGCCCAAGCTCAAGGACCCAGGAAGTTTCTCCATCCCTTGCTCTATTGGGGAAGTGCAAATCCAGAGGGCGCTCGTCGATCTAGGAGCGAGCGTCAGCTTAATGCCCCTATCGCTGTACAAGAGAATAGGGATGTGAGACTTAGAGCCCACCGGCATGACATTACAACTTGCTGACCGTTCGGTCAAGTACCCGGTGGGAGTAGTGGACGACCTCCCCGTCGATGTGAGAGGAGTACAAGTACCGGTTGATTTTGTGGTGATGGACATGCCGGAAGACAAGCATACCCCAATTATTCTTGGACGGCCCTTTATGGCAACCGCCGGAGTTTTGATAGACGTGAAGAATGGGAAGCTTTCCCTCAATGTGGGCCAAGAAAGAGTCGAATTTGACTTAGGCTTGTCGATGAAGCATCCAAATCCCCCGGACGATCCTAGTATCAGTATGCTGGAGAACGAAGAAGATAGAGCTGTTGAAACAAGTGCCTGGGAAGTGCTCTCGAGGAATCCCCCCGATAGCTTGGGGGACCTTGGAGAGCAAGTTGGCTCCCCAAAGAATGAAGTTGCTAATGAGGCGGTCGCGCGACATGTGATCCCTCCCGGATTTCCTAAGTCTCCTCCTACGAGGAGAAAAGGGAAAGAACCCATGGACCTCACCGGTGATGAGGTCCGGATCCTGAAAAAGATGGCTGTAGACGCCAATTTGAGGGAGAAGCCCCCGGATCCTGTCGACAAAGGGAGGGTAGTTGAGCAAATCTTCTTACAGCCGCCGACTACACCAATAGCCACAAGCTCTGGAGTTGAAGAGATGCCGGATTTTGGGCATCACCCGTATCGCCCACCATGAACATCATCAACGGGCGTCGAGCTAAACGACGTTAAACAAAAGCGCTTCATGGGAGGCAACCCATGCTCTAAACTTTTGTTTCAATTTTTAGGATTATTTTTAGCTTTATTTTATCTATTTTTATAAATAAATCCAGCCGCAAGAACTTCCGTCGTGGAACTTAGGCGATTTTTGGGTTTTTGCAGAAAACAAGGCCCCAACCGATCGGGTGATAACTCACCCGATCGGTTGGGATGTATCAGCTAACAGCCGTATCAGTAACTAAATGAACCGACCGGGTGGAGAAAAGAAGAGACCGGGTGAGCAGACCGGGTGACCTGGGGAAACTCTCGGGAAAATTTCAGGGATTTGTCAACCGATCGGGTGACAAGAAGCGAGACCGGTTGAGGGACCGGGTGAGAAGCCCTAAACTTTCGGGAAAATCTGTGGAGCGGCCAACCGATCGGGTGAGTTATCACCCGACCGGTTCGCCTGTAGCGCTTTTTCAGCTTAAAATTTCGACCTAAAGTCAACCGATCGGGTGACTTCTCACCCGATCGGTTCGACTTAAACCCTATAAATATCCTTCGATCCACCCGTTCACAGCCCCTCGCCCGATCGCCTCCTCCACTGTCGTTTCGCCTTCCAACTTCTCCCAACGGCCAAAAACTCCCCTCCCACTTCCTCCACTCCTCCATTAGCCTCTCTCTCCACCTCCCCCTTGCATTTCTCTCTCTCTCTCTCTCTCTCTCTCTCTCTCTCCCTCTCTCTCTCTCCCTCTCTCTCTCTCTCTCTCTCTCTCTCTCTCTCTCTCTCTCTCTCTCTCTCTCTCTCCTATTTCGCATTTTTCTAGCCCTAATTCCCAACATCCACCCCCACTTTCGAATTTTTTGCTGAAAAAAGAGTGCCGCGGCTCCACACTTCTCCCATTGCACGGCATTGGGTCATCTACAAGCGAGGAACTCGAATTTCTACGGGGTAACTTCGCTCCACTTCTCAAATTTCAATTTTTACCCTAGATATTTAATTTGCTTGGTTGTTCGTGTGTGTACACTTTGATAGTACTTTGCACTCATTTGCATCACTCACTCGCACACATGGCCCGGGAGAGAGATAAGGGGAAGGGTATCTTGCGGGAGGAGGAACCGTCTCGAAAGAGACGTAAACAAACACGTCCTCCTCCCCACACACGTGAACTGACACTAGCCCCTCCCCCACCTATCATCCCCCCTGTGGACCCCATGTTGGGCCAGCATGGGTACCTATTTAGGAACCAAGAGCAGAAAGACTTCTACCACAGACTAGATACTCGGGGGCATCTATCAACCAAGTTTTCCCACACCCAATCACTCGTCGACCTCGGTGTCTTCACCGAGGTCGAGACTCTTTTTGCTAACCTTGGTTGGTTGGCCTTCCTGAATGCCTCTGCGGTATCCTACCCGTCACTCACCCTAGAATTCCTTTCCTCCCTCGTTTGTGAGTCGGGGTCGACCGTCACTTTCCGGGTGCGTAACCAACCCATCCGCACCAACCTGGATATCATCTGCGATATATTTGGTTTCCCTATTCTTGGGAATGACGCTATCCGACACTACGGATATCCCCCGGAATTTGACGTCGATAACTTTTGGTTCCGCTTCACCATACTCCGTCACTATCCCCGTGGTAAGGCCAAGGCCTCCTCCATCATCCATCCCATTTTTCGACTGGCCCATAGGATCATATCCTCTGCATTTTTCCCGCGGGAGGAGTCAGGCACCGTGACTATCCCCGATCTTTTTATTCTCTGGGCCATGACTTTCCCCTTTGTTCGTGATGATGATGGAGTTAGCTTTAGGGCCCCGACTATCCCTGTCCATGCCGGTGATTGGCTTGTTTACAAGCTTCTCGAGATTAGCAGGGCCGGGAAGGGCAAGATCTGTTGTGGGGGCATTGTCACTATTATTGTTTCTTCCCCCAGTTTAACATTCCCATCCCCCAAAATCTTCCTACTGCCGCAGGACCCTCACTTCTAGATCTTGACGTCCTGCGGCATATTCATATGATTAGGCCCCGCCCCGATGGTCATTTCGAATTCAATTATGGCCACCCCCCTCGCCCCTACACCATTCTCCCCAACCCCGCTCGGATGACCATAGCTTTAGTGGCGGATTGGAATTTTCCGCCCGATCCCGAGTTTCTAGTGGGGTTGCACCTTCCTTTCTTTCCCCCAGACGCACGCAGACCACCTTCCACTGCCGCCCACTTAGGCGAGCAGGATATTCCTGCGTCCCGGGGAGATATTGGGGCTGGCCCGAGTCACCCTGTTTCTGCTCCTGGCCCCATCACTTCTGAGCACCTTTTTGCGGCCATCTCTAGCCTTGTGTCCAGTGCTGGCATGACCACTACCGCCGGCACTACTTCCACATCACCTGCCAGCACCACTTCTGCCTCACGTCAGTCCACTTCCTTCGGTCGCCGCCAGGTCTCTGCCTGTCTTTCTCTCGAGAGGGAGGTCGCAGCCCTCAGTGATCTTGCCATGTCCTCTGCCCCCTCGGACCCATCACCGTCCTCCTTTCTCACTCACCCACGCTTCCTCACACTTGAGAGGAATGTGGCCACCATTCTTCGCCTTCTCACTCACCTCCACGGACCACCACCACCCACACCACCTCGACGATCATCTCCTCCACCCTCCCACACATCCCCGCCTCCATCACCTCCCCCGCAACATTCTTATCCTCCACCATCCCACCCATCCCCACCTCCCCCACCCCCACCTAGGCGATCATCTCCCCCACCTACATCTATTCCCATCCCGGTATCCACTTCTCCTCTCACGACCACTTCCGTCGCCCCCACACCACCTCCTCCCTCCTCCACCGTCACTTCATATGTGCATCGTAAGAAATTGCCGGTGCACTCCAAATCTCTCCCACCGCCACCCACTACCGTCACCATCACGTCTTCTCCCCCCATTTCTATCCCTTCTACCACCGCTTTGATCGCCGTACTTCCACCACCACCCACCTCCACCGACACTCTACCCATCGTTCACACCACCACTGCACCTATTCCCCCACCTCTGTCCCCACTTCTCCGCACACCCCCCGCATCCCCCGAACACCCAGCCACATCCTCTTCCGAGGAGGGCGAGGATTCGCCTTCTCCTGATTTTTGATTTCACTTTGTTTTTTTGACATCCCCCTTGCATATCTCTGCACTTTCACGTTCATATCTCATTGCTAGCATTGTCATGTCTAGCTTGGGGGAAGTCTATTTTGCTGTGTTGTCGTGTTTTGTTTTCTTTGTGTGTGTGTGTGCGTGCTTGTTTTACTTTTTGTCATGTCGTATCATTTTCTTTCTTTCTTTTTCTATTTTCGTGTCGTGTGGTTTGATTATGATTTTCCATTTATTCTCATTTTCGTATCTGTGTTTTTCTTGTTTTTCTTGTCTTTTTGTGTCTATGCGTATTCCCTCCCATTTTCATTGCCCTCCTGTACTCACTCTTATTGCATTGAGGGCAATACAAGCTTCAGCTTGGGGGAGTTGTACTTTGTGCGTCGTTTGAGTCTTTCTTTTTCGTTTTTGTGTCGTTTTCATCGTGTTTTAAATTTTTCTTTTCGTCTTTTTATCTCTTTCTCCTAGAGATGAATCCTATGATGAATTGCCACAAAATCACACACACCTAGCATAGCATCGATAATCACACTCACTAACCCTAGGATATCGAGTCCCCTGCATTTCACGCATCGTGGGTCCACTTAGCTTTTTTGTGAGTCGTGTGTCGTGCCTAGCTGTTTGGTGTGCTTCTGCTTTGTGATTTTACTTTATATACCTGTCCAGGAATGACCCCTAGATTATCATGCTTCGATTTGAATATGCGGTATTTGTTTCTACTGTCTTCTTCTTCTGCATGCTATATATATATCGTAAGCTTCATTTCGCATGTGTCGGGATTCCACAATTAAGGACTAGGATAACCCATTTAGCCCATGCTCTAACTAGCGAGAATAGTTTCCTTTGCCCAAGTGTTTAGATTCCGATTTCTTTTTTGTTCTACTTGGTGCAAATCCCCTCGTCGTGTACCGTTCTCCCACTTGGGAGAGTACACATGTGTATAGCCAATATCCCAAAAATCCGAACAAGGAGAAAAGAAAAGAAAAACCCAAAAAGAAAAGAAAGAAAAATTTTGTATGGCCAAAAATCCAAAAAAAATATACAAATACCCAAAACCCAAAAAAATTCCCGTGTGAATATTTTCCTACTTGCCGAGAATAAAGGGAAGGCGAGAATTTGCACCGAGTGTTCTTCTCCACATCATCTCAACCCCCATCGGTTTCGAAAACACTTGGCTTAAGAACTTTTTAGCTATTATCTAGGCTTTAGTGTGGTGATTTCCTTAACCCTAGTTGTGGAGTCCCCGACGCATGATATGTTTCGATTCTCTCTCTGCAACGACCCGGTCCCCAGGATACCGGATAAGTACGAATCCGTATCAGGTATTCCCGAAGAGGTAGTGTTACGTAGAAAGAAAGAAAAGAAGAGATTAGGAAGAACACTGCAGGTACTACGCACGTGCTGGGAAGTACAAGTAAAACTCCATCACAGATAAAAACACTGAGAAAATAACAAAAGTACAATATTCCATTTTATTGATACATGGATACATCTTATACATATACCAACATCTTCATATTCACAACTCTAAGTACAAAGGTCCACCCGAAAAGAAACACCAAAAAGTACAAGTCTCTCATCATACCCCTCACCACCCAATACTACAACTGATCACCAACTCCGAAGCTCCAGCCGCTATCTCCAACCTCCAACTCACATGACATGAAAGTCAACGGGGACACGTCAACGCGTGACCCAGTAGAAACTCCTAACACTCTAGCAGAACCCAGTTTTATAACTGGTCTGTCTATCTAGGGAGGGTAGTCTAACAAGTAAGGTTCATGGTGCGTAAAAGTAATCACATTCCAACATGCGAACCTAGTTATGAGAACGTGCAAAAACATGCATATGAAACCATATTATGAAATGCAGCTATTGAAATGAATCGTAAGAACATGTTACCATGGGACAATAGCATTAAAGTACACAAAAATAAGGAGACATGAGATAACAACATTTATAAATTAAAGACAACTACTATAAGTTGTTGATTCACATATTTGGAACCAGTGTAAACCGTAGAACGCTAAGGAGGCGGACTTCACCCAGGGTGGGTGAAAAAGTGGTACCACAACCAGTGACACGAGCACTGGAGGGGCCTCTCGTAACTCTCCGTACCCGAACGGAACAAGGTATGGGAGTGAGACAAACTCGGTTTTTCTGTCGGACAAACGGAGCAAACCATCAATTACCGTCATGATGCATCACGAGTACACCAGCGGCCTCTCCAACCCTTTCAACTCGCCCTTCTGGGAGTGATACAGCGGGTGAGAATTCATATCATATGTCCACTCCTTAACTCCTAAAGTTTACCCGTTTTCCCCCAAACCCGTGTCACCCTCCTTTAGGAGGACTGATACATTCCTCATTCTTACTCTCAGTTTTCAAGATATTACTTCGTTTGTCAACGAATCATCTAGCGGACTTGAATACCGCTTTAACCAACTTTTAACAATATCATCATCATCATCATCATAATCATCTCAATTAAAGAATTGCATGGAATATCATCACAAACTCATCGTTATGGACATACTAATGTGAAAGCATAAACAAATTGAACTTAAATATTATTGACATAACGAATATTTCATGAACCATCTGCATAACTACATGTATCAAGAGCATGTCATTGAGAACATGATTAGCACAAACAAACTTAACTTCAAACAAAACTACACCATGATAAGTACTAAGCAAAATTAGCATATGAATCTGCCAAAACAGTTACAGCAGAAAGAATATCACTTTTAGCCCATCTACAGTCAGAATTGGTGTCTGGCCCCTTCACGAAAGTTGTAGATATGGGTGTTTTCCTGTCACTGACCAATTTTCATAAGCTCAGTTGACATATGTGATTTATGGTGGATTTTCTCCTAACAGGTATAATTTCAGCATTCTGAACCAGAAACTGAGTTCAGTTCAAGTCCATTTTTCTACAAGTTACAGACAGAATTAAAATCTAAAAAAATTATGGGTTGAATATCTTGAAGTCGGCTTTCCAACGGCATCAAGATCATAATATTTTATAAAGTGTGCATGTAGTTCTACTCGTTTTACTGAAAGGTGTCAAAACTTTCTAAAAACAGACCAGTTTTAGAAACTGAGTTTTTACCCTAGCTTTCAGTCCGAATTTGCAAAACTTGTAAACGTGAAAATTATTAAGGACTATAATATGAATAACATATATTTTTTTTCATATTTTTCTTTCATCTACGTTGGGAGATATTCTCAGTTTAATAGAGAATAAAAATACTGGAATTTCAGAACAGTTTTGATTGAAACACCAGTTTGCATATCCAAATTTTTATAAAATAATACGGCTAGAATTTGGAAAAATGATCTAAATGAAAGTTGTTCATAACAATGAGATACCCAACATATAAAATTTCCAAAGCATTCCCATTAGCCAATTAACCCCAGCACTTAGTCAAAGTTTCAGTTTTTCTGGATCAAATTTCAGCATGAAAAAGTTAACTCAATTCTCCTTGTCCTAAAACTAAATTCTACCTAAGTGAAAGGAATTTCTACCTCCAAAGTCCTCCAAAATTTCTTTAGCCCTTCTTAGTCCTTGAAGAATTCTTGGGCCTCCTTCTTCAATCTCCTATCTTCAAGCTCCAAAATGGCTTCTAAAGATGGATTTGGGATGATTTTTGAGGTGAATTTTGATGGAGGAATGATGAGGAAAGAGAGGGGTGCTTGGAAGAGTTCTTGGTGGAGATAAAAATGAAGCAAATGAGTGAAGGAGGGGGAGACAAAATTTTGGCCAGAATTGGGAAGGAGAGGGAGAGTGAGAGAATATGGGATTTTCTTGTTTTTTTTTGTTTTTCTTTGCCTAGATTTTAGGTCTCCCTAAAACCCTCTCATCCTTTCATTTAGTCAAAGTCTAAGCCATGTGTCTCCTTCTTAATTAGCAAGATGACACCTAATAAGCTAAGGTGTCATGGTAAAACAATTTTGGAATTTGTATTTTGCAAAAATAAAAATACATGGTGAAATACCATATACACCATAAATACAAGTATTCATCCAAATACTTCTATTTACTAAATTCAAAAGATGAGTTTAAAATGTTTTAAAAATAATTCCTACAGCAAAATATTTAAAGAAAAAATACGAGGATACTCCCAATACGTATTTACGTCAAAATACATATAAATACGCGTACATATGGAAACGGGGTATTACATTCTACCCACCTTAAAAACAAAGTCCGCCCTCGGACTTTCCATGCTAAGGGTCTGACCGGAGATTGAATAGTCTAATGGTCCCCCTTACCCACGAAATACAAACAACACTATATGTATATACTACACACCCATGTATACATGTACTATATCATAGATTAAACACACACACATATATATATATATACACATTCCTATCCAAAGATATAGGTATACACACAGACAAATCATCACAACACGTACATAGTACTATAAATTCCACATTCATCCATATACACAATGTACTCACATACATATCTATATGGACATGAGAACACTCACATATATGTACATATTAATATGTACACACATGCTAGTACACCTATGCATATGGATACATGTGTCAATGCCGTACATAGCAATATACATGTGTCAATGCCGTACATAGCAATAAGTAGAAATATATAGATACACCCAAGGCATTAATATACACACCAATATTTATTCACTCAATACATGTGTACTCACATAAAGATTCACACAAGTATATCTTCAAAGACATATTCTATATCCTGGTTACATATAGGTATATCTAAATACATACATCTCTATATGTAATCACACACTCCTTATAATTATATTTATCTACATACATACATGTTCACACGATATTTAAACACACCATACTCATAAGTCACAGAGCTAGCATACTTACACATACACATACCTATGGGTATACCTAGATACATCAAAGTATAGTTCAAGTATACAACCAAGTATACATCCATCTATACTACTATATCACATCCAATATGTATGCAACCTTACTAACAATATGTATGCAACCTTGCTAACATACATACATAAGTAAGTAAATCCATATATTGATGCACTTATGGTAAATAATCATAAACCAATAATGATACACATTGATATGGTGCACCGCATATCAAGTGGGTAACCATACGCAAATATATCACTTAAGCACATAAGTATAAACACTTACAATTATAAAGACAAATATATATAATAGTTCGCACACAAGAATGAACACAGTAAATATCACTATAGTAAATAGTCCTGTCAGCAAATATGTATATTATATCAACCTTCTAGTACACACTCACTTTATATATATACAAGAATACATACATATATGTTCATATCCAATATTCACTCACGTAAATCTATATTTAACCACCTATACACTGCACAAGTATACTTACATACAAACAGTCAACGTAACACATATTCAATGTATATATATATACACACACATATACATACGACACTATATATATCTATAGCACAAGAATTATATTAATTCAGTACATACACACACACACTCTCTCTCTCTTGTATACACAATACATATACATATATAAATCTCATTCATATGCTACACTCACATATTATCACATGATATATAAGTACACCAAAATTGCATAACTTGGCATACCTACTTATGTATATCTATACACACCAATTAGTAAGCCAATATATTTCACACACTACTTATGGTACACATCCAATTGTAGCCATACTCATATAAACATATCTCACTATATCAATTTACACAACCACATTTATAGTATGTATATACATACACGTCATCACATAGAGTCGCATACAATAATACCAACACACACAGATATTCACATAATGATATATCCATCCAACACCGGTGTACGCGTATTCGCTTACAGTCAGACAGGCAACCATATACAACTTTCATATATGTATCAAATACACAACTCTAGTACACCTAGGGCATGCCCACTCATGTTTGAATGGAAAATAAATATCCGCACATGGATTTACACAATCAGCATGTACAAATACATCACATATTACCAATACATCCGGTATACTGTATCTATACATCGCCTAGAGCTTAATCAACTATATCGGTCCATGATACACACTATAAATATATATACATACTTACTACTTACATCTCAATCAATACAATCACTCTATTGCACCTACATCTGATAGTGCAACCACATACTAACACATATACTTATAATATCACATACTAACGTATAGTCACACATGTAGCTAAGGTAGTAGCATATACATGTATGTATAGCTACAGATAAGCACATAAGTATAGCACACACATATACATTCGACAACGGACATACAATACTTGTATATTCATACAAACACATAACCGCATACGCATATAATTATTCCATGTATACCATCATACACTCTTATACATCCACATGTACATCCATCCAGACGTACAAGCAACATCCATATATCAACACATACATCACGAATTTATTTCAACACTAATATTTATACACACAAATACTCCATATATATAAACGTCCCTCAGATATCCATATACAAATATATCTTCTAACCTCACATAAATGCATCATACTTTAGAATCTATACATACAGCTCTATATACATCCATATAGTCATACATATACACCTCCAAATATAATCGAAGTATAGATTACCATATAGATAATACATAACACTCTATTGCACAGATAATATGTCTTACACATAATTTCACTCATCAAATACTACATTCACCCAATCCATACAAACAGCATTACTATACACACACCTATACTATGAATTACAAGAATACACATAAGTAGTTATACACGTATCTATAGTGTATCTTATTTACAGATATAGCTATAGACACATATTTATAGAATTACACGCGAAGACATTACAATACTTTTATATCCATGCAAACACATACCCACCCGTACATATATGTATATATACAAACAACTACTCATGCTTAAACTCAGGGAGCTCTTTACATTGGGTTCCTAATACCAGTGTTTTACCCTAAGGCTGATCACCTACCCACCTTAGGATATATCTACCCCTATGGAGCATTACCCGTACTATCCTTACGCACGCCGCAGTGCGGAGACCTGCATGGGCCACCACCTGCAACGACCCGGTCCCCGGGATACCGGATAAGTACGAATCCGTATTAGGTATTCCCGAAGAGGCGAGTGTTACGTAGAAAGAAAGAAAAGAAGAGAGTAGGAAGAACACTGCAGGTACTACGCACGTGCTAGGAAGTACAAGTAAAACTCCGTCACAAATAAAAACACTGAGAAAATAACAAAAGTACAATATTCCATTTTATTGATACATGGATACATCTTATACATACACCAACATCTTCATATTCACAACTCTAAGTACAAAGGTCCACCCGAAAAGAAACACCAAAAAGTACAAGTCTCTCATCATACCCCTCACCACCCAATACTACAACTGATCACCAACTCCGAAGCTCCAGCCGCTATCTCCAACCTCCAACTCACATGACCTGAAAGTCAACGGGGACACGTCAACGCGTGACCCAGTAGAAACTCCTAACACTCTAGCAGAACCCAGTTTTAGAACTAGTCTGTCTATCTAGGGAGGGTAGTCTAACAAGTAAGGTTTATGGTGCGTAAATGTAATCACATTCCAACATGCGAACCTAGTTATGAGAACGTGCAAAAACATGCATATGAAACCATATTATGAAATGCAGCTATTGAAAGGAATCGTAAGAACATGTTACCATGGGACAATAACATTAAAGTACACAAAAATAAGGAGACATGAGATAACAACATTTATAAATTAAAGACAACTACTATAAGTTGTTGATTCACATATTTGGAACCAGTGTAAACCGTAGAACGCTAAGGAGGCGGACTTCACCCAGGGTGGGTGAAAAAGTGGTACCACAACCAGCGACACGAGCACTGGAGGGGCCTCTCGTAACTCTCCGTACCCGAACGGAACAAGGTATGGGGGTGAGACAAACTCGGTTTTTCTGTCGGACAAACGGAGCAAACCATCAATTACCGTCATGATGCATCACGAGTACACCAGCGGCCTCTCCAACCCTTTCAACTCGCCCTTCTGGGAGTGATATAGCGGGTGAGAATTCATATCATATGTCCTCTCCTTAACTCCTAAAGTTTACCCGTTTTCCCCCAAACCCGTGTCACCCTCCTTTAGGAGGACTGATACATTCCTCATTCTCACTCTCAAATTTCAAGATATTAATTCGTTTGTCAACGAATCATCTAGCGGACTTGAATACCGCTTTAACCAACTTTTAACAATATCATCATCATCATCATCATCATCATCATCTCAATTAAAGAATTGCATGGAATATCATCACAAACTCATCGTTATGAACATACTAATGTGAAAGCATAAACAAATTGAACTTAAATATTATTGACATAACGAATATTTCATGAACCATCTGCATAACTACATGTATCAAGAGCATGTCATTGAGAACATGATTAGCACAAACAAACTTAACTTCAAACAAAACTACACCATGATAAGTACTAAGCAAAATTAGCATATGAATCTGTCAAAACCGTTACAGCAGAAAGAATATCACTTTTAGCCTATCTACAGTCCGAATTGGTGTCTGGTCCCTTCACGAAAGTTGTAGATATGGGTGTTTTCCTTTCACTGACCAATTTTCATAAGCTCAGTTGACATATGTGATTTATGGTGGATTTTCTCCTAACAGGTATAATTTTAGCATTCTGAACCAGAAACTGAGTTCAGTTCAAGTCCATTTTTCTACAAGTTACAGACAGAATTAAAATCTAAAAAATTATGGTTTGCATATCTTGAAGTCAGCTTTCCAACGGCATCAAGATCATAATATTTTATAAAGTGTGCATGGAGTTCTACTCGTTTTACTGAAAGGTGTCAAAACTTTCTAAAAACAGACCAGTTTTAGAAACTGAGTTTTTACCCTAGCTTTCAGTCCGAATTTGCAAAACTTGTAAACGTGAAAGTTATTAAGGACTACAATATGAATAACATATATTTTTTTCATATTTTTCTTTCATCTACGTTGGGAGATATTCTCAGTTTAACAGAGAATAAAAATACTGGAATTTCAGAACATTTTTGATTGAAACACCAGTTTGCATATCCAAATTTTTATAAAATAATACGGCTAGAATTTGGAAAAATGATCTAAATGAAAGTTGAGATACCCAACATATAAAATTTCCAAAGCATTCCCATTAGCCAATTAACCCCAGCACTTAGTCAAAGTTTCAGTTTTTCTTGATCAAATTTCAGCATGAAAAAGTTAACTCAATTCTCCTTGTCCTAAAACTAAATTCTACCTAAGTGAAAGGAATTTCTACCTCCAAAGTCCTCCAAAATTTCTTTGGCCCTTCTTAGTCCTTGAAGAATTCTTGGGCCTCCTTCTTCAATCTCCTATCTTCAAGCTCCAAAATGGCTTCTAAAGATGGATTTGGGATGATTTTTGAGGTCAATTTTGATGGAGGAATGATGAGGAAAGAGAGGGGTGCTTGGAAGAGTTCTTGGTGGAGAGAAAAATGAAGCAAATGAGTGAAGGAGGGGGAGACAAAATTTTGGCCAGAATTGGGAAGGAGAGGGAGAGTGAGAGAATATGGGATTTTCTTGTTTTTTTTTGTTTTTCTTTGCCTAGATTTTAGGTCTCCCTAAAACCCTCTCATCCTTTCATTTAGTCAAAGTCTAAGCCATGTGTCTCCTTCTTAATTAGCAAGATGACACCTAATAAGCTAAGGTGTCATGGTAAAACAATTTTGGAATTTGTATTTTGCAAAAATAAAAATACATGGTGAAATACCATATACACCATAAATACAAGTATTCATCCAAATACTTCTATTTACTAAATTCAAAAGATGAGTTTAAAATGTTTTAAAAATAATTCCTACACCAAAATATTTAAAGAAAAAATACGAGGATACTCCCAATACGCATTTACGCCAAAATACGTATAAATACGCGTACATATGGAAACGGGGTATTACATTCTCTATTCTCATGCATGCTTGAACTACATATATTCACCGCCATATTCAATTCGAATTAATATTTGGGTCATTTCCCGGATTTGTGTATATCGAGCTTTATCGCACATCGTAGATAGTGACACAGACTGCTAGCGCACGACCACACTCACTCGCGCTTCGCCGCGTGGGCCCACAGCACTTCTCTGGACTCGTACTCCTTGGTTTAGTGATGTGATTTGGCGTTTGCTTGCTTGGTTTGTCGTTTTTGATTTTGTTGGCCCTGACGGCCGATCTAGGATATAGAGTTTTCTTTTTCTCTCTTTCTCTCTATTTTTCCCCTCTGAGCTCCTACTCTCACTCGTCTTCCTCGAGGACGAGGAAGAGTTCAGCTTGGGGGATTTTGACGTGCGTTTATATTTCATATATTTGCGCACGTTTTCTTCCGTGTTTTTCCGTATTTTACCGCCGTCTTATATTCGTTTTCTCGTGTTTTCTTGTTTTCTTTCACTTTTCCGTGTTTTCCGTATTTTGCAGGAGTTTACTGGCATATAGGGAATAAAACGATGATATCATGTGTCCCCGGAGCAACGGGAGGAGTCATGCGTGATCCAGGGGGTCAAACGACGAAGATTGCATCTTTCAGCCCCTCACCCGATCGGTTGATCATCTTCAACCGATCGGGTGATGCACACGTGCACCACCCGGACGCAGCTTGGAGCTCATGAGAAGTCACCCGGTCGGTTCAGTGACCGGGTCAAAAGCTCAAACTCTATGGAAATCGAAGCTGATTGCCAACCGATCGGGTGACCTTCACCCGATCGGTTCACCTGTAGCTGAATTCCAACAGCCAATACACGAAGATCCAACCGGTCTCCTCACCCGGTCGGCACCAAGATCCAACCGACCGCATCCATGTTTCAACCGACCGGTTCATCCTGACCGGGTGAAGTTCCACATCGCGCTGTAATTCTGTGAAGCGGTTCACCCGATCAACCTGGTTGACTTGTCAACCAATCGGGTGATGTCGTTTTCTATATATAGAACCCTAGGTTTCCCAGATTCGGGAGTTGGTTATTTTTTGCTGTTTTCTTCATTTTGTGACGGCTGTAATTTTCCAGTTTTTGTAAGTTTTCAGATCTTTGTCAAACTTTAGTATTATCTTAATTGCTTTACTACCATTGCATTTCTATTGTCTGATCATGATTTTTACGGTCAATTTCTGTTTAGATCGTTTTTTTACTAAATATGTGTGAGTAGTTCCTAAATCTGGGATTTTGGCGGAAACCCCTTCGTGGGCTCTTCCCGATGCGTCCATAGGGCTAGGAAATTGATAGGGATCAGGAATCTAACGGTTACGCGGGGTGTTTTATTGTCATCGGTGGGAAAAGACCGCCTTTGACCGTTGGGCCAAGGGGGAATAAACTTGGCGGTTGACTCCCTAACCATAGCTCACGCCCTTAGCGTAGACGTCGAATCCTAGCACGCGGGAGTGGCAAGATGAGACGTTGGGAGTTATCGTTGCGAGCTTAGTGCTCCCGGAGTCGATCAGTGTTAATGGACACGGGAGTGCCCACTGATCGAACCCGGGAAGTCCGGCATATCATCTTGGGCACCGACCGGAATATCGGGCCCATTGGATGCCAGTACCACTTTCAGAGGCAAGTCTCACCTTTAGACCCTAATTCCGATCGCTATCCTACCCGTAGGCCGTATCGACGAGAGTCGCTCGATAGGGTGGAAACCAAAGTCCCGGGGTTTTTCCTTCATATTGTCTATACCTTGCATTCCTTTACCGTGACAACCCATCATTCGATCTGGGCTAGCTCACCCTTGGGGTGATTTTGATCCTCTTTGACACAAGCACATCCACGCCTCCCTGAGTTCTACCCCCAAGCCACACTACAATACCGTGCACTTGCGGTTACAAATATTTAAATCTCACGCCCCCAATTGTATCACTACACACATCTAGCGCGCAGCCACCGGGGGGCGGGTCAACAGCATTCCTGACCGCACCATTGACTGCAGAAGATTTCATGTGATGTATTTTTGCCCTCCAGCAGCAGCTGGGACATGCTTTTCTTAGAGAGCCAAAAGCTGACCTGCGTGCTTATCACTTTCGAGCGATGAGCCCGATTACCTTCGCAGGGACTGAGAACCATCTCCTAGCGGAGGAATGGCTCAGGAGCATCACTGATGATCTGAGAGTATCTCAGATTTGAGAAGAAGCATGGGTGGCTACCGCCAAGAGGCAACTGGCTGATGGTGCTCGAGACTGGTAGCAGGTGGTAGAAGACCGCTTGGGATTGCCGATTACATGGGATGTCTTCACCAATACCTTCAACGCCCAATACTTTCTGCCACAGGCAAAGATCATAATGAGAAAGATGTTCATCAACCTGAAGTAGGGCTCGATGACTGTAGACCAGTATGATGCTGAGTTTTCCAGGCTCAACAGGTTTTCCCCGGAGATTGTTGCAGATGCATTGACCCGAGCCCAACATTTCTAGCAGTGGCTCAACATTGATATTTGAAGCAAGTTAGTCACTGCTAGTCCAACCACACATGCTGCAGTTCTGACCATTGCCTGTAACCATGAGATGGTAGAGAAGGAAGCGAAGGAAGAGCTTAGACTATCATCTTCTGTTAGGCCCCCGTCGACCCATTCTAGGCCGAGCAGACGGCCACAGATGCACCGTCCTATTCAGCAGACTCAGTTTAAGAAACCAGGGCAACAACAGGAGGCCCTCCCAGTCTGCCACTTTTGTGGGAAGCCTGGTCACATCAAGTCTGAGTGTCGAAGTCTTTTATGCCTTTGTCTGGTTTGTGGGGGTGTCAGGACATATGGCTAAAGGTTGCCCACAGTATAAGCCCCGTGCTCCAGCCCCGTGCTCCTCGTGCTACCCCGACTGGGAACGCTCCACAGCGTCCATCTCTACCTGCACAGCAGAGGGTGTTTCAGCAAGTAAGGCATCAGCCACCACCAAAACGCCAGGCTTACACCATGACTGTCAAAGAGGCCGAGGCTACCAGTCAAGTGATCACAAGTATATTTCTAGCATAATTAGAAATTCATTTCTTTCATTGGCATTGGTTGCTTAGATTAGTGTTTGTAACCTAGGTGTCATACTAGTAGCTGGGAAACCTGCCCTCTCCTTGTTCGACTCGGGAGCATCACACCGCTTTCTGGCGAGTCGATTCATTCGCACCCACACCGTTCCTGTCAAAACTTTAACTACCGGTTGGAACGTCAACACGCGTAGCGGAGTGATAAAGGCGACCAGTGGGTATCCTCAAAGCCCTGTGGTGATTTGTGGGTGAGTGTTATTTGATGACTTCATGATGATAGATATCACGAACTTTGATGATGTAGTCGGGATGGATTGGTTAGGAACTTTCCATTTCACCATCGACTGTTGTCGACGGAGGGTAGCCTTCGATATTCCTAATCATCCAATGTTCGAGTTCATTAGTGGAAGCAGATATGTAGGTCTGGTGAAGTACAGAGCCAGGTCGACCGAAGTAGTAGCAGCTGCAATGGAAGCTGAGCCCGATATACCAGAGGTGGTTCGAGAGTTTATGGATGTGTTTCCAGACAACCTTACAGGTTTGCCTCCGAATCACACCCGAAAATTTGCAATCAAACTAATGACAGGAGCCCAACCGATGTCCTAGGGACCATATCATTTAGCACATCTGAGCTAGAAGAATTATTGGCCCAACTTGATGAACTACTAAAGAAGGGATGAATACGACCCAGTGTATCTCACTGTGGATCTCCTATATTACTGGTGAAGAAGAAAGACAGATCCCTACGTATGTGCGTTGACTACCGGGAGCTGAACAAAGTCACAGTGAAGAACAAGTACCCTCTACCGCGCATCGACGATCTTTTCGACCAGCTTGGGGGGTCAAGCATCTATTCGAAGCTAGATCTGAGGACATGGCACCATCAAGTGAAGGTGAAAGACGAAGACGTTCACAAGACTACATTCAGAACCGGATACAGACATTATAAGTACTTAGTAATGAAGTTTGGTGTGACTAATGCACCCGCGATATTTATGAGTCTCATGAACCAAGTATTGTATGAATACTTGGACAAGTTCATAGTAGTCTACATCGACGACATTCTCATCTACTCGAAGAATGCGGTGGAACATGCAGAACATCTCAGGAAGGTTCTCGAGACCTGAGAAGGCACCAGCTTTATGCCAAACTTAGTAACTGCGAGTTCTGGGTGAACGAGGTGGCGTTCCTAGGCCACGTGGAGTCAGGAGAAGGGAATGATGTTAATCCTGAAAAGTAGCATTTGTTCAAAACTGGCCAGTCCCCTGAACGGTGACCGAGATTCGAAGTTTCTTGGGACTCGCTGGCTACTATCGGAGGTTCATCAAAGACTTCCCGAAGACCGCATGAGCCATGATGTGATTGACGAGAAAGGATGTGATGTTTGTTTTGTTAAAAGCATGTGAGGATGCTTTCCAGGAACTGAAGAAGAGGTTGATGAATGCACCCATTTTGATCATTCCAGATCGATCAAGATGATTCGAAGTCTTCTATGATGCATATGGCAAAGGACTTGGATGCATTCTACATCAGCACGGTTGAGTCATAGCATATACATCTAGGCAGTTGGAGATCCAAGAGAAGAACTATCCCACTCATGATCTTGAGTTGGTAGTAGTGATTTTTGCATTGAAGATTTGGAGGCACTTCCTTTTAGGGGAGCACGTGAAGGTGTTCTCGGATCATAAGAGTCTGAAGTATCTCTTCATTCAGAAGGAGCTCAACATGTGTCAGAGACGATGGGTCGAGCCCATAGCAGATTATGATATTGACCTTCAGTACCATCCTGGAAAGGTCAATGTCGTACCTGATGCATTGAGTCGTCTACCAGTGGTGATGACGCTTAGATTTACGGGATGGCAGAACCCATCAATCAACAAATATTATTTCAAGTCAAAACCATTAGCTGTCTTGAAATCATTGGAGGTTGCAGCAAGAGATCCTGGACATGGGTATAGAAGTGAGTCTACCAGGGATGACTGCATCTTTGATGGGCATGCACATCCAGTCGACATTGGTGGAGAGGATCAAGACTTCTCAGATGGATGATGGGAAGCTGCAGAAGATCAAAGACATAGTAATAGCAGGCCAGAGGCCACAGTTTAAGATTCATGCAGATGGATCCTTGAGGTTTGAGGACATGATCTATGTACCGTCCGGCGTCATTAGAGAGGAGCTGTTGGAGGAAGCTCATAGTTCTCCATACTCTATACATGCTGGAGGTACAAAGATGTATCAGGATCTGCGACATAATTACTGGTGGCATGGCATAAAGAGAAGCGTCGCACGAAGCGTGGCAAAGTGTATTGTGTGCCAACAGGTAAAGTCTGAACATCAGAGGACTGCTGGCTTATTACAGCCATTGCCCATTCCGGAGTGGAAGTGGCAGCACATCACGATGGACTTCGTGACTGGACTACCCAAGAGTACGAAGCAGAATGATGCTGTCTGGGAGATCGTAAATCAATTGACCATGACAGCGCACTTCATTCCTTTCAGAGTAGGCCAGTCTACAGAAGTGTTGGCCAAGAAGTATATGGATGAGATTGTGAAGCTGCATGGAGTTCCTATCAGCATTGTCTCGAACAGAGACACCAGGTTCACATCTCATTTCTGGAGGAGCCTCCAAGAGAGCTTGGGGACCCACTTGAGCTTTAGTACAGCTTATCATCCACAGACAGATGGTCAATCAGAGCGTACTATATAGATACTTGAAGACATGTTGCGGGCATGTATGCTGGACTTCAAAGGATCATGAGAAGACCATCTCCATTTGGTGGAGTTTACATACAACAATAGCTACCAGTCTAGCATTGGCATGGTGCCTTTTGCGACACTATATGGGAGGAAGTGCTGATCCCCCTTGAGCTGGGATGATGTAGGAGATCGAGAGTTGGTTGGTCCTGAGCTAATCACAGAAGCCGTGGATATGGTTTGGACCATCAGAGAGAAGCTACAACTGGTTCAGGACAGGTACAAGCATTGTGCAGATGCGAAATGTTGACACCTGGATTTTCAGCCAGGTGATTATGTTTTTCTAAAGATCTCGTCCAACCGAGGATTGATTCGTTTTGGCCGGAGAGAAAGCTTAGTCCTCGATTCATTGGGCCTTTCGATATTCTGGAGCGAGTAGGAGAGGTGGCCTACAAGCTTGCACTGCCCCTGCCTTGGAGGGCGTGCACAATGTGTTCCACATCTCGCAGTTGCGTCGCTATGTGAGCGACCCTAGTCATGTCGTAGACTACTTGGAGATCACAGTTCATCCAGACTTGACATACGAGCAGCAACCAGTGGAGATCCTAGATCGACGCCAGAAAGTCTTCAGGAACTGGACTATTGATCTGGTCAATGTAATGTGGCGTCGCGACTCACCAGGAGAGTCTACCTGGGAGCGAGAGGACGAGATGCTGGGACGTTACCCCTACCTTTTTCCTGCCCAGTAGAGAATTCCGAGGACAGAATTATTCTAAGGAGGGTAGGATATAACGGCCTTTATCTTAGGCGTGGTTGTTTTCTTGTGTGCATGTATTTTTAGCTCAGTCATCCGTGTGTTTTTCGTTCGTATGTTCTTTTCTTCTATGCGTCGACGTGAGCGCTCTTCTATTTTTGGATTTTTCACCGTAGCATAAATACTTACCATTAAACTATTTTACTCTAACCCATATTTAATTAACCAACCCCACACCCCTTTAATCTCCTCCCTTTGGCAGATGAAATCCGAAATATTCAGATATAAACTTATTACATCCTACTCTATTTAGAGACCCTCTCCATCTTGCCTGCAGATGAAGCCCCTCCTATTCTTGTGGCATCACAATCTTCATCCCCTCTCCCGTTCATCCTCCTCCTCCTTCATCAATCAATCAACCCCAGGCACATCATCATTCATTTTCCTCTAATAACAAACACCATCATCCTCATAATATCTTTTCCTTCTCCTCTTCACCCAAAATCAATCACCCAAATCACAAAGAAAAATCAGAATTGAAGTGGGAAACAGATCTGAAACCATCAAATCCCCCCTCCCGTTCATCCCCTTCCCCCTCCTCCTAACCATAGCCCGTGTCACCGCCTGCGGAACCCGCGCACGCTCCCTAGTAGCCCCGCGTGCCCCAGATCCGCAACCCCCCACCCAAAGCTGCACGCGACACCTGCACCCCGCTAGATCTGCCCAGCCCAGATCCACCTAAAGCCCCCGCACGCCTGCGCATGCCGTCGCCTAAAGCCCCTGCGCCGCCCAGGGCACCCCCATCTGCCATAAGCCCGCGTGCGCCCTAGCTTAGCTCTGCTGCCTGTGCACGCCCCCACCAGCTCACCCGCTGCCCCACTACCTGCCCCCCTGCCAGATTCATTCTGCCCTGATCTCCCCTCTAGGCCGAGCTCTTCCCCCCTTGGTCGTGCCCCCCTTCATCCCCTCTCTCTGCAACACAAAAAGAAAAGAAAAGAAAGAAGATGAGAAGAAGAAGACAGAAGGGTGAGCGTTATTTAATAGCTAAGATATTATATTAAGGGTTTGTAATTAGCTTAAAATTATTATAGTTTTAATATATGTTATAATATATATTATTAAGTTTTAAGTTAAATGAGTTATTAGCTTATATCTTTATAATTATAAATTCGTTTAAGTTATTAGTATATAACGTTAGTTTTATGATGAACTCATTATAAATTATTTTCTGTTAATAATATACTAGTTATGCTAGTTATGTAGTATTATGTTTTTATTTATGTAGCTAACTCACACATGTGAACCCATGTATTGCTACTGCTGATCGAAACTCGCTTTTAATGACACGATGTATCGGTAAGTCATCGTACCCTAACTATGGGTTTTAAAAACTATAAAGATGCATGCCAAACTAGTTTCATTTCATTAGCCAATTGTCTTGTTAGAACAGCTAGATAAGCTTGATAAACCGCACGCTATCGTAAAAGACTCGATCGGACTACAAGTCGTACTTAATCGTAAAATGTATTAATCTAGATAATGATTCCTAAATTGCAAATATGGTAACATCACAGACACTTGGGGTTTTGAGGTAACTTATAATAGAGAGAGTGTGGGAGCAACCAGTTTAGGCTTTATTGTCACCAACCGGGTTCTAGCAACCCATTAAAAGTTGGTCGGTGACAAATTCACAGACTTGATCACAGATTCTTGAACAATATTGCATGCTTGGCACAGTTTTGGTTTAACCCAAGTACGTGCACCCGTGGTATGAGATTGACTCTTGGTTGCTCACTGTACTCCGCATTATAAGTCACGATCTAGGTTCGGCACAATTATACTCTCGTAACCTTGTCATCTTTAATAAGTTTTCATTTAAATTACTGATAATTTGTGAAAGTCGTAAATCTGCAAAGCTATGTTTCTGCTCTATTTCCATACCATTATTGTATGCACTTTTACTTCTCGTCTCTTTAGATTGCTATGCTTGCATATTGTTTTATTTTCCACTCTAGAGATACTTTGAGTTACGTCTGATCCTGGTGACCCTTCTCTTTGTGGTGGACCTGCCAGATACTTCACAGGTTGACAAGGTGACACCTGAGTTTGCAGACGCTGAGATTGCAGTTGAGTTTGACCAGGAGGACGCTGGTTACATGTTACTTTATGTTTTTTAGAGTGTGGCTTGGTATGTATTTGTATTCGGGTTGTATTTCCTTTTCTGTATGCTGCTAGTTTGTAATAAGGTGGTATTTCATTTTCATGTATGAGTATTTGTCATATTTCTGCAACGGAGCCTGTATTGACTTCATTGGTGCCTAGTAGGACTTGCGCATGTACCGAACAGTAATGGGCCCCGGGAGTGGGTCGTTACACCTCCTTCCTCTCCTTGAAGCTAACTAAGCATCGAATGCAAATCAGAAGGCCAGCCCCTCTGGTTCCTCTGACGCATGTTTTATCTGTTTCTGGCAGCAACGAATGACCTTTCCCCTTAACCCGTCAAAACCAGCCTGACCGGGCTTAACTGATGCACAAATACTCGCCTTCGAGGTGTTGGGAAATGTTGCACTCGAGGCTAATTATTTATAATTGGGACATCTTATTCAAAATGATAGTGTGCTATCTGGTACTATTTATCTAAGTATGATTATTTAATTTTCTTCTGCCTTTTATACTTAGATAAAGTCATGAGACTTAATGTGAGGCCGAACAAATATCGAGATGAGTATCACAATCATGGAGAAGTGTTTCGTCTGCTAGTAGCATAAGTCTAAAGTTGTTCGTGGTTATAGATGCATCAAGAAAGGACATCGATGCATCAGATAGACTATTGTGTGCTCTGTCTTCACCATGTGTTGGTGGCGATGATCTCATGATCGTTCGATTTAGCAAAATCAGAGACGAGACACGGGTTCTCATTGGAGAATGAGTTCACTTAACGACCCAATGAGAGCTTCTACATGGATAGCGCATACAAAATTGTCAATGTTAGCTTTCAAGTGATGATAGACAAGCTGGTCCTTTGATTTGAGGTTATTGTATGATCATGTGCATGAACGGTGTCACTTAGATCTCTGACCGAGCTTCTGGGCAGGGCCTGCTGAAAGGTCTTAGGCTGGGTGGCACTTGAAACATTGGAGGGAAGTAATGGCCAAGAGAGAATTTTTCACTCCCGTATATGGGGAGTTAGTGTCACAAAATCAATATGGTCCTTAGCAAAAATCCTTGGCCGAGGTGTGTTGGATATGATCTTATAAAGACAAGCTAAGACCAAACGATATCGATCGATCGCAAAACTATTAGGGGTTGATAGTCAACCATACCTTAGGCTTCGCAGAGACATAGTGTCACGCCCCGCTTCCCTAAAATGGAGGCGATACATGAAAAGGTCCGCACGAGAGTGGAGCGGTGAAGCCCCAAACCCGATAAGCGTCAATAAAACATAAGCAGGTCCCTGTAACCGCAAGCGGAACAACAATAATAACACAAGGAGAGACAGAAACAAATCTCAATCTCAGAAAATGTCCAACATTAAAATTTAGTTCAACATCCAGAAAAGCCACCAGGCTAAAAGAAAGAGTCTAAAGGCCCAGAACAAGACCAAGCAAAGACAAACGTAACAAAGTATAGGTGCTACGCACCGACAACAAAACAGCAGTCTTAAACAAAAAGGGGAAAGCTCAACGAAGACACTAGGACTGGTCCCCAGTGTCCACGTATTCCTCGCCAAACACAGACTCGGGCACGGCGTCCGTAAACACCTCGTCCTCAACAACGGACCCAGGCTCGGGATCTAACATGTGTCACCCAAAAGAGTAAAGGGGCATGTGTCAGCAAGTCTAAAAGACTTGGGCAAGGAAACTGAAGGTAAGGTAAACTAGCAACCTAGCAGTGATAGTATGTTGCATGGCATGGCAAGTAAAGTATGGAAGTGACAAGTAAAGGGGAGTACAAGTAGCAAGTATGTCACGGATAACAAGTAAAACACGGACAAGTACAAGTCAAGTGGTTCACGTCAAGTGAACAGTCAAGTAAACAAGTTGTGCACAGAGATTCCACCTGTTGGCTAGAGTAGCTGATCGGGCCAACTCCTAAGCTCAAGTGACCGTTTATCTTTACCCCTCCACGTGTATCGAGCCAGGGAATTACCCCGCACACGGAATGCTCGCTTCTGGAACACGAGCCAGGAAGTGTATTTAACATGTATGGCCTAGGGTTATGCCCACGTAAAGTGGGTGCCTAGCCGGAAACTAGTAGGTCGGGCATTGGCTATCAACCAACTCACGTAGCCCGCTTCTGGAACACGGGCCAGGAAACACAAGTATTGTAGCGTGTGCTACGAATGCGACACGCAACATGAATAGCATGGATGAAAATTAATTCGCGTACCGTAAATCAAAATTAAACATGACATGATAGTTATGCAACATGATAGATGACGGTCCTAGCTTCGTTGTCAAGCTAGTCCCTGAAATTGTGCCTATGCGAGTATCATTTCGTCGCCTAGTCTCTTTTACACCTACAACAAGCAAATGGCCTAAGACATGGCCCAAACCCTAAGTGGCAAGTTTCACTTGCCTAGTACCGAGGATGACGATCAACGAGAGTTCGTCCCACGGATGCTAATCTACGAGGGAGTCGCTGTTATGGAGAAACAATCATCAAAACAACATTCATTTCATTAGGGTTTCACAAAAACACAACGGGTTATGAAAACATCAAGAGATCGATTATTACCGTATCGGAGGCGGAAGAATGATGCCAAGCAAGCACGGCAACGGAAGAAACACTCCGGGGAACCTAGGGTTCAGATCTGGAATAGATGGGGAAATTCTGGAGAAATGGGGTTTGGGGGGATTTTGGGGGATTTGATGAAGGTTTGAGGAAGATGAGAGGTAGAATGTGTTAAGTGAGGGTTTGGATGATGGATTTTGGGCTTGGGATGAAGGAATAAGGGTTTGAGGTAGTTGGGGGCTCAATGGGGGAGAAACTAGGGTTTTAGGTCATGAGGAAGAAGAAGAAAACGTTTGGGAGGGGTTTAAATAGGTAGGGCTGGCGGCTGCCCAGAAATTAGGGTTTCGACACTGATTAGTCGGTCAAAGAGCAACCACTGACCGACTAGTTTGGAAACTAGTCGGTCGGTTGACCAACGCAGACCGACTAAGTCCAAACAGTAACTCCTGTACAGAAATAGGATTTAGATTTAGTCGGTCAAAGAACAACTACTGACCGACTAGTTTAACAACTAGTCGGTCGAAAGATGAACTTAGACCGACTAAGAGTGAACAGTAACTGGTACCAAAAATAGTTAAAGAGTTAGTCGGTTAAAGAAGCATTGCCGACCGACTAGTTTGCAACCTAGTCGGTCAACCAACGTTCTTAGACCGACTAATGACAAACAGTAACTCCTGAGAAATTAACAAAGCCAACTAGTCAGTTCAAGAAGGTTTTCCGACCGACTGGATCGTCATCTAGTCGGTCGGTGCCCCTTCTTACACCGGCTAATGAGCACCAAAAGTTCCGAAATGGAGCGCGAAGCTCCGGGATCGATTCCTAAGACTCCTAGGCTTGATCTAACAATAAGATATGACCGATATGAAGCCCGTCACGAATGACTTACTCCGAAATCGACGATCAACGGAAGAAGATAAGAAAATACGACGAAACGATCGAAAATGAAAGCTACGAGGACGAAAACCACACATGAGGAGAAAATCCATCAAAACATATAATATAATATAATTGTAACGACTGGTTTCGTGTAATTGGATTATCTATATTAAAATATATGCTTGGTGGATTTTCTCCTTGGATGTGTGGTTTTCATCGCCATAGCTTTCACTTTCGATCGTTCCATCGTGATTTTCTAGCTTCTTCCTTCGATCGTTGATTTCAGAGTAAGTCATTCGTGAAGAGCTTCAAATCGCTCATATCTTAGAGTTAGAGTGATCTTAAAAGCCATAGGAATCTTCCCGAAGCTCTGCGATTCGAATCGGCCCTTTTAGTGCATCTTAGTTGGTTCGAGAAGGGGAACCAACCGACTAGAATGAGATCTAGTCGGTCGACAACTCTACTCAAACCGACTAGTTCCTTGGATTAATTTTACTTAAGTTACTGTTTCTGTTTAGTCGGTCTAAGTTCATCTTTCGACCGACTAGTTGTTAAACTAGTCGGTTAAGTTTTGTACTCAGACCGACTAATTCTTAGTTCTTCTGTGCAGTCGAGTACTATTCATTCTTAGTCGGTCTAAGAACGTTCGTCGACCGACTAGAAGAGAAACTAGTCGGTCAGCAGTTGTTCTTTGACCGACTAAATCTAAATCCTATTTTCGTTCAGAAGTTACTGTTTACACTTAGTCGGTCTGCGTTGGTCAACCGACCGACTAGTTCCCAAACTAGTCGGTCAGTGGTTGCTCTTTGACCGACTAATCTGTGTTAAAACCCTAATTTCTGGGCAGCCGCCAGCCCATCCTATTTATATCCCTCCCAAACGTTTTCTTCTTCCTCCACTCGACCCAAAACCCTAGTTTCTCCCCCATTGAGCCCCCTTCTACCTCAAACCCTTATTCCTCCATCCCAAGCCCAAAATCCATCATCCAAACCATCCCTCAACACATTCTACCTCTCATCTTCCCCAAAATCTCATCAAATCCCCAAAATCCCCCGAAACCCTAGTTCTCCAAACTTCTCCATTCGTTTCCAGATCTGAGCCGGATCGTTCTTCCGTTGCCGTGGTTGCTCGGCATCGTCCCTCCGCTTCTTCACGGGTAGTATTCTTCCTTTAATAATCTCATAACCCACACTTGATATTTGTGAAACCCTAATAATAATGGATGTTGTTTGACGATTGTTTCTACATGACAGCGATTCCCTTCCCCGTAGATTAGCGCTTATGGGACGAACCTTCGCGATCGTCTTCCTCGGTGCTAGGCAAGTGAAACTTGCAACTCTTGAATTGGGCCATGTCTTAGGCCATTTTCTTGCTTTAGCGTAAAAGAGACTAGACGGTGAAAGGATAGCCGTCTAGACGCCATTGACCTAGCTTGACAACGAAGCTTGGTCCGTCACCCTCATCATGCTTGTATGACACGTTTACTTTCCCTTAATGGTACGAGAATTAACTGTTCATGTCATCCATGCATCCTTAACTGCTATTGCATTTTAACTGCCATGTTTAATTTAGATAAACGGTACGTGAATATCTGTTCATGTCATTGCATTTTGCCTGTCACGTTTAAATTCAATTAACGGTACGTAATTATCTGTTCCTGGCATTGCATATTGATTTGTCCTCGTGATTGCGTAGCACACGCTACAATACTTATATTCCTGGCTCGTGTTCCAGAAGCGAGCCCTGTAGTTGGAAACCCCAACTCTCGATACACATGGGTGGGGTAAGAGATAAGCGGACTGAGCCCCGAGTTGGCCTGATCCGCCACTCCGGCCAGCATGTGGACTCTCTAGTGCACAAGTGATTAATAGTGATACGAGATAAGCGGACTGAGCCACGAGCTGGCCAGCAGGTGGACTCTCTATGCACTAAGTGATAAACAGTGATAAGTGATTAATAGTGATACGAGATAAGCGGACTGAGCCACGAGCTGGCCAGCAGGTGGACTCTCTATGCACTAAGTGATAAATAGTGATAAGTGATTAATAGTGATACGAGATAAGCGGACTGAGCCACGAGCTGGCCAGCAGGTGGACTCTCTATGCACTAAGTGATAAACAGTGATTAATAGTGATACAAGATAAGCGGACTGAGCCACGATCTGGCCAGCAGGTGGACTCTCTATGCACTAAGTGATTAACAGTGATAATCGTGATAAGTGATAATCGTGATAAATGATAAGTGATTAGTGATTTGGTAGCTTTGGCTACATCGTGCGTGCTTGTCTCTTCCTTTAAACTATCGCATCATACTTAACTGTCATGTCATTGCTTAATATTATAAGTGCTAGGTTGCTAGTTTACCTTCTTTTCAGTTTCCTTGCACAAGTCTTTCCAGACTTGCTGACATGTGCCCCTCTCTCTTTTGGGTGTCACATGTTAGACCCAGAGCCAGAGCTTTGTTGCAGGGGATATGGTGTTGCTGATGCTGATGTTTGCTGTGGTGGTGAGTGGACACCAGGGGCCTGTCTTGAAGACCGCTCGTGTCCACTTCTTTGTTTAGGTTTGCTGTTAGTTGTTGGTGCGTGGCACCCTTGTATGTATGTTATACTTTGTTGGCCATGTTTGGGCCTTAGACCCTTTTTCATTTAGCCTGGTGGCTTTTCTGTGATATTGTAATTTGTTTATGGACATTTGGAGATTCAATAAAATGTCGTCACATTTCTCCTTATTATCATTGTTGTTTCGTTTCGCTTTGCAAGGACTTGCCATAATAAGTGTTTTTTACGCTTATCAGACTTGGAGCTTCACAGCTTCAAGTTTGTGCGGACCTTCTCACGTCTCGCCTCCACATTTTTGGGAAGCGGGGCGTGACAGGTTTTATTGGTGGCCCATGCAGGTCCATTTGCAAATGCGAACTATCGGAACAACGATAATAATTAAAGAATGTCCATTAAACGAATTAGAACATCCAAATTATAAGCCCGTAGTCTAGGTTTTTAGCGTCCCTATGTCTTAGGTGGCTAATAGACGTGTTAGAGCACCTGTCCCAGCTTGATAGGAAATCCATTAGGTCAGGACTATAGTGAGACTTAGTTAGAAGTTTGTGCTTGCTAGTTAGGGGCCTCTGATTGTTTGTTAGACTCCATGCTAGTGATTGATATGATAGTCTTAAGAGTTACCATAGTGGTTCATGTCTAGCTCCGACCATGATAGACTCCTAGGATTTCTTTGGCTGTTCGCTTGGGTTCATCGATTTCGGACCAAGCTGAACTCAATTCATCGCTGTCTAGCCCTTAGGGAGCCTTAGCGCTAAGTTCCATAATCTTTAGCTGGTTGACCGTAGGAGTTTCCGTAGATTTTCCTAAGTCATAACCTAGGCGTATTTGTGTTTTGATCATCCGACCAAATCCCTTGCCTCGATTCCCATGACCACCACGTTTCGATAATCGTTGATCCTTCGAATGTCCCCATTCGCAAGGCTTAATTTCTTTTACAGTTATTTTCGATTTCCCTTATTAAAGTTTTCGTTAAGTTTAAATTTTGTTTTAAACCCGCTACGTATATACTTAAAATTTCTCACTTTTCGATTGAGTCAAATTCCTTGTCGATTTCGGAGTCTAATGGTTGTAATTATAATTGCTATCTTGTAACCATTTTCTTGTCTATATTTTCGCATTTCGGTTTAAAGACTCCAATACTATTTTGGAAAAATTCGATATACCATTTTCTAACTATGAGATCCATTTTAATCGCATATCATACATACTTTAAAATCTTTTCCAAGCTAAATGGAATTTCAATTGTTATATGTATACTTATATCTCGTACTCTTTCGTTGAATTAAATTAATTTTTGAAATTCGAAAGTTTTGACGAGATTTTGATTACTGTTTTATAATGTTTTACAGCCTATACCTTTCATACCTATTTGAATATCTTGTCCCTTTTCATAAATCAATTTAATTCTGAGCCGCAATTCTATTTTCCAAATTCGATTTATGAATTTTCTTTTCTTATTTATGCTATTCAAATGACTCGTCACGCTCCCTTAATATACTTTTCAAGTCACAGATGATTTCAGCTTTCAACAAATCAAAGTTATGTTCAAACATTTTCCCGACTACAGATTTTTGAAAAATTACGTTTCCGTAACCACTTCCCTTGTCCTCAATTCACATGACCACCTCATTACAATTATCCTTGATCTTTCAAATGTTTTCCGTTGCAAATCTTGATTCTTCCAAAGTTATTTTCGAATGCTTTCCTTATTTGAAGTTTCACTCAATTTAAATTTTGTTCTAAACTTCTTTAAATATGTCTCCCTAAATTTCGATGGAGTTAAAAGTCGTTCTTGAATTTTGAAGACTTTTGGTCGTAATTTTAAAATTACTATCTTGTACTATTTTTCTAACAATGTATCTTTCGCATTTCGATTTTTTTTAAAACTTTATTACTATCCTGATGGTTCGATATACCGTCCTTTTTCCTAACTACAAAAATTTATTTTTAACCACTTATCTTACATACCTTTAGGGGTATTTTTCCAAACTGAATGGGCTTCAACTAATTTTTGTATATATTAATTATAGGTTCGTCGTACTCGTACTTCAAAAGTTTTTTTATACCAACGCGTTCTTTTGGCGAAACCTTATTTCTCTAAAAGTATCTTCGATTTCTTCTTTCGTTAAGTTTAAATTTGTTCGAAACACTTTTGATATATGTAAGGTTTCATGCTCCTTCGCCGACTTAAATTATTTATGTTTTTAAATATCGAAACTTGTGTTGAGATTTTTAGATTAGAAGTTTATAATATTTTCAGCATATACTTTCGTATCGATATAAATGTCTTGTCCCTTTTCATATACCAATTTCATTCTGAACAGTATTTCTATTTTCCTAACTCGATTCATAATTTCTTTTCTTACTTGTGCCATTAAAATTTTATTCGAAAACACCTCGTGCTTACTCTTAATAAACTTTTCAAGTCCCTTTGGACTTCGGCTTTTAGCAAGTCGATTTTATGCTCAACATTTTCCATACTTCAGATTTTTGTAAATAAAAAAAATTACTGTTTCGAAATCGTTCCTGACTTAGACCCTTCATAAAACGGTTTAAGAGTTTTAATACTAACTTGATGAGTTTAAATATCCTTTTCTCTTTCCACACTACTAAGATATTATCTTTCCATTCACCATACACACTTTTGAGATAATTTCTAAAATATGACTTCAATTATTTTTATATATCGGTACCACGTTCGTTTTGCTCGTACATTAAGATCTTGTATAAATCAATTTTGTTGGCAAACCCGGATTTCTCTAAAAGTATTTTCGACATGGTTTATTTGGGATTTCTCTTCAGTTTTAAGATTTGGAAAACCTTTAGCATTCGCTTAAATTCCCCACACTATACTTGATCTGATTTCAATCTTCAAATCTCAAAACTTTTCCAAAATTTTTAGATTGCTGCCGCATAACATTTCTGACCTATGTTTTAATGTTCGAGTAAATGATTTCCTTTTTCCTCATGATGATTTTATGTAAGCCAATAAACCCCTTTTCCTCTTATTATGTATATTCGTCTCAAACTCGCTTTCAAACAACTTGTTTATCGACCTCTAAATAATTTTATACAAACGAGGACTCCGACTTTTTGAAGTACAACGGCCTTTGAATTCACGTATTTTAACTTATGTTGTTTACACTACCTTCTTTACGTATTCCTTAAGGGTATCATTGCATCATCTTTCCACCTAAACATTCACAGTCTTACCCTGATTCCCCTAACCAAATTTGGCTCCTTATCTTCGTCCTAGCTGAACCCATGTTTTTCGATCTTTCTATTCGTCATGATCTAGTTTCGGTTCTTTCCTATTGTCTAGCCCATAGAGCTTGTCGTTGCATGTGTCAACCTTGTTATAGTTTGGTGGGCCCATTAGTTAAGTGGTTATGTCGTCGTAGTGTTGATTTCGTGGTGTGTATATAGTGGTATGGGTGTTGGCATTTGTATGTTGTGTGTAGGTAAATTTTCTGCTTGAGTATGATGTGATATACGTATGATAACAGAATGATAATTTTGATTGGTACTACTTGTTTTATGAGATGTCGTATGCGTGTATATCAGGAGGTATACCCGACTATTGCATCTCTTAAACTTGTATGTAGTTGATGTGTTGATATGGTAATTATAAATGGATGGATGTGGTGTGAAAATATGTGATACGTGGATGTGTATGCCTTGGAGTGGTATTGGTATGTGTATGGATGCTGTGTTACGCATATAAATGTCCTGCTATGATTTGAGTCTCACTCAAGCTTGAGTGGGTATACTCTATGTACTTTGGTATAATTGTATGTGGTGGTGAATAGTGATGGATGATGTATGTATGGTGTTTGAGTTATTTGTACTTGGTTGTGTTACGCACACGATTGTGGGTGGCTATGCCACTATATAACTATAGGACTATATGTGAGGTGAAAATATGGTGAAATAATTGTATGTATTTGAATGACTAAATAAATGTGAAATTATTTTCGAATAAGAGAGGCTTGGTTATTTTCTTACAGTAAGTAATAAGTGTTATTGTTGTATAAATATATTGACTATATATATGTGATTGAAATACGTGTATGAAATTGATTGACTATAATAAGTATGAGTGTACTATGTGCGTGAAAATATGTGTGTAGTGGTAGTAATATTTGATTTCTAGTGCATGTATATATAAGCACTTGAAATGAATGTACTTGGTTGAAATTTTGATGTGATATTGATTGAGGGTAGTTACTAGGGCGACTAGATATGTTAGAAAGTCCGAGGACGGACTTTATTCTAAGGTGGGTAGGATGTAACGGCTGGTTTCGTGTAATTGGATTATCTATATTAAAATATATGCTTGGTGGATTTTCTCCTTGGATGTGTGGTTTTCATCGCCATAGCTTTCACTTTCGATCGTTCCATCGTGATTTTCTAGCTTCTTCCTTCGATCGTCGATTTCGGAGTAAGTCATTCGTGACGAGCTTCAAATCGCTCATATCTTAGAGTTAGAGTGATCTTAAAAGCCATAGGAATCTTCCCGAAGCTCTGCGATTCGAATCGGCCCTTTTAGTGCATCTTAGTTGGTTCGAGAAGGGGAACCAACCGACTAGAATGAGATCTAGTCGGTCGACAACTCTACTCAAACCGACTAGTTCCTTGGATTAATTTTACTTAAGTTACTGTTTCTGTTTAGTCGGTCTAAGTTCATCTTTCGACCGACTAGTTGTTAAACTAGTCGGTTAAGTTTTGTACTCAGACCGACTAATTCTTAGTTCTTCTGTGCAGTCGAGTACTATTCATTCTTAGTCGGTCTAAGAACGTTCGTCGACCGACTAGAAGAGAAACTAGTCGGTCAGCAGTTGTTCTTTGACCGACTAAATCTAAATCCTATTTTCGTTCAGAAGTTACTGTTTACACTTAGTCGGTCTGCGTTGGTCAACCGACCGACTAGTTCCCAAACTAGTCGGTCAGTGGTTGCTCTTTGACCGACTAATCTGTGTTAAAACCCTAATTTCTGGGCAGCCGCCAGCCCATCCTATTTATATCCCTCCCAAACGTTTTCTTCTTCCTCCACTCGACCCAAAACCCTAGTTTCTCCCCCATTGAGCCCCCTTCTACCTCAAACCCTTATTCCTCCATCCCAAGCCCAAAATCCATCATCCAAACCATCCCTCAACACATTCTACCTCTCATCTTCCCCAAAATCTCATCAAATCCCCAAAATCCCCCGAAACCCTAGTTCTCCAAACTTCTCCATTCGTTTCCAGATCTGAGCCGGATCGTTCTTCCGTTGCCGTGGTTGCTCGGCATCGTCCCTCCGCTTCTTCACGGGTAGTATTCTTCCTTTAATAATCTCATAACCCACACTTGATATTTGTGAAACCCTAATAATAATGGATGTTGTTTGACGATTGTTTCTACATGACAGCGATTCCCTTCCCCGTAGATTAGCGCTTATGGGACGAACCTTCGCGATCGTCTTCCTCGGTGCTAGGCAAGTGAAACTTGCAACTCTTGAATTGGGCCATGTCTTAGGCCATTTTCTTGCTTTAGCGTAAAAGAGACTAGACGGTGAAAGGATAGCCGTCTAGACGCCATTGACCTAGCTTGACAACGAAGCTTGGTCCGTCACCCTCATCATGCTTGTATGACACGTTTACTTTCCCTTAATGGTACGAGAATTAACTGTTCATGTCATCCATGCATCCTTAACTGCTATTGCATTTTAACTGCCATGTTTAATTTAGATAAACGGTACGCGAATATCTGTTCATGTCATTGCATTTTGCCTGTCACGTTTAAATTCAATTAACGGTACGCAATTATCTGTTCCTGGCATTGCATATTGATTTGTCCTCGTGATTGCGTAGCACACGCTACAATACTTATATTCCTGGCTCGTGTTCCAGAAGCGAGCCCTGTAGTTGGAAACCCCAACGCTCGATACACATGGGTGGGGTAAGAGATAAGCGGACTGAGCCCCGAGTTGGCCTGATCCGCCACTCCGGCCAGCAGGTGGACTCTCTAGTGCACAAGTGATTAATAGTGATACGAGATAAGCGGACTGAGCCACGAGCTGGCCAGCAGGTGGACTCTCTATGCACTAAGTGATAAACAGTGATAAGTGATTAATAGTATTACGAGATAAGCAGACTGAGCCATGAGCTGGCCAGCAGGTGGACTCTCTATGCACTAAGTGATAAACAATGATAAGTGATTAATAGTGATACGAGATAAGCGGACTGAGCCACGAGCTGGCCAGCAGGTGGACTCTCTATGCACTAAGTGATAAACAGTGATTAATAGTGATACGAGATAAGCGGACTGAGCCACGAGTTGGCCAGCAGGTGGACTCTCTATGCACTAAGTGATTAACAGTGATAATCGTGATAAGTGATAATCGTGATAAATGATAAGTGATTAGTGATTTGGTAGCTTTGGCTACATCGTGCGTGCTTGTCTCTTCCATTAAACTATCGCATCATACTTAACTGTCATGTCATTGCTTAATATTATAAGTGCTAGGTTGCTAGTTTACCTTCTTTTCAGTTTCCTTGCACAAGTCTTTCCAGACTTGCTGACATGTGCCCCTCTCTCTTTTGGGTGTCACATGTTAGACCCAGAGCCAGAGCTTTGTTGCAGGGGATATGGTGTTGCTGATGCTGATGTTTGCTGTGGTGGTGAGTGGACACCAGGGGCCTGTCTTGAAGACCGCTCGTGTCCACTTCTTTGTTTAGGTTTGCTGTTAGTTATTGGTGCGTGGCACCCTTGTATGTATGTTATACTTTGTTGGCCATGTTTGGGCCTTAGACCCTTTTTCATTTAGCCTGGTGGCTTTTCTGTGATATTGTAATTTGTTTATGGACATTTGGAGATTCAATAAAATGTCGTCACATTTCTCCTTATTATCATTGTTGTTTCGTTTCGCTTTGCAAGGACTTGCCATAATAAGTGTTTTTTGCGCTTATCAGACTTGGAGCTTCACAGCTTCAAGTTTGTGCGGACCTTCTCACGTCTCGCCTCCACATTTTTGGGAAGCGGGGCATGACAATAATAAATCCAGATACATGAAAACCAGTCGTTACATCCTCCCTAACTTAAGAAAAATTCCGTCCTCGAAATTTCCCAACACTCACGTGTCCGGAAACAAAAGTGGAAAACGCTCTCGCATCTCATCCTCGTTCTCCCAAGTAGACTCTCCAGGCGAGCCGTGTCGCCACATCACCCTCACAAGATTGACAACCTTGTTCCGTAGTGACTTCTGACGCCTGTCCAGAATCTGCACTGGCTGCTGGTCATACGTCATATCAGGGCGAACGGTAATCTCCGAGAAATCCACAGCATGAGATGGATCGCTAATGTATCGACGAAGCTGCGACACATGGAAAACATTGTGAACTCCCTCCAAAGATGGCGGCAAGGCTAAGCAGTAGGCTACCTCGCCAACTTTCTCCAGAATATCAAACGGTCCAATGTATCGCGGGTCAACTTCCCTCGCTTCCCAAAGCGAATCACACCACGATTCGGGGAAATCTTCAGAAACACATGATCTTCAGGCTGAAACTCCAAAGGACGATGTTTAGCATCCGCCCAATGCTTAAAACGGTCCTGAGCAATCCTCAACCTCTCCCGAATGTTCCTGACAACATCCACGGCCTCCACGATCATCTCAGGTCCCAACAACTCCCGATCACCAACGTCATCCCAACTCAATGGCGATCGACATTTCCTCCCATACAAAGCGGCGAAAGGCGCCATGCCAATGGACGCCTGGAAGCTGTTGTTGTAAGAGAACTCCACCAAATGTAGATGGTCCTCCCACGAACCCTTGAAATCCAACATGCACGCTCTCAGCATGTCTTCCAAAATCTGAATCGTCCTCTCGGACTGGCCATCCGTCTGCTGATGGTACGCCGTGCTGAAACTCAGACGCGTACCCAAGCTCTTCTGCAAACTCTGCCAGAACTGAGATGTGAACCTCGTGTCTCTGTCTGACATGATACTCACGGGGACCCCATGAAGTCGCACGACCTCCTGCACGATTCACGTTACATCACTATCTAAGCTAGGAAAAAGGAAATGAAAACGGAGAGTAAAAGAATTTACCTCCATATATCTCCTCGCTAGCGCCTCAGTGGACTGTCCCACTCGGAATGGAATAAAGTGCGCGGATTTGGTCAATCGATCTACGATCACCCAAATCGCGTCATTCTGCTTCGGACTCCGAGGTAGTCCAGTCACGAAATCCATAGTGATGTGTTGCCACTTCCACTCCGGAATCGGAAGCGGTTGCAGCAACCCGGTCGTACGCTGATGCTCCGCCTTCACTTGTTGGCAAACCAAACACTTGGCTACACTCCGAGCCACACTCCTCTTCATACCATGCCACCAATAATTCAGACGAAGATCCTGGTACATCTTGGTCCCACCAGGATGCACAGAATACGGTGAACTGTGTGCCTCCACCATCAACTCCTCTCTAATATCCCCAGCTGGCACACACAACCTGGCTCCAAACCTCAGCAAGCCACCCTCATGAATCAAAAAGTCAGTCCGCAGACCGGCCTCTACCTGTTCCCGAATCTTCACCAGCTTCGGATCTCCAGCCTGGCCAGCCTTGATCCGATCCACAATCGTTGACTGTATCTGCATACACATCAACGAAGAAGCCTCCCCAGGAAGAACAATCTCCACACCAGACTCGCAATAATCCTGCTGCAATCTCCACTTCGAGGTCAAAATCATCACCGCTGGAAGCCTACTCAGCGCATCGGGAACCACATTCACCTTGTCAGGGTGATACTGCAAATCAATCTCATAATCTGCCATAAGCTCCAACCATCGACGATGTCGCATGTTGAGCTCCTTCTGAGTAAAAATATACTTCAAGCTTTTGTGATCGGTGAAGATCTTCACTTTCTCACTCAGCAGGAAGTGCCTCCAAATCTTAAGAGTAAACACAACAGCAGGCAACTCCAAATCATGCGTCGGGTAATTCTTCTCATGAGTCTTGAGCTGACGCGAAGAATACGCCACAACATGCCCGTGCTGATGCAACACACAACCTAGACCCTTGCCAGAAGCATCGCAAAAGATCTCAAATCCGCCGCTGCGATCAGGCACAACAAGAATGGGGGCAGTCGTCAACTTCTCCCTCAGAACACCAAAAGCATTCTCACAATCACCCGACCAAACAAAAGGTACATCCTTCCACGTCAACCTGGTCATCGGCTCAGCAATACGGAAAAAGTCCTTAATGAAACACCGATAGTAACCAGCAAGTCCAAGGAAACTCCGGATCTCAGACGCTGACGACGGAACAGGCCACTCCCTGATGGCCCTAATCTTCTCGGGATCAACAGAAATACCCTCTCCAGTCACCACATGCCCCAGAAAAGCAACTCTATCCAGCCAAAACTCGCACTTCGAAAACTTAGCATACAAACGATGCTTCCTCAAAAGCTTCAATACCGTCCTCAAGTGCGATGCATGCTCCTCCTCCGACCTCGAATAGATCAGAATGTCGTCAATGAAGATAACGACAAACTTATCCAAAAAGTCATAGAAAATCAGGTTCATCAGATTCATAAAAACTGCGGGTGCGTTAGTTACGCCGAAAGGCATAACCATAAACTCATAGTGTCCATACTTCGTCCTGAATGCTGTCTTCGGAACATCATCCTTCTTCACCTTCAACTGATGGTAACCACTCCTCAGATCCAATTTCGAAAACACCCTCGATCCTCCAAGCTGATCAAAAATATCATCGATGCGAGGCAACGGGTATTTGTTCTTGATGGTCACCGCATTCAACTCCCGATAGTCCACGCACATGCGACGCGACCCGTCCTTCTTCTTCACCAGCAGCACCGGTGCTCCCCACGGAGACACACTAGGATTGATATAACCCTTCTGCAAAAGGTCATCCAACTGCCCACGCAATTCCTCCAACTCTGTTGGCGCCATACGATATGGTGCCTTCGAAATCGGCTGCGCACCTGGAATAAGATCAATAGAAAACTCCAAAGCTCGATCAGGCGGCAACCCAGACATCTCCTCGGGGAAGACGTCATCAAAATCTCGCACCACAGCTGGCCTCTCCAACTCCATCTGCATAGCCACAACCTCCACCGGCCTGGCCCGAAATCTGATAGGACCAAGCGAACTGCTACCTTGACTGAACTCAAATACTGGATGTCCGGGAATCTCGAACACCACCTTCTTCCTTCGACAGTCGATCGTAGCATAGAAGCTCGCAAGCCAGTCCATCCCAAGAACTGCATCGTAGTTGATGATGTCGTGGACAATGAAATCAGCATAAAGCTCACGTCCACAAACCACCAACGGGCAAGAATTGCACCCATGATGCACCGAGACCACACCGTTCCCTGTGACAATATTCCAACTCTTAGGAAGAGAGGACGTCGACAAGGAATGCTTCTCCACGAAACTCCGGGCCAAAATGCACATCGATGCACCTGAGTCAAAGAGGACTCGTGCAGGAAATGTGCAAACCAAAACCACACCTAGCAACAATCTAACAATCAAATCCTATTCTATCAACAAACATGAGCAAGCAACATAATCAACAATCAAACTAAGGAAGAAAATAGCTAGAATGAGCGTTACCTGTAATAACCTCGTCCACGGCCATGCTCTCCTCCTCAGTCATCAGAAAGGCCCGCCTCCTCGGTGGAACAGCCTGCCAAAAGGCCTGTCTCTATGGAACAAGGGGCGCTCCACGTCCAGTGGGCACATGGGCTCTTTGCTGCAACAGCGGTGCTGCAACAGGTGCCCTCCAAGGCTGCTTCGACCTCGGACAATCCTTCATGGCATGGGTAGGATCCCCACAGATGACACACTGGCCCAGGAATCTCCTACACTGATCCTTGACGTGCCCGGTCCTACCGCAGAAATGGCAAGTCTTCAGAATAGGCCCTCCTGGCCTCTTGAACTGAGCTGGCTGATAAGGCTTGAAACCAGGCCTAACCACCGCTCTGGCCTGCTCCATAGGCCTCTTCCCAGCACCAGAAACATGTCATCTCCTCTGACTCAGGTTCAGCTCCTGCCTCCTGGCAGCGACCAGAACCTTCTGATAAGAGTCCAGATCAGAGGAAGACACAAAACTCTGGAGCTCCAAAGCAAGTCCCTGCAGGAACCTCTGAGCCCTCTCGTCAGCATCCTGTACCATCTTCGGTGTGAACCGACTAAGCCTAGTGAACTCTTGGTGGTACTGGTCCACCGTCAAGCTCCCTTGCTTCAGATCAATGAAACGCTACATCATCTCCTTCTTGGCAGCCTTCAGAAAGAACTCCTCATCAAACCTGGACTTAAAGGTAGCCCAAGCTATCGGCTCCACCAGCATCTTCTCTTCCGCATCCCACCAGTTCCGAGCATTATCCTTGAGTTGCCGCTTCGCCAAATCAACCCATCCAGCCGGGGTGATCTTGGCCATCTTCAAGATATCCTCAATGTTCCGAATCCACTCATCGGCAGCCAGAGGACCCTCAGACCCATCAAAATATGCGGGACCCAGCTCCTGAAATTGCTTCGCTCCCGGCTCGGAGAGAGGGGCCTCCGGAGTCGCCCGAGGAGTTCGACCAGCCGAAGCATTCTGGACTTGTAGGAGCACGCCTTGCTGCACCTGCATCATCTGAAGCATCATCTGCATCATCTCCCCATTGGTGGGTTCCCGCTCAGGCTCCTCGTCATGAGGGGGCGCACCACTACCTCCACCACGGGTGATTCGTCTTCCTGCCATCTAGTGACACAGAAAACGAAACAATTAGACTCATAGCTTATAACTCGGACGTCGAACTTAGTTTATTGGACATTCTAATATTATTATCGCTATTCCGACAATTCGCAGGTACAGAAGGACCTGCATGGGCCACCAACAAAACCTGTCACGCCCCGCTTCCCTAAAATGGAGGCGAGACTTGAAAAGGTCCGCACGAGAGTGGAGCGATGAAGCCCCAAACCCGATAAGAGTCAATAAAAATAAGCAGGTCCCTGTAACCGCAAGCGGAACAACAATAATAACACAAAGAGAGACAGAAACAAATCTCAATCCCAGAAAATGTCCAACATTAAAATTTAGTTCAACATCTAGAAAAGCCACTAGGCTAAAAGAAAGAGTCTAAAGGCCCAGAACAAGGCCAAGCAAAGACAAACGTAACAAAGTTAGGTGCTACGCACCAACAACAAAACATCAGTCTTAAACAAAAAGGGGAAAGCTCAACGAAGACACTAGGACTGGTCCCCAGTGTCCACGTATTCCTTGCCAAACACAGACTCGGGCACGGCGTCCGCAAACACCTCGTCCTCAACAACGGACCCAGGCTCGGGATCTAACATATGTCACCCAAAAGAGTAAAGGGGCACGTGTCAGCAAGTCTAAAAGACTTGGGCAAGGAAACTGAAGGTAAGGTAAACTAGCAACCTAGCAGTGATAGTATGTTGCATGGCATGGCAAGTAAAGTATGGAAGTGACAAGTAAAGGGGAGTACAAGTAGCAAGTATGTCACGGATAACAAGTAAAACACGGACAAGTACAAGTCAAGTGGTTCACGTCAAGTGAATAGTCAAGTAAACAAGTTGTGCATAGAGATTCCGCCTGTTGGCTAGAGTAGCTGATTGGGCCAACTCCTAAGCTCAAGTGACCGTTTATCTCTACCCCTCCACGTGTATCGAGCCAGGGAATTACCCCAAACACGGAATGCTCGTTTCTGGAACACGAGCCAGGAAGTGTATTTACCATGTATGGCGTAGGGTTATACCCACGTAAAGTGGGTGCCTAGCCGGAAACTAGTAGGTCGGGCATTGGCTATCAACCAACTCACGTAGCCCGCTTCTGGAACACGGGCCAGGAAATACAAGTATTGTAGCGTGTGCTACGAATGCGACACGCAACATGAATAACATGGATGACAATTAATTCGCGTACCGTAAATCAAAATTAAACATGACATGATAGTTATGCAACATGATAGATGACGGTCCTAGCTTCGTTGTCAAGCTAGTCCCTGAAATTGTGCCTAGGCGAGTATCATTTTGTCGCCTAGTCTCTTTTACACCTACAACAAGCAAATGGCCTAAGACATGGCCCAAACCCTAAGTGGCAAGTTTCACTTGCCTAGCACCGAGGATGACGATCAACGAGGGTTCGTCCCACGGATGCTAATCTACGGGGGAGTCGCTGTTATGGAGAAACAATCATCAAAACAACATTCATTTCATTAGGGTTTCACAAAAACACAACGGGTTATGAAAACATCAAGAGATCGATTATTACCGTATCGGAGGCGGAAGAATGATGCCGAGCAAGCACGGCAACGGAAGAAACACTCTAGGGAACCTAGGGTTCAGATCTGGAATAGATGGGAAAATTCTGGAGAAATGGGGTTTTGGGGGATTTTGGGGGATTTGATGAAGGTTTGAGGAAGATGAGAGGTAGAATGTGTTAAGTGAGGGTTTGGATGATGGATTTTGGGCTTGGGATGAAGGAATAAGGGTTTGAGGTAGTTGGGGGCTCAATGGGGGAGAAACTAGGGTTTTAGGTCATGAGGAAGAAGAAGAAAACGTTTGGGAGGGGTTTAAATAGGTAGGGCTGGCGGCTGCCCAGAAATTAGGGTTTCGACACTGATTAGTCGGTCAAAGGCAACCACTGACCGACTAGTTTGGAAACTAGTCGGTCGGTTGACCAACGCAGACCGACTAAGTCCAAACAGTAACTCCTGTACAGAAATAGGATTTAGATTTAGTCGGTCAAAGAACAACTACTGACCGACTAGTTTAACAACTAGTTGGTCGAAAGATGAACTTAGACCGACTAAGAGTGAACAGTAACTGGTACCAAAAATAGTTAAAGAGTTAGTCGGTTAAAGAAGCATTGCCGACCGACTAGTTTGCAACCTAGTCGGTCAACCAACGTTCTTAGACCGACTAACGACAAACAGTAACTCCTGAGAAATTAACAAAGCCAACTATTCGGTTCAAGAAGGTTTTTCGACCGACTGGATCGTCATCTAGTCGGTCGGTGCCCCTTCTTACACCGGCTAATGAGCACCAAAAGTTCCGAAATGGAGCGCGAAGCTCCGGGATCGATTCCTAAGACTCCTAGGCTTGATCTAACAATAAGATATGACCGATATGAAGCCCGTCACGAATGACTTACTCCGAAATCGACGATCAACGGAAGAAGATAAGAAAATACGACGAAACGATCGAAAATGAAAGCTACGAGGACGAAAACCACACATGAGGAGAAAATCCATCAAAACATATAATATAATATAATAAATCCAGATACATGAAAACCATTCGTTACACATAGTGTTGACGAATGGATTAAAAGTGCAAAATTCATCACTGCCATAGCCAGGTGTAGTCCCGACAATGTTTATGTCAATGGGCAGACCATGTAATGATGATACCAAACCAGAGACGACAACTGCTGCTCGCAACCACTATCGTCAGTGGCTATAAGTCCCACATGCAGTAGTGCCCGACTGTAAAGTCTCACATAGGCTGAGATCCGCGTCTAAGTAATAAAAGGAAAATGCATATGATGCATGTAAATTAATTTGGTCACAATTAGTTACGAAGAGGATTTCAGTCACATATGATGTGACACGAAACTCGAGCCATTCAAAAGCATAGAAAAGCCAAAACAGGGTCCTAACTTGGGCAAAAGCCAATAAAATGGACTCAGGTGCACCCAGGTTTCAACATGGGTGTGCCTGGGGGGCCAGCCCAGGCCTGGGCTCAACCCAGGTGCGTCTGGCCTCAAGCCCAGGCGCTGGGTGCCAGTCTAAGCCTGGTGCCAACAAGCACCTGGGCTTCAGCCCAGTGTTAGGCCCAAGTACCCGACATGTCTGACCCAGGCGCGTGGCCCAGTAGGCAAGTCTAGCTAGTGGTGGGGCCGGTAGTGAGGCTCGTAGACTATAAAGTCTGCGGACTGTGTTTTGGGGAATTTTGGCGATTTTTTGAGAGACGTTTGAAGGGTCAAACGAACTCAGAATTGGGCGACATATATTTCTATGCAATCTCCATTTGATGTTCTTCAAAATGATGTATCATTTTGACTCTTAGACTTAATGGAGAGGGAGAATTAATTACTCAAAGTTTAGTCCTTGAATGAGAAAAACTTGAGTTAATTTGGATTCTGTTTTTTAGTGCCATACTGGTTATGATACTAGGCTGAAGGCTCAACTCACCCTATAAACAGGGTGCTCCATTTCCTCCTAAACTTATACTAAGCCTAGATCAAGGAGCTGATTCTAAATTAAGTAAGCAAACCTAGATATAAAGGCGACCAAATTTTTTCCTCTTTTTCCTCTTTATTCCCTCTCTTAGATTCTAGAAATAGTTCATGGGAGTTTGGATTTGATCCAAACCTTGAGGTGGGGGTCCAGCCACGGTGAACTTTCTGGAGCAAGTGGTCGCCTCTTGACGTAGGCGTCGCATCGCTTTGGGGCATTGTCTTAAGGAAGAGTTTTTACGACTGCAAAAACTTAAGGCATGAATTTTAAGCTTTATTTTAATAGCAGAATTATTTTGATCTATCTTTGTTAGATAGTGTAATAGTAACTCCCGATATAGCAGTAAAAGCAAGACGTGTAGACGGATCGACTCTGTTTCCATATGTATGTGTATTGTACTTAGTATTTTTAGCTATATTTAATACGGGTATATTTTTCACGTATTTTGGAGATTTTTCCTTAATTTTTAAAATTTTATAATAATATAAAACCTATTTTAAATACTTTTGAATCATATTGGATAATTTAATGAGATCGCATTTAAATAGTATACATGGTATTATGGTATGGCTATTAGTATTATTAAGAGTATTTCTTTTTTCAAAATTTAGTAAATTCAAAATTCTTTTGCATGCCATCTACCCCCTTAGGTGTCATTAGTTAAGCTAGCCTCATCATATTATGATACATAAGCTGTACATGTCTTTCCCTTAGCTAATGAAGGGAGATTAGGATGAGAGAAATAAAGGGGGTAACAAAAAAGGAAGGAAAAGGGAAAATATAAAATTTCTCATCCCCCCTCTCCACCAAGGCCGGCCACAAGCCTCCCCTTGTTCCTCCTCTCCCACCACCAAGGCCGACCACCACACTCCCCCTCTCCTCCTCCTCTAGGCCAAAAACACCAACATACTCTTCCTTTTGTTTGAAGAAGAAGTAGGACTTTGGTTTGAAGAAGAAGGTGGTTCAGGTTGTTTTCTCACCACAGGTTGAAGGTATGGCAGTACGAAGGTTGTCGCCGGCTCGGAAGACTAGGATGACCTTCGAGATCAATCGTCCGAGTAAGCACTGGTATGTAAATACTCAGATCCAAGAGATGGATCGTCGAATGAAGCTTTGGCCGAACGATATCTCCCGTTATCTGCAAAACGAGAAGCTCGTCATGGGGTCGGATCTGGGTTCCGACCAATCCCCTTCGATGCTTAAGTCAGATCTTGACAAAAGAGTGCTCGGTGAAATCGATTCTGGCCCACTGGAGGTCGTGCATGAGTTCTCGAGCCGAGCTATGGAGGAAGAAATATGAGGTGGAAGCAAATGTAGGGAATAGGTATACTTTGGTGTCAGATATACAAAATTCTTCATGTATCTCCTCGTAACCGGAGCTATTTATAGGTGGAGGCTTCCTTTTCGAACCCTCTCCCCTCTGGGTGCACAAGCATTAAGAGCACTTTTTTACCCATGGTTGCTGCCTTTGATTGGGCGAGGTTGGGTAATGGGCATCAATGTCGCCGCCAACATGGGGCACCGTTGTTCTACGAGAGGTGGGGCACCCCTCATGTGGAGTCCATGGGTTGAGGAAAGCAGCCTCATTTGGCCTCTTGGGCCTCTGGGCCCACTTTGAGAAAATCTCCTGAGCCGGCCCAAATCTGTGACAATGGCCCCCATCATCCGAGCTCAACCGCCATCGGGGTTGTGGTCGGATGATGTGACCTGTATAGGCAAGTTCGGTAGTCGAGGCAATACATTTAATGAATGTCATCATGGCACATGGCGTCAAAGAATTCTCCCGCCTTTTGAGTGTGGAATTCGGAGAGTTGTTACCTCGAGATGTTGACACGTACGCGAGATTGAACGACTGAAAACTGTCTGATGGATTCGTGGAGGGTCATCTGAGTGGGGGTGGTTATATTACAGGAGGGGCCTCCTTTCTCCAGAGTGTGTTCCGTTCTGTCGGTGTCTTCCTCTTTCTCCCCTGCCCTCGCATTTGTCGGTGTTCATTCGTGGTTTTGTTCCATGCACTCATCGTCATCGTTTTCTTCTAGTTCTAGGGTGAGTCGGTCAGCGCCCAAGGTGAGTCATGTGGCGACAGGGCCGCTTGACGATCCCGCCACCACGACGATTGTGCTTTCTGGTATGTGTGATGTGACCTCCCAGACTACGGATGCATCGTCCGAGGTTCCTCAAGAGGTGAGGGACCAACTATCGATGGTTTCTGCCACCTCTGTCGCCTCGTTCCATCTATCGTACCTTCGTCACCCTTACAAGGAAAAGGCATCCCTTGTGAACGAAAGGGTTTTCTTCCCCGATAGTTGTGAGGTTGGAGTGTACATGAAGACCTTCACGTACGGCCTACGCTTCCCCCTCCACCCCTTCATTGTCGAGGTTCTATCTGCTCTCGGGCTTTCCCTCTGCCAGTTCACCCCCAACTCTATCGGGTCCCTAATTGGCATCACAGTGTTGTGTCTACTCAATGGGATAGAGCTGATCCTATCACTTTTCTATCACTTTTTTTGTTTGAGCCATCATAGGTCGGGCACCTGGGCCTATATCACAGCCAAGAAGGATGGGAACCTTGTGCTCTTGCTCCCGACCGCTATGAAATTCTGGAAATAGAATTATATGTTCGTGATTCTCCCGAAGGCGGCGAGTTTTCTGGTCCACTGGGGTAAGTCCAGCTCACTGGTTTTGGAGGGGGAGCGCCTCATCGATGCGGTAAGTTGTCTGGGGTCCCCGTCAGTGAACGAAACATCGAGTTCCTTTCCTTTGACGACTCCTTAAGGAGGACTGTGTGGTCCGAAGGTAAATCCCTTCTCCTTTGGCACAGACCCCTTATTACTTCTCGCTCGTCCTGATTTCTTTCGGTTTTGACAGAAGCGGCCAGACGGGGTCAGCCATCGCGCCCCGTGTCGACCCCTTATTACTTCTCGCTCGTCCTGATTTCTTTCGGTTTTGACAGAAGCGGCCAGACGGGGTCAGCCATCACGCCACGTGTCGACTCCTCCTCCCATGGTTGGTGATTCGGGGTAAATATTGAAAAATTAAGCCCCCATTTAGCGTTATTTTGTGCCTATTTAATGCGTATATTGATGCGTGTTCATATTTCATATTTTGTACATGTTTTCATCGTGTTTTCATATGCATTTCATCTCATTCCATGTTGTATATATCACATTTTGGTTCATATTGACTATTGGGTGTATTGCTTGTATTTCAGGTAAATGTCGGTGTTTCGGTGTCTTCTGGAGTCAACCTTGTATGTCGGGACCAAGGCACGCTTATATAGCGAAGATCCGATGGCCAAAGACGAGGATTTGATGATTTGGAGCTTCAACCGATCGGGTGGACAGACCCACCCGATCGGTTCGTGCACATGTATCCAACCCGAGGAGAAGCAATGAAGAGCAGACCCCACCCAATCGGTTCAGTGATCGGGTGGTCAAGTAGTGCTCTCTGTTTTTGAGAGAGCTTCCAACCGATCGGTTCATCCCCCTCGGTCATCTCGGGGAAGAACCCACCCGATCGGTTGACACTTCAACCGATCGGGTGGCCTTTTCTTCCCCTTTCGTGTACTGTTGCTCATTCATTGAAGATCTATTATCATTCCAGTAGGAGTTTGATTGATCTCTTATTTTCTAGCGTCGGCATTGTCGTTAGCTTTCCAACGATAGGTCGCATGCCTAAATCTGATTTTTCTACATCTTTCTGGAATTTTCTGAGCGTAGCTGGGTGCTGAAATTGGGAGCTGTCTGGAATTGAACTTCAACCGATCTATTGGGAGTCCAACCGATTGGTTCTAGTCAATTTCAGAAGTTCTGTATCTCTATTTGCTTCCACCTGATCGGTTGAACTCCCAACCGATCGGGTGGCCCTGTTTTAGCAGTTTTAGTGGGTTTTTGGACCCGAACTGTTAGGGTTTTGAGGGGGCTTATAAATAGGAGATTGTGCACGACTTGAAGGAGGTTCTCTCCTATTTTTTCAGGAGTTTTCTTCCCCCTTTAGGGGATCTTTAGGTTAGGTTAGATTAGGGCTTCTACTTTAATAGGTCTTGTAATGGATTGACGATTGAATGGCAAGATAAGTATTTCTTTTCATATTTCCATTGTTTTGTATTATTTTTATTGTGCTTGATGGTGAATGTTTATTTGTCCATTTTATTGCTTTCTATTATGTTCTTCACCATTGAGTAGTGTTTGATGAACCCTAATATGGGTTAAAGTAGGATTGATGCTTGGGATTTTACATTTGACTTGATTGCATGGCGCGTGTTAGATGGAATGTGTCAATGAGGATTTCTAGCAATCTGAGTCCAATTCATACGGCAACACACTAGATGTGTTGGGGGTTGGGGTCCGGATGCTTTTCCTGTCAAGATCCGCTTTGATGTATTGCTAGAAATCACATTTGACCTAGTTGGCCATTAGGGCTACGTGGGGGCGTTTTATTGTCACTAGCGGGAGAAAAACTGCCTTTGAACGTCGGGCCAAGGGGAAATAAAACTGGCGTTTGATCCCCTAGCCACAGCTCACACCCCTAGCGCTGACATCGAATCCTCGCACGTGGGAACGGTTTGGACAAAATGTTGGGAGTTATCATTGTGGCCTTAATGCTCCCGGTTATGGAGGATGTTTGTCACGGTCTGTTTTTGATCGTACGCTTTTCGTGCACGTATTCTTGTTCGTACACATATTTATTTTGGACCTTTCTTGTATCCGAACCCTATGAAGTAATATGCCGTTGTGACCCTCTAGAAGAGTGTTAATTTATGGAAATATTTTGGAATGTCATTTCACCGACCGTTCTCCCACGATTTGACTTTGTTTGAAGAGGCGTCATGATTTTCACTTGTGTCGTGAGACCTTTTTATTTTTAATTTTGTTTCTCGTAGCCCTAGCCGTGATCGATCCCCTTAGTTTCATTTCTCTCGTCGTCACAGACGTCCCGGTATTTTTCTTGTAATTATCAGGTTCCGTTTGGCCCACTTGTGCACTAATTTCATCATTAACCAACGTTAAGCCTAAGTTTTCACATGATATTTCCCCTAAACTAGGCTCACTCTCTTTTCCCCTTAGCTGCACCCTGCCCTCTCACATTCTCTCTCCCATTTACCCACAACTACCCACAAATCCATAGGTGTATATCAAATGAGAAAATCACCTTACGTATCAAAACAAATCCTCCTCCTTCTATTCACCACCCAAATTCATCTCCATCTTAACTTCACTCTCCTTATTCAACCCTTAAGTATACCCCAACTCAAACCTATTTAGCAGAACCCTAAAATTTTAAAACCGCAGCAAGCCCCTAGGGTTCTCTTCATTTTTTTGCATGAGCCTTGCGTCGTCACCCTCACGAACTGATATCCCGACCCTCTCTCCCACTTAACCCTTCGCATGACGGCCTATAACCATCGCCGGACCATTCTCCGGCCAACCCCCGCCACCGATCCCGCCTGTAGCGCCGTCGGGTTCCCCTCCAGGCATAGCAGCAGCCATCAGCTGCCGCTCTTCACAGCATCGTGTAGCGTCGAGTAGTAACACCGCACGGCGGCGCCGCCCGCTCAGCTAACCTCCTCCGATATGCCCCAGCCTCCCCTCGACGAACTGACCCCGGTGCCCTGCCGGAAACTGCCTCAGCCGCTGCCAATCCGCCGACAGCAGCTGCAACAGCCTCCTTCGCACGACATCGTCCTCCTCGACGCGCGCAATGACGTTCTCTTCATGTCACAGCGATGCACAACCTTCCCTCTGGCCGTTGTGAACCCACGACGATCCGCGGAAGATTGTAGGTGTTCCCCTCGCTATGGTTAGTAGTTGCTAATAGCTTTGTGAACTATTAGATGATCATGATCAATCAGAAACTTTGTTATATCGATGTTAATATGATGATTTATTGGGTTGATAACTCGTTTAGACAGCTTCTGGTTAATATGTTATAGCCTAGCTTGCTTGATAATTGTTGTATATTCGTTCACATTAACCTCTTATTATAGATAACGTGTTAGCTATTTAACGTTCGTGAATATTGTTATGTAACCCATCTTAGGATAAAGAACTTGTTAAAATTGGGTCATTAGACGTTTTAGGATTTTTCTAATAATTCTAGCCCATCGACACAAACTTATTCCTGCACGTATTTTATCGCAGAGAATCTGTCGTTCCGTACTGTTCACACTACCGGAGTCCAACTCGTGACGTCGCTACCCGACGTCATAGTAGCTCTCACGTCGTGTTGAGGTAAGTCTCTCTCCCTAGGAACCCCCACCTTGCCTGTTAATCAACCTAAAAATCGTAGTTTCTGATCGCTTTTGTAACTCACTAATCAAGAATAATAAATTGGGATTGTATGTTGGGCTGTGATATGAACACATAGGTAGACTCGGATTTGATTGACGGATCGCAACTTGGTTGTTTCAGGCAAGTGTTACTTGCCAGTAAATGTTTTAGGCCACGTTTTTAGGCCAATTTGTGTGTTAGCGTAAAAGAGACTAGGCAGTGAAACGATAGCTGCCTAGACGACACTTTTGATCTAGTTTGACAACGAAACTAGATCCGACACCACTTTTGATCTAGCTTGACAACGAAGCTAGATCCGACACTTTTACTTGCTTCCATTCATGCTGCCATGTCATGTTTAATTTTCAAATTAACTGTATGCACTCTTAATTGCTTATTGCTATGTCATATCATACATCTTGCCATGTCATTTCATGCATCTTATCATGAATGTGTAGCACATGCTACTTTAAAATGTAAGCTGCGACGAGTAGGATCTTGACTCCTACATATTGATTGAGGCTAGGTGCACCCCTATGCTGATCACTCCTTATTTTACACCTTTTTCCCGCATTTTTGCATGCCATTTAGATCGCCCAAATCATGTTTTTCACGATATATCGACGATATTGCGATGCTTTTCACGATTTGTTGTTTTTGTCGCATTTCAGGTGATTTGGCGCGATTTGGAGTGATCTCGAGATGCGCTTACTCTAGACGGTCACCAACGACCTCCCCGAGGGGTATTTTGCTGTTGGAGAGGAGCGGAATAAGAACGGACGTCGCAGGAGCGACGAGGAGGTCAAAACAAGCAGATTGGGCATATTTTGTGTCCCACTCGGCCGAGTGGAGGAGCCACTCGGCCGACCAGCGAGACACTGCTCGGCCGACCAGAACAGACACGAGTTATGCGTGCACTCGGCCGAGCACTGAAGACCACATCGGCCGAGTGACGACATCACGTCCGCCCGAGTGGCGCCCAGACGAAGCCCTTCCAAAACATCCAAGTTACTGTTTTTCGGCTGCCTGAACTTCAGAAGACCCACTTGGCCGAGTGGTAAATCCCGTCCGCCCGAGTACTATGAAGCCATCGGCCGAGTGACGACAACTCACTCGGCCGAGCCGCCCCCGAAGTAGAAGACCCCTGAAGGCCCCGACTTACTGGAAAATTACAGGGTTTTCACTCGGCCGAGCGACTTTTGTCACTCGGCCGAGTGCGATGCGCTGCCTGTAGCGAAAACTGCGGAAAACAGGCTGTGCAAGGGTATTTTGGTCACAGTTTTTGGACGATTTTGAGGGCTATTTAAACCCTGTTTTTACCCTAGTTTGGAGAGCCTCTCTCTTAGATTTTTTGCAGCTTTTTAGATTAGTTTTTAGCTTTATTCTTGTGATTGGAAAGGAGAAAAAGATTGGAATTTTGTTGGATTCAATTGAAGAACTCCATTGGTTTGCATCTCTTTTCCTTAAAAATTCTATTTTTATTGCTTATCTCTCAATATTGTGATGAATTCCATTGCTTATTTCAACGATTATTTTTGTGATCTTGCTATGATTTGTGAGTAGTCTCCACGTCTTGGGGCGTGGGGATGAACCCTACAAGCCCATTTTCATATTTGTGATAAATTGGTAGAAATTGTGCTAGAATTGTTATTAGGGATTAGATTGGGATCAATTTACTACGGATGGCTAGGTATTCATATCAATTGGGATTTGCAAGAGATTGGATCCCAATTTGATAGGAAACCCTAGAAATCCGAATTGGGTTGGAATCAGATTTTCAAAGTATCGGTTTGCAAGAGATTGGACCGATACTAGGATTTCCGGTTGCAATTCCATACCGATACCCGTTTGCAAGAGATTGGACGGGTAGGAACTATCCCAATCTAGGTCGTGGACCGAGTTTGCAAGAGATTGGGCTCGGTGCGCGATTGGACGATGATGTTGATCCTAATGCTAGCTTCCCTAGGCTAGGGTTTGCAAGAGATTGGACCCAAACCTAGGACAGCTATAGACCGGCAACAGCGCGAGAGCGTGAGCTTGGTTCTACATTCAGTTGCAACTAGTTCATCCAAATTCTCATTCAAGCAATTTTTGATACCGATAAACCGCATTTATGAAATACGGTGAGTAGCGGGGATTCCCCATTCCCTAGACGTTCTTTATTTGATTTGATATTTCCGCATTTTTGTCTGACGATTGTGACAGTATCGCCAAAGGCAAATTTCTCTCTTAAATAGCCGGGTTGATTGGAACAAGCACGGTCTTTCGTCCTCCCTGTGTTCGATATCCCGCTCGCTGCTACACCGTGCACTTGCGGTAAAACTACAACCGTTCTTTGGGTCACATCCCGGAGCGACCAAGTTTTTGGCGCCGTTGCCGGGGAGGCGATTGCGTTTGATTCTTTCTCACCCTAGCTATTCCTTTTTTTATTATTATCATTATTTTTATTTCTTATTTCTTACCTAACCCTTCCACGGTACTAATCATTTCTTTGAAACTCTGTTTCCCCCGTGCATGTACACGAGATCTACGGCGGACCCTGCAGCTATCTTATTTGATCCCGAGATCGAACGTACCGCACGGAGACTTAGAGCGGAAAGGAGACAAAATACGGAAGGGCGGTTTATGACCAACCCAGAAACTCCAGAACAATTGGCGGCAAGGATGGCGAGGCTAATTTCTATTCGCGATAGGCTTCGGCCTAAGACTTCTTCTACTACCTCATCCATTGCCATGCCGGAGTTAGCGGCTGACAAGAACTTCGAGCTAAAGACTGGATTGGTGGTTTTGATGCAACAAGACCCATTTCATGGGAACGCCCATGAGAACCCCCACTACCACATCCAATTGTTCTTGTCGAAGTGCGCCACATTTCAGATGCCGGGGGTCTCCATCGATGCCATCAGACTGCGTCTCTTCCCTTTCACGCTAAAGGACAAGGCACTATACTGGTTGAGGACGCAAGCTGAGGGTGTCTTCACCACTTGGGACGAGTTGGCGAGTGCATTCATTGACAAGTTTTATCCGCCATCCAAGACGGTGAAGATCCGGAGCGCTCTCATGTCCTTCAAGCAAGGACCACAGGAGACGCTCTATGAGGCTTGGGAGCGTTTTAAGGATTTGCAGCATCAATGCCCGCACCACAGCATAGAAGATTGGGAGCTAGTTCATAGCTTCTACAACGGTCTCCAACCGGGGACTAAACAAATTATTGATGCCGTGGCGAATGGTGCTATCTTGTCAAAGACTCCCGAGGAAGCTATGGCCCTAATTGAGGAGATGGCCTCAAATAATCAACAATGGGGCGATGAGCGTGGACACTCTACGTCCTCCTTAAAGCCAACTAGCATCTACGAGGCGAAGGCCGTAGCGGAGCTTACGAGCAAATTTGATTCTCTCCACAAGGTAGTGGAGAGATTGGAGAAGTTTATCACGGAGCCCCAAGGAGCCCCTTCTACCTCTGCTCCAACGAACCAAATGTGTGATTGGCAAGACCAATCTCAAGCCATGTACTCGGGAGGAGAGCAAGGAGAAGGATCCTTGGAGCAAGTACAATATGTTGCAGGGAACCAAGGATATTGGGCCAATCCGGCCGCAAGAAATCATCCCGGATTCTCTTACGCCAACAATGAAGGAGCTTTGAACCCGCCACAACCGCCACCTCAACAAGCCCGACCACCACTACCACCCCAACAACAAAACTATCCACCGAGGGGGCCTACTCAACAAAATTTTCAACCGAAGCAACAAGTTCCACCATATAGGCCGCCCGGATACAATCAAGGGTGGAGGAATCAAAATCAAAACCCTCCTCAAGCTCAACAACGATCCGACTTCGAAGCTAGAGTGGAGGCGTTCATGGTCGAGCAAAATAAGGTAAATGCTACCTTGAAGGCGGGGCAAGACTCCCTTAATACCGTTGTGGCTCAAATATCGGAGCAATTGGCGTTGCTCAATCGGAACACTCAATGATTGCCGGCGCAACCCGAGCAAAACCCACGGGGCAACACCGGTCACATCAATGCCGTAGTTGCCGTTACTACTAGAGGCGGAAAGGATACCACCCCCGCCATGATTCCTACCGAGGAGCCCGTGGAGGAAATCTTGGAGCCAATTGAGTCGGTAGTTGAAGTTGAAAAGGAGAAGGAGCCACAAGACAAGGAGAAATCTAGAGCGGAACAATTGATTGAGGAAAGGCGCTTCATGCCACCGGTCCCTTTTCCCCAAAGGCTTGCTAGAGCGAAAATGGAGAAAAGGCTAGCGAAGTTTCTCGAGTATCTTAGAGGAGTTAGCCTTAACATTCCCTTCCTCGACGCCATCGTGGAGATCCCCATATATGCTAAATTCTTGAAGGACTTGATTTCGGGGAGAAAGAGGAAGGAGAAGATCATGCTAGCCGAGGAGGGCTCTTGGTTTACCAAGAGAGAAAAGGAGCCGGCCAAATTTAAAGATCCGGGGAGTTTTCGGATTCCTTGCACCTTGGGCGGCGTCCCTCTTCAAAAGGCGTTGGTTGATCTAGGGGCTAGTGTGAGCCTCATGCCTCTCTCCATGTTCTTAAGGCTAAACACCGGGACAAAGTTGAAACCTACCGACATGCGCATTCAATTGGCCGACGGGCGAATAACAAGGCCGGTAGGGATCGCCGAAGACATCCCGCTACAAGTCCCGGGTGGAATATGCTTGCCATGTGACTTCGTGGTCATGGACGTTAAGGAGGAGGGAGATACGTCATTGATACTTGGACACCCGTTCCTCGCCACCGCCGGAGTAATTGTTGACGTGCGCGAAGGTACCCTAACTTTAAATGTCGGCAACATCGAGGTGGACCTCCACATTCCTAAGGCTATGAAGCACATGCCTTACCACGAGGAACTTGACTACATGGACCTCCTTGATGAGGTGATAGAGGAGGCGATCCCCCACTCAATTGGCGCTCTTTTCGACGAAGATTTCGAGGAAGGCCCGGATTTAAGCCAAAATGAGAAGATAGATGATTCCCCCGACCTCTCCGCTGAAGATGATGAAGGCGACGCTGATGTCGCAAGGATTCGAGAGCTCTGCAAGCTCTCGAAATTAAAGTCTCCAAAGAAAGCTCCTCCGGTACGGAGATCGGCGTCACCGGTAAAGCCGTTGACCGGAGCAAATGCTAGCTTGGGGGAGCCTCCCCCAAACACTATTCGAGATTGGAGACCACCGAGGGAGAACACGCCGCCACGTCCAAATCCAAGCGTGCTCCCCGGAAAGTTTGATGGGTGCATCTCATATGCACCAAACATCCCGCATTGATTGAAAATTATAGGGGGTCGAGCTCACAACCTTAAACGATAGCTTGTCAGGAGGCAACCCGACGATTTTTTCTTTATTTTCACTTTTTCTTTATTTTCGATTTAGAAATTTTTAGTTTTTTGAGTCGTTCGCCCAAAAATTTTGTGATAACGGGTCCTATTTTTCTTGACAGGAGAGGAGATATGTAGATCCATCATGAGGAGGATGAACGAGACGACGAGGAGCGCCCCAAGAAGGCGCTCGATGCTTAGGAGGAAGATGGAATCGACTAGAGGAAGAAAGACGGAGTTTAGAGCCCAAACGAAGACAAACAGCAGAACACAAGGCTCACTCGGCCGAGCATACTAGTCACTTGGCCGAGTACACAGGTTCGTCCGGCCGAGCCGCTCACGAACGAGGGAAGTCTGCTGTGCCCAACTCTCTGTTTATTTTCCTGATTTCAATATAACTGCTACTCGGCCGAGTATATATTTCCACTCGGCCGAGTAAAACGGATACCCTCCTAGGGCGAGTCATGCCGATTAGCTTGAGCCACTCGGCCGAATGGACTTACTCCACTCGGCCGAGGCTGGCAAGGCCACTCGGCCGATGCGTAAGCGGGGAGGAATTTCCATTGATTCCACTCGGCCGAGTGACCTAGTCACTCGGCCGAGTCGTAACTTCTGCTATAAAGGGGTCGAGGGGGACACGTTTTTCGAAACGCTGAAACCGATCGCGCCCCCCCCGACCTTTCAGCTCCCCTCGCCCACTCGCACCCCCTACTCGCCCGACAGCCGTCGCCGCGCCGCCGCTCGGCCTGCCATCGCCGGCCGACCCCCCGCCGTGACTCGCCCGAGTCGCCGCCGGCGGCCGCCGCTCCGACCACCTCCGGTATCGCCTTTATTGCCTTTTTTCTCCTCTTTTTGAGTATATTTTGAGGATCCATGTGTTAAACCACCCCCAAACCCAAATCAATTTCTATATCTATCTGTTATACCCCTAATGCCCCATACGTTTTGATTATTACCCGCTGATATCTCCATTTCATGCGCAGGTTGTTTTTGGGAGCTTAGGGGAGCCCAGGGGAGCTTCTCGGGACTGATTTGAGCTTCGTGGAGGCGCTGACTTCACACGCTTCTGTTGCTGAGCACTCGCGGCATGTCTGGGTATACTCCTTCCACTCTTTTACACACACCGTACTTTTTTCACTTTTTCGGCGCGCTCGGGGCCGATATGCCGCCCCGGACACGGCCGCGGTTGAAGAGAGCTTCCGCCAAGCGGAAGTGGTCGGATGATGCCGGCCCCTCCCATGAGCTGGAGGACTCTCCTCCACCGTCTCCCACGCACGCCGTCCACCCAGCATAGCCTGCAGGCCCCGCACACCCCGCACAGCCTGCAGTGCACCCACAGCCCGCACAGCCTCTCCCTGCCGCTGCACAGCCACCACCTCTGGCTCCACTGGTCGGGCCGCTCGGGATTACGTTCTGAGACGACGCACACCGCGCCGTCTTCGACCGTATCTCCCAGCGCTCGATCGTACCCTCCAGGTTTGCACACCTCGCTGACCTAGGACGCCTGGGGGTACTAGAGGGGATGCTCACGTTGTACGACAACGTGGGCTGGCGAGATTTTCTGCAGGTGTCGGCGGATACGTTTACCCGCCTGACACTTGAGGTTCTGAGTTCGATCGCCCGGACCGACGAGGGATGCTCATTCCGGCTCATGGAACGAGAGTGCCAGGTTACTCTCGATATGATGAGAGCGTTCTTCTCGTGGCCCGCTGTCCCCGGTGCCGATCGCGGTTACGGCCCCACCCATATCCCCCCACCTTCCTTCGACGCCGGTGCCTTCTGGGCCTGGATTACGGGTCTCCACGCTGCCTTTGACCCTAGTAGGGCCAAGGCCTCGGCCATTGTCCATCCCTGCCTCCGCATTGCTCAGCGCCTTATGGCGACGACCTTTTTGGCCAGATATGAGCCGGGCACGATGTCTACGCCAGAGCTCTACATGCTCTACGCGATGACGCGTCCCAGATCTCTATCTAGGGATGGCGATGAGCTTGTCCCCGCCGTCGTGATTGATGTCGCGGCTTGGTTTTTAGACCGCATCATTGTATCGGTGGGCGCTCGCTCACCGATATGCTGCGGCGGCCTGATCACCTTGCTTGCTCTTATGACCGGCGAGGACTTCCCCGCCGACTTGCGACGCGTCCCGGGCCCCACTTTTCTGTCGATAGATGTTATGGCCCGGATGAAGATGCTTCGTCCGGACGGTGAGCGTCACTGGGTCTGGTTGCACGGCCCTTATGGTGCCGATTACATGATTCTCCCGAGCCCTGCTCGGACTCAGATTGCACCAGCCCACGTTGACTGGCTCCCTGCGATGGATGTTCTCATCCCCGCTGCCTACGTGCTCGAGGCCGAGGAGGCCGAGCAGGCCCACGCTGCCCCTGTAGACCCTGTTGCACACCCTGCCGAGCCTGCTGCCGAGCCTGCTGCCGAGCCTGTTGACCCAGTGGCCCCTCAGCCCATACCTGATGTTTCTGCTGCTCCTGACACTTCTGTCAGTGTCACGAGTACCTCAGCTGAGCCCACTTCCACCACTTCCACCACTTCCACCACTTCCGAGGCTGTCACCACCACTCCCACCACCACCACTGGCCCTCTGTCCGTCGAGCCTCTTTGCTCCGCACTCCCCGAGCGCCCGTCGACCTTTGTTGAGAGTGGAGAGCCCTCGTTTGTCGCGGTCGTGGAGACCATGGCTAGCATGATCTCCGCTGGGGTTGCGCCTTTTGGTCCACACACTTCCCCCCCCAGCGGTAGTCACCTCTGTCTCCACCCCTGCTGTATTTTCTGAGAGCGTCGTGGCGTCTGTCCACACTTCTATGCCACTGACCTCTCCGGCCACCTCGCTGCCATTTTTGCATTCTTCTTTCGCTGCTGCTGCCTCCGCTTCCCACCAGCCGGTGCCCCGGCCTCACACTGAGGCCAGGCCCACATTCGCAGGCGCAACACCTTTTGTTCCCTTCCCCGTTGAGCCAGTCACCTACGTGACCCGAGTTCGCCAGCCACGCCCTGCACAGCCCCGCCCGGTGCGTCCCTCGGCACCACCTCCCCCTGACACTGTACTTCAGAGCATTCGTGCTCTAGAGGGGGCGGTGAGTGGCCTCCGAGGCGACCTTAGGACTCTGTCCGCCACCGTCTCTGTGATGGCTGGCCGCTTCGAGCTGATACCGCAGATCCATTACTGTCTCACCCAGGTTCTGGAGCGTCTCCCGCGCGTACCCCCACCCACCCAGCAGGTTCCCGCCCACACTTCCACACACACCCGACCTGTTGCCACTCCCACACCCACCCTCGCTCAGTAGCCTGTCCAGCCAGTCCCACCCACACGACCTCCGCCTCAGGACGGAGACGGCGCAGCACCACCTTCTTAGGCACCCTTGATGCCATCGATTATCCTTGCCGTTGTGCTGCCCGTTTCTGCTGGGTCCTGATGCATTTTTGACCACCCCCCCTCCCCTCACTTATTTTGGGATTCTCTTTTTGATCACATCTTTATATATCTTTTTTGGGAGAGAGGGAGAGTTTTTGGTGCCACTTATATATCTGTATCACTCCTATCTGTGCATGCATCATGTCCGCATCATATTTTCATATCTTTATTTTTCTTTTTATTTTTTTTCATGCATGCATCCTCACCTGCCCCTCACATTTCTTGTCTCTCGGTGTGCCACACTTTGCACATTGGGGACACTGTGCCATTTAGCTTGGGGGAGTGAGTTCTCACGTTCTTTTTCGATTTGCCACCTTTATTTTTAGTTTTTCACACCATTTTTCGCATTTGCACTTATTTTTTATCATTTTTCTTTTATTTTACCATGCATCACGTTTTTCTTTTTTTTTCTGTGTGTCGCATTGTAAATAGTTCTATTTTCCCCTTATCTTTATTTCTTTTTCAACTCATGCTAGAGATGACTTTTCTATGATGATGATGTTGTTGGATTTAGCTTACTCTATATGCATGCTATATTTGTCATGTCTTAGACTTTATTTCTGATATCATATGCTATGACTTGCCTTGCATCTAGAGATAGTAACCCACACTTTTGCCACATGAAAATGGATGAAATTTTATTATTAGCTGAGTCTGAATATTCATATGTATGCTATCACAGAAAACACACCAAGATTCACGCATTGAATGCTTATATCTGGAGTACTGATTTCTTTTTCCTATATCACTTCTATATGCATGAATTGTACACTTCACTTCAGGATGATTGAATGATGTTAGCTATGATAAATCTGGATTAGTTAGTTTTTTTTGTGATCGAGACTGAGTAGATTAGATTACCCTGCTGAAGTTGTCGTGCATGTCTTATAGAGTGAACCGAGAGTTATATCTATTTCTTTCTCCACAAATCTTGAACATCATTTCTCTACTTTTAAAATCATTGGTGAATCTCCCCTTAGCGATTCTATTATATGGCATTTCCCCCGCTATTAACTCCTAGCTCCAATTTTCTTATTCAAAAAAAAAGAGTAATAAAAAAAGGGAGAGAAAAAGAGAAAATATTCTTGTATATCATTATCTCTATTTGAGTTGGGATCGTTGTGTACATATGCTATAACAAAAAAAAGGAAAAAAAAAGAAAAAAAAGAGGAAAAATCCTCAATAAAAGATCCCATCTCACTTTCTTCCTTTCTTCTTTCTTCTTATTACATTTGGAGCTATATAAAAGGGGGATGTGAATATTTTTTATGCCACCACGCTTATAGATAAGCTTGGGGGAGGGGATCCATTGATGTGTGAGAGAGTGACTACTTGACGTTGCACGACAACCTAGGCTAAGTAATATTCTATACTCGGTGAGATTATTTCTAGCTTTACGAAATCCAGAAATCTAAGCCTAGCGTTCATTTCATGAAATCCATACTTTTCTATTCTCTCTATTCTATTGTGTGATACTCTTATACTCCTGATAGAAAGCGTTCAATTGAAAAGTGTGTGATCTGTGATTTGTATACCGCTTTAAATGCTTCAGACGATGTTAATTTTAGAATTATTCCGTTTTTCATGATTATATCGTTGTTCGTGGGTTTTCCGTTTCTATTTGCACTATTATACTATGATATCAAAATGAAATCCTTTGACATGTATTTTTCGTTCAGTGCATGCTATACGAGTAAGTGAAACCCACGTCCTGAGAAAATGATCTAGTATCCTACCTCTTCGCTTCTTTCTTTCTTCTTTATTTTATTTCGATTTCACTCTTCTTCGTTTTTCATTTTTCGTATTTTTTTTTCGCCATTTTCGTTTTCCAAATTCCACCGGGTTCGCCTTTTACTTATCTTCCTCGAGGACGAGTAAGAGGCAAGCTTGGGGGATTTTGATCACTCCTTATTTTACACCTTTTTCCCGCATTTTTGCATGCCATTTAGATCGCCCAAATCATGTTTTTCACGATATATCGACGATATTGCGATGCTTTTCACGATTTGTTGTTTTTGTCGCATTTCAGGTGATTTGGCGCGATTTGGAGTGATCTCGAGATGCGCTTACTCTAGACGGTCACCAACGACCTCCCCGAGGGGTATTTTGCTGTTGGAGAGGAGCGGAAGAAGAACGGACGTCGCAGGAGCGACGAGGAGGTCAAAACAAGCAGATTGGGCATTTTTTGTGTCCCACTCGGCCGAGTGGAGGAGCCACTCGGCCGACCAGCGAGACACTGCTCGGCCGACCAGAACAGACACGAGTTATGCGTGCACTCGGCCGAGCACTGAAGACCACATCGGCCGAGTGACGACATCACGTCCGCCCGAGTGGCGCCCAGACGAAGCCCTTCCAAAACATCCAAGTTACTGTTTTTCGGCTGCCTGAACTTCAGAAGACCCACTCGGCCGAGTGGTAAATCCCGTCCGCCCGAGTACTATGAAGCCATCGGCCGAGTGACGACAACTCACTCGGCCGAGCCGCCCCCGAAGTAGAAGACTCCTGAAGGCCCCGACTTACTGGAAAATTACAGGGTTTTCACTCGGCCGAGCGACTTTTGTCACTCGGCCGAGTGCGATGCGTTGCCTGTAGCGAAAACTGCGGAAAACAGGCTGTGCAGGGGTATTTTGGTCACAGTTTTTGGACGATTTTGAGGGCTATTTAAACCCTGTTTTTACCCTAGTTTGGATAGCCTCTCTCTTAGATTTTTTGCAGCTTTTTAGATTAGTTTTTAGCTTTATTCTTGTGATTGGAAAGGAGAAAAAGATTGGAATTTTGTTGGATTCAATTGAAGAACTCCATTGGTTTGCATCTCTTTTCCTTAAAAATTCTATTTTTATTGCTTATCTCAATATTGTGATGAATTCCATTGCTTATTTCAACGATTATTTTTGTGATCTTGCTATGATTTGTGAGTAGTCTCCACGTCTTGGGGCGTGGGGATGAACCCTACAAGCCCATTTTCATATTTGTGATAAATTGGTAGAAATTGTGCTAGAATTGTTATTAGGGATTAGATTGGGATCAATTTACTACGGATGGCTAGGTATTCATATCAATTGGGATTTGCAAGAGATTGGATCCCAATTTGATAGGAAACCCTAGAAATCCGAATTGGGTTGGAATCGGATTTTCGAAGTATCGGTTTGCAAGAGATTGGACCGATACTAGGATTTCCGGTTGCAATTCCATACCGATACCTGTTTGCAAGAGATTGGACGGGTAGGAACTATCCCAATCTAGGTCGTGGACCGAGTTTGCAAGAGATTGGGCTCGGTGCGCGATTGGACGATGATGTTGATCCTAATGCTAGCTTCCCTAGGCTAGGGTTTGCAAGAGATTGGACCCAAACCTAGGATAGCTACAGACCGACAACAGCGCGAGAGCGTGAGCTTGGTTCTACATTCAGTTGCAACTAGTTCATCCAAATTCTCATTCAAGCAATTTTTGATACCGATAAACCGCATTTATGAAATACGGTGAGTAGCGGGGATTCCCCATTCCCTAGACGTTCTTTATTTGATTTGATATTTCCGCATTTTTGTCTGACGATTGTGACAGGATCGCCAAAGGCAAATTTCTCTCTTAAATAGCCAGGTTGATTAGAACAAGCACGGTCATTCGTCCTCCCTGTGTTCGATATCCCGCTCGCTGCTACACCGTGCACTTGCGGTAAAACTACAACCGTTCTTTGGGTCACATCCCGGAGCGACCATATGCCATATTGAAAAACACTTCCTGGCTCGTGATCCAGAAGATATACACGTGGAGGGGTAGGGTTAAGCGACCACTCAGCGTAGAAGTGTGCCCGTACAGCCACTTCAGCTATAAGGCATAAAATCTGGGATTGGGGTAGGGTTAAGCGACCACTCAGTGTAGAAGTATGCCAGATCAGCAACTTCAGCTGTAAGGCGTAAACCCTATTCACAATGTGAATGCATATTTTTTATCATGAAATCGTGATATCTTGTTTTGTAGCTTTTGCTACAACGTGTCGTGCAAATGTTAACTTTCATGTTCATCTTAAACTGCTACATTCATGCTCATGTTTAAACTGATGCATTCATTAAATAACATGTCATGTCATCTCATTATATTAGAACTGCTAGTCGCTCTTTTATTATTTGTGTCCTTGCACAAAAGTCCTCCGCTTTCTTTGGGAGACTTTTGCTGCCATGTGCCCTTTTCTCTTTGGGTGTCACATGTCAGGTTTTGAGCCTAACTTAGTTGCAGAGGACGACATGTTACGGACGTTCAGTTCGAGGATTCCGGTCCTACCCTTAGATCCAGCCGGTGACTCCCTTTTAGTTGTTGTTACCTTCTTAGTAGCTGTTGTTTGGTTGTTAGATACGCAGCACCATTACTTGTTGTAGTTTCGGCCATGCTTTAGGCCTATTGTTCAGACTTGTACTTTTTGTGACTGCTCTGTGATGTTGGAATAATTTTCTGGATGTTGGTGGATGTTTTCTTTTATATTTGCTTTACTATTATCATTGTTGTTGTTTCATTGCAATGCAAATGACCTGCTACTATTTGAAATTTTTACAGACGCTTATCAGACTGTAGCTTCACATCTCTACGTCTGAGCGGACCTCCTCGCGTCTCGCCTTCCATTCTTGGAAAGCGGGACGTGACAGTTTTTGTTGGTGGCCCATGCAGGTCCTTTTTGCATCCACGAAATACCGGAACAATAATAATGATAAACAACATCCAATTAAATATTCGGAACATCAAAGTCATGATTAAGTCTAATCCGAACATTTTCAGGTCTTAGATGGTAGGAAGACTTAGGTAGATGTCCTGGTTTGATAGTCAGAGCCTCCGTCAAGATTAAGCTGTACTCGTCTTAGGTTGCCTTAACAGTCTCTCACCCAGCTCTGACCATTTTAGACTTCTAGATCTTTTCTTTTAGCCGTTCGATTGAGTCCGATAATTTCGGGCCCATCAGAACGTAATCTTGACTTCTCTTAGGACCCTTCCTTGAGACCTCTATTACATTCTAGCCCATTAGAGAGCCTTAGTGTTAAGTTTCTCTTGAGCTATAGTCGACCTGGTAATTAGGACACCTGATTTTATCATTTCCATGATCATTACACTTCTGGGTTATCGACCGTAGAAATCCCATCGTAGCTTTTCATGAACGTATCCTAGGCGTATTCATCACGCGGTCATATTCTTTGCCCTCGATACACATGATCGTTTTCCGACGATTATCGTTAATTTTTCGAAGCTTCTCAGTTGCAAATCTTGATTCTTCCAAAGTTATTTTCGATTTTCCTTACTAAAAGTTTTCACTCAGTTTAAATTTTGTTTTTGAAACCCTTCTTATATATTTAAATTCCTTACTTTCGGTTGAGTTAAAATACTTTCTTAGATTTTGAAGTCGTGTTGGTCGTAAATTTTTATTACAATCTCGAGACCGTTTTCTAACCTATATCTACCGTATTTCGGTTTTAAAACCTTATTACCATTTTTGATAATTCAATATATCATTTTCTTCCATTTCTATACTACTAAGTTTATTATTAAAATTTTCACTTATCGTACTTACTTTTAGAATGTTTTCTGAGCTAAATAGAACTTCAATATATCTTTATATACAAGATCTATATTCATCGTGCTCATACTTCAGATTTTTTTGGTATAACCCTATTTCCATTTACAACATGATCAATGCCTCGCCCTACTCATTATTTCTTCGCCTAAAAAATAAAAAAAAACTTTTTCCGTGTTTTCAAATTTTCCAGTTTGCTCACTATTCCTACATATTTCAATAAGAATAGATATATACGACATCATATTTTACACCTGACTCTCTTTCGCCTATTTAATTATTTAGAGCAATATTTTTGTCTCACCCAACCAATTATCTCCTTATCCTCGCCTTATTTGAACTCGCTCTTTTCGATCTTGTTCGTTACACTTTTGGTTTCGGTTTCCTTTCTATTGTTTAGATGCTAGTGCTTGTTGTTGCCTCTGTCAACCTTAGTATACTAGTAAGCCCATTGATTTTATTGTGATGTCGTTGTGGTGCATGTATAAGTAGAGTGTGTGGACCCGTGTGTGTGAAACCCGACGTATCACTCACGTATGAGTCTACTCCCCTGCAGTATATTAATGTTTGCCTCTTGTGTGATATATACATACTCAGTGTTATTCATGATGTATATGAAGTTTTATGGATGATATTAGTTATATATGTGTGGGTAGCTATAACACTTTAGGAATGTCTGTATATATATTGGAAATTGTATTGGAGTATATACTAGTAGTGTATGTAGTTTGAAGATACTTGTAAATGCTTGATATATATATATATATATATATATATATATATATATATATATATATATATATATATATATATAAGTCAGGTGAATGTTAGGTGTAATGATAATAGGTGTACTTATAGTTAAGTGTATAGGCCTATTATATGACCTATATGTTAGTACGTGTGAGCGTGTGCTCGTACGTAGATATGTATGGTGCTCAAACGTAAATAGTTATGTATTTGCTGCATGAGTATATGTGATATACGTGTGGTAATAGGATTATTGTTTTGATAATGTTGCTTGTCTTGATGGGATGTTATGCATGTGCGTGTATACAGTGAGGTATACACGATTATTGTATGTTTTAATCTATGTTTGAATAGGTAAATGTGTTGGTATGCTAATTATAGGTAGATGGCTATGGTGTGATTATATATTACATGTATGTGACTATACGATGAATGCATGTAATAGAGAGTGTATTATAATTATATGTATGCTGATATTTATAATATTATTATAGGGTGAAAAGTGATTGCATTATGAGGGATTTACTTGACTAGATACAGTGATTGATATTATGGTATGTATGTGGTTATGTTGGTAGATGCGTATACATTAGAGTGGTATTGGTATTGGTATAGATATCATGTTATGTATATAGAGTATTCTGATATGGGTTTTGAGTCTCACTCAAACTTGAGTGGGTACTCTAAGTATATTGTTACATATATCTGTGGTTTGCGTGTAGTACCATGAATATAGCAATGGATGATGCATGTATAGTGATAGAGTTGTTTGTGTCTGGTTGTGTTATGCACATGATTGTGGGTGGCTAAACCATTATATAGTTATATGTGTTGATCTTGTAGTATAGTTATTTACTAAGTACTTACATGTTGAATGTATATGTGCTAGCTGGACTAGGTGTGTAGTCGTGCTAAGAATATAGTGATATGAGTGGTATGTATGAATGATATGATAGCGTGTGCGATGTGCACCGTGCACGGGTAAGTATGTGCTTAGTTATAGGTATTTGTGACTATGGTATGTGTGGCGTGTCTTGAGTATAGTTATATGACAGTATGTCATGTGAATATATGGTGAAATATTTGCGTGCATTTGAATAACTATATCTTTGTGAAATTATAGTAGTGGTGAATGTATATTAGATATAGTAAGCCTGATTTAATATTATGTGGTGTGAATACATGTGTTGATATGTTGGAGTTGGATGTGTACTAGGAGATAAGGGGAGTAGAATATCCATGTTTGTGGTGCATAGGCAGTTATCTATACGTAAGTACTAGGATCGTATTTGCTAATGTGAAACTATTTTGTGTATGTATATGTACCTTGGTTGTGATAAATGAGTGATAGTTATATAAGGATGTACATGACTATATGAATGATTGAAGTACGTGTATGAATTTGACTGACTATGATAGGTATAAGTATAGAGTGGGCGTATATATATATATATACATGTTGGTAGAATTAATGTTTGACTACCTAGTGCATATATAAGCACTTGTAGTGAATATATCTGGTTTGAATTATAATGTGGTATGATTGGGATAGTTACCAGAGTGGCTAGATATATTTATAGTTAGAAAGTCCGAGGACGGACTTTATTCTAAGGTGGGTAGGATGTCGCGGTCTATTTTAGATCGTACGCTTTTCGTGCACGTACTCTTGTTCGTACACGTATTTATTTTGGACCTTTCTTGTATCCAAACCCTATGATGTAATATGCCGTTGTGACCCTCTGGAAGAGTGTTAATTTGTGGAAATATTTTGGAACGTCATTTCACGGGCCGTTCTCCCACGATTTGACTTTGTTTGAAGAGGCGTCATGAATTTCACTTTTGTCCTGAGACCTTTTTATTTCTAGTTTCGTTTCTCATCGCCCTAGCCATGATTGATCCCCTTAGTTCCGTTTCTCTCGTCTTCACGGATGCCCCGGTATTTTTCTCGTAATTATCAGGTTCCGTTTGACCCACTTGTGCACTAATTTCATCATTAATCAACGTTAAGCCTAAGTTTTCACATGATATTTCCCCTAAACCAGGCTCACCCTCTTTTCCCCTTAACTGCACCCTGCCCTCTCACATTCTCTCTCCCATTTACCCACAACTACCCAAAAATCCATAGGTGTATATCAAATGAGGAAATCACCATACGTATCAAAACAAATCCTCCTCCTTCTATTCACCACCCAAACTCATCTCCATCTTAACTTCACTCTCCTCATTCAACCCTTAAGTATACCCCAACTCAAACCTATTTAGCAGAACCCTAACTTTTTAAAACCGTAGCAAGCCCCTATGGTTCTCTTCATTTTTTTTGCGTGAGCCTTGCGCCGTCACCCTCACGAACTGATCTCCCGACCCTCTATCCGACTTAACCCTTCTCACGGCAGCCTATCACCATCGCCGGACCTTTCTCCGGCCAACCCCCGCTGCCGATCCCGCCTGTAGTGCCCTGGGTTCCCCCTCCAGGCGCAGCAGCAACCATCAGCTACTGCTCTTCGCAGCAGCGCGCAGCACCGAGCAGCAACGCCGCACGGAAGTGCCGCCCACTCAGCTGACCCCCTGCAACATGTCCCTACCTCCCCTCGACGAACTGACCCCGGTGCCCCGTCGGAAACTGCCTCAGCCGCTACCAATTCACCGACAGCAGCTGCAACAGCCTCCTTCACACGGTAGCATCCTCCTCGACGTGCACATCGACGTTCTCTTTGTGTCACAGCGACGCACGACCTTCCGTCTGGCCGTTGACAACCAACGACGATCCCCGGAAGCTTGTAGGGGTTCTCCTCGCTACAGTTAGTAAGCGTTCCCTAGAATACCCCAGGTTTAGTTGCTAATAGCTTTGTGAACTATTAGATGATCATGATCAATCAGAAACTTTGTTATATCGATGTTAATATGATGATTTATTGGGTTGATAACTCATTTAGACAGCTTCTGGTTAATATGTTATAGCCTAGCTTGCTTGATAATTGTTGTATATTCGTTCACATTAACCTCTTATTGTAGATAACGTGTTAGCTATTTAACGTTCGTGAATATTGTTATGTAACCCATCTTAGGATAGAGAACTTGTTAAAAATGGGTCATTAGACGTTTTAGGATTTTTCTAATAATTCTAGCCCGTTGACACAAACTTATTCCTGCACATGATTTATCACAGAGAATCTGTCGTTCCGTACTGTTCACACTACTGAAGCCCAACCCTGACGTCGCTACCCGACGTCATAGTAGCTCTCGCATCGTGTTGAGCTAAGTCTCTCTCCGTAGGAACCCCTACCTTGTTTGTTAATCAACCTAAAAATTGTACTCTCTGATCGCTTTTGTAACTCACTAATCAAGAATAATAAATTGGGACTGTAGGCTGGTCTGCGATCTGAACACATAGGTAGACTCGGACTTGATTGACGGATCGCAACTTGGTTGTTTTAGGCAAGTGATACTTGCCAGTAAATGTTTTAGGCCCGTTTTAGGCCAATTTGTGTGTTAGCGTAAAAGATACTAGGCAGTGAAATGATAGCTGCCTAGACGACACTTTTGATCTAGTTTGACAACGAAACTAGATCCAACACCACTCTTGATCTAGCTTGACAACGAAGCTAGATCCGACACTTTTACTTGCTTCCATTCATGCTGCCATGTCATGTTTAATTTTCAAATTAACAGTACGCACTCTTAATTACTTATTGCCATGTCATCTCATACATCTTGCCATGTCATTTCATGCATCTTATCATGAATGTGTAGCACACGCTACTTTAAAATGTAAGCTGCGGCGAGTAGGATCTTGACTCCTACATATTGATTGAGGCTAGGTGCACCCCTATGCCATATTGAAAAACACTTTCTGGCTCGTGATCTAGAAGATATACATGTGGAGGGGTAGGGTTAAGCGACCACTCAGCGTTGAAGTGTGCCCGTACAGCCACTTCAGCTGTAAGGCGTAAACTCTGGGGTTGGGGTAGGGTTAAGCGACCACTCAGTGTAGAAGTATGCCAGATCAGCAACTTCAGCTGTAAGGCGTAAACCCTATGCATAATGTGAATGCATGTTTTCATCGTCAAATCGTGATATCTTGTTTTGTAGCTTTTACTACAACGTGTCGTGCAAATGTTAACTTTCATGTTCATCTTAAACTGCTACATTCATGCTCATGTTTAAACTGCTACATTCATTAAATAACATTTCATGTCATCTCATTATATTAGAACTGCTAGTCGCTCTTTTATTATTTGTATCCTTGCACAAAAGTCCTCCTCTTTCTTCGGGAGACTTTTGCTGACATGTGCCCTTTTCTCTTTGGGTGTCACATGTCAGGTTTTAAGCCTGACTTAGTTGCAGAGGACGACATGTTGCGAACGTTCAGTTCGAGAATTCCGGTCCTACCCTTAGATCCAACCGGTGACTCCCTTTTAGTTGTTGTTACCTTCTTAGTCGCTGTTGTTAGGTTGTTAGGTGCGCAACACCATTACTTGTTGTAGTTTCGGCCATGCTTTAGGCCTATTATTCAGACTTGTACTTTTTGTGACTGCTCTGTGATGTTGGAATAATTTTCTTGATGTTGGTGGATGTTTTCTTTTATATCTGCTTTACTATTATCATTGTTGTTGTTTCATCGCAATGCAAAGGACCTGCTACTATTTGAAATTTTTACAGACGCTTATCAGACTGCAGCTTCACAGCTCCATGTCTGAGCGGACCTCCTCGCGTCTCGCCTTCCATTCTTGGGAAGCGGGACGTGAAAGGTTTTGTTGGTGACCCATGCTGGTCCTTTTTGCATCCGCAAAATACCGGAACAACAATAATGATAAACAACATCCAATTAAATATTCGGAACATCCAAGTCAAGATTAAGTCTAATCCGAACATTTTCTGTCTTAGATGGTAGGAATACTTAGGTAGATGTCCAGGTTTGATAGTCAGAGCCTCTGTCAAAATTAAGCTGTACTCGTCTTAGGTTGCCTTAGCAGTCTCTCACCCAGCCCTGACCATATTAGACTTCTAGAGCTTCTCTTTTAGCCGTTCGATTGAGTCCGACAATTTCGGGCCCAGCAGAACGTAATCTTGACTTCTCTTAGGACCCTTCCCTGAGACCTCTATTACATTCTAGCCCATTAGAGAGCCTTAGTGTTAAGTTTCTCTTGAACTATAGTCGACCTGGTAATTAGGACACCTGATTTTATCATTTCCCTGATCATTACACTTCTGGGTTATCGACCGTAGAAATCCCATCGTAGCTTTTCTTGAACGTATCCTAGGCGTATTCATCACGCGATCATATTCTTTGCCCTCAATACACATGATCGTTTTCCAACGATTATCGTTAATTTTTCGAAGCTTCTCCGTTGCAAATCTTGATTCTTCCAAAGTTATTTTCGATTTTCCTTACTAAAAGTTTTCACTCAGTTTAAATTTTGTTTTTAAAACCCTTCTTATATATTTAAATTCCTTACTTTCGGTTGAGTTAAAATACTTTCTTAGATTTTGAAGTCGTCTTGGTCGTAAATTTTTATTACAATCTCGAGACCGTTTTCTAACCTATATCTACCGTATTTCGGTTTTAAAACCTTATTACCATTTTTGATAATTCAATATATCATTTCCTTCCATTTCTATACTACTAAGTTTATTATTAAAATTTTCACTTATCGTACTTACTTTTAGAATGTTTTCTGAGCTAAATAGAACTTCAATATATCTTTATATACAAGATCTATATTCATCGTGCTCATACTTCAGATTTTTTTGGTAGAAACCTATTTCCATTTACAACATGATCGCTGCCTCGCCCTACTAAAAAAAACTTTTTCCGTGTTTTCAAATTTTCTAGTCTGATCGCTATTCCTACATATTTTCATAAGAATAGGTATATACGACATCATATTTTACACATGACTCTCTTTCGCCTATTTAATTATTTAGATCAATATTTTTGTCTCACCCAACCAATTATCTCATTATCCTCGCCTTATCTGAACTTGCTCTTTCGATCTTGTCTCACCCAACTTTAGGTTGTTAGGTGGGCAGCACCATTACTTCTTGTAGTTTAGGCCATGCTTTAGGCCTATTGTTCAGACTTGTACTTTTTGTGACTGCTCTGTGATGTTGGAATAATTTTCTGGATATTGGTGGATGTTTTCTTTTATATCTGCTTTACTATTATCATTGTTGTTGTTTCATCGCAATGCAAAGGACCTGCTACTATTTGAAATTATTACAGACGCTTATCAGACTGCAGCTTCACAGCTCCACGTCTGAGCGGACATCCTCGCATCTCGCCTTCCATTATTGGGAAGCGGGGCATGACAGTGTTGGACATGGAAATGCCCACCGTCCGAGACCGGGTAGACCTAGCGTATCATCTTGGGCATCGACCGGAATATCGGGCCCATGGGACGCTAGGTACCACCTTTAGGGGCAATGTCTCACCCTGAGTCAAGTCGAATGCCAAGTGTCATGAGTGCTCTAGCCCGTGTTAGCGGGGATTCATTTCTTGTCTTTTTTATTTATTTCTTTTATTTCTTCACTACTCACTCTTATTATCCGCGTAGCTCTCACACAACCTAGGCAAGGCTAGTAGCCATTCAAGCCATCCACATCCCTGTGTTCGATAAACCCGCACCCTACACTAACCGTGCACTTGCGGTAAAACAACACCGCGCCCAAACCGTAAACGGGGCACTGGTCATGTTTTTGGCGCCGTTGCCGGGGAGGCGTTCGGTTTGATATTAGATTAGCTTGGGTTCGTTAGACTACGCATTAAAAAAATACAATAACCAAATTTTCCCCGACCATTATATTATCTTTTTGTTATTTTCTTGTACTATTGACGCTCCTCTCTAGTTTTATTATTTTTGTTGTCCAGGTATCTTTGCTATTACCATGTGGAGACCAAATTTCGATGCTCAGATGGGAGGCTATGATCCTTATTCATTTGTGGTTTGTGAGATTTGTGTGATGGCAGGGCATGTGCTTAATAACTGCCCATTTACGCCTGAGAGCCTCATTCTAAACCAAGGCCAAATATTTTCCACAACCTTAGCCCAAACACCTCCCATTCATTTCCTCAACCTTATATCCCTCCACCAACACAAGAAAAATCGAGCCTTGAGTCTCTCCTTGAAAGTTCCATGTTTAACCAAGGCCAAATATTGCAAAACTTTATGATACCAATCACCGAGCCTACACCGAGGAGAGAGGATAGAAGAGATGATATACCCACTTTCATGGTTGAGACCACCATCACATCGGCTACCATAGACACATTTCATGCCAATGTCCCATTTTTCCAACACTACCACTTGGATGACGAAGCATTTTTTGATGATGATAGTGAGGATGGGGTAATTTCTCTAGGATCTGTGGGAGAGACTTCTCATCTTGATTTGGATACCCCACATGAGTCCTACGAGAGCACCGAGGAGGCTACAGAGCCTATGCATACCGACGAGGAGGATGTGCATGAGGACGAGGATGCCACGACCACATACGTGTGGTCCGCTCCACATCCACCTCCACAGCCATCTCTGTTGCAGCTTCTTCCTTGGTCTGTGATCAACCATGATGATGTCATTCAGGACAGTGGGCAGATGGTGGAGCATAAGCATGTCACCGAGGAGAATGTGCATGAGGGCTTGAGTACGATGTTCCACTTCATGGAGCCCGAGTCATATCTACCTCCACCTTCACTCTCCACTTCTTCTGCGGCTGAGCATCTACTTGAGCATATTGCCCCTATTCAGGGAGATTTTCATACTCACTCTCACTCCACATTTAAGTCTCTCTTTTCATGTCCTATTTCTTTAGACATATATGTTTTGACACACTATATCTCTCGTAGGACACATGATCAATTTCCCCTGAGGTATGTTGCGGTGTGTCACCACCTGGAGAGCCACTTCTCTTGGAGAGCGAGGATTTGGTCGTCACTAGTACAGAGGATAGCGACCCATTCTCAGGGAGTATTCGTCACCCATATATTAATTTTCCATCTTATGTTGACGATTATCTCTGTGATACATTTATTTTGGGAAATAATTTCTTACCATAGACTAATGCACCTCGTCCTTTGCAAGTCAAAGGTGGACACCTACTAAGGATGCTTGGAGGTGCATTGTTTGGGTCCATTGGCACATGTGGCACAGTGCTTCTGGCGAAGCCACAGCAGGGGCAGTTAGAGCAGCTATCTGCCCCACTCGAGATTCTGGATCCGCCTATGCTCAAGTGTATCCTAATCTAGTAATGTAGAAATTTACAGCTTTCTAGTTTAGATTAGAATAATCTCGGCTCCTCTCATTAGCGAGGGGAGCGTATCTAGAGTTTGCTTTTGCATCATAATAACCTATCATGTCGTGCCCTTCTATCATTTCACCCCCATCACCCTATCCTTGTTCTTTTGGCACTTTTCTTGGCCCGTTGTCATTTTTCTCCATGAGACCACTACCACCTCCAAAGGGTGGTGATGCATGTTTTGCTTATTTTTCACTCTCCCCTTTATCTTTTATGCCCTGTATCGGATTTTCATATCTTTTGGGGATAGCTTATATTAGCTTAGGGGAGAGTATCACCCATAGTCATTTTTGTTATTTTTGATGCATTTCCCCTCCCATTTTTTCTTTGCCCTCTCACGAGTGATCTTATTACATTGAGGGCAATGCAAGCTTTAGCTTGGGGGAGTTGCATTTCATGCATGTTTCCTTTATTTTCTTCCATTTTTCACCTTTTTCATGCATCAAAAATTTTTCTTTTCATTTTTATGCAGCATTCACATCATGCATTTTTCCTTCTCCATTTCGTTCTTGCCTCTTTCTAGAGATGAACCCTCAATGATATTTTGCCACTCATGCTCCACTTTTTGCATTTAAGCACTTTTTTCCATCATGCTATTTCTTTGATTGTTCAATGCTCATATGTGTGTTTTGCCATCTTTTGGGTTTACTTGCTATATTTCAAGATTGTTGGTTGTGATTATGTTTAAGGCATGCTTCTGGCTATATAACATATTTTAATATGCCCATCTATTTGAAGTTCCTAGATTTTCACGCTTCATTTCCAAGAAACGATTATTTTACCATCCTACCCCTGTGCTTCTAACTCTTGCATGAAATACTATATACGTACTCTTATCTCATGTGTTAGCTACCTTTCGACGGGATTAGGATAACCACACCTTTGTTCCGGGCCTTAATTCGTAGAGGATTTTCTTGCCATGCTTGGATTTCTCAGAAGTTCTCTTTTGTTTTACTTTGTACATTCCCCCTCGTCGTGCATCGTTCCCCCATTTGGGAGAGTGCACACTTTTGTACATATTTCTGTATAATGGTCCATCGGGGTTCTTCGTAACCCGACGCCCTAAAGCCATCTGGCTTGGGATGCGTAGGCGCCCTTGCATTCCATTGTGATCCTGTAAGTTTGCAAGACAAAAATATTAAAATGAAAACAAAAACAATAAAAACAAAAAAACAGGAAAAAAACAAACCAACGTATATAGGGAAGGCGAGAGTTTGTACATAGTGATCTTTCTACATCTTCTCCGTCTCCTTTTGAAAATACAAGCATGGGAAGAAAGTATTTCAAAAGTCAAAAACGACAAGCGTATGTGGTGATTCCTTTCATCCTAGAGATTGATAGTTATTCACATGATTCATATCTATTCTTGCTTACTTCTTCATGCATGTATGGGTATCTCGTATTCACCGTTTGGAAGATTTGATATGAATTTTGAGCTTCCTCATATTTGGGCATATAATCTACTATAACATGCTATGATAGATATGCCTTTGCCAATGTCACGCTTCTATCTCTTTTGTGCTCTACTGATATGAACCCATGATGCTATATTATGAGATTGAATTCTTGATTTAGATTGTGATATTCTTTTCCCTTGTGCTTAATTGTGTTGGTGATTACATTTGTGTTTTGGAGAGGGTGGTCAAGAATTCTTCACTTTCATTTCTTGCTCTCGCACCCGATCTTCATTCCAACTCGTCTTCCTCAGGACGAGGAAGAATTTAGCTTGGGGGCTTGACGCGTGTTCATATTTCATATTTTGTACACGCGTTTCATCGTGTTTTCATATGCATTTCATCTCATTCCATGTTGTATATATCACATTTTGGTTCATATTGACTATCGGGTGTATTGCTTGTATTTCAGGTAAATGTCCGTGTTTCGGTGTCTTCTGGAGTCAACCTTGCATGTGGGGACCAAGGCATGCTTATACGGCGAAGATTCGATGGCAAAAGACGAGGATTTGATGATTTGGAGCTTCAACTGATCGGGTGAACAGACCCACCCGATCGGTTCGTGCACATGTATCCAATCCGATGAGAGGAAATGAACCGATCGGTTCAGTGATCGGGTGGTCAAGCAGTGCTCTCTGTTTTTGAGAGAGCTTCCAACCGATTGGTTCATCCCCCCAGGGTCATCTCGGGGAAGAACCCACCCGATCGGTTGACACTTCAACCGATCTGGTGGCCTTTTCTTCCCCTTTCGTGTACTGCTGCTCATTCATTGAAGATATTCTATCATTCCAGTGGGAGTTTGGGTGATCTCTTATTTTTCTAGCGTCGGCATCGTCGTTATCTTTCCAGCGATAGGTCGCATGCCCAAATCGATTTTTCTACATTTTTCTGGAATTTTCTGAGCGCAGCTGGGTGCTGAAATTGGGAGCTGTCTGGAATTGAACTTCAACCGATCGTTGGGAGTCCAACCGATCGGTCTGGTCAATTTCAGAAGTTCGGTATCTCTGTTTGCTTCCACCCGATCGGTTGAACTCCCAACCGATCAGGTGGCCCTGTTTTAGCAGTTTTAGTGGGTTTTTGGACCCGAACTGTTAGGGTTTTGAGGGGGCTTATAAATAGGAGATTTTGCACGACTTGAAGGAGTTCTCTCCTATTTTTTCAGCAGTTTTCTTCCCCCTTTAGGGGATCTTTAGGTTAGGTTAGATTAGGGCTTCTACTTCAATAAGTCTTGTAATGGATTGACGATTCAATGGCAAGATAAGTATTTCTTTTCCTATTTCCATTGTTTTGTGTTATTTTTATTGTGCTTGATGGTGAATGTTTGTTTATCCATTTTATGCTTTCTATTATGTTCTTCACCATTGAGTACTGTTTGATGAACCCTAATATGGGTTAGAGTAGGATTGATGCTTGGGATTTTACATTTGACTTGATTGCATGGCAAGTGTTTGATGGAATGTGTCAATGGGGATGTCTAGCAATCTGAGTCCAATTCGTACTGCAACACACTAGATGTGTTGGGGGTTGGGGTCCAGATGCTTGTCCTGTCAAGATCCGCTTTGATGTATTGCTAGAAATCACATTTGACCTAGTTGGCGATTAGGGTTACGCGGGGGCATTTTATTGTCACTAGCGGGAGAAAGACTGCCTTTGACCGTCGGGCCAAGGGGAAATAAAACTGGCGTTTGATCCTCTAGCCACAGCTCACACCCCTAGCGTTGACATCGAATCCTCACGCGTGGGAACAGCTTGGACAAAATGTTGGGAGTTATCATTGTGGCCTTAATGCTCCCGGTTACGGAGGGTGTTGGACATGGAAATGCCCAACGTCCGAAACCGGGTAGACCCAGCGTATCATTCTGGGCATCGACCGGAATATCGGGCCCATGGGACGCTAGGTGCCACCTTTTAGGGGCAATGTCTCACCCTGGGTCAAGTCGAATGCCAAGTGTCATGAGTGCTCTAGCCCGTGTTAGCGGGGATTCATTTCTTGTCTTTTTTATTTCTTTCTTTTATATCTTCACTACGCACTCTTATTATCCACATAGCTCTCACACAACCTAGGCGAGACTAGTAGCCATTCAAGCCATCCACCTCCATGTGTTCGATAAACCTACACCCTACACTAACCGTGCACTTGCGGTAAAACGACACCGCGTCCAAACCGTAAACAGAGCGCCGGTCATATATGGCTTCTAAAACAAGCGTATTAAGAAAATTCTTAATTATTAGAAGAATCTCACATTTTATGCACAAAATAAAATTTTATTCAGTATTTCTGTCATTTCTCATATTTTTCATGTGTAGATCTCGATCTCACGATTCTAATGGGTATTCATTTATATTTTTCTGAGATCTATGCTACTTTCTATGAATTTTTGAATGTAGAATACCAATTAAATTGAGAAATACGGCCTAAAATATGAAAACACGGCCGAACAGTACACGTCGCATCTCAGCGACGGCCACGTGGCAAAAATCGAGCGGTCTCATGCCTTTATCTGACGCTCCATCCAACGAGGCGATGTGGCATCAAGAGATCCGTCAATCTCCAAATCAACAGCAACGATCGAGTTCATAGCGGATGCGAATGCTTTTAAGCGGGCGACGTGGCCACTATGTGAGCCGTTGACGCATCATCCGATGGAGTAGATGAATCCCGATGCGGGCTCAGAGTTGAGTGAAGAATCAGGCGACGTGGCGAATCGTAGACCGTTCGATCCTTCATCCAATTGATGTGGATGAATCCTTGTCGAATTCAAGTTCTCGCAGCCGGCGGAGACCAGATATGGACACGTGGCGAGCCCACCGTTCATCCTGCCTAGATCAGCGGCTTGGAATTGGAGCGGCTATTGGAGGGGTTTGGGAGCTATTTGAGCTGGTTTTGGACCGCTAACGACTTAAACCCCGCAATACCTCTATTTAAGCGTATTTTCTAGGATTTTGAGTATTCTGGGCGTATTTTGAGCTCTAGAGAGCGTATTTGGCCGTGAGTTTTGGAGGCCCTGGAGACAGAGACTAGGAGCAATTGTTGAAGGAGATTTGGGGCTCAATTGTGGAGATTTTGTGATAAAATTCTTAACTTTACTCTCGTATTTGGTGTATTCTTCACGTATTTTGAGTATTTGAACATGTATTTGTCTTTGAATATGGTTTCTTTTTTCTCCATGCATGGCTAATCTCCATATGTGTTGATTGTGATGTAGTTAGAGCTATGTAATCTTTGGTTTTGATGTCGTTACACCTTATTTTGCATGTAAAATTGCGTATTTTATTAGTTTCTACACGTATTATTCAAGTATATTTGTTGTTGGTGTACTTGGATTGAATATGATCTTTGCGGACTTATTCGTGGCATGATCCTTACGGACATCTCCGTAACCCTTACGGGCACATGACCCTATGTTCTTTATGAAACTAATAATCCATTCAATACCTATGGCATTATTTCATGCTCGTTATCGCAATATTTTTCGACGTTCTCATACCCTTGCGGGATGAAACGTTGTACTATTTAGGTTAAGCAATTGATTCTGATGGTTTAGATCTTAATTCGAACACATATCGTGAGCATTCTGAGAGGAAGATGTACCGCGAGGATACATCTATGTGTGCATACCCGAAGGGACCTGAGAGGGCGATGATCTGCGAGGTTCATCTATGAATCTTTATTGCGAATGTTTTGAACCAATTGATAAACCAAGACATCAATAACCATTAATTGCAAACCCCTAACGAAATCCAGACTAACACATCCTCTCCACTTCGGTGCCCTAATATCGACGTCCTCGTAGTTATTGTAGGATTATTTTTATTATTTTAAACTCTCGATACCATATCTTTATACCTGAAAGGTGGTTGTTTCATGTCGTATTGGTGCTCTTTATAAATTGAAATTCTTGATTTTGTAGATCAATTTTCCCGTGGATACGATACCTGGACTCGCCAGGATTATTACTTGTTCAATCTCCTACACTTGGGAGTAGCGCTCACATCTTTTGAGACATGTCCCTTGGCTCAAGGAGGTCTAAGGCAGTCTAGGCCTCCACTCGAAACGATGGGTAAAGCCGACCCATGCTGGGAGTTGCTCACGCCCCGGGAGTACACACACCTGGGACAAGTCGACCTAGCTATCAAGAGGATCGAGAATCGTTTGGGGTAAACAGTCACAATTGTGCAAATGTAAAGAGAAAATATCAAATTAATAAAATGTCTAGGAGTAGGGAATCCCCACTACGGACGCCTCTCATCATTGTAATTCATAAGTTTCATTGTTGCTAAACTTGAATGTAAGTGAACTAGTGGCAACTAAATGTAGAACCAAGCTCACGCTCTCGCGCTATTACCGGTCTATAGCAAACCTAGGATAGGGCCCAATCTCTTGCAAACCCTAGCCTTAAGCCCAAGCGTGAAGAATGACATCATCGTTCAATTGTGTCTCGAGCCCACTCTCGTACAAACTCGAGCTACGAACTAGGTTACGATAGTTCCTATCTGTCCAATCTCTTGCAAACGAATATGTGTATAGATTCACAATTGAAAATCCTAGCTTTGGTCCAATCTCTTGCAAACCAAGTCTAGAGAGATCCAATTGTCAATCTAAATCGAATATCTAGGCATCCCTATCAATTGGGATCCAATCTCTTGCAAATCCCAATCGATATGAATCCCTAGCTATCCGTAATTAATCAATCCCAACCTAACCCTAATCAATTATAGCAACAATTCCACAATTTAGAAATAGGGTTCATCTCTACGCCCTAAGACGATGGCACTACTCACTATTCATCATGTAATTCTCAGAAAAATCAATAATAATATCAAGAGAATTCATTGCAATAGAGAAATAGCTAATAAAAATTGAGTTTTTGATAGGAAATAAACAAACCAATGAAGATCCAATGATATCCAATGAGAATCCAATAAGAGTATCCTTCAAATCTCCAAAAAGAAAGTCTAAATCTAATTAATCTAAAAAGTTCTGAAAAGCTCTGAAAAAGGCTGCCAAAAGCTCCTCTAACTAGGGCAAAAACTGGGTTTAAATACCCCCTAAAATCGCCCAGAAAATCGTGACCAAACTGCCCATGCGCAGCCCAGAAATCGCAACTTTCGCAGCAGGCGGAGCGGCTCACTCGGCCGAGTACATTGTCACTCGGCCGAGTGACAGACCCTATAAGAAAACAGTAAGTCGGGGGTCTCAGGGTCTGCCTTCGGAGGTGACTCGGCCGAGGGGCTTTATTCACTCGGCCGAGTGACATTTCATGCTCGGCCGAGTGGGACCTCTCAGATTGTCTGACAATTCCAGTAACTCTGCCTCTTTTTGGACGAATTTCTCATGCCACTCGGGCGAGTGAACTGTCCAACTCGGCTGAGTGGGCTGTAGTCACTCGGCCGAGAACACGCTGATTCTCTTCTTTGTGCATGTCCGTTTTGGTCGGCCGAGTGGGTTGTCTTGCTCGGTTGAGTGAGTGCTCCACTCGGCCGAGTGGCATGCTGTAAATGCCAATCTTCTCTGTTTCTCCTCCTCGTCGCTCCTACGAAGTTCCTTCTTCTTCCACCCATCTTCCATCGTTGAATGGCCCTCAAATGAGCCGTGGGTGACACTCATTAGCGCTTGCGAACCACTTGATCTCAAAATCGCTCCAAATCGCTCCATATTTCCCGAAATACGACAAAAACAAGAAATAGGGAAAATCATCACAATATTGTCGAATAATCGTGAAAAACGCGATATGGGCGATCAAAACGGCATGCAAACATGCAGAAAAAGGGTGTAAAATATGGAGTTATCAAAATCCCCCAAGCTTACCTCTTACTCGTCCTCGAGAAAGATAAGTAAAAGGTGAACCCGACGGGAAAAGTAATAAAAAGAAAGGAAAATGAAAAATAGAATAGAAAGCGAAGAAGGAAATGCTAGATCATTTTTCTCAGGACGTGGGTTTTGCTTACTCATGCAGCACACGGCGAATGTAAAACTCATGCCAAAGATTTTTATCTCGATACCATAGTATATGGATGCATTCAAAATAGAAAACCCGAGAATAACAAAACAATATGAAATACGGAATTATTCTAGAATTAACATCGTCTGAAGCATCTAAAGCGGTATACATAATCATAGACCACACACTTTTCAATTGAATGCTTTCTATTTGGAGTATAAGAGATATCACACAATATGGATCAGTAAGAATAGAAAAGTATGGTTTTCATGAAATGTATGCTAAGTGTCAATTCTTGGATTTTGTAAAACTTTTAGTGATCTCACCAAGTGTTACGAGGTGGAACTCGCGTACAATGAATTTGTATTGTGGAGAACCAAGGGCACGGTGGTTATATGGAGAAGAGGGTTTAGGTTGGCTGTTTAACAAGTGATTAGTGGGGTGCAGAGGTTGGACTTGTCGCCGGGGGTGATCACGGGGTCGAATCTCACCGGATGCGGCAGAGGAAGGTTGGATGGCAGGAGGCCGAAGTTGACGTTGGCCAAGGGGCGAGCTTTCCTGCAGCACGAGCAACTCGTCAGAAGGGCGGGGTTGGGGTTCAACCCTTAGCCCCTCCGATGCCTAAGTCGGTAATAGGACTTAAAACGGGGGCTAGACACACCGGTCGGACTAACGGTGTATCGACCGCACGTGGCGAGCTATAAGTGGGAGAACAAAGATATGGACGACCTTTGTTCTCGTGTGTGAATGATAGATTGAGAGAGAATTTTCCAACCCCCTCACCGTAAGAGGAGAGGGGGTATTTATACCTGACGGGAGATGACTAGGCGGGGCTGATCTGGCATGCTGACTGGACGTGCTGAGCTGGCTCGGTTGTCAGCGGAAGCTTCGGACAAGGACGTCGGGAACAGGAGTGCCTGACCTGCTTTTGTCAGGCGGCGTAACGGCCAGGGGGTGCTTTTGTCGGGACGTCAGGGCCGAAAGCATTAACTGTCAGTCGGCTCAACCGCCAGGGGGTGCTTTGTCAGACGGTCGGGTGACGTATGTGTCAGTCGTGTCCTTATCCTAGGTTGTTTGTCGTTGGCGACGAACTAAAGGTCGGGCTGTATTACCCTAGGCGCCGCGGTTCATGGGAATCAGACGGGTCGTCCGGATCGGGGGTTGTCCGGCCCAGCCGCGCCCCCCGCTCGGTCACGGGCTATGGTTCGCTGGCACGGAAGGATACGCCCGTGCCTATGTCGACAGGCCCAGCGGCGCTATCCAGGCGTCCCCCAAGCGCGCTACCCCCGGTGGGTCGAGCAGCTGCGGTTGTACGCCTCGGCCGGGCGGGGGGGGGGGGGGGGGGGGGGTACCGCGAGGTGCGCCTGTTTCCATATAGCTCCGGATTTTCGGGGTGGCGGCCCTTTCGTGAAGTGGAGAGTTCATGGGGCACGTTGGCGGATTCGGGTGGGAGTCGGACTCCTACGATCTTTAGGTCGTAACAATTGCCCCCGGCCTTCGAGTCTGAGGCGGTAGCCCGGCTCGGCTCGGAGGGCGTACCACCTTCGATATCTAGGACCATCAGTACGGGCCTTGGCCCCCGCCCGGTAGTGGCGGCGGCGGCTTCGGAACTCCCGCCTTAGTGGTCATTATTACGATTTGAAAGGGGGTAGAGGAAAACGAAGCGCCTCTGCGATTGGGTTTGCGACGCGTGGATGAAGTGACCCTCACGCCAGTCGAGGCGTCGAGGTCATCTCGATGGGCGCCGCGTGGCGAAAGTTCGACGGCCGAGATGGCCCGGGGGCCACTTTACAGCTAAAAGGGTCTGGGAGGCGGTCGGCAGGAGTTTTTATCTCTCCCCGATTCTTCTCCGGCGTTCGATACTTCTATTTGTCGCTTGCTGGCTAGTTTGTTACTTCCGCCGCCGGTCATCTTCTTCCAAACGCCTTCCGGATTTGAGGGATCAACAGGTAATAACAGTTAATTTCCTTCCTTTCCGACCGATGGCTTCTCGTTTCGAGGTTGGAGGAGGTAGCCGAGTGGGGGAGGAGGAGTTGGTGGGCGAGGGGGCGTCGCAGCCGGGGGTGCGGCGGCCCAGGGAAAGAGGGTCATGGCGATCCGTTGTCCCGAGAGCCATTGAATCCCTCCGATGTAGGTTGGATAGGATCAACATCAGGGAGATTCGCGTGCGGTTCGTGCGACAACCCTATGAGGTTCGGGTTCCCGGGTCAGAGGAAGCGGTGTGTTCACCTGGAGATAATGAGGTCGGGGTCTATGTTCGGTCATTCGAGTTGGGGCTCCGCTTTCCGATCCATCCGTATTTGTTTCATTTGTTGAATTTCCTGGAGCTGCCGATATTTGCCCTAGCGCCCCGTTCTTGGGGCTTGTTGGTGGGGTTTGTCGTCTTGTGCCTTGCTTGCTCCTTGAGTCCCTCCTTGGCGCTGTTCCAGTATTTCTTCGTGATTCGGAAGAGGGGGATGTATCATTGCGTTTGCGCTAGGAGAGGGTGAGGACTTATCCTCGGGGTGCCCGACGACGTCGGCGACTGGATGAGGGAGTACGTCTTCGTGACGGTGCCAAGCGACGTGGCGCTGATGTCGAATTGGGGGGCGCGGAATCCCTTAGTAAATGAGAGGGTGGAGCTGACTAGGGAGGATATTACCAAAGCTCAGATTTTGATGGAACTGCCCGAGGCGTGCCGTCAGTTGGCGAGTCTGACGCTGAGCAGTCGGCTCGCCCAGGACTTTTGGACCCTAGGTATCTTTGATGTTTTGTAAACTCTGGGCTAGGCTTGCCCTGATTGTCTCTCTTTTCTTTTTGTAGGCGGAGACGCGATGCGGGAGCCGGAGGAGGTGTCAGGTTCGGCCGGAGCCCCGATCTCGGAGGACACTGATCCCCGCGGGAAAGGCAAGGGGGTGGCGTGCGAGGCAGGATCCCGGGAACGTGGAGGCGGGGTTCCCCGTGGGGAGAGGGCGCATCCGGGATGGAGGGCAGTCGGGCAAGGTATCTCCGCCGGTGGGCCCGGCGAAGATCTTCATGAGGACGCGTCCGCGCGGGGGGCCAGACCCTCCGTTCCTCCGAGGGTATCAGAGGTGGTCGCGCCTCGCCGAGCGCCTGTGGTTCAAAAGTGGCCATACGGGATCCCTCCGTGGGAAATGGGGGGGGGGGGTCGTCGAGTCCAGCTTGTGAGGGCGCCCTTATTCGTTTTAAGAGGACCCGAGAAGAGGTCGAGGCGTATCCAGATGACCGTCTCCATAAGTTTCCTTTTCGAGTTAGCTGCGACGAGTCGGTATTCGAGGACGCGGGAGTGGCGGCGCGCCTCGCCGAGTATTGCGTGTTACCACGCGATCGTGAGTCTTTGACTCGTGTGGGGGCGGAACGGTTGTGTGGCTCGGCTATATGGCACGTCGTGCAGGTAAGCCGGTTTTCTTTCCTCGCCCGCAGGCTTTATTTGTTCGTGTCTCGCTGATTCGAGGTTTATGTAGATGGTCACGAACGTGTTAGCCCTGCGGGGCCGTACCCCTGCGGCCGTCACCAGGGCGTCTCTGGAGGTAGCGAAGGCGAACCTTGGCGAGGTCAAGGCGAAGCTGAGGGACACGGAGGCGGAGCTGGAGAGGGTTAGGAAGGCCTATGGGGTGGAGAAGGGGCGGGCTGCGTATTTCGATTCGTCCAAAGCAATGGTCGAGAAGCAGCTCCAAGAAGTAACGCGAGAGAGGGATGACATCCGGTCGAAGCATACCTCAGAAGTTGTTAGCAAGGAAGCGGTGATCGGGGTACAGAGGCGGCAAATAGCGGACCTAAAGGAGGCCCTTGAGACCGAGAAAAGGGAGAAGGGTCTAGCGGTGCGGCGGTTGGAGGAAAAACGGGAAGCTGAAGGCGAAATGATCGAAGCCGCTATCCGCCGCTATCATGACGAGCATGTTGTGCCGATGCTGCAAGAGGCTAAGGATGCGGCGATTCGGCAAGTGGCGAGAGATGTGAGGGCTCGGTCGGTTGAGAGGTGGCACCGCTAAAAAGGTGGGTTTGGGGAGGCCCGTACCTTCTTGTGAGAGGGTTATAAACAATGTGTTGTTGTAGTGTGTGGGAAGTTCAATGTATGGTTTAGCTATTTGGGTAAATACATTGTGTTGGTCTTGTGCCGAACTGTATTCTTCCTTGGTTTGTTCGTAGAACGTCAGCTTTGTGAGGGACGTAACTGCCCCCAACTTCGCTCTGCCGAGGTCTTCGGGAGAGGGGAGTTGAGATAAGTCGCGTTTACCGGCGGTTTGCTCGGAAGCCCAGCACGAGTCCCGGTGGATCAGTGGCGGGGCGAGGTTGCTTGGTCCGTACGAACGTTTGCCAAGCGTTGGAACCGAGATCCCCAATTAGTTGGGCGACGGATTCCTGTTCCGGCCGCCCCGATGGAGGTCGGACCCTTCATTGGTACGAGCGATGCTTTCTTGTTTTGGCCGCCCTGACGGAGGTCGGACTCAATCTTGGAACGAGCGTTGCCTTCTTGTTATGGCCGCCCCGGCGGAGGCCGGACTCAGCCTCGGGACACACGGCGCATAGAGTAATTTCGAATGGGGGTAATCATTTCGCCGGGATTTGGGCGGGAATTGTTGGCGGTCGCATGACTAGACGTCATCCTGGCGATTCGACGGCGGGCGGGAACCGAAGCGACCCGACCACTGCAGTGTTGACGCGTGGCAGAATTGACGGTTTTGACAGTACGCGAAGCGTCAGAACACGTGGGTCGGTGCTGGATAGGGCCCGGATTGGTGACGCGTGTCTCGAGGTCGACGGTCATGATGCTTTGCGCAGTCGCGTAAAAGAGAACTCAGGGAGGGGAGCGAAGCAAAGCTGATTGTTGGGCGAAGATTTTTGGCAAGCAGCTAGAGCTCGTCGGAGATTTCATTATCCTAGCCAGAGTCGTCCTCGTGGGAGCGGTCGACGAAGTAGCGCAGGCGCCCGAGTCGTCGGCACCCATTAGGTAAGAGGCCCGTTTTATAGATGTCTTCCTCGATGTCTCCGTTTCGTGGTCAGGGGTCGGGGGTGGTTGGGGAAGGGAGCTCCACCGCGGAGACAGGAGAGGTGCCTCTCGAGATTGCGGGCGTGAAGTCGGTGCTGAAGAAATCCATTGCGGAGATCTTCAAGATGTATGTCAGGCCACCGTATTCGGTTCGTGAACCGGAGCCGCAAGAGAGGGTGTGTTTCGCGGGCGACCGGGAGGTGGGAGTATATGTCTCTTCGTTTGAGCAAGGGTTGCGCTTCCCCCCCATCCGTTCTTGCTGGAAGTGTTGAACTTCCTGGAGCTGCCCTTGTATCGCCTGATGCCCAATGCCATCAGTGCCGTTGTGGGGTTCCTAGTGCTGTGCGTGAGCAACCAGGTTCGCCCATCCCTGTCCTTATTTCGCCACTTCTTCTCGGTGAAGAGGTTGGGGTCATGCTACTATCTCTCCGCGAAGAAGAAACATCCGCTCATTAGGGGGTTGCCCGGGAAAATTAAGTTGTGGCGCCAGCAGTATGTGTTTGTGGAAGTGCCGGAGGATGTGCTGATAAGGTCTGATTGGGCAGAGCTGAATCCCGAGGCGAAGGAGGGGGTGGAATTGGGGGATGAGGAGAAAATGGTGGCCCAGATTTTAATGGCCATACCAGTGGAGGGCCGAGATTATCGGATGCTCGCTCAGGTTGAGATGATAGCGGCGTACATCTGGCCCGAAGGTACAAAAGATTTTGGTGTTCGTGCATCTGATGTGCTTACGCTGAACTTTCTCTCTTTGGCAGGTCGCACAATGAGTCTGTCCCTCGAGGAAATGATGCGGCGCGCCTCGGAGCAGGCGGGGCGAGCGTCGACGAGAATTGGCCCCAAGAGGTTGCGAGCGGAAGGAGGGGTGGGGAGCTCGACTGGGGTGCCAGCGTCCACGAAGAGGAGGAAGAGGCCGACGAGGTCGTCCGAGCCTGATGCGCCGGGGCGGGGGGAAACCGGTCAGCAGGACGGTGGAACCGGGGAGGGGATAGCAAATCCCGTCATCGACCTATAGGGCGGGGACGAAGGGTCGACAGGGGGAGGGGTGGAAGTGCCCCGAGCGAGGCCGTCTAGCCCCCTGGCATCTGCAGGAGGGGAGGGGGCGGCTGCTATTGGTCAGTTTGGGGAGGGCCGAAACGTCGGGTGGCCCGACCGGGTCCGCAGGATGGGACACTTGGCCCTATGGTTGTCCCATGTTCGGTCTCGAGAGGGCCGCCGATCCCCGCTGTGAGGCCTCATTGGTTAAGTTCAAGGCCAAGAGGACCGATGTCGAGGGTTATTCCGACGAGGCGCTTCATCGGGCGCCGTACAAAGTAGCGAGTGATGAATCCGTGTTTGAGGACGGAGGCGTGGCGGCGAGGCTGGCGGAGAACATTTTCCTGCCCCGCGATAGGGTGGCGCTGGAAGCGGTGGAGCCCGAGGGTCTGTGTGGGACCGCGGTGATGCACGGCGTCCAGGTAGGTTTTGTGAGACGGTTGACGTTTTTCAGCGGGTTTTATTGAACACCCTAAATGGGTTCACTTTTCTGCGTTTCTTTATTCAGATCGTCAACTTGATGCTTGGGATGATGAGGCACGTGCCAGCCATACATAAGGCCGAGGGTTCCGTGGCTAGAGTGGTGGCCGAGTTCGCCGCCTTTCGCAAGAGCGCTGGCGAGGACCTGGCGAAGGAGAGGGAGAGGGGCGGCCAATATGAGGCGGAGGTAGAGCGCCTGAAGGCGGTCGTGTCCGATCATGAGCGGCGGGCAGCCGAGGCTGGAGAGAGAGCAAAGGAGCTGGAGGAGGCCCTTAGGAGGGAGGAAGCTCGTGCGGAGGATCTAGCGGGACGTGCCAAGGCCGCCGAGGAGGAGTTGGTTCGTAGGGTCGAGGAATTTCGGACGTATCAGGAGAAGACCGTCATTCCCGCCCTCGCAGATTCGATGTCCCAGGGCATGGAGAAAGGCCGCGCGGAGGGATGGGAATCCTGCTTGGCTCGGATGAAGGAGAAGGTGGCGGGCCTGTTCCCGCCGGTTGAGCTCGACCTTGACGGGCTCGCCGCTTGCAGCGACGAGGAGGGGGATGGAGACAGAGGGGCGGGCGACGAGCCAGAGACCGGCGGGGCGGTGGGAGATTCCCCTGAGGGGGAGGGCGTCGTGACTGGCAGAAGCGCCAAGTAGTTTTGTATAGGCGTTCTTCTTTTTTTTAAACGAAAGAAAGTGAAGTTATGTGGGGTTGATACCCGCATTTTTCTGGGATCTTCTACCTGTGTGTGTGCAGAAATTCCCTTTTAGAGTTACGCCTTGGTGCGGCTGTCTCTATCCCGGCATTGGGGGAGTTGTGTTAACTCCCTTTATTTCATGAAGCGCGCCCGAGAAAATTTACAGCGGGTTAGCCTCCCTTTTCGGGGGTTGCTCCCGTGCCTAGGTGCGCCCGAGCTATAACTAGTGGTCAACCAGGAGTAGTATTTCCATCAGCTATTATTAATAGTTTACTAAAACAGGATCGGCCCGTAGGCGTAACGTTGAATCGCTCTAGGTAGGTTGATGTTCTCATCGTATTTGATTCGCCTCTCTCTGGCGTCGCGCCCCTGAAAAGGGGTGTGGAGTTGATTCAAAGGGTTCCCACTCGGGGTAGGGGTGGATGGTCGTGTCGAAGCCGGGCGGTGGCTTTGGCCCTCGTTCCCAGAATTGGGGGGAGAGGGAGTCCTTGGTGGTTGCTCTATCCCGCGGGGCCTTGTTGCTCACATCGACTGGAGTCTCCGTGTGATAGGCGCAAAGGGACGTGGTCCACAGCCAACCTGTGCGTCTTCCTGGCATATGCGGTCCAGGGGAAGTCGATGAGTGGAAGGAGGGGCGCTACCGGTTTAAGCGGAGTAGCCTGTTGGAGTACGCCGGCGCTCGGGGGCAAGTCCCCTTCGGTTGGGGCGACTCTGGCGGCTGCCGGGGTGTCTGATGGGGTGATTTGGCAGGTCTGTCACATCCATCGGGTTGTCTGCCAGCCGCGCCTGCGTCCGTGGGGCGTCCGTGGAGAGGCATGGTATGCCATTGGAGCACCGGTTCCCGTGCCTTAAGTTGTCTAGAGGAAGGAGGGGAGCAGCAGGCCGGGCGACCGTCGTGTAAGAGGAATATCCTGTTGGGGGATCGTTTACTTGGGCGGTCGGCGATACTCGTATTTTTCGCATTTTTTAGGGGGAGAGAGTGGCGAAAGGACTGGTCTTTCTTCATATTCTCTCTCGCGCCCCCCTCTCCTCCGAAGAAGCTGAGGGGGGGGGATTTATAATGGCGTATTTTTTCCTCCTCCATTTCCTCATCATGGAGAGCTGGGGCCATCTTGGAATTTCGTTCTTTGGGGAGCGTTCCCGATGGGTGACGTCTGATGTGACTCCTCAGCTCCTGTTTTTCGGCGAGCGTGCCGTTTGTCAGTGGCGCTCGTCCCGAGTGTCCTTTTGGGTTGGACAAGTCATTTCGGGTGTCGGCTTTATAGGTGTCAGGCGTTACTCCTCAGGGATGGCTCCGTGTTGGGGTTGCCTTGATTTGCGGGCCCCGATTCATTTCCCGAGGTTTGAGGAGAGGGGTCGCAAGCCCTTTCTGGGGAGGGCGGGTATTGGGCTGTCGCCTACCCCGCATATGGCGCTCCGGTTTGGGTGGCCAAGCTTCGTGAGCTTGCCCCGGAGGTCTTCTTTGGGGGGGAGCGAGTACGCAGCTCGGCCCGTGCCCCTCTCCGGTTTGGGTGGCGAGGATTGGTCCTGCCCCGGAGTCTTTGAGAGGGCAGGTATTGGGCCGTCGCCTCCCCGCAGCCTCTATAGTCGGACGGGTATTGGGCCGTCGCCTACCCCGCATATGGCGCTCCGGTTTGGGTGGCCAAGCTTCGTGAGCTTGCCCCGGAGGTCTTCTTTGGGGGAGGAGCGAGTACGCAGCTCGGCCCGTGCCCCTCTCCGGTTTGGGTGGCGAGGATTGGTCCTGCCCCGGAGTCTTTGAGAGGGCGGGTATTGGGCCGTCGCCTCCCCGCAGCCTCTATAGTCGGACGGGTATTGGGCCGTCGCCTACCCCGCATATGGCGCTCCGGTTTGGGTGGCCAAGCTTTGTGAGCTTGCCCCGGAGGTCTTCTTTAGGGGGGAGCGAGTACGCAGCTCGGCCCGTGCCCCTCTCCGGTTTGGGTGGCGAGGATTGGTCCTGCCCCGGAGTCTTTGAGAGGGCGGGTATTGGGCCGTCGCCTCCCCGCAGCCTCTATAGTCGGACGGGTATTGGGCCGTCGCCTACCCCGCATATGGCGCTCCGGTTTGGGTGGCCAAGCTTCGTGAGCTTGCCCCGGAGGTCTTCTTTGGGGGGGAGCGAGTACGCAGCTCGGCCCATGCCCCTCTCCGGTTTGGGTGGCGAGGATTGGTCCTGCCCCGGAGTCTTTGAGAGGGCGGGTATTGGGCCGTCGCCTCCCCGCAGCCTCTATAGTCGGACGGGTATTGGGCCGTCGCCTACCCCGCATATGGCGCTCCGGTTTGGGTGGCCAAGCTTCGTGAGCTTGCCCCGGAGGTCTTCTTTGGGGGGGAGCGAGTACGCAGCTCGGCCCATGCCCCTCTCCGGTTTGGGTGGCGAGGATTGGTCCTGCCCGAGAGTCTTTGAGAGGGCGGGTATTGGGCCGTCGCCTCCCCGCAGCCTCTATAGTCGGACGGGTATTGGGCCGTCGCCTACCCCGCATATGGCACTCCGGTTTGGGTGGCTAAGCTTCGTGAGCTTGCCCCGGAGGTCTTCTTTGGGGGGGAGTGAGTACGCAGCTCGGCCTGTGCCACTCTCCGGTTTGGTTGGCGAGGATTGGTCCTGCCCCGGAGTCTTTGAGAGGGCGGGTATTGGGCCGTCGCCTCCCCGTAGCCTCTATAGTCGGACGGGTATTGGGCCGTCGCCTACCCCGCATATGGCGCTCCGGTTTGGGTGGCCAAGCTTCGTGAGCTTGCCCCGGAGGTCTTCTTTGGGGGGGAGCGAGTACGCAGCTCGGCCCGTGCCCCTCTCCGGTTTGGGTGGCGATGATTGGTCCTGCCCCGGAGTCTTTGAGAGGGCGGGTATTGGGCCGTCGCCTCCCCGCAGCCTCTATAGTCGGACGGGTATTGGGCCGTCGCCTACCCCGCATATGGCGCTCCGGTTTGGGTGGCCAAGCTTCGTGAGCTTGCCCCGGAGGTCTTCTTTGGGGGGGAGCGAGTACGCAGCTCGGCCCGTGCCCCTCTCCGGTTTGGGTGGCGAGGATTGGTCCTGCCCCGGAGTCTTTGAGAGTTTTGAACTGAAATTTTCATGCAGAAGAGGCGAAATTCGAAGATACGAAAGGGGACAAGATATTTCATTCATGACTTACAGTTTCCAGCTATACCACGACCGGCGATCCACGTCCTTTAGAGTGATTAGCCCGTCCTTCTCAGGGGGGCTTCGGGGGGCGCGGTCGGTCCTGTTCCCCTTCGCGGTGGCCTCGGCTGGAGCTAACTCTGGATGGTAGGGGTCATACCTCCGCCCGGTTGAGTCGATCTTCAGGTTCATCTCTGGTCCCTTGTGCTTGGTCGACCCCACGTAGCAGCTTCTAGACAGCTTCTGGCTTCTCCGCACGATCCCTACCCCTCGGGGGGTTTGGAACTTGACCATCTGGTGGAGAAGGCTGGGGAGCGCTCCGATGGCCGCCATGTAAGGTCGTCCTATGATCCCGTTGTACGCCGACGTAATGTCGACCACAACGAACAGTGTCATTCGAGTGACGACCTGCGGCTCTTCTCCGAGGGTTATCGGCAGGGTGATCACTCCCACGATGGGGGTCGAGTGACCGGTGAAGCCGACGAGGGGTCCGGTACAGGGTCTCAGGTCCGTCGGCCTTAACCCCATCTTTTCGATTGTGGACATGAACAGGATGTCGCAGGAGCTCCCTGTGTCGATCAGGAGGCGACTGACGATGGCCGTCCCAATCTGGGCCTCGATGACGATGGCGTTGTCGTGGGGCAGCTCGACCCCCTCTAGATCCTCGTCGCTGAAAGTAATGGGAGGGTAGGCCATCCTTCTCCCTCTCGGATCCCCTCCAAGACCCGCCGTCATCACTTGTCTCGCATACGCCTTTTTGCTTGACGACGATGCTCCTCCGAAGGATGGCCCGCCGCATATCGTGTTTATGCGCATGACGGGTTTCGGGGGGTGAAGCTCTTCCCGCTCGCCGTTTGCAGGTGGGTCTGCCCTCCGTGCCCTTCGGTGGTTCCCCTCCTCTCGGTCCGGTCTCCAGCCTCCGACGAATCCCCCCAGGTGGCCCGCCTGGATCAGCCGCTCGATTTCCCTTTTGAGGGTGAAGCAGTCGTCGGTGTCGTGGCCATGGTCCCGGTGGTACCGGCAGTATTTTTTGAAATCTCTCCAGGCCGGATCCGACTTCATTTCTCAGGGTGGCTCTGGCAGCAGTCCGACTCTTGTAGCCACGGCCATCACCTCGATCAGGGGAGCATTGAGTTGCGTGTAATGTGCCCGTAGGGGGCCTTCTTGTCTCGGGACGACTCGAGGGAGCCCTTGCACCGGAGCAAACTCGCGCGCCGGGCCAGGGCGATCTTGAGGGCGAGGCCCCGGCGGTTCCCGCCTTGGTCGGGCCAGCTGGTCGCGACCTCGGTGCCCCTCTTCTTGCCTCGGCCGAGGGTGTGATCGGGGTTCGCCTTGGGATGGTTTCGCCGGGGAAATAGGGCCTTTGCGCCGAGAGTCTCTTCGGCCAACGCGTGCCTCTCCACCATAGCAACCAACGCCTCATAGTCGGTCGGCGGATCCCGGAGCAGGGATTTGTGGAGACTCCGAGTCCGCAACCCCGTTTTGAAGGCCAACATAAGCACCTCATCGCCGCATGTCACCACCGCCTGTCTCTCCTCCTGAAAGCGGCGGAGGTATCTGCCCGTTGTCTCTCCCTCCCCTTGGACTATCATGCTGAGATAGTCTAAGGGCTTCTTTTTCGTCCGCCCGGCCCGGAACTCTTGGTAGAACTTGTGGGACAGCTCGCTAAAGCTCCCAACGGATCTCGCGGGCAAGCCAAAGTACCAGTCCAACGCGGTGTCCCTCAGGCTTTGGGAGAAATGTCAGCATAGGAACGCCTCATCCACATCCTGCGCCTCCATCGCCCCCCGGTATTACTGCACGTGCGTGAGGGGGTCACCTCTCCCATTGTACGTGGCCAAGTGAGGGGGTTTGAACCTTATGGGCCTTGGGGCGGACGTGATCCACCGTGCAAGCGGCGTGGCCTCCTCCGGATAGGTAGGGCGATCGGGCGCATCCCCTCTCCGCCACTCGGGGGTCTGGCTTCGGTCGCGCCTCGGCCGCCGACGGTCCTCCGGCCCCGGGGAGTAGCCCGACGGTCGTCTGGTGGGGCTCCTTCCTTGGGTCGAGGATTCGATGGGTTGCGGGCTACGGTTCTCCCAGCGCCAGCGCCTCCCGGCCAGCTCCCCTCGGGCCTCCATCCGTTCTTGATTCTCCCGAAGAAGCCTTTCGCGCTCGGCGGTGAGGAAGCGTAGTTGTCGACAAACGGCTTCCTCGCGCAGGGAATCGGAGGGGTGGTGTAGGCGATGCGGGCTGCCTCCTCCTGGTGGGGACCTGGTCAGCAACGGGTCCCGCCTGTCCCCGAGCCGCCGACCCGTCGCCGTTACATCCAGGATTTCTCGGTTGCTCCTGTTCTCCCTCCTTAGCCTCTCTCGCTCCGCGACGATGAGGCGGAGTTGGCGGCGAGCAGCCTCTTCGTCCTGGTAGGCCCTTTGGGCGGTCTCGGCCGCTTCGTCCAAACGCCTTTGCGCGGCGGCCGCCTCCCCCAGGCGCCTCCACCGCCGCGTAACTTCCATCTCCTCTTCCAAGAGCCTCTGTTGGGCCGCAATCTCCTCGGCGAGCCCCCTGTTCTCCCCCTCCTCCTCGAACTGAGGGTGGAGATTCCGCCTCACGTTCTGGGGCTTCGAGGGGCCGGGCTGAGGCTCCGTTCCCGCTGCCGGATAGCCTCCCCTGGCCTGTGTGACGGCTTCGAAGCTCTTCAGGACGGCGTGGGCCGAAGTATGTTCAGTTTCGGTGCCCATCCCCAGAAGGGGGTCGGGCGCCGGGGTGATTAGCAGAGAGAGCGGTTCCTGACCCACGGGATCTTTGCCGTGGTCAGGGTTCCAAGAGATCGGCATGGAGTCTAACATGGGTGTGACCCTTCGTTCCCACAGACGGCGCCAATTGTTACGAGGTGGAACTCGCGTACAATGAATTTGTATTGTGGAGAACCAAGGGCACGGTGGTTATATGGAGAAGAGGGTTTAGGTTGGCTATTTAACAAGTGATTAGTGGGGTGCAGAGGTTGGACTTGTCGCCGGGGGTGATCACGGGGTCGAACCTCACCGGATGCGGTAGAGGAAGGTTGGATGGCAGGAGGCCGAAGTTGACGTTGGCCAAGGGGCGAGCTTTCCTGTAGCACGAGCAACTCGTCAGAAGGGCAGGGTTGGGGTTCAACCCTTAGCCCCTCCGATGCCTAAGTCAGTAATAGGACTTAAAACAGGGGCTAGACACGCCGGTCGGACTAACGGTGTATCGACCGCACGTGGCTAGCTATAAGTGGGAGAACAAAGATATGGACGACCTTTGTTCTCGTGTGTGAATGATAGATTGAGAGAGAATTTTCCAACCCCCTCACCGTAAGAGGAGAGGGGGTATTTATACCTGACGGGAGATGACTAGGCGGGGCTGATCTGGCATGCTGACTGGACGTGCTGAGCTGGCTCGGTTGTCAGCGGAAGCTTCGGACAAGGACGTCGGGAACAGGAGTGCCTGACCTGCTTTTGTCAGGCGGCGTAACGGCCAGGGGGTGCTTTTGTCGGGACGTCAGGGCCGAAAGCATTAACTGTCAGTCGGCTCAACCGCCAGGGGGTGCTTTGTCAGACGGTCGGGTGACGTATGTGTCAGTCGTGTCCTTATCCGAGGTTGTTTGTCGTTGGTGACGAACTAAAGGTCGGGCTGTATTACCCTAGGCGCCGCGGTTCAGGGGAATCAGACGGGTCGTCCGGATCGGGGGTTGTCCAGCCCGGCCGTGCCCCCCGCTCGGTCACGGGCTATGGTTCGCTGGCATGGAAGGATACGCCCGTGCCTATGTCGACAGGCCCAGCGGCGCTATCCAGGCGTCCCCCAAGCGCGCTACCCCCGGTGGGTCGAGCAGCTGCGGTTGTACGCCTCGGCCGGGCGGGGGGTACCGTGAGGTGCGCCTGTTTCCATATAGCTCCGGATTTTCGGGGTGGCGGCCCTTTCGTGAAGTGGAGAGTTCATGGGCCACGTTGGCGGATTCGGGTGGGAGTCGGACTCCTACGATCTTTAGGTCGTAACACCAAGTATAGAAAATTACCTAGCTTATGTTGTCATGCACTGCTAGGTAGTCACTCTCTCACACATCATTGGTTCCTCTCCCCCAAGCTTATCTATAAGCGTGGTGGCATAAGATAAATCAATAATTATATTCCCCATTTTTGAAGCTCCATGATAGAATAAAAACAAAAGAGGGAAGAAAGAGAGAAAGAGTGTGAGATGGGATCATGTATAAACTTCTTTTCTCTTTTCTTTTCTTTTTCTCAATTTTTTTCTTTTTTTTCTTTTTTTTCAAGAGATTCATATATACAACTGTGATCCCAAATCAAAAGATAGAAAGATATACATGTATTTTTTTCTTTTTGATTTTAGGGGTAGTGGAGCATGAACTTTATAAAGCGGGGGATGCCAATATAGGATCCGCTAAAGGGAGATTCACCAATGAATATAAATAGAGAATTAATGCTCAAGATATGTGGAGAAATAAATAAATGTAACGTTCGGTTCACTCTATAAGACGTGCACAACAACTTCAACAGAGTAATGTAATCTACTCAGTTTGATCTCAGAAAGTAAACTAGTCCAGTTATATCAACCCAACATTCATTCATTCAACCTGAAAGTGAGGCGTACACTTTTCATGCAATAAAAAGTGATATAAGAAAGGAAAGCGGTACTCTAGATATAAGCAATCAATGCGTGAAGCTTGGTGTGTTTTCTACAAAGAGCTTACATATGAATTATCAGACTTCAGCTAATAACAGAATTTCATCCATATTCATATACGAGAAGGTGGGTTACTATCTCAAATGCATAGCATGATAAAGCATATGATATCTGAAATAAAAACCATGGCACGGTAAAGTAGTATGCAAACAGAGATAAGCTAATCACCACATCATCATCACAGAAAAGTCATCTCTAGCAAAACATGAAAAAATAAGGATAAAAGAAAATAGAAACTACTATGAAATGCAGCACACTCAAAAAGGTAAGAAAACATGATGCATGATAAAAAACGAAAAAGTGGGTAAAAATGAGTGCAAAAGCAAAAAAATAAAAGCAAAAATAAAAGGGTGACAAAAAGCAAAAGTGTGAGGACTCACTCCCCCAAGCTAAAGTGCACAGTGTCCTCAATGTGAGAAGTGTGGCACACCGAGAGACATGAAATGGTTGGGGTGGGTGAGGATGCATGCATGATGAAAATAAAAGAAAATGATATGATATGGTAATGCAGGTGATGCATGCAGAGGTCAAAATGGTGCAGAGTATCAGTGTCCCCAAAAATAAGATCCCTCTCTCCCAAAGAGATATAAACAGATATGACCAAGAAGGTACCAAAACGGTGTGTGGAGGAGGGGCGCAAAAATCACCAGACTCAAAAACAACCAGCAAAACAATAGAAATATAGAAGGCATCCAGTGTGTGCCTAGGCTGGTGGTGGTGCACCAGCACCATCCTGTGGCGGAGGTGGTGGTGGTGGTCGTGGTATCTGTTGGGTGGGTGTCGGTGGTGGACGCAGACGCGCCAGAATCTGGTTCAGACAAGCCTGAATACTGGGAAGAATGGCGACGCGGGTCTGCACATCACTAATTGTGGTAGAGAGAGACCTGAAATCCCCTCTAAGTCCACTAACAGCCCCCTCAAGAGCACGAATGCTCTGAACTAGAGTGTCGGGGGGTGGTGGTGCAGAGGGACGCACAGGTCTAACAGGTGAAGTGCGGGGCTGTCTCACGTGGGCAGTGTAGATGATGGGTCCAGCAGGGAAGTGGGGTAGTGGTGATGTACTCACTAAGAGATGCCCAGCCTCTGTGAGAGGCTGGGACGCAGGAAAGGTCGAAGTGGAAGCAGCAGCGAAAGTGGAAGTGAAAATAAACGATGAGGCGGTGTGAGAGGTCAGTGATGCAGATATGGGGACAGATGTCACGACACTCTCAGAAAAGACCGCGGCAGTGGAGATCGAGAAGTCGATGGCTGGGGAGGCTGTGAAGGGCATAAAAGATGACTCCCCAGGAGTCGAGGACAACAATCGGGATAGGGTCTCTACTACGGCAGTGAAAGAGGACTCGCCACTTTCAATAATGGTAGGGGGACGCTCGGGACTCAGAGTGGTAATGGGCTCGGCAGAAAGAGGCACATTGATGGTGGTGGTGGACGGCTAAGCTAAAGTGCTCCCGACACTAACAGACGTGTGGACAGAGGTGTCGGGAGGTGCAGACAGATCATGAGCAGGCTGAGGGATCACGGGGTCGACGTGTGGAACGAGTGGCTCCTACTGAGCATCCTCGGGCTCAAGCACGTAAGCGACGGGGATAAGGAGATCCATCGCTGGAATCCAGTCTCCGCCGTCAGGTCCAATATGTGTCCGAGCAGGGCTCGGGAGAACCATGTAATCAGCGCTGAAGGGACCGTGCAGCCAAACCCAATGCTGGCGACCATGGGGACGAAGCATCTTCATCCAGGCTATAACATCTATAGAAAGTGTAGTGGGGCCCGGAGCTCGACGCAGGTCGTCAGGAAGGTCCACGCCGGTCATAAGGGCCAAAAGGGTGATCAGACCGTCGCAACAGATAGGTGAGCGAGCACTCATAGAAATAATGATGCGGTCCAAAAACCAACTGGCGATGTCGATCTCGACGGTGGGGACCATATCGTCACTACCCCTATCTAGAACCCTAGGGCGTGTCATCGCATAGAGCATGTAGAGCTCTGGCGTAGATAGCGTCCCGGGCTCGTACCTCGCAAGAAAAGTAGTCGCCATAAGGCGCTGTGCAATGCGGAGGTAGGGGTGGACAATAGCTAATGCCTTGGCCCTACTAGGGTCAAAGGCGAGTGTGGATCCCGTGATCCGTGTCCAAAAGGCATGAGTGTCAAACGACGGGGGTGGAATGTGCGTGGGAGCGTAGGCGCGGTCTGGGACCGGGACGGCGGGCCACTGAAAAAATGCTCTAAGCATGTCGAGAGTGATCTTGCACTCTCGATCCATCAACGAAAGGAGCATCCTCCAGGGGTCTGGTCAATGGAACTAAGGACCTCTAGTGTCGGACGGATGTAAGTATTCGCCGACACCGACAGAAAGTCACGACATCCCACGTTGTCGTACAACGTGAGAAGCCTCTCAAGTACCCCTAGGTGGTCTAGGTCGGCTAGGTGTGCAAACCTAGAGGGTACTATCGAGCGATGGCAGATGCGCTCGAATCTGGCACGGTGTGCGTCATCTCGAAACATAATCCCCATCGACCCGACGGCGGGAGCAGGTGGTGGAATGGGATCAATAGGAAGCGGCTATGTAGGTGGGGGTGGGCTAGGTGGTGGGGACTCCTCCCTAGCGAAAGAGGGACCAGGGTCATCTGGTCTCTTCTGCTTGGAAGAGGGCACCCGAGTGCGTGAACTGCGGCATGGCGGCATGTGTGCCGCAAAACGTGCCCACCCAAAATGAAATGCGACGCGCTAAATAATGAAACGAGTATACCTGAGCACACCGTGAGAGCAATCAGTAAAGTGTGCGAAGATACGCCTCCTCCGCAAGGCTCCGTATGCGTCAAAAATCTCCCCAAAGCTCCCCCAAGCTAGCCTGAAAAGCAAACGATAAAATCAGTCAATAATAATCAATATGTATGGGGGAGATAAAGGGTAATAGATATATATAGGATTTAATTTGAATTTTGGGCGCAATGGGCTTACAAATCAAGAGAAATGGGGAGAAAAGAGGCGTTTTGGGTGAAATGGGGTGATCGGTGGCGGGGGAGGGCGGCGCCGGCAAGCTACGGCGGCGAGGCGGCAGTGGCGACCGACGGCGAACGTCGGCCGGCCTTGGCGGCTCGGGCATCAGAAATGGCGGATCGGGCGAAGGAAGTCAGAGCGACAGCGGTTTGGGTGAATTTGGGATTTTTCGCGTTTCGAAATTCGCGCAGCCGCATCGCTTATATATAGGAATGATACGACTCGACCGAGTGAATAGTTCGCTCGGACGAGTGGGATATGAAATAAAATTTCGAAAATATCTCCCACAAGTTACGACCGAATGGACAAGTTTCACTCGGCCGAGTGGCTCAGCCACTCAGCAATTTTTAGAGCGTGCAGGGTATCTGATTCACTCGGTCGAGTGACAAGTGACTCGCCCGAGTGGAAAATTTTATTGTAAAGCGAAAAAATAACAGAGAGTTGGTCAGAACGAGCTTCCCTGATCTGTACTCCACTCTGCCAAATGGAGTCTTTGCTCGGCTGAGTGACATATGTACTCGGCCGAATGGCACCTTGTTTTCTGCAACGGCTCTCCGTTTTCACTCCATTCTCTGTTTTTCTTCCTCCAGTCAGTTCCTTCCTCATCCTGGGGCCTGAGCACGATCCCGAAGCACTCTCCCTTGCCTTGGTCATCTTCCATATGAATGGTCTCTCTTTCTCCATTTCCTGTCATGAAAATTAGGACCTGTTGTCACGATTTTCATAGACGCTAAACTCTAAACACTAAGAGAAATCTAAAATAAAAATGAAAATCAACTAAAAATGATATAAAACCGTCGGGTTGCCTCCCGACAAGTGCTTGTTTAAGGTCATTAGCTCAACCCCTTAAGATTTTCGTTTAGCGCGTGATGTTGGGCGCATACGAGATACGCCCGTCAAATTTGACGGGAAGGCCATTTGGATTTGGTTGTTGGTGCTCGTCGGCCTTCCTTGGAGTCCCCTCATCATGGGTAGAGTTGGGGGATAAGTCCCCCAAGCTTGAGCTAGCACCAATTTTCCTTCTCACCGGTGACGCCGATCTTCTATTCGGTGGAGCTTTCTTTGGATTCATGGCCGTTGAGAGCTTGCAAAGCTCCATTTTCCTTGCGACATCAGCGTCGTCTTCATCATCGATCGTGGACCTATCCGGAGGGTCCTCCGTCTTTTCCTCAATGCTAGAAGCTTGGCCTTCTTCAAGGCAGTCATCATGTAGAGCGCCAATAGAGTAAGGAATGGCTTCGTCAATTACCTCATCAAGGAGGTATGAAAGATCGCGGGGACGTCCCTTGAGTAGATATACGTGATTCACTTCACCGGAGGGGACTCCTTCGGAATAATGCTTGAGCCATTGTCCATTCACCTTGAATGTGGCTCCGTCTTTCCCTTCCAATTCAAAAGCTTCCCCCGGTTGTATGTGCTTAATGGTGAATGGTCCGGACCATCGTGATCTCAATTTTCCGGGAAAGAGTCGGAGCTGAGAATTGAATAGGAGGACTTTATCTCCTACCTTGAAGTCCGTGACGGTTATGAGTGCGTCGTGGAGGATCCTAGTCCTTTCCTTGTAGATTCTTGAGCTCTCGTAAGCATCTCGTCTGATCTCGTCAAGCTCATTGATGTCTAAGAGTCGCCTCGCCGCCGCACTCTTGTAGTCATAATTAAATGTCTTGATGGCCCAATATGCGCGATGCTCCAACTCTACTGACAAGTGACAGGCTTTCCCGTAAACAAGCCGGTATGGTGTGGTGCCAATGGGTGTGCAAAAAGCCATGCGATACGCCCATAGAGCATCGTTTAATTTCATAGACCAATCCTTCCTGGATCTATCGACGGTTTTTTCAAGAATTTGCTTGATTTCCCGGTTCGAAACCTCCACTTGTCCGCTCGTCTGAGGGTGATATGCCATGCCAATTCTATGATTCACCCCGTACTTTTTCAACATGGCTTCAGATTTGTTTTCTATGAAGTGACTCCCCCCATCGCTTATCAAAGTACGGGGCACCCCAAAGCGTGGGAAGATGTTTTGTTGAAAATTTTTGAAACCACCCTTGCATCATTGGTAGGGGTGGCAATGGCTTCTACCCATTTGGAGACATAATCCACAGCCAATAAGATGTACTTGTTACCCTTGCTTGTAGGAAAGGGCCCCATGAAGTCCACTCCCCAACAGTCAAATAGCTCAATTTCTAGGATGGGCCTCATCGGCATCTCGTTTCGCCTCGATATATTCCCGGTCTGTTGGCATCTATCACATCCCTTGACGAAGCCATGCATATCCTTGAACATGGTGGGCCAAAAGAATCCGCATTGCAATATCTTAGCGATGGGATGTCCCCCGCATGGCATACTGTGGCAATGCAAAATGATTGACGTGGCTTCCTCATTGGAAACACATCTCTGAATAACACCATCCTTGTAAATCTTGAAGAGATACGGATCCTCCCAAAAATAGTTTCGGACTTCATGCATAAATCTCCTCTTTTGTTGTGTGGGCATTCCTCTTGGTTTTATCCCACATGCCAAATAGTTAACAAAGTCCGCATACCAAGGCACCTCTCCGGGTCTTATGGCGAATAGCCTCTCATCGGCAAAAGTGTCATCGATAGGTAAGCTTTCATCCTCCTTGTCACGAACAAGTCTAGACAAGTGGTCCGCTACAATGTTGTCTGTGCCCTTTTTGTCTCTAATCTCCAAGTCAAATTCTTGCAACAAAAGTATCCACCTTATTAATCTTGGCTTGGCCTCTTTTTTGCTTAGAAGATACTTCAATGCCGCATGGTCGGTATGAACAATTACTTTGGATCCAAGGAGGTAGGAACGAAACTTCTCGATGGAGTAGACAACCGCTAAAAGATCTTTCTCGATGGTGGTATAATTTTTCTGCGCATCGTCCAATGTTTTGCTAGCATAGAATATAGCATGAAGCTTTTTGTCTGTCCTCTGTCCTAGCACCGCTCCAATGGCTTGGTCACTTGCATCACACATAAGCTCGAAGGGAAGGCTCCAATCCGGTGGTTGTATGATGGGGGCGGAAATAAGAGCTTCCTTCAACGTATTGAACGCTTGCAAGCATTCTCCTGAAAAGACAAAGGGAGCATCTTTAGCAAGTAAGGAGGTAAGAGGTCGGGCAATCAAGGCAAAATCCTTGATAAAGCGGTGGTAAAAACCCGCATGACTAAGAAAGCCTCTAATGCCTTTAACATTAATAGGAGGAGGGAGTTTTTCGATTACCTCAATTTTCGCCTTATCGACCTCGATCCCCTAGAAGAAACAAGATGCCAAAGTACTATCCCCTCGGTGACCATAAAATGACATTTTTCCCAATTAAGAGTGAGGTTATTTTGTTGGCATCGTTTGAGGACTTTAGTAAGATTAGCCAAACAAGAATCAAATTCACTTCCATATACAGAAAACTCGTCCATGAAGACTTCCATAATATTTTCAATGTAATCAGAAGATTGATGTCATGCACCTTTGAAAAGTGGCGGAGCATTGCAAAGTCCAAAGGGCATTCTACGATAGGCATATGTACCATAAGGACATGTGAAAGTGGTCTTTTCTTGGTCGTCTTCATGCAAGGGGATTTGAAAGAATCCCGAATACCCATCCAAATAACAGAAGTATTTATGTTTAGCAAGACGCTCAAGCATTTGATCAATAAAGGGCAATGGGTAATGGTCTTTCCGGGTGGCTTTATTTAATTTCCTATAATCAATAAACATTCGCCATCCCGTGACAGTTTCGGCCGATCCAGCCCCCATCGCCGCCTATCTGGATGCCGGTGGCGGGATTGAGCCCCAACACTCCCCTTTCTTTCTCTCCCAGCGACGTCAAACTGAACCCCTCGCCGCCTCCGACCGGTCCCACGCTGCCTCCGCCGCTCAAGAATCTCGACGAGAGATTCACGCTCAAGAAGGTAAGCTAGCTAGATCGTCTCTCTCTGTATATTCCTGATTCAATTTAATGGGCAACATCAGAAGATGGAGGAGCTACCTCGCCATTTGGTCACTGTTTTAGGGTTAATCAGATGTCAAATTCACTATTTAAATTAAGAATGAAAAAATCCCAACTTTTTTTTGGTTCTTACCCTTCTCATTTAAACGTATCGTCAGGTGGATGACGACGACTACGAGCCGTTGCTGGATCTCAACCGGAAACTGGAGGAGGATGACGACGACGAGCCGCTGCCGACGGCGGGAGGCGGAGTATGCGGAGGTGAGGAAGTGGAGAACAGAGCACTCTGAAGAGCGACAAGCCTGCCAAGATCCAAAGGTTAAAAGAGTCATTTTGTTAGCAGAGGCTGTTAATCTCGGTGGTGTTTGGGGATTAATTTAGTTTTAGTTGTAATATAATTACATATTTATATTATGTAGGGGGTAGGTAAGTAAGGCTATTTATCCTTATCCTTGGTCCAAAAAATTTCATGTGTTCATGTATTGCGATGAATTATGACTAAGAACAATCTCTGCTTTTAACTTGCTTTTTTTGGTTTACTTTTTTTTGAAAAGGTAATTACTTTATTGTGATATTTGCTTGGTTTGTATTCATGGAGACGATCAAATTAAATTCAAAATTTATAGTCTTATCATCTGGAATCTTTTCAGTCTTCAAATATAACCGAATAATTTGAGTTTGAGGTGGCAATCATCGAGGTTGAAATGTTAAACTCTGTTTACTGCTTTCCGATGGATCCAAAAAAAATGTTCAAACTTTCTCACCTACATTTTCTTATTAATAATAATATGAGTGACAACAACCATTTTATACTGGGAACGTGGATGTGATGCAATCTGTAACACTTTCGTTGTAGTAAATCAAATCGAATCTATGACAAAGGGGTTGAAAAAAGATGGTTACGATAAACATAGATGAAATTTTTTAAGGGAAAACAATTGGTTGTGGTTTAAATTTGGGGGAGGAAGATTTTTAATGAGTTTGAAAGTTTTTAGGTGGGAAAGATTTTGAATAGAGGGAAGACAATTGGGTGTTAATCAATTTAACATGTCCCGTGCCCTATGGGCACGGGTTATGACTAGTATATATATATATATATATATATATATATATATATATATATATATATATATATATAGTGGTGTAAAATGGGTGGAAAATAAGATAAAAATAGGTGAAGTGAAAGAAAAGATAGACAATAAAAATAAAAAGCGATAGTGCTCGTCTCCCAAGCTAAACACAGCAGTGTCCTCACTGTTTAGAACACGCGTGCAATGCGGGAAATGATGCTAGGGTGGGGCGGGTGGTTAATGAAAATGGAAAATAAAATAAAAACCTATACAATGAAAAAAAAGCAAAAGATGCAAATGCATGTTTTAATGCCTAGAATATGTACAAGCATGCAAATGATGCAATGATGGGTATATGCAAATGGGTGATGATGGGTTCTCCCCAAGCTATGCTGGTACGAGGCCCCAAAGAGACAGATGGGCATTAAAATGGTAGGAGGGGAGAACAGGAGCAATCATATAAATCAAGCAGCGGCATCACCCTTTGTGGGTGATGGTGAGTCCGACTGCTGAGGACCAGATGATGGAACAATAAGTGGGTCAACACGTGTGAGGATAGGTGTGTCAGAGACTGGTTCAACTGGCTCAGCAGGAGGTGGGGTAGGGTCTGTAGTAGCCTGAACATATGCTCGGTGAGTGGTGCATGTGTGATAGGAGGAGAAGGTGCAACAGGAGGAGCATGTGCAAGTATGACAGGTGGTGCACGTTGTGTCCTCAGAATGTCTAAAATCGCCCCAATGTCCCGGCTCACTGACTCGTGGTGGGTGGCGACTGAGCAAGTGAGGGTGGCAAAGTCACGCCTCAAACTAGCAACCTTGTCCTCCCCCGTTGTCAAGCGGGCGTCAGTAATGCAGGAGCTGGGCGGCGGACGTGCGTCCCTAGGTGCACCTCTCTCAACATGGCCTCGTGCATGTGTTGCATGAGGTCTGAAAGCAAAATCGGGAGAGAGTGGCCTAGGGGCATCTTGGTAGAAGATGGGAAAGGGATAGATCTGAGATCCGGTGCAGAGGTCGACGCAGGAATATCAGAAAGAGGAGTCGTCATGGCGACAGAAGTGGTGACAGAGACCACGACACTCTCCGTGAAGACAGCAGAGGTAGGGACAATGGTGGTGCCAGATAGTGAAGCTGTGGATTCTGAAATAATCGGATCAGAAGGATGGGGTCCACCGGTGCAGGTAGTGTGCTGGTAGAATCAGAAGTGGTGGGGACATAACCGGTAGGGCTAGGCTCCAAAATGGTAGAGACAGTAGGCTCAGGAGCAAAAGACACGGGCAGGGAGGATAGTGTGGCAGTGACCTCGGGGGTAGAGGTTTTCCTCGTCTCAAATGATGTGAGCACTACTCCCAAGCGTAGGAGATCGTACAAGTAATATCCTGGTGAGTCCAGGTATCGAATCCACGGGACAACTGACCTGCAAAACCACGAACTTCAGTTTGTAAAGAGTAATAATATGGTTATAACCAACCACCTAAAGATATGGAATCGATAGTTTAGAAGAATAAAAGAAAATCCTACGATATTTACGGTGACTTCGGCATGGGTTATCGATATGGAGAGTATGTGTTGGAAATGATTTCGTTAGGGTGTGTGCAATCAATGATTAATAATATCGTTTCTATAACTCAACGTTTCGTCCGGTCAGGGCACGAGAACGTCGAAAAATATAACGATCAAGCGCATAAACATGTGCCAGAGAATTAATCACGTATAACGTCGATTTCATAAGAAAAATAAGCACAATTACATCACGAATAAGTCCGCAAAGATCAGATCGAATCAAGCATGTACACGTCTCCGTATAACATACCCAAACAAGATATATGTAGAAATTGATGAAATACGTGATTAAACAATGCAAATAGAGCGAAAAGATATAGAAATAAATAATTAAGACACCCTAACTACGTCAACACCAACACATATCAGATGGATGTGCTACGGTTGTGACTTCATTAGGATTTTATAATCGCTGAAATATCATGTCTTTTATATCACACAACGCTTCACCCGGTCAAGCGTGAAGACGTCGGAAGATGAATCGATAAAAAACTAGTTAAAATAGCCGTATACGCATTACTAGCAATGTTGATTTCATTAAACGATAAGCGCGATGATATGTCCTGATTAGAGAACATGAATTAGCTAGCCTTGTCAGGGCCTAGCCATATGGAACATTAAAGATATCGACAATGAAGAATACCCAACAAATACGATGTAGAAATCAACGTTACGAGCAATTTTGACATGATAATAGGGCTAAAGACATGAAATTGCACGATTACATACTCCTAATTACATCACAAGCATAGCACAAGGAGATTAGCCACGCATGGTGCAAGAAAAATTAGATTTCATAGATGAATACATCGTTCAAACACCGAAATACAATGAAAAATCACCAAATACGGGGTATAAGTTCAAGAATTTATCACCAAATCTCCAAGATAGACACCAAAACTCCCTGGAATAAGAAGAATAGCCTCTGGAATTTATCAAAATTTTTCCCTGGAGAAATACGCACAGTAGCCACCTCAAAACCCCCAAAATATGCCAGAATGCCCCAAAAACTCTAGAATACGCTTAAATAATAGCCTTGCGGGTTTAAGGGGGCTAACGGGTCTCAAATTCGTATCCAAACCCGAACCGCCGATCGCCGTAAATATCCACCGTTAGATCTGTGCGGGATCTTCCTCGAGCGTGACACGTGTCCTTGCGGGTCGTGGATGCTGCTCGGATCTGCTTGCTAATAAGAGCCCAGCTCGGATTCGTTTAAGCCGTCGCTTCACGATCGGATGATTGTTAGAGCGCCACGTTGCCCGCTCTTCGAACACAGGTCGGGGAGAATACGATCCGTTGAATCTAAATCCAACGCTCCAGGAAAATCCACGTCGCCCGCCTCTTTGTAATGCTGTTGACTGTCCGATCACGATCGTGTGGCGGGTAGAAGGCCACGTCGCCGCTTTATTTGCTGCTCTCCGCTGCGATTTGGGATGATAGGAGCCGTTGGATTGAGATCCAACGGCCCGTAATGCGCCGCGTCACCGCGTTGATTGGAGCCGTTCGATTGAGTGGGAATCGGTAAGATCTCGCCACGTGGCAGCCAAGATTCATGCGGCCGTATTTCCAAGCGTATTTTGAGCGTATTTCCTCATTTAATTGGTATTCTGACGTGCGTTTATATTTCATATATTCACGCACGTTTTCTTTTGTGTTTCTCTGTGTTTTTCCGCCGTCTTTTATTCGTTTTCTTGTATTTTCTCGTTTTCTTTCACTTTTCTTTGTTTATCCATGATTGCAAGGGATTGACCACGTAGGGGACGTTTAACGATGATATCCCAAGTCCCCGGAGCAACGGGAGAAGTCAGGCGTGATCCAGGGGGTCAAACGTCGAAGAATTCATCTTTCAGCCCCTCACCCGGTCGGTTGGTCATCTCCAACCGATCGGGTGATGCACGCGTGCACCACCCGGTCTCTGCCGCAGCTCATAAAGAAGTCACCCGACCGGTTCACAGACCGGTTCAGCGGGGGCCTGTTCTCTGTTTTCTCGAGCTAAATGCCAACCGATCGGGTGACTTTCACCCGATCGGTTCATCTGTGGCTGAATATGAAGAGCTGAAGACACGGGCGCCAAACCGATCGATTCACCCGACTGCTCCAAGATCCAACCGGTCACTCAAGAACTCACCCGACCGGTTCATGTGATCGGGTGAAAGCTCGCCGTTTTCTGTTATTATTTTGTAACGGATCAACCGATCGATTGACTTGTCAACCGATCGGTTGATGCGAAAGTCTATAAATAGAACCCCTAGGGTTCCAGAAACGGGGGCTGCTATTTTGTTACTGTTTTCTCTCCTTGTGACGGCTGTAATTGTTACTCTTTTGTAAGTTTTCAGATCTTTCTCAAATTTTAGTATTTTCTTATCTACACTATTACTTCCGCATTGCAATTGTCCGATTATGATTCCAACGGTTAACTTTCATTTAGATCGCTTTTTCATGGATTTTTGTGAGTAGTTCCCAAATCTGGGATTTTGGTGGAAACCCCTTTGGGGGCTCTTCCTGATGCGTCCATAGGGTTAGGAATCGATAGGGATTAGGAATCTAACGGTTACGCGGGGTGTTTCATTGTCATCGGCGGGAAAAAGACCGCCTTTGACCGTTGGGCCAAGGGGGAATAAACTTGGCGGTTGACTCCCTAGCCATAGCTCACACCCATAGCGTAGACGTCGAATCCTATCACGCGGGAGCGGCAGGATGAGACGTTGGGAGTTATCGTTGCGGGCTTAGTGCTCCCGGGATCGATCAGTGTTAATGGACACGGGAGTGCCCACTGATCGAATCCGGGAAGTCCGGTGTATCATCCTGGGCACCGACCGGAATATCGGGCCCATGGGACGCCGGTACCACTTTCAGAGGCAACGTCTCACCATTAGACCCTAATCCCGATCGCTATCCATACCCGTAGGCCGTATTGTCGAGAGTCTCTCGTCGGGTTGGAAACCAAAGTCCCGGGTTTTCTTTCTTGTTGTTAATACCCTTTATTTCCTTTCGTGACAACCATTTACCGATTCGGGCTAGCTCGCCCCTCGGGGTGATTTAGGTCCTACCTGACCCAAGCACAACCTCGCCTCCCTGAGTTCGATATTCCCGCACCCTACACTAACCGTGCACTTGCGGTAAACGACACCACGCCCATACCATAAACTGGGCGCCGGTCAAGTTTATGGCGCCGTTGCCGGGGAGGCAACGTGCTTGTTATTCTAGGATCTCTTGAACCCTCGTGTCTAGCTCACGTCCCTACCTCGCGATAATTTTCGCATTCTCCTTTTTCTTTTTATTTTTCTTATTTTTATTTCTTATTTTATCTGTTTCAAACCCACTTGTCGCTTCACAGGTGTTTGTTGTTTTTCATGCGCAGGAGTTCAAGGAGTCTTGACGACTTGATTCCCCTCGATCCAGAGATTAACGCCACCCTTAGGCGTTTGGCCACCGAGAAGCGAAGAAGAGAAGATCCCGAATCCATGGAGGAGATAACCCCACCTCACAAGTCTCTGCTGGAGTACTCGATGCCATCTATCGAGTCGACTTCCGCCATCCGATCTCCAGCTATTGCGGCCCAAAGCTTTGAGCTGAAGCCGTCTCTAGTGACTTGGATCCAGCAGGACCAGTTTGCGGGTGCACCCATGGAGAGCCTGATCGAGCACCTAGACTCCTTGGAGAAGTGTGACACCTTCCGGATTAATGGTGTCACGACAGAGGCTATCCGTCTGAAGCTGTTCCCCTTCTCTTTGCGAGACAAAGCCAAGCAATGGCTAAGGGGGAAGGACCCCAACACTTTCAACACCTGGGAGAAGCTCTCCAACGCTTTTCTGACAAAGTTCTTTCCTCCGGGGAAGACCATGAAGTTGAGGAGTGAGATCTCCTCCTTCTCCCAGGCCAGCCACGAGTCCTTGCATGAAGCTTGGACGAGATATAAAGAAATGCAAAGAAGATGCCCTCACCATGAGCTTCCGAAGTGGCAGATTATTAATCTGTTCTACAATGGGTTGAGGGATGACCTGAAATCTTCTATGGACGCCACGGCTGGGGGTTCCTTCATGTCTAGGAGCGAGGAAGATGCCGGGCATATTCTGGAAAATATGGCATCCAACAATGAGCGGTGGTGTGACGAGAGAGCCACACCAAGATCAGGGGTTATACACAGAGTCGAGGACGTCGACAAACTTTCAAGCAAGTTCGACTTGCTTTCGACCCAGATCTCCGCCCTAATGGTAGGAGGCGGTGGGGCAGGTACACAGCAAATTTCTGCGGTAGAGTCCGAATTCTTTGGGGAATTCGACGGTGGTGACATCTCACCACCATTGGATCAGGCAAGCGCACTATTTTACAACCCCACGGGGAATGCGCCGTATCCACCAAGGACCAATTCCAACCCGGCCTACTCTCCAAACAACCGGAACCACCCCAACTTCAGTTACCGGCCACCATTTCAGCCCTCACAGCCTCAGCAACCGCAGCAACAAACTTATCAGCCGGCTAGGCCACAGCAGAATCAGGTTCAGCAGCAACCATTTCAGCAACAACCTCAGCAACAATCTTACGCCCCCAGGAATCAGCAGCCATTCCAGCAGCAGCAGCAGTATGGCCAACAGAGGGCCGTCTCTCCGGTTGAGTCTCTCTTGACTCAATATATTACCAACCAGGAGAAGATCAACCAAAAGCTGGAAATGGGTCAGCGGACCCTCACGGACCAAGTAACCCAGCTGGGGTTACACGTGGCGAACCTTGCAAGGTCACAAAACCAATTGCCGCCACAACCGGAGGTGAACCCGAGGGGAGCAACCCAAACATCGGCACTCGTGCACGAGCACGCAAATGTGTCTGCTATCGTTCTGAGAAGCGGGACACAAATTCCTACTAGAGTGCCCCTAGCAAACCGGAAGCACCATTGGTCGTTGAGAGACCGATCGAAAAATCAAACGACGCCGGTGCTTCATCATCAAATCCTATGACTCCGGAGGGAGTGTCTGAAGAAGAGAAGAAGAAGAAGGAAGAAGGGAGCCCGAAAGTGTTCAAACCAGTTGTGCCATTTCCACAACGGTTGGCTCAGGCAAAAATTGATGAGAAATATGGAAATTTCTTCGCCATGGTCAAGGACCTAAGCCTGCAAATCCCCTTCCTAGAAGCAATCGAAACAATCCCCTCCTATGCAAAATTCCTGAAAGATTTGGTGACTAGAGGGTCTAGAAAGGAGAAAGTAGTGCTGACGGCGGAATGTAGCGCTCTTATTCAGAGGGCAAATCCGCCGAAACTCAAGGACCCGGGGAGCTTCTCTATTCCTTGCACGATCAGGGCAGTGAAGATTCATCGTGCACTCGTCGATCTCGGAGCGAGTGTTAGTTTGATGCCCTTGTCGATGTATAGAAGGATAGGAATGGGTGATTTGGAGCCCACCGGTATGACCCTACAACTAGCTGACCGGTCGGTCAAATATCTGGTGGGAATTGTGGATGACCTCCCCGTTAATGTGAGAGGGGTGCATGTGCCTGTGGACTTTGTAGTCATGGACATGCCTGAAGACGCACACACCCCCATCATCCTGGGACGGCCTTTCATGGCCACTGCTGGCGTTCTAATAGATGTGAAGTGACCGGCGCCCCGCTCGTGTCGCGGCGGCGCAGTGTCATTTACCGCAAGTTTCACGGTTAGTGTAGGGTTCGGGAATATCGAACTCAGGGAGGCGAGGTTGTGCTTGCGTCAGGTAGGACCTAAATCACCCCGAGGGGCGAGCTAGCCCGAATCGGTGAATGGTTGTCACGAAAGGAAATAAAAGGGTATGAACAACAAGAAAGAAAACCCGAGACTTTGGTTTCCACCCCGACGAGAGACTCTCGCCGATACGGCCTACGGGTATGGATAGCGATCGGGATTCGGGTCTAATGGTGAGACGTTGCCTCTGAAAGTGGTACCGGCATCCCATGGGCCCGATATTCCGGTCGGTGCCCAGGATGATACACCGGACTTCCCGGATTCGACCAGTGGGCACTCCCGTGTCCATTAACACTGATCGATCCCGGGAGCACTAAGCCCACAACGATATCTCCCAACGTCTCATCCTGCCGCTCCCGCGTGCTAGGATTCGGCGTCTACGCTAAGGGCGTGAACTATGGCTAGGGAGTCAACCGCCAAGTTTATTCCCCCTTGGCCCAACGGTCAAAGGCGGTCTTTTTCCCGCCGATGACAATGAAACACCCCGCGTAACCGTTAGATTCCTACTCCCTATCGATTTCCTAACCCTATGGACGCATCGGGAAGAGCCCCCGAAGGGGTTTCCACCAAAATCCCAGATTTGGGAACTACTCACAAAAATTCATGAAAAAGCGATCTAAATGAAATTTAACCGTTGGAATCATAATCGGACAATTGCAATGCGGAAGTAATAGAGTAATAAAGACAATACTAAAATTTTAGAAATATCTGAAAACTTACAAAAGAGTAACAATTACAGCCGTCACAAGGAAATAAAACAGTAGAAAAAAGAACAGCTCCCGTTTCTGGAACCCTAGGGGTTCTATTTATAGACCGTCGCATCAACCGATCGGTTGACAAGTCAACCGATCGGTTGATCAGTTACAAATTAATAACAGAAAATGGCGAGCTTTCACCCGATCACATGAACCGGTCGGGTGAGTTCTTGAGTGACCGGTTGGATCTTGAAGCAGTCGGGTGAATCGATCGGTTCGACGTCCGTGTCTTCAGCTCTTCTTCTTCAGCTACAGATGAACCGATCGGGTGAGAGTCACCAGATCGGTTGGCGCTTTGCTTCGAGAAAACAGAGAACAGCCCCCGCTGAACCGGTCTACGAACCGGTCGGGTGACTTCTTTGTGAGCTGCGGCAGAGACCGGGTGGTGCACGCGTGCATCACCCGATCGGTTGGAGATGGCCAACCGACCGGGTGAGGGGCTGAAAGATGAATTCTTTGGCGTTTGACCCCCTGGATCACGCGTGACTTCTCCCGTTGCTCCGGGGACTTGGGATATCATCGTTAAACGTCCCCTACGTGGTCAATCCCCTGCAATCATGGATAAACAAAGAAAAGTGAAAGAAAACGGGAAAATACACGAAAACGAATAAGAGACGGCGGAAAAACATGGAGAAACACAAAAGAAAACGTGCGTGAATATATGAAATATAAACGCACGTCAAAATCCCCCAAGCTGAAGTCTTCCTCGTCCTCAAGGAAGACGAGTGAGAGTAGGAGCTCGGAATGGAAAAATAGAGAGGAAGAAAGAAAAAGAAAACTCTAAGCCCTAGATCGTCCATCAGAGCCACCAAAATCAAAAACGACACACCAAGCAAGCAAACGCCAAATCACACCACTAAACCTAGGAAAGCGAGTCCAAATAAGTGTCGTGGGTCCACGCAGTGAAGCGCGAGTGAGCGTAGTCGTGTGCTAGCAAATGGTGATGCTTTCTACGATGTTCTATGAGGCTCGATATACACAAATCCAAGATATGACCCAAAATATCGATCCGAATTGAATTAAGCGGCGAATATAAATTCAAGCATGCATGAGAGGAGTGAGAATAGAAGCGTATCATGCATCGGGGACTCCACAACTAGGGTTAAGGAAATCACGCCACTATAGCCTAGATACTAGCTAAAAAGTTCCTAAGCCAAGTGTTTTCGATAACGACGGGGGTTGAGATGATGTGGAGAAGAACATTCGGTGCAAATTCTCGCCTTCCCTTTATTCTTGGCAAGTATGAAAAATATTCACATGGAAATTTTTTGGGTTTTGGGCATTTGTACTTTTTTGGATTTTTGGGCTATACACAATTTTTCTTTTCTTTTCTTTTTGGGTTTTTCTTTTCTTTTCTCCTTTTTTTGGATTTTTGGTTATACACATGTGTACTCTCCCAAGTGGGAGAACGGTACACGACGAGGGGATTTGCACCAAGTAAAACAAAAAAGAAGTCGAAATCTAAACACTCGGGCAAAGGAAACTATTCTCACTAAATAGAGCATAGGCTAAATGGGTTATCCTAGTCCTTAGTTGTGGAATCCCGACGCATGCGAATTGAAGTATACGATATAAATATAGCATGCATATAGTGTAAACAAATACCGCATATTCAAATCGGAGCATGATAATCTAGGGGTCATTCCTGGACAGGTATATAAAGTAAAATCACAAAGCAGAAGCACACCAAATGCTAGTCACGACACACGACTCACAAAAAGCTAAGTGGACCCACGATGCGTGAAATGCAAGAGGACTCGAAATCCTAGGGTTAGTGAGTGTGATTATCGATGCAATGTTAGGTGTGTGTGACTTTGTGGCGATTCATCATAGGATTCATCTCTAGGAGAAAGAGCTAAAAAAAGAAGAAAAGAAAAAATAAGAACACGATGAAAACGACACAAAAAACGAAAAAGAAGGACTCAAACGACGCACACAGTGCGACTCCCCCAAGCTGAAGTTTGCATTGCCCTCAATGCAATATGAGTGAGTACGGGAGGGCAATGAAAATGGGGGGGAATACGTACTGACACAAAAAGAAATGAAAACGAGGAAAACACATAGATAAAAATGAAAAAGAAAGAAAGATCAAAGTCAAAATCAAACAACACGAAAATAAAAATAAAACCACACGATACGACACTCAAAAAATGAAAAACAAGAACACACACAAAAATGAGAAAAACAAACAAAACACGACGGCACACCAAAATAGACGTCCCCCAAGCTAGACCAGAAAGTGCTAGCGAAACGATGTGATCGATGAAAAGCAGAGATGTGCAAGGGGGAGTCAATCGGAATCGCTGGTACTGGAATGGTAGGGGGAGGGGAGGAGGGAGGGGAATAGTGAATGAAATAATCCTCAGAGGAAGAGGAGGGTGTGCCTATGGGTGAAGGAGGTGCGACAGGCTGGAGCACGGGAGGATCGATGTGCACCGGGGGGCTGTGGTGGAAGAAGATCGTACTAGGTGGGCCGACAGTTGGGTGCCAATCGGGAGGATCCAAGGGTGGCAGATGCACTAATGGAGAATACCAAGGATCGGGGTAAAATTCCCAAGGAAGGCGAGACGTGGTATAGGGTACCCGCAAAGGGGCCAAAGGTGGCAGGATCACGAAAGGTTCGTAGGCGGGGCTGTAGAGGTAGACAGCACGGTCATCACCGAAGGGAGTGAGCATATTGATGTCGATCAAGTAATCGCGATCAATACGGCTACGCCCAGGCAAAATAGGGAGGTCGGGAGGCACCCTCAGAACACAACTGACAATAAGAGTGATCATCCCACCACAACAGATGGAACCAGAAGTGGCGCGGCTAACAGCAAAAATTTCGTGGATGATCCAATGAGCGGCGTTTATGGGCATAGGGACGTGCCCAAGGATCCTGTCATCGGACATGGCATAGAGAAAGAAGAGCTCATCCCTAGATACAGTGGACACATCCACGCGGGCGAAAACAGTGTTGGCGAGGATGCAATGGGCGAGGCGGTAACACGGGTGAATAATGTAGGAGGCAGGAGACTCGGGTGGAAAGGTGGTGTACCGGGTAAATCGTTGCCAAACACCATCAGCCCGAAATTGAGAGTAGATGTCAGTTCGATCGTGGGTGGAATGTTCAGTATTAAGATCGGGGTGACGGAGATTAAGGATATTGTTCAGCTCAATGAAACCCAGAGAAAAGTCATAATTGAAAGCGCGGAAGGAGAAACCTCCATCAAACAACTCGAGGGAACTGAGGAATTCAAGCGTGAGATTTCTGTGTGTGTGAGCATGGATGTGAGAGAGGGTATGGCACCCGATACAGTTGAAAATTCTGGCGACGCCGTTCGAAAGCCCTAAAGCTTCGAGTGTGGGGCGATCGGCGAAGAGTATAGGTCTCATCGGACGATGAAGCAGTGCTCGCAAACGGTCAGACTGCTCTTCCGTAGAAGGGTTTATGCCAAGGAAAGAGGGGGGAAAGGGGCCGTGGAGCGGATCACGGCGCGAAGATGATGCAATCTCTTTCCCTTTCTTAGACATGGCGGCTATGTGGGTGGCGAACTTAAGATGAATATAGGGCAAGTGAAGCAGATACCACACCAATTTAGGATATTACAGATAAAGTTGAAGATGTGCAGAGTGGAAGAATGTTACCCATCGATGTAACAAGATCGAGCACCCTGGGGTCTCGCGTAGTAGGAGGAAACAATCCGGGAAGCCGCCGCTCGTTGATCCGACAAGAACAGAATTTTGAAAATTTTGGGGCTAGGGTTAGGGTTTGGGGGTTTTGATGATGGAATGTCGACGATGGCGAGGTGGCGGAGGTGGGGAAGTATGGGAGCGAGTGGGGATGAGGGTTTAGGGACAGTATGTGGGGTCGAGGAAGTCGATTCCACAGCTGGAGGGTGTGAAATCGCGTGAAGGGGGTTTTCTGAGGTCGGGTGGTGGTCGCCGTGTGTCAAGGTTATTTATAGGGGCGAAAGTGAACCGATCGGGTGGGAACCCACCCGATCGGGTAGCCAAATTTCGAAAGTTCTAGTCGGTCAACAGCGACAGGCGAACCGATCGGTTGGCCGCTTACCAAGTTTTTCCCGAGAATTTAGGGCTGCTCACCCGGTTGCTTCAACCGATCGCGTTCAAACTCAACCGATCGGGTGGTTTTCCCCGAAAATTTCCCGAGAGTTCTCCCCAGCTCACCCGGTCTGTCACCCGGTCTCCTCATTTTTCAACCGATCGGTTCATTCGAGGACAGTTCTTGGTTTGTATCTGACACATCCCAACCGATCGTGTGGGAACCCACCCGGTCGGTTGAGGCCTTGTTTTTCTGCAAAACCCAAGAAATGCCTGAGTTCCTTCATAGAAGTTGATTCGGCTGGATTTATTTATAAAAATAGAGAAAAATAAAGTCGAAAAAATACTACAAAACGAAGCATAAGTTTAGAACATGGGTTGCCTCCCATGAAGCGCACTTGTTTAACGTCGTTGGCTCGACGCCCGCAGCGGTGGTCAATTAGGATCCGGAGGGTTAGAGGAAGAGTTGTCGCTCATGGGGGATCCGACCGGAGAGAATTCTGGTTCTCCTACTGCATAGTGTTTCAGACGCTGCCCGTTTACTTTAAATGGCTCATCCCTTCCCATTATCTCGATAGCCCCATGCGGGAAAACTTTGGTGACGCGGAACGGTCCCGACCATCTTGACTTGAGTTTCCCAGGAAAGAGCTTCAGCCGTGAGTTGAACAGGAGAACTAAGTCCCCTTTTTTGAATTCCCTCCTTAAGATTCGCTTATCGTGCCACCGCTTCAGCTTCTCCTTGTAGATCTTGGCGTTCTCATAGGCATTGAGCCGGATTTCGTCGAGTTCGTTGAGTTGTAGCTGCCGGTGCACTCCTACCTTCTTGGTGTCGAAGTTCAGATTCTTAACCGCCCAATATGCCTTATGTTCCAATTCCACAGGAAGATGGCAAGCTTTCCCATAGACGAGCCGGTAGGGAGTAGTGCCGATAGGAGTTTTAAATGCCGTCATGTAAGCCCAAAGCGCGTCAGGGAGCTTTGATGACCAGTCCTTCCTGGAATTGGCCACTGTCTTTTCTAGTATGCTTTTAATCTCCCGGTTAGAGACTTCCGCCTGACCGCTGGTCTGCGGGTGGTAGGCACGCCCCACCCGGTGTTGTACCCCGTATTTTTTTAAGAGGGCCTAGAATTTCTTCTCTATAAAGTGGCTTCCTCCGTCACTGATCAGGACACGAGGCACACCGAACCGCGGGAAGATGTTGCTTTTAAAGAACTTGGCCACCACTCTGGAGTCGTTGGTTGGACTGGCCACCGCTTCAACCCATTTCGACACGTAGTCTACGGCCACCAAGATATACTGGTTCCCCGAGGAAGAAGGGAACGGTCCCATGAAGTCCACTCCCCATACATCGAAGATTTCTATCTCCAGGATGTAGTGTTGAGGCATCTCATTTCTTTTGGAGATATTCCCAGCTCTTTGGCATCTATCGCAGGCTTGGACATAAACATGTGTGTCCTTGAAGAGTGTAGGCCAATAAAATCCGCTTTGGAGAATTTTCGCGGTGGTCTTGTAGGTGCTCGTGTGCCCTCCACATTGCTGCCCGTGGCAGTGGGAAATGATGGAAGTCGCCTCAGTTTCAGGGATGCATCTTCGTATCACCTCATCATTGCAGGTTTTGTATAGGTGGGGATCATCCCAATAGAATTTGCGGACCTCATGGAAAAATTTCTTCTTCTGCTGAAAGCTCACATTGTGGGGAACGATGGCGCAAGCCAGATAATTTGCGATGTCGGCGTACCAGGGGGTCCAGGAGGAAGAGACAGAGAAGAGATGCTCGTCAGGGAGTGAATCATCGATCGGTGTAGCATTTAAATCGAGAGTGGGCATCCTGGACAGGTGATCGGCAACAACATTCTCCGCCCCCTTCTTGTCTCTGATTTCCAGGTCAAACTCCTGGAGGAGGAGAATCCATCTAATGAGTCGTGGCTTGGCTTCTTTCTTGTTCAATAGGTATTTAAGAGCCGCGTGATCCATGTGTACGATCACCTTGGCGCCAACGAGATATTGTCGGAACTTATCCATGGCGTAGATCACCGCGAGCAATTCCTTTTCCGTGGTAGTATAATTTCTTTGGGCAGCATCAAGGGTTTTGCTCGTATAATATATGACATGAAGATTTTTATCTTTCCTCTGCCCTAGGACGGCACCAACCGCATAATCACTAGCGTCACACATCAGCTCAAAGGGGAGTTTCCAGTTTGGTGGCTGTATTATGGGTGCGGAAATCAATGCTTGCTTCAAAGTGCGGAAGGCCTCCATACACTCCTCGATGAAGACGAAAGGTGTGTCCTTCACGAGGAGCTGGGTCAGATGCCTGGAAATCTTCGAGAAGTCTTTTATGAAGCGGCGAAAAAATCCCGCGTGTCCTAAGAAACCACGGACTCCTCGAAGATTGTGCGGTGGTGGAAGCTTTTTAATCACTTCGACTTTAGCCTTATCAACCTCGATTCCCCTCGAAGAGATGATGTGTCCCAGCACAACTCCCTCTTGGACCATGAAGTGACACTTCTCCCAGTTTAGGACTAGTCCCTTTTCCTGACATCTCTCCAGGACCTTAGTGAGATTACTGAGGCACGAGTCAAATTTAGTTCCGTAGACTGAGAAGTCGTCCATGAAAACCTCCATGATGTCTTGGGAGTAGTCGGAGAAGATAGCGGACATGAGTCTTTGGAATGTAGCAGGGGCGTTACAAAGTCCGAACGGCATTCTTCTATAGGCATACGTCCCGAACGGGCAAGTGAAAGTCGTCTTCTCCTGGTCATCGTTATGAATATGGATTTGAAGAAATCCTGAATACCCGTCCATGAAACAGAAATAATTATGCTTCGCCAGCCTCTCGAGCATCTGGTCAATAAAGGGGAGGGGGTAATGATCCTTCCTTGTAGCCTTGTTCAGCCTTCTATAGTCAATGCACATCCTGTACCCCGTGACGGTCCTCGTTGGTACAAGCTCGTTCTTTTCATTGCGAACCACCGTCATCCCCCCTTTCTTGGGTACAACGTGCACCGGGCTAACCCAGCGACTATCGGAGATAGGGTATATAATACCGGCATGTAGAAGCCTAATAATCTCTTTCTTCACAACTTCCATCATTATGGGATTTAACCTCCGTTGTGGCTCAATCGAGGAGGCTTGCTCATCTTCAAGCAGAATTCTGTGTGAGCAGATGCCTAAGCTAACCCCTTTTAAATCCTCAATTGCATATCCGAAAACTCCTTTAAACCTTTTTAGAACTCCAAGAAGTTTGGTCATTTGGTCTTTGGGTAGTGAAGAATTGACTATAACCGGAAGGGTCGAGCCTGCTCCCAAATATTCATATTTAAGCCCCGGCGGTAATTCCTTCATCTCAACTTCTTGGGGCCCTGACGCATACTTTTCAAGCTGAGCATCCTCAAGGGAAAGGAGTTCTTCGTGGATTTCACTGAAGCCAGCATCCGGAATCTCATCCTCGGCCGTGGCTCCGCACGGCGAAATTTCGCAGGGTATAGTGGGAACAATCGAGGGATGCACCGGGTCTCTTCCGAGCTCATCATAATTATCCGGGAAGAAGGCTTGTAGGTGAAAACAGGTTTCAGTCATCGACGATTCTCCGCAACTGTTTCCAGCTTCTCCATTGTCCAAAGACCGGGGACGCTCAATAGAAGTCTGCAAGGAATAGATTGATTCCTGTTCAGCGTCGCCTCCAAACCTGGTCGGGTGGCTCTCCTGACACAACTCTGCGGTTAACTCTTCTTCACTACATTCGAGACCATGGTTGTCGATATACGCCACTTCTCCGTGGGGAAAGGGAGTTGCCATGGCAAGGTGCTCCTGCGCATCTCGATATCTCTGGCATTCCACGGCAGCAGACAGGAGGGATAGTATATTCGAAGTGTTCAGTGATTCTGCTAAGCTCTGCGCCAAACAGCGGATATGGTGAGAGTGATCCCAGATGTCTCCTGAAACTGCATGCAACATCTTTGCCGTGGGGCCGGGATCTTATACGAAAGGAGAGAGAGAGAACTGCACAAGTGGCAAACACGTCAAAAGCACAGGTTGCATAAACAGGAACCGCAAGTTGCGATGGAAGCACAGCGATCCAGTCAGTCAGCTCTATACAATTACTATCCACAGTATATCCAAGTGAAATCTAAAAGTGTAGAGAGTGCGAAAATTATCGCGAGGTAGGGATGTGAGCTAGACACGAGGGTTCAAGAGATCCTAAAATAACAAGCACGTTGCCTCCCCGGCAACGGCGCCATAAACTTGACCGGCGCCCCGCTCGTGTCGCGGCGGCGCGGTGTCGTTTACCGCAAGTTTCACGGTTAGTGTAGGGTGCGGGAATATCGAACTCAGGGAGGCGAGGTTGTGCTTATGTCAGGTAGGACCTAAATCACCCCGAGGAGCGAGCTAGCCCGAATCGGTGAATGGTTGTCACGAAAGGAAATAAAAGGGTATGAACAATAAGAAAGAAAACCCGGGACTTTGGTTTCCACCCCGACGGGAGACTCTCGCCGATATAGCCTACGGGTATGGATAGCGATCGGGATTAGGGTCTAATGGTGAGACGTTGCCTCTGAAAGTGGTACCGGTGTCCCATGGGCCCGATATTCCGGTCAGTGCCCAGGATGATACACCGGACTTCCCGGATTCGACCAGTGGGCACTCCCGTGTCCATTAACACTGATCGATCCCGGGAGCACTAAGCCCGCAACGATATCTCCCAACGTCTCATCCTGCCGCTCCCGCATGCTAGGATTCGGCGTCTACGCTAAGGGCGTGAGCTATGGCTAGGGAATCAACCGCCAAGTTTATTCCCCCTTGGCCCAACGGTCAAAGGCGGTCTTTTTCCCGCCGATGACAATGAAACACCCCGTGTAACCGTTAGATTCCTACTCCCTATCGATTTCCTAACCCTATGGACGCATCGGGAAGAGCCCCCGAAGGGGTTTCCACCAAAATCCCAGATTTGGGAACTACTCACAAAAATTCATGAAAAAGCGATCTAAATGAAATTTAACCGTTGGAATCATAATCGGACAATTGCAATGCGGAAGTAATAGAGTAATAAAGACAATACTAGAATTTTAGAAAGATCTGAAAACTTACAAAAGAGTAACAATTACAGCCGTCACAAGGAAATAAAACAGTAGAAAAAAAAACAGCTCCCGTTTCTGGAACCCTAGGGGTTCTATTTATAGACCGTCGCATCAACCGATCGGTTGACATCGGTTGACAAGTCAACCAATCGGTTGATCCGTTACAAAATAATAACAGAAAACAGCGAGCTTTCACCCGATCACATGAACTGGTCGGGTGAGTTCTTGAGTGACCGGTTGGATCTTGAAGCAGTCGGGTGAATTGATCGGTTCGACGTCCGTGTCTTCAGCTCTTCTTCTTCAGCTACAGATGAACCGATCGGGTGAGAGTCACCAGATCGGTTGGCGCTTTGCTTCGAGAAAACAGATAACAGCCCCCGCTGAACCGGTCTGCGAACCGGTCGGGTGACTTCTTTGTGAGCTGCGGCAGAGACCGGGTGGTGCACGCGTGCATCACCCGATCGGTTGGAGATGGCCAACCGACCAGGTGAGGGGCTGAAAGATGAATTCTTTGGCGTTTGACCCCCTAGATCACACGTGACTTCTCCCGTTGCTCCGGGGACTTGGGATATCATCGTTAAACGTCCCCTACGTGGTCAATCCCCTGCAATCATGGATAAACAAAGAAAAGTGAAAGAAAACGGGAAAATACACGAAAACGAATAAGAGACGGCGGAAAAACACGGAGAAACACAAAAGAAAACGTGCGTGAATATATGAAATATAAACGCACGTCATGAAGAACGGAAAACTCTCTTTAAACGTCAGCGGAGAGAAAGTTGAGTTTGATCTGGGGCTGTCCATGAAGCACCCCGATCCCCCTGATGACCCTCGGTGCAATTTGCTTGAGATAGAAGAAGAAAAGGCCGCTGAAGAGAGCTCCTGGGAGATTCTCTTAAGAAACCCCCCCCCCCCCCCCCCCCCCGATGACTTGGGGGATTCAGAAGATGGAGATGGCCCCAAGAACAAAGAAGCTGCTGGAAAGGCGAAAGCAGCAAGAACGACCCCTCCCGGGTTCCCCAAGGCTCCTCCTGCGAGGAGAACGGGTAAAGAGCCCATGGACGTCACTAAAGACGAGGTCCGGATCCTAAAGAAGATGGCGGGAAGCGCCAACACGAAAGAGAAGCCCCCGGATCCCAAGAACAAGGGGAGGGTAGTTGAGCAAGTATTTCTCCAGCCGTTGACTACTCCAAGGGCCTTCAGCTCCAATGAGGAAGAGATGCCGAACTTCGGGCATCACCTGTATCAACCACCATGAGCATCTCTTGCGAGCGTCGAGCCAACGACGTTAAACAAGTGCGCTTCATGGGAGGCAACCCATGTTCTAAACTTTTTCCCCAATTTTTAGCGTTATTTTTTTTACTTTATTTTATATATTTTTATAAATAAAATCAGCCGCGAGAACATCCGTTCGGGGACTTAAACAAATCTATTGGTTTTTGCAGGAAACAAGCCCCAACCGATCGGTTGACGACTCACCCGATCGGTTGGGATGTATCAGATACATGCCGAGATCTGTCCCCAAATGACCCGATCGGTTGAGTAATGAAGAGACCGGGTGGCAGACCAGGTGAGCTGGGGAGAACTCTCGGGAAATTTTTGGGGAATATAAACCGATCGGTTGAGTTCGAGCGCGATCGGTTGGCGCGACCGGGTGAGCAGCCCTAAGTTCTCAGGAAAATGAGTGGAGCGGCCAACCGATCGGTTGACAAGTCAACCGATCGGTTCGCCTGTAGCATTTCTTCGGCAAGAATTTCGACCTAACCGTCAATCGATCGGGTGACAAGTCACCCGATCGGTTCGACTTAAAACCCTATAAATACCCCGAACCGCCCGTTCGACACGCACTCGCCATTTTCGAATCCGGATCCGCCGTTTCACCTCTCCCTCATGCTCCTGCCCTCTTTCTTCCCTTCAATCAGCCTCAATCACCTCTCCCATCCACCATCGATTTCTCTCCATTCTCCTCGATTCCACCAACACACAAAACCCTAACCTCCACCCGTTTTTCCCCAATTTCGAAACTTGCTGAAGAGATCGCTGCGGCTTCACAGCGTGCTCCAATCGAGTAGCATCAGGGCGTCAACGAGCAACTATCTTCATCTCATTTGGGTAAACTCGCTCCTTTGCTCGATTTTTATTTTTTTTACCCCAAATATTCTATTTGCTCGTTGGTCGTGTTTCGTGTCTGTTTTGATTCATTGTACTTTTGCATACTCACACACACGCATGACACCCGCACAATGCCTCCCCGCCGCAATAAACCCACCGACGCCAGCTCTTCGAACCCTAGGCCCACCTGTCGTGCCCGTCGCACACAGCCCACCACCTCCAACCCATCCACCACACCACGCACCACTTCCCCACCTCACGCTTACGATCCCGAATATGGGATGCAATTCCAAACCAATGACCATGCCGACCGATTCGCGGCCATGGTCCTCCTAGCTGGTCAGGGTGGTCAGATAACCGAGGAGTCCGTCGACCGAGACCTCCCGTTTCTTCAAAGCTTCATTCGCCACATCCGTGAAGACCCACTCGACATCTCCGAGCTCCACATTCCCCCCCCCCCACAACTCCTGGTCCTCAGCGCAGGCCCCCATCACCACCCCCAGGGGGTGGTGCCCCTGCCTGATTTTTCTCTCCCACTTTTGCCCCCCCCCCCATTTTTGTGCCCATCTGTCCTTTCGGGGCCCCGCTTTGTCTCTGTCAGGGGGAGGGGAACTATTTGCGTGTTGCTTTCTGATTTCTGACCGGCGCCCCGCTTGCGTCGCGGCGGCGCGGTGTCATTTACCGCAAGTTTCACGGTTAGTGTAGGGTGCGGGCATATCGAACTCAGGGAGGCGAGGTTGTGCTTGGGTCAGGTAGGACCTAAATCACCCCGAGGGGCGAGCTAGCCCAAATCGGTAGATGGTTGTCACGAAAGGAAATAAAAGGGTATGAACAAAAAGAAGGTAAACCCGGGACTTTGGTTTCCAACCCGACGAGAGACTCTCGCCGATACGGCCTACGGGTATGGATAGCGATCGGGATTAGGGTCTAATGGTGAGACGTTGCCTCTGAAAGTGGTACCGGCGTCCCATGGGCCCGATATTCCGGTCGGTGCCCAGGATGATACACCGGACTTCCCGGATTCGATCAGTGGGCACTCCCGTGTCCATTAACACTGATCGATCCCGGGAGCACTAAGCCCGCAACGATATCTCCCGACGTCTCATCCTGCCGCTCCCGCGTGCTAGGATTCGGCGTCTACGCTAAAGGCGTGAGCTATGGCTAGGGAGTCAACCGCCAAGTTTATTCCCCCTTGGCCCAACGGTCAAAGGCGGTCTTTTTCCCGCCGATGACAATGAAACACCCCGCATAACCGTTAGATTCCTACTCCCTATCGATTTCCTAACCCTATGGACGCATCGGGAAGAGCCCCCGAAGGGATTTCCACCAAAATCCCAGATTTGGGAACTACTCACAAAAATTCATGAAAAAGCGATCTAAATGAAATTTAACCGTTGAAATCATAATCGGACAATTGCAATGCGGAAGTAATAGAGTAATAAAGACAATACTAAAATTTTAGAAAGATCTGAAAACTTACAAAAGAGTAACAATTACAGCCGTCACAAGGAAATAAAACAGTAGAAAAAACAGCAACTCCCGTTTCTGGAACCATAGGGGTTCTATTTATAGACCTAAGCATCAACCGATCGGTTGACAAGTCAACCGATCGGTTGATCCGTTACAGATAAATAACAGAAAACAGCGAGTTTTCACCCGATCACATGAACTGGTCGGGTGAGTTCTTGAGTGACCGGTTGGATCTTGGAGCAGTCGGGTGAATCGATCGGTTCGACGTCCGTGTCTTCAGCTCTTCTTCTTCAGCTACAGATGAACCGATCGGGTGAGAGTCACCCGATCGGTTGGAATTCTGCTCGAAAAAACAGAGAACAGCCGCCCGAAGAACCGGTCTGTGAACCGGTCGGTTGACTTCTTTGTGAGCTGCGGCAGAGACCGGGTGCTGCACGCGTGCATCACCCGATCGGTTGAAGATGACCAACCGACCGGGTGAGGGGCTGAAAGATGAATTCTTCGATGTTTGATCCCCTGGATCACGCGTGACTTCTCCCGTTGCTCCGGGGACTTGGGATATCATCGTTAAACGTCCCTTACGTGGTCGAACCCCTGCAATCATGGATAAACAAAGAAAAGTGAAAGAAAACGGGAAAATATACGAAAACGAATAAGAGACGGCGGAAAAACACGGAGAAACACAAAAGAAAACGTGCGTGAATATATGAAATATAAACGCGCGTCAAAATCCCCCAAGCTGCACTCTTCCTCGCCCTCGAGGAAGACGAGTGAGAGTAGGAGCTCGGAAGGGAAAAATAGAGAGGAAGAAAGAAAAAGAAAACTCTAAGCCCTAGATCGTCCATCAGAGCCACCAAAATCAAAAACGACATACCAAGCAAGCAAACGCCAAATCACACCACTAAACCTAGGAAAGCGAGTCCAAATAAGTGTCGTGGGTCCACGCAGTGAAGCGCGAGTGAGCGTGGTCGTGTGCTAGCAAATGGTGATGCTTCCTATGATGTGCTATGAGGCTCGATATACACAAATCCAAGATATGACCCAAAATATCGATCCGAATTGAATTAAGCGGCGAATATAAGTTCAAGCATGCATGAGAAGAGTGGGAATTGAAGCGTATCATGCATCGGGGACTCCACAACTAGGGTTAAGGAAATCACGCCACTATAGCCTAGATACTAGCTAAAAAGTTCCTAAGCCAAGTGTTTTCGATAACGATGGGGGTTGAGATGATGTGGAGAAGATCACTCGGTGCAAATTCTCGCCTTCCCTTTATTCTTGGCAAGTATGAAAAAATATTCACACGGAAATTTTTTTGGGTTTTGGGCATTTGTATTTTTTTTCGGATTTTTGGGCTATACACAATTTTTCTTTTCTTTTCTTTTTGGGTTTTTCTTTTCTTTTCTCCTTTTTTTTGGATTTTTGGGTTTTTGGCTATACACATGTGTACTCTCCCAAGTGGGAGAACGGTACACGACGAGGGGATTTGCACCAAGTAAAACAAAAAAGAAGTCGAAATCTAAACACTTGGGCAAAGGAAACTATTCTCGCTAAATAGAGCGTAGGCTAAATAGGTTATCCTAGTCCTTAGCTGTGGAATCCCGACACATGCGAATTGAAGTATACGATATAAATATAGCATGCATATAGTGGAAACAAATACCGCATATTCAAATCGGAGCATGGTAATCTAGGGGTCATTCCTGGACAGGCATATAAAGTAAAATCACAAGGCAGAAGCACACCAAATGCTAGTCACGACACACGACTCACAAAAAGCTAAGTGGACCCACGATGCGTGAAATGCAAGAGGACTCGAAATCCTAGGGTTAGTGAGTGTGATTATCGATGCAATGCTAGGTGTGTGTGATTTTGTGGCGATTCATCATAGGATTCATTTCTAGGAGAAAGAGCTAAAGAAGAAGAAAAAAGAAAAAATAAAAACACGATGAAAACGACACAAAAAACAGAAAAAGAAGGACTAAAACGATGCACACAGTGCGACTCCCCCAAGCTGAAGCTTGCATTGCCCTCAATGCAATATGAGTGAGTACGGGAGGGCAATGAAAATGGGGGAATACGCACTGACACAAAAAGAAATGAAAACGAGGAAAACACATAGATAAAATTGAAAGAAAGAAAGATCAAAATCAAAATCAAACAATACGAAAATAAAAATAAAACCACACGACACGACACTCAAAAAATGAAAAACAAGTGCACACACAAAAAATGAGAAAAAACAAACAAAACACGACAGCACGCCAAAATAGACGTCCCCCAAGCTAGACCAGAAAGTGCTAGCGAAATGATATGATCAATGAAATGCAGAGATGTGCAAGGGGGAGTCAAAAACAAAAGAGGTGAAGTCAGAAAGCAGGGGGAGATGAGTCCTCGTCCTCCTCGGAAGAGGGTGTGGATGGGTGGTCGGGGGAGGCTGGGGGTGTGCTGAGAAGTGGGGAATGAGGCGGAGGAATAGGGACAGTGGTGGTGTGAACAATGGGAGGGGTGTCGGTGGTGGTGGGTGGTGGAGGTAGGAAGGCGATCAAGGCGGTGGTGAGAGGAATAGGAATGGAGGAAGTAGATGCGGTGGTGACGGTAGTGGGAGGTGGTGGGAGGGATCTGGAGCGCACCGGTAATTTCCTCCGGCGCACGTATGGAGTGACGGAGGAGGAGGGAGGTAGCGTGGGTGCGGTGGAAGTGGTCGGGAGGGGTGAAGTGGATGCCGGGATGGGATGTAAAGAGGGAGGAGAGGAATGTGGTGAGGGGGGTGATGAATGTGGTGAAGTGTGGGTGGGTGGAGGAGAAGATCGCCTGGGTGGTGAAGGTGGAGGTGGTGAAGGTGGAGGTGGTCCGTGGATATGGGTAAGAAGGCGGAGAATGGCGGTCACGTTCCTCTCAAGTGCGAGGAAACGTGGGTGAGTAAGAAAGGAGGATGGCGATGGGTCCGAGGAAGCAGAGGACATGGCGAGCTCACGAAGGGCAGCGACCTCCCTCTCAAGCCCCAGACGGGCAGATACCTGACGGCGACCAAAAGATGTAGACTGACGCGAGGCAGAGGTGGTGCCGCCAGGTAAGGTCGAAGAGGTGCCGGCGGCAGTGGTCATGCCGGCACAGGAGACAAGGCCAGAAATGGCCGCAAAGAGGTGCTCAGACGTGATCGGTCCCAGAGAAGAAACAGGACGACTGGGGCCAGCCCCTAAATCCCCCCCAGACGCAGGGATATCCTGCTCGCCTAAGTGGGCGGCAGGGGACAGTGATCTGCGGGCGCCTGCGGGAAGGAAAGGAAGATTCAACCCCGCTAAGAAGTCGGGATCAGGAGGGAAAGTCCAATCTCCCACGAGAGCAAGGGTCATGCGAGCGGGGTTGGGCAGAATGGTGTAAGGGGCTGGGGGTGGCCATAATGAAATATGAAGCGGCCATCCGAGCGGGGTTTAATCATGTGGATGTGCCGCAGGACATCAATATCAAGATGTGAGGGTCCTGCGGCAGCAGGAAGATTATCGGGGATGGTAATATTGAATTGGGCGTGAGAGCAGATGATCGTGATGATGCCCCCGCAACAAAACTTCCCCTTACCGGCCCGGCTGATCTCGAGTAGCTTGTAAACAAGCCAATCGCTGCCATGGATGGGGACGGTAGGGGCCCTGAAGCTAACTCCATCATCATCCCGGACATAAGGAAAAGTCATGGCCCAAAGGATAAAAAGGTCAGGGATAGTCACAGTGCCGGACTCGTCCCTAGGAAAGAATGCAGATGAAATGATCCTGTGGGCCAAATGAAACACGGGATGAATGATGGAGGAGGCCTTGGCCCTTCCTCGGGGGTAGTCACGGATCAGCGTGAGGCAGAACCAGAATTGATCGACATCAAACTCGGGCGTGTACCCGTAGTGTCGGATGGCATCATCCCCGAGATTGGGGAAACCAAATATATCATTAATCGTGTTCAGATTTGTGGTGACACTACGGTTACGCACCCTGAATCTAATGATCGACCCGGACTCCCAGACAAGTGTAGAGAGAAATTCGAGTGTGAGTGCCGGGTAGGATATGGCATGTGCATTAAGAAAGGCTAACCATCCTAAGTTAGCGAAAAGAGATTCGACCTCGGTGAAGACACCGAGATCGACAAGTGTACGTGCGTGCGGGAACTTAGTGGATAGATGCCCTCGAGCATCAAGCCTACGGTAAAAATCTTTGTGCTCCTGGTTCCGAAAAATATACCCATGCGGGCCCAGCATTGGGTCCACAGGGGGGATAACAGGCGGAGGAGGGCCAAGTGTAAGTGCTCGTGTACGGGAAGGGGGGCGTGTTTGTTTTCTTCTCTTTCGAGACGGCTCCTCTTCCCGCATGATTCCCTTGCCCTTATCCTTATCTTTAGCCATGTGTGTGTGCGTGAGCAAGAAGTAGTGCAAAAATCGTGGATGCACACTAACACAAGCAAACGAGCAAGCACAATAAATAGGGCAAATATATAAATATAAGCTTAGGAGCGAGTTTACCCAAGCGGAATGGTGGAGCTTGCTCGTTGATTCCCCCACACTGTTCAGCGAGAGTAGTGTGGAGCCGCGGCGAACTCCTTCGGCAGTAATTTTCAAAATGGGGATGGTTTTGGGAAAATTAGGTCAAAAATTCGTAATGGGAGGAGGGAGAGGGTGTAGATGATGAAGGGATTGATGAAGGAGGTGGAGAGTGGGAGTAATGGAGGAGTAGAGGGTGTAGGGGAGTGAAGATCGGTTGTTGGGGAAGAGGGGAAGGCGAATCGACGGGGGATTTTGCGATCGGGCGAGGGTGAAAATGAGCGGGTGTCGGGGGGTTTATATAGGGTTTTAAGTCGAACCGATCGGGTGACTTGTCACCCGATCGGTTGACGGTTAGGTCGAAAATTTTGCCGAAGAAATGCTACAGGCGAACCGGTCGGTTGACTTGTCAACTGATCGGTTGGCCGCTCCATTCATTTTCCCGAGAACTTAGGGCTGCTCACCCGGTCGCGTCAACCGATCGCGCTAGAACTCAACCGATCGGTTGACATTCCCCAAAAATTTTCGAGAGTTCTCCCCAGCTCACCCGGTTTGCCACCCGGTCTCTTCATTACTCAACCGATCGGGTCATATGGCGGCAGATCTCGGCATGTATCAGATACATCCCAACCGATCGGGTGAGTTGTCAACCGATCGGTTGGGGCTTGTTTCCTGCAAAAACCAATAGATTTGTTTAAGTCCCTGAACGGATGTTCTCGTGGCTGATTTTATTTATAAAAATAGACAAAATAAAGTCAAAAATAACGCTGAAAAGTGGGGAAAAAGTTTAGAACATGGGTTGCCTCCCATGAAGCGCACTTGTTTAACGTCGTTGGCTCGACGCCCGCAAGAGATGCTCATGGTGGTTGGTACGGGTGATGCCCAAATTTCGGCATCTCTTTCTCATTGGAGCTGAAGGCGCTTGGAGTAGTCAGTGGCTGGAAAAATACTTGCTCGACTACCCTCCCTTTGTTCTTGGGATCCGGGGGCTTTTCCTTGGTGTTGGCGCTTCCCGCCATCTTCTTCAGGATCCGGACCTCGTCTTTAGTGAGGTCCATGGGCTCTTTCCCCGTTCTCCTCACAGGAGGAGCCTTGGGGAACCCGGGAGGGGTCGTTCTTGCTGCACTCGGTTCTCCAGCAGCTTCTTTGTTCTCGGGGCCGTCTCCATCTTCTGAATCCCCCAAGTCATCGGGGGGGTTTCTTAAGAGAATCTCCCAGGAGCTCTCTTCAACAGCCTTTTCTTCTTCTATCTCCAGCAGATTACACCCAGGGTCGTCAGGGGGATCGGGGTACTTCATGGATAACCCCAGATCAAATTCGACTTTTTCTCCGCCGACGTTCAAAGAGAGTTTTCCGTTCTTCACATCTATTAGAACGCCAGCAGTGGCCATGAAAGGCCGTCCCATGATAATGGGGGTGTGTGCATCTTCGGGCATGTCCATGACTACAAAGTCCACAGGCACATGCACCCCTCTCACATTCACGGGGAGGTCATCCACAACTCCCACCGGATATTTGACCGATCGGTCAGCTAGTTGTAGGGTCATACCGGTGGGCTCCAAATCACCCATCCCTATCCTTCTGTACATTGACAAGGGCATCAAACTAACACTCGCTCCGAGATCGACGAGTGCGCGATGAATCTTCACTGCCCCGATCGTGCAAGGAATAGAGAAGCTCCCCGGGTCTTTAAGTTTCGGCGGATTTGCCCTCTTGATAAGAGCGCTACACTCTGCCGTCAGCACTACTTTCTCCTTTCTAGACCCTCTTGTCACCAAATCTTTCAAGAATTTTGCATAGGAGGGGATTGTTTCGATTGCTTCTAGGAAGGGGATCTGCAAACTCAGGTCCTTGACCATGGCGAAGAACTTGCCATATTTCTCATTAATTTTTGCCTGAGCCAACCGTTGTGGAAATGGCACAACGGGTTTATACACTTTAGGGCTCTCTTCCCCCCTCTTCTCCTTCTCTTCTTCAGAGACTCCCTCCGGAGTCATAGGATTTGATGACGAAGCACCGGCATCGTTTGATTTTTCGATCGGTTTCTCAACGACCAATGGTGCTTCCGGGTTGCTAGGGGGCACTCTAGTAGGAATTTGTGTCCCGCTTCTCAAAACGATAGCGGACACATTTGCGTGCTCGTGCACGAGTGCCGATGTTTGGGTTGCTCCCCTCGGGTTCACCTCCGGTTGTGGCGGTAATTGGTTTTGTGACCTTGCAAGGTTCGCCACTTGTAACCCCAGCTGGGTTACTTGGTCCGTGAGGGTCCGCTGACCCATTTCCAGCTTTTGGTTGATCCTCTCCTGGTTGGTAATATATTGAGTCAAGAGAGACTCAACCGGAGAGACGGCCCTCTGTTGGCCATACTGCTGCTGCTGCTGGAACGGCTGCTGATTCCTGGGGGCGTAAGATTGTTGCTAAAATTGTTGCTGCTGTGGCCTAGCCGGCTGATAAGTTTGTTGCTGCGGCTGCTGAGGCGGTGAGGGCTGAAATGGTGGCCGGTAACTGAAGTTCGGGTGGTTCCGGTTGTTTGGAGAGTAGGCCGGGTTGGAATTTGTACTTGGCGGATACGGCGCATTTCCCGTAGGGTTGTAAAATAGTGCGCTCGCCTGATCCAACGGTGGTGAGATGTCACCACCGTCGAATTCCCCAAATAATTCGGACTCTACCGCAGAAATTTGCTGTGTACCGGCCCCACCGGCTCCCACCATTAGTGCGGAGATCTAGGTCGAAAGCAAGTCAAACTTGCTTGAAAGTTTGTCGATGTCCTCGACTCTGTGTATACCCCCAGATCTTGGTGTGGCTCTCTCGTCACACCACCGCTCATTGTTGGATGCCATATTTTCCAGAATATGCCCGGCATCCTCCTCACTTCTAGACATGAAGGAACCCCCAGCCGCGGCGTCCATAGAAGATTTCAGGTCATCCCTCAACCCATTGTAGAACAGATTAATAATCTGCCACTTCGGAAGCTCATGGTGAGGGCATCTTCTTTGCATCTCTTTATATCTCATCCAAGCTTCATGCAAGGACTCGTGGCTGGCCTGGGAGAAGGAGGAGATCTCACTCCTCAACTTCATGGTCTTCCCCGGAGGAAAGAACTTCGTCAGAAAAGCGTTGGAGAGCTTCTCCCAGGTGTTGAAAGTGTTGGGGTCCTTCCCCCTTAGCCATTGCTTGGCTTTGTCTCGCAAAGAGAAGGGGAACAGCTTCAGACGGATAGCCTCTGTCGTGACACCATTAATCTGGAAGGTGTCACACTTCTCCAAGAAGGAGTCCAGGTGCTCGATCGGGCTCTCCATGGGTGCACCCGCAAACTGATCCTGCTGGATCCACGTCACCAATGACGGCTTCAGCTCAAAGCTTTGGGCCGCAATAGCTGGAGATCGGATGGCGGAAGTCGACTCGATGGATGGCATCGAGTACTCCAGCAGAGACTTGTGAGGTGGGGTGTTCTCCTCCATGGATTCGGGATCTTCTCTTCTTCGCTTCTCGGCGGCCAAACGCCTAAGGGTGGCGTTAATCTCTGGATCGAGGGGGATCAAGTCGTCAAGACTCCTTGAACTCCTGCGCATGAAAAACAACAAACACCCGTGAAGCGACAAGTGGGAAAGAAACAGATAAAATAAGAAATAAAAATAAGAAAAATAAAAAAGAAAAAGGAGAATGCGAAAATTATCGCGGTGTAGGGATGTGAGCTAGACACGAGGGTTCAAGAGATCCTAAAATAACAAGCACGTTGCCTCCCCGGCAACGGCGCCATAAACTTGACCGGCGCCCCGCTTGCGTCGCGGCGGCGCGGTGTCGTTTACCGCAAGTTTCACGGTTAGTGTAGGGTGCGGGAATATCGAACTCAGGGAGGCGAGGTTGTGCTTGGGTCAGGTAGGACCTAAATCACCCCGAGGGGCGAGCTAGCCCAAATCGGTAGATGGTTGTCACGAAAGGAAATAAAAGGGTATGAACAAAAAGAAAGTAAACCCGGGACTTTGGTTTCCAACCCGACAAGAGACTCTCGCCGATACGGCCTACGGGTATGGATAGCGATCGGGATTAGGGTCTAATGGTGAGACGTTGCCTCTGAAAGTGGTACCGGCGTCCCATGGGCCCGATATTCCGGTCGGTGCCCAGGATGATACACCGGACTTCCCGGATTCGATCAGTGGGCACTCCCGTGTCCATTAACACTGATCGATCCCGGGAGCACTAAGCCCGCAACGATATCTCCCGACATCTCATCCTGCCGCTCCCGCGTGCTAGGATTCGGCGTCTACGCTAAAGGCGTGAGCTATGGCTAGGGAGTCAACCGCCAAGTTTATTCCCCCTTGGCCCAACGGTCAAAGGCAGTCTTTTTCCCGCCGATGACAATGAAACACCCCGCGTAACCGTTAGATTCCTACTCCCTATCGATTTCCTAACCCTATGGACGCATCGGGAAGAGCCCCCAAAGGGATTTCCACCAAAATCCCAGATTTGGGAACTACTCACAAAAATTCATGAAAAAGCGATCTAAATGAAATTTAACCGTTGAAATCATAATCGGACAATTGCAATGCGGAAGTAATAGAGTAATAAAGACAATACTAAAATTTTAGAAAGATCTGAAAACTTACAAAAGAGTAACAATTACAGCCGTCACAAGGAAATAAAACAGTAGAAAAAACAGCAACTCCCGTTTCTGGAACCCTAGGGGTTCTATTTATAGACCTAAGCATCAACCGATCGGTTGACAAGTCAACCGATCGGTTGATCCGTTACAGATAAATAACAGAAAACAGCGAGTTTTCACCCGATCACATGAACCGGTCGGGTGAGTTCTTGAGTGACCGGTTGGATCTTGGAGCAGTCGGGTGAATCGATCGGTTCGACGTCCGTGTCTTCAGCTCTTCTTCTTCAGCTACAGATGAACCGATCGGGTGAGAGTCACCCGATCGGTTGGAATTCTGCTCGAAAAAACAGAGAACAGCCGCCCGTAGAACCGGTTTGTGAACCGGTCGGGTGACTTCTTTGTGAGCTGCGGCAGAGACCGGGTGCTGCACGCGTGCATCACCCGATCGGTTGAAGATGACCAACCGACCGGGTGAGGGGCTGAAAGATGAATTCTTCGACGTTTGACCCCCTGGATCACGCGTGACTTCTCCCGTTGCTCCGGGGACTTGGGATATCATCGTTAAACGTCCCCTACGTGGTCGAACGCCTGCAATCATGGATAAACAAAGAAAAGTGAAAGAAAACGGGAAAATATACGAAAACGAATAAGAGACGGCAGAAAAACACGGAGAAACACAAAAGAAAACGTGCGTGAATATATGAAATATAAACGCGCGTCAATTTCTCCTTGTTTGTTTTTGACTCCCCCTTGCACATCTCTGGATTTCATTGACATATCATTTCGCTAGCACTGTCTGGTCTAGCTTGGGGGACGTCTATTTTGGTGTGCTGTCGTGTTTTGTTTGTTTTTCTCATTTTAGTGTGTGTGCTTGTTTTTCACTTTTTGAGTGTCGTGTCATGTGTTTTTATTTTTATTTTTATTTTCGTATTGTTTGATTTTGATTTTGATCTTTCTTTCTTTTTCAGTTTCATCTATGTGTTTTCCTTGTTTTCATTTCTTTTTGTGTCAGTGTGTATTCCCCCCCCCCCCCATTTTCATTGCCCTCCCGTACTCACTCATATTGCATTGAGGGCAATGCAAACTTCAGCTTGGGGGAGTCGCACTGTGTGCGTCGTTTGAGTCCTTCTTTTTCGTTTTTTTTTTTCGTTTTCATCGTGTTTTTATTTTTTCTTTTCTTCTTTTTAGCTCTTTCTCCTAGAGATGAATCCTATGATGAATCGCCACAAAGTCACACACACCTAGCATTGCATCGATAATCACACTCACTAACCCTAGGATTTCGAGTCCTCTTGCATTTCACGCATCGTGGGTCCACTTAGCTTTTTGGTGAGTCGTGCGTCGTGCCTAGCTATTTGGTGTGCTTCTACCCTGTGATTTTACTTTATATACCTGTCCAGGAATGACCCCTAGATTATCATGCTTCGATTTGAATATGCGGTATTTGTTTCTACTATATGCATGCTATATTTATATCGTATATTTCAATTCGCATGCGTCGGGATTCCACAACTAAGGACTAGGATAACCCATTTAGCCTATGCTCTATTTAGCGAGAATAGTTTCCTTTGCCCGAGTGTTTAGATTTCGACTTCTTTTTTGTTTTACTTGGTGCAAATCCCCTCGTCGTGTACCGTTCTCCCACTTGGGAGAGTGCACATGTGTATAGCCAAAAACCAAAAAATCAAAAAAAAATATAGAAAAAAGGAAAAGAAAAACCCAAAAAAAGAGAAAACGAAAAATTTTGTATAGCCAAAAGGCCAAAAAAAATACAAATGCCCAAAACCCAAAAAAATTTCCGTGTGAATATTTTTCTTTCCATCTTACCGAGAATAAAGGGAAGGCGAGAATTTGCACCGAGTGTTCTACTCCACATCATCTCAACCCCCATCTTTATCGAAAACACTTGGCTTAGGAACTTTTTAGCTAGTATCTAGGCTATAGTGGCGTGATTTCCTTAACCCTAGTTGTGGAGTCCCCGATGCATGATACGCTTCTATTCTCACTCTTCTCATGCATGCTTAAACTTATATTCGCCGCTTAATTCAATTTGAATCGATATTTGGGTCATATCTTGGATTTGTGTATATCGAGCCTCATAGCACATTGTAGAAAGCGACACCGTTTGCTAGCACATGACCACACTCACTCGCGCTTCACCGCGTGGGCCCATGACACTTATTTGGACTCGTTTTCCTAGATTTAGTGGTGTGATTTGGCGTTCGCTTGCTTGGTGTGTCGTTTTTGATTTTGGTGGCTCTGATGGACGATCTAGGATTTAGAGTTTTCCTTTTCTTTCTTCCTCTCTATTTTTCCCTTCCGAGCTCCTACTCTCACTCGTCTTCCTCGAGGACGAGGAAGAGTTCAGCTTGGGGAATTTTGACGTGCGTTTATATTTCATATATTCACGCACGTTTTCTTTTGTGTTTCTCTGTGTTTTTCCACCGTCTTTTATTCGTTTTCTTGTATTTTCTCGTTTTCTTTCACTTTTCTTTGTTTATCCATGATTGCAGGGGATTGACCACGTAGGGGACGTTTAACGATGATATCCCAAGTCCCCGGAGCAACGGGAGAAGTCACGCATGATCCAGGGGGTCAAACGTCGAAGAATTCATCTTTCAGCCCCTCACCCGGTCTGTTGGTCATCTCCAACCGATCGGGTGATGCACGCGTGCACCACCCGGTCTCTGCCGCAGCTCATAAAGAAGTCACCCGACCGGTTCACAGACCGGTTTAGCGGGGGCATGTTCTCTGTTTTCTCGAGCTAAATGCCAACCGATCGGGTGACTTTCACCCGATCGGTTCATCTGTAGCTGAAGATGAAGAGCTGAAGACACGGGCGCCAAACCGATCGATTCACCCGACTGCTCCAAGATCCAACCGGTCACTCAAGAACTCACCCGACCGGTTCATGTGATCGGGTGAAAGCTCGCCGTTTTCTGTTATTATTTTGTAACAGATCAATCGATTGGTTGACTTGTCAACCGATCGGTTGATGCGAAAGTCTATAAATAGAACCCCTAGGGTTCCAGAAACGGGGGCTGCTATTTTGTTACTGTTTTCTCTCCTTGTGACGGCTGTAATTGTTACTCTTTTGTAAGTTTTCAGATCTTTCTCAAATTTTAGTATTGTCTTATCTACTCTATTACTTCCGCATTGCAATTGTCCGATTATGATTCCAACGGTTAACTTTCATTTAGATCGCTTTTTCATGGATTTTTGTGAGTAGTTCCCAAATCTGGGATTTTGGTGGAAACCCCTTCGGGGGCTCTTCCCGATGCGTCCATAGGGTTAGGAAATCGATAGGGATTAGGAATCTAACGGTTACGCGGGGTGTTTCATTGTCATCGGCGGGAAAAAGACCGCCTTTGACCGTTGGGCCAAGGGGGAATAAACTTGGCGGTTGACTCCCTAGCCATAGCTCACACCCATAGCGTAGACGTCGAATCCTAGCACGCGGGAGCGGCAGGATGAGACGTTGGGAGTTATCGTTGCGGGCTTAGTGCTCCCGGGATCGATCAGTGTTAATGGACACGGGAGTGCCCACTGATCGAATCCGGGAAGTCCGGTGTATCATCATGGGCACCGACCAGAATATCGGGCCCATGTGACGCCGGTACCACTTTCAGAGGCAACGTCTCACCATTAGACCCTAATCCCGATCGATATCCATACCGTAGGCCGTATCGTCGAGAGTCTCTCGTCGGGTTGGAAACCAAAGTCCCGGGTTTTCTTTCTTGTTGTTAATACCCTTTATTTCCTTTCGTGACAACCATTTACCGATTCGGGCTAGCTCGCCACTCATGGTGATTTAGGTCCTACCTGACCCAAGCACAACCTCGCCTCCCTGAGTTCGATATTCTCGCACCCTACACTAACCGTGCACTTGCGGTAAATGACACCGCGCCCATACCGTAAACGGGGCGCCGGTCATATTCTGCATTCAAAAATTCACAGTAATTAGCACAGATCTCAGAAAAATACAAATAAATAGTCGTTGGAATAGTGAGATCGAGACCAAGCTATGAAAAATATAAAAAGTGCAGAAATACTTAGTTAATTGCTGTTTTGTGCTCAAATAAGGTGATTTCTCTAATAAATGATGATATACAAAATACGAACATATTAGAGACCAATTAAGAATTATATAAGCACAAAATAGGGCTAAATGGGGGGTTGACATGCAATATTCAACCCGAGTCACATCCCCAACTAGTGATTTACTAGTCCCTAGCAAAAAGAGCGATGAAGTCGAATGATTAATAAAATTATAAATTCTGTCAATCACTTATGGCATGGCTCAATAATACGCTTTCCAACATGTTCTAGACTATCAATATACACAATCCATGCACAAGATCAATCGCATGATATTTTCTCTAATTTAATTCGAATAAATAACATGCAAGCATCGTTTTGTGCAAGCGAAAGTATAACACGTCATTATATTCTAGTCTTCTTAATTCCAAGGAATTGGCATCTCAAAACGATCGATCAAATCATGGGTATTGAAGTTGCTTAGTTTATTCACCATTTTTTCTTTTTCTTTTTCTTTTCTTTTATTAGTTTCGCGTAACGCGCATAAAGCAACATTTGCGGAAAAACGTATAACTTGGATCGCTCCATCAAATGAGTGAGTTTCCGGTCAATGGCTCCCAAATCAGACGATAATAGGGCATTAGGCCAAAAAGGACCCCTCGGACTGTACTACTCGAGCCACCCAAGTTATTTATTTAGTGACACACTTGTTCATTTCTTTTTTTTGCTGTTTCTTCGTCTTTTTCTCTTCTTTTTTTAAGCAACTCAACACCCATAAATATGAACATAAACATTAGTAACAATGGCCAAATTCCTTTTCAACTTGAAGACTATTCTAATAAATCGTGTATACTTAAGCTTTTTCATCACCATAACATGCATGAAATAAATTCAAACTATTTCGAGATATTAATCATGGTAATTGAAAATTTTCACGAATAGCATATTAACGGGTAATTCCATGAAGGAAAAATAATTAACTCAAGCCATAGACAATTTTAGAACTCAATCAATGCATAATCATCCGCATTTGTGGCATGTAAAGGAGTTATTAAAAGATGAGATTGGTGGTTTATTCTTTTCTTTTGCCTTATTTTATTTAAAAAATCCTAAGGTCTCATACACACCCCCTAACTAAAGATGGACATTGTCCTCAACGTCGAAAATGGTACGAGTTTATTCAAAGCAATCATCCTAGAAAGCATATAAAATCTATGCTACTGGAAAGAACACACCGTGGTCAAATGGCGGATCACGAATCTTTAATGGTGGAGGAAGTTGTTCTATCTGTTCCTTGCGCTCCTCGACAAGTATCCTTCCTCCAAAAGCTAAATTGGACCCCAGCAACACAACTCCAAGCATCTCTATAAGCTGTTTACCAATGTCCTGCAAGAGATGAGTTATGTCAGTCCAAATTAGTTTAAAATTATTCGCCACAAACATATTCCAAATGTAGTCATCAAAATAGGTGAAATAAATTAAAGCATGTTGACGACTACTCCCTGAAAGATATGCACTACTCTCGGTATGATGCTCAGTCATTGGAGAGAGGGGTAAATGATTTTGGGAAAAAACTGGGGAAGAGAATGGTTCGGGCTCAATAGCGATGATCTCTAAACCCATGTCCCTCGCTATTTCCTCCTCCTGTTCATCCAAAATTGCTAGCTCGTCCTCTCTTTTGCACACACTTCCTGCCATGTCAATGTTTTCATTCATGACTTCATCGTGGCATGGCTCGCTCGGTATACCTGCAATAGAAGATAAACTCACATTAGATTCTGGAAATTGAACTTCAAAAGACTTATTTTCTTCTAAGCAGGTGGCAATCAGAGTAAGATTTTCAATGGATTTCTGAATCTGCCGACTATGAGCTAGGAAATTCTCTTGGAATTGATGGGATGTAGCCTCTTGTGTCTGAATAAGCAAGTAAACTTCCTCTTTCAAATATTGCAATGGTACATCTATGCTTTGCTCCCCTTTATCGAGGCTTGAAGGCTCCCTTGAATCGTACTCTGAAGTCTCTTTCATGATTTCTTCATTCTCTTGTAAAGACTCCATGTATTTCCACGCCTCTGTCGACGTCATGACTCCCAAGAATTCCTGCAGCTGTGGTCGTAGTCCACCTAGGAAGGACTTCATAAGCTCTTTCTTTGTATACCCATGCTGCGGATAGCTCGATATTATGTCTGTGAACCTCCTCCGGGACTGAAAGAAAGTTTCACAATCAGTCTGATTAAAACCAACAATCTTGAGCTTCTCCTTCATATGTTTGTGTGCAATATCGTACTCTACATCATACTCATTGTTTGTGCGATAAAAATTCATGCCTTCTATATACTCCATATCCTCCATCGATTCCACATCCTCCATTTTTTTGAAAAATTTTTTATAAAGAGAAAACAAAAGAAAAAAACTAATAAAAAATGCTAAATTATAAGATGGAAGGATCTCACCGAGTGTTCCTCCAAATGAACTGAAATCGTAGATCGCAAGTATTGTTATCCCTGGCAGCGGCGCCAAAAACTTGCCTCGTCTCAAATGATGTGAGCACTACTCCCAAGCGCAGGAGATCAAACAAGTAATATCCTGGTGAGTCCAGGTATCGAATCCACAGGACAACTGACCTGAAAACCACGAACTTCAGTTTGTAAAGAGTAATAAATGGTTATAACCAACCACCTAAAGATATGGAATCGATAGTTTAGAAGAATAAAAGAAAATCCTACGATATTTACGGTGACTTCGGTGTGGGTTATCGATAGGGAGAGTATGTGTTGGAAATGATTTCGTAAGGGTGTGTGTGATCAATGATTAATAATATCTTTTCTATAACTCACCGTTTCGTCCGGTCAGGGCACGAGAACGTCGAAAAATATAACGATCAAGCGCATAAACATGTGCCAAAGAATCAATCACATATAACGTCAATTTCTTAAGGAAAATAAACATGCGTCACGAATAAGTCCGTAAAGATCAGATTTGATTCAAGCATGCACACGTCTCCGTATAACATACCCAAACAAGATATATATAGAAATTGAAAAAATACGCAATTATACAATTCAAATAGGGCGAAAAGATATCAAAATCAATGATTACGGCACCCTAAATGAGATGAATATGCTACGGTTGTGACTTCATTAGGAGTTTATAATCGATGAAATATCATGTCCTTTAATATCACACAACTCTTCACCCGGTCAAGGCTTGAAGACGTCGGAAGATGAATCGATAAAAAACTAGTTAAAATAGCCGTATACGCATTACTAGCAACGTTGATTTCATTAAACGATAAGCGCGATGATATGTCCTGATTAGAGAACATTAATTAGCTAGCCTTGTCAGGGCCTAGCCATAGGGAACATCAAAGATATCGACAATGAAGAATACCCAACAAATACGATGTAGAAATCAACGTTACGACAATTTTGACATGATAATAGGGCAAAAGACATGAAATTGCACGATTACATACTCCTAATTACATCAGAACCATAGCACAAGGAGATTAGCCATGCATGGTGCAAGAAAAATCAGATTTCATAGATGAATACATCGTTCAAACACCGAAATACAATGAAAAATCACCAAATACGGGATATAAGTTCAAGAATTTATCACCAAATCTCCAAGATAGACACCAGAACTCCCTGGAAATAAGAAGAATAGCCTCTGGAATTTATCAAAAAATTTCCCTGGAGAAATACACACAGTAGCCTCCTCAAAACCCCCAAAATACGCCAGAATGCCCCAAAAACCCCTAGAATACGCTTAAATAATAGCCTTGCGTGTTTAAGGGGGTTAACGGGTCTCAAATTCGCATCCAAACCCGAATCGCTGATCGTCACAAATATCCACCGTTAGATCTGTGCGGGATCTTCCTCGAGCGTGACACGTGTCCTTGCGGGTCGTGGATGTTGCTCGGATCCGCTTGCTAATAAGAGCCCAGCTCGGATTCGTTTAAGCCATCGATTCACGATCGGACGATTGTTAGAGCGCCACGTTGCCCGCTTTTCGAACACAGGTCGGGGAGAATACGATCCGTTGGATCTAAATCCAACGCTCCAGGAAAGTCCACGTCGCCCGCCTCTTCGTAATGCTGTTGACTGTCCGATCACGATCGTGTGGTAGGTAGAAGGCCATGTCGCCGCTTCATTTGCTTCTCTCCGCCGCGATTCGGGATGATAGGAGCCGTTGGATCGAGATCCAACGGCCCGTAATGCGTCGCGTCGCCTCGTTGATTGGAGCCGTTCGATTGAGCAGGAATCGGTAAGATCTTGCCACGTTGCCACCAAGATTCGTGCGGCCGTATTTCCAAGCGTATTTTGAGCGTATTTCCTCATTTAATTGGTATTCTGGATTCAAAAATTCACGGTAATTAGCATAGATCTCAAAAAAATACAAATAAATAGTCGTTGGAATCGTGAGGTCGAGACCAAGCTATGAAAAATATAAAAAGTGTAGAAATACTCAGTTAATTACTGTTTTGTGATCAAATAAGGTGATTTCTCTAATAAATGATGATATACAAAATACGAATGTATTAGAGACCAATTAAGCATCATATAAGCACAAAATAGGGCTAAATAGGGAGTTAGTTATGCAATATTCAACCCGAATCAGTGTGGACATCCCCGGAACTCACTGTTGTGGGGGTGGCGGTGAAGGAATGGCGGCGCTCACAAGCTCCTCCTCAGGGGAGCTAAGCTCCCAATCACTATCGCCCTCCTCGGCGGCAGGTTGATCTCCTGGAGGCTCAAGAACGTGGATGGGTGGGATAGGGTGAATGCTAGGAAGGAGCCAGTCCAGCATGACTGGCTCAATCTGTGTAAGATCAGGGCAAGGGAGGTACATGTAGTGCTCTCGACGGGTGCCCAAAAGATAGATCCAGCGGTGCTTACTAAGGGGCCTGACGATATACATTCGAGCAAGCACATTTGTGGTCAGTCTGGTAGGCCCGGTGGGAACCACTAGTTCGGCATGAAGGTCGAGGCCGAGCATGATGGCGAAAAGTGTGAAGAACCCATCGCAACAGATCTCTGTGGCGGTAGAGGCAGTGAGAATCAAGCAGTGGCACAGCCAACGGGCTGTATCAGACAGTAGGAATGTGCAGAGTGTGCCGTCCGCTACCCGTCTGATCGATCGGGTCATCCCACTGAGGTGTACAAGCTCTGGGAATAAGAGGGTCCCGACCTCAGGCCTAGAAAAGATGGTGGTGGTGATGTGGCACTGGGCGTATCTAAGGCATGGGTGGATGATGGAAGAAGACTTCGCCTTACTAAGGCTGAATCTGCGAAGACCAGAGATACACCGCCAGAAACACTCGGCATTAAAAAAAGATATCTTTACGTCAGGTGCATAGGCCTGGTCTGGATATGGGATAGGTGGAAAATAGAAGTAGGCATGGATCATGGGGTATGTGATGATAACATCACGATCACGATCCAGCAACCTGAAGTGAATGTCGTCCCCCTCCCTGACAATGGAACTCATCGCCTCGTAGGTGAGACGAGTGAATGTGTGTGCATGCATCGTCAGGAAGTGGTCCCAACATATGGGCTGGTAGAGCTGCTGGACACCCTGAAGGATGCCCAGGCTCGTGAGTGTGATGATGGATGCGAAGCAGGTGGGGACAATGGAGCGACCGGATACAATCTCGAATCGCGTGCGATGTGCGGCATCCCTGAAGATAATGTCATATGTCCTCAAAGTGCCAGTGGGTGTGGGGGGATGGGATGTAGGTGGAGGAACGGCTGTGGGAATGAGAGTGGCTGTGGTGCGTGGAGCCTCGAGTGCTAGAGGCGTGGGGGATGGTGATTCGGGGTTTAAATTGCTTATTTTCCCCCCGATTTCTGGGTATTTTATGTGTATATCATGTTAATATTGGCTTTAATACGTGCGTTTTTGCAATATTGTGTAATATTAAAGCCTATTATCTTTTTATACATAAAATGCGATTTTTATGGACTAATGTTAGCTCCTCTTATTTTCTAGGATTTTTTGGAGCTTGGGGGATTTTGATGACATTGCTAGCGCAGGGGACATATATGGCCAACATCATGAGTCCACAGAGCAACGGGAAGTGTCGCACGAGATCCCGAGATCCATTCATCAAAGATGACTATGTATCATCTCTCACCCGATCGAATCATCTCCTTGGGTCATTTTGGGAAAGAACTCACCCGACCGGTTGACACTTCAACCGATCAGGTGGCCATTTCTTCCCCTTTCGTGCACTGCTGCTGCATTCATTGAAGATATTCTATCTATCCAATGATATTTTGGATAATCTCTTATTTTTCTAGCATCAGCATCGTCGTCAGATTTCCAACGATAGGTCGCTTGCCCAAATCCGATTTTTCTACATTTTTCTGGAATTTTCTGAGCCCAACTAGGCGCTGAAATTTTGGGATGTCTGGAATATGATTTCCACCCGATCGGGTGGGCTATCCACCTGATCGGGTGGGCTATCCACCCGACCGGGTGAACCCATTTTCAGCAGTTCAGTGTCTCTGTTTGTTTCCACCCGATCGGATGAACTTCGACCCGATCGGGTGGCCCTTTTCAGCAGTTTTAGTGGGTGTTTGTACCTGAACTGTTAGGGTTTTGTGGTGGCCTATAAATATGAGATGTTGGACGACTTGTAAGGGGTCCCACTTTTTAAGCTGTTTTTAGCTTGATTCTTCTTCCTCTTTGAGTTTTTTTAGGGTTTGGAGGCTTGGGGGAGGTTGATGAAGCTTGAGGAGCTTGGAGGGGCACTTGAGAGTGGAAGATCTCATCTTGGAGTGACACTTGGGTGAAATCTTTCTAATCTCTTGTGTATTTTGATTTAGCTTTTTGTGTTGTAATTGGATGATAGTTTTGAGTAAAAACTTCTCTCTTTTCATTATGAATTTCTAAATCTCTCTTGTGTTGCTGTGTTGTGCTTGTTGTTGTTGTTGGGTTGTGAATTTCACCTCTAGCATAATTACATGTTCTAAATTGGTGGATGAAACTTTGAGTTGGTTTGTTTATTGGAACCCTAGTGGAAAATCCAAAGAGAGCTCATCCTAGTGGACCCTCTCTATTGTGCTCATTGTTTATTACTCACATAAGTTTCATTCACTACTTATTGCACCCCACATGTTCGATGAAATGCCGCATCTACTGATTGTTCGTCCCTTAGCCGGGATGGCAATTGAGTTATATTTAGGATGAATTCTTGCACCCACGACCTCTCTCGCATACACACCGCACGAGTCCTCCCCGTTTCTCGCCGACTCGGCTCTCCACCCTTAGTGCGTAGGCTAGGAAGATAGATTCACCACACGTTTTCCCACTTCCATCCACTTAGTGAGTTGGTTCTATCACACTTTTTTTCTTTACCGATCAAACTTGTAAGTGTAGAATGACTTGTCCCTGTGATCCGACCCGGTACTTACCGGGTATAAATTTTTATTGCATTGACGCTCCTACACTTGGGAGTGGAAGGCACACTTCCCTTACGCGTCCTCCGGTTCAATCAATTGGCGCCATTACCGGGGACAACGGTTTCTATTATTTGCATTTTTTTGATTGATTTGAAAGTTTTAGTGTGATATTTCTACCTCTTAGTATTGTGTCTTTCCATTTTATTTATTTTCCACTTATTGAGTCTTTTGTTTGTTTATTTTCATTTTCCTGAAAAAAAATTTAACAAAATGACATCATCTTCAAATTTTTCCGACTTTAATTTAGAGGATATTCCACTCCCACCATACTTTCATGGTTCGGAGTGGGAGAACCCTCATTTACATATGAAAAAGTTTGAAGAGTGGATGTATTCTTGTATTGGTGGGAACATTTGTGATGATTGCATATACTTTAGATTTTTTTCCCTCTTCTTTACAAGATGATGCTAGACTTTGGTTTGATTCATTGTCAAATTGACTCACATTTTACTTGGTTGACATTTCAGGCTGAATTTCTCCAAGTATTTTTGCCTATTTTCTTGGAGCATGTATAGGGGCGGCAGGCTATAGAGAAGCATATAGCGAGCTTTATCCAAGCTGAATGGGAGGCCTACCATCAAGCTTGGTGGAGGTTCAATGATTTGGTGCTTGCATGCCCACACCAGACCATCCACGAGGATCATCTCCTGCAGATCTTCTACACAGGATCACTACCTTCTGGGCGGGATTTTGTGCAGATGAGTTGCAGTGGAGAATTATTTACTTATTCGACCGAGGATTCGTGGTGTTACCTGAGGGACCTTGCAGAGTATGAGGACACACTCCAGTAGGTCCAGGACCAGCCTGAGGAGCCAGCTGAGAGCTTATTCCAATGCGACCCTATGGAATACCAAGAGAATCTGTGAAGAGGGTGCATTGGGGCCAAGTAGAGGAATTTGAGCATATACATTTGGAGGAGCCGGAGGAGATGGATGATGGAGTGCGTGTCGACCACGACGGTGACACGATGCATTTTTCACTTTGAGTTTGAGGATGAAGAGGATGTGCATGATGGCCAAGAGCAGATTGAGGACACCATGGAGCCTAAGCCACAATCCACTTCAGAGTTAGCTTCACAAGTCGAGGTAGTTGAGTACTTAGGGAGGACGACTGAAATGCACTATTTCAGGGATAACAGGATGATGCATGCTTGGATTTGCCCGAGACAAGTCTACCTCCAGTCCCGTCTCAGACGTCACTTCCCTCGCCTCAGGATGCACACTTGCCAGTCATCGAGGAGATTTGTCAGGAGCAGTTACCAATTGTGGGGAGTGCTGTAGAGATCGTTGATGTTGATGTTGACATCGAGGAAGAGGATAGTGACGGGGATTGCGACATGATGTATGTTGAGCCCGAGCTCCCTCCTACTCTAGTTTTCTCTCTGCAGCCACTTCCACCTTCTCCTGAGGCCATGCATCATCCCGAGCCTAGCATCACATCTCAGGGAAGTTCCCATCTTTCTTTTCCCTCCACCTCCGAATCAAATTATTTAATTCCATATCATAATGATTCGAATTGTCGTCATTTGGTCGTGAATTCATTTATTCATTTCGACGACCCATTTTGGCACGCTTTTCACTTGGACGGGCGCTCTCGCCCAATTATTTTTGACACGACCTATCTCCCCCATTTGTCAGAAACCCATCAAAGGAGATGCTCGGGGTTGTGTCGCTTGCCACTAATGCTCGCAATGGAGGCAGGGCATTGGACGTGGCGACACTGGTGGAGGAGCGTAAGGATATGATCGAGCAGTTGCCACCGCCTTTATGCATACGAGATCCGCCTTTTGCCACGGTGTGTTCTTTCCAATAGTGTAAATAAATAAATGTTTTATTTTAGTGCTTTCATGTGCTTTTCTTTTCTTTTCTAGGATCTTTTGTCGAGATCTAATACTCTCCAAATTTGATGACAAGGTTTATTTTAAGTTGGGGGAGAGTGTTAGAATCTTTAGGATTGTTAGGATTTTGATTTTAGCTTAAATTTTTTTTTGAGATAGCTCCATTTTGCCATCACCCATTGCTCTTTATTGCATATCATATTTTTCCTCCTCGTCCCTACGTCGCTAGCTTTATGCGTAGTCCCTACATGCTTAATGCCATGCAATTTTTTTCAGATTATTATTTTAGTATCAACTTCTTCGATGTTTGATTGGCACGTTTTAATTTCTTTTCCATTTTGGAGTCAAATGTTAATATGACATGTATGAAACTATTTTATACGTCGTGATATCTCTTTGAAATAATTTGGGAATAGTTTGGTGTAAGTGGTTGCATGAATTGGGATGAATGGCTTAGTTTTTAATTGGATTGGGTGTGGCCAATGGTGCATGTTTTGTTTTCCTCCTAAGGAGTAGGTGGATGAGTTGATAACTTGTGTTGAGAATGAAAAATAGAGTTAATATAAGTGAATGCTTCTTTCTAATCAAATCGAGTAGCAGGTACCCACGAAACATTGGGGAGGACGCCAACGATGAGATTTAGGGGACCATTCCATCCATTTGCCTATATAGCGTTATTGCGTGTATGCAAAGGTGGCGGTGTTTGCATTTCATAGCATTATTGCATGAATGCAAAACATAAACATAAAACATACAAACACAAAAGAATACAAAAAAGAGAGAAAAAGAAAAAAAGAATGAATAAATGAAAGAATAAGCAACATGAGGGATGCAATCTCATCTCCCACCACATAGAGGAATTTCTTTTGTTTTGGCCATTTTCATGAAAATTAAAAACTTGCCATTTGTGATATATCCCGATAAATGCGATACGGTGCTTATTACTTCATTTTTCCTTGAATTGGCTCTAGGAGAATGTCATTTGTTACTTACTTTCATACATTGGGTATATTGGCTTTGAAATCACTGGGAAATAACATTTGGATTATGCCATGAGGATATCTTGAGTTTGGTGCATGTTTTCCATTTAATCCGAATTTATCGCATATTTTGATAGGGACTAGCAAATAGCTAGTTAGGGGGTGTGATTCGGGGTTTAAATTGCTTATTCCCCCCCCCCCCTTTCTGGGTATTTTATGTGTATATCATGTTAATATTGGCTTTAATACGTGGTTTATGAAATATTGTGTAATATTAAAGAATATTTTCTTTTTATCCATAAAATGCAATTTCTATGGACTAATGTTAGCTCCTCTTATTTTCCAGGATTTTTTGGAGCTTGGGGGATTTTGACGACATTGCTAGCGCAGGGGACAGATATGGCCAACATCATGAGTCCCCGGAGCAACAGAAAGTATCGTACGAGATCCCGAGAGCCATTCGTCAAAGATGACTATGTATCATCTCTCACCCGATGGGGTCATCTCCTCGGGTCATTTTGGGGAAGAACTCACCCGACCGGTTGACACTTCAACCGATCGGGTGGCCTTTTCTTCCCCTTTCGTGCACTACTGCTGCATTCATTGAATATATGCTATCATTCTAATGGGATTTTAGGTGATCTCTTATTTTTCTAGCGTCGGCATCGTCGTCAGCTTTCCAACGATAGGTCGCATGCCCAAATCCGATTTTTCTACATTTTTCTGGAATTTTGTGATCGCAGCTGGGTGCTGAAATTCTAGGCTGTCTGGAATCTGATTTCCACCCAATCGGGTGGGCTATCCACCCGACCAGGTGAACCCATTTTCAGCAGTTCAGTGTCTCTGTTTGTTTCCACCCGATCGGATGAACTTCGACCCGATCGGGTGGCCCTTTTTCAGCATTTTTAGTGGGTGTTTGTACCCGAACTGTTAGGGTTTTGTGGTGGCCTATAAATATGAGATGTTGGACGACTTGTAAGGGGTCCCCACTTTTTAAGCTGTTTTTAGCTTGATTCTTCTTCCTCTTTGAGTTTTTTTAGGGTTTGGAGGCTTGGGGGAGGTTGATGAAGCTTGAGGAGCTTGGAGGGGCACTTGAGAGTGGAAGATCTTATCTTGGAGTGACACTTGGGTGAAATCTTTCTAATCTCTTGTGTATTTTGATTTAGCTTTTTGTGTTGTAATTGGATGATAGTTTTGAGTAAAAACTTCTCTCTTTTCATTATGAATTTCTAAATCTCTCTTGTGTTGCTGTGTTGTGCTTGTTGTTGTTGTTGGGTTGTGAATTTCACCTCTAGCATAATTACATGTTCTAAATTGGTGGATGAAACTTTGAGTTGGTTTGTTTATTGGAACCCTAGTGGAAAATCCAAAGAGAGCTCATCCTAGTGGACCCTCTCTATTGTGCTCATTGTTTATTACTCACATAAGTTTCATTCACTACTTATTGCACCCCACATGTTCGATGAAATGATGCATCTACCGATTGTTCGTCCCTTAGCCGAGAAGGCAATTGAGTTATATTTGGGATGAATTCTTGCACCCACGACCTCACTCGCATACACACCACACGAGTCCTCGTTGCTCGCCGATTCGGCTCTCCACCCTTAGTGCATAGGCTAGGAAGATAGATTCACCACACATTTCCCACTTCCATCCACTTAGCGAGTTGGTTGTATCACGCTTTATTTTTCTTTACCAATCAAACTTGCGAGTGTAGAACGACTTGTCCCTGTGATCTGACCCGATACTCACCGGTTATAAATTTTACATTATATTGATGCTCCTACACTTGGGAGTGGAAGGCGTGCTTCCCTTGCGCGTCCTCTGGTTTAATCATATGGTGAGCTGAAGATGGTGGTGAGGACGTGGTGACGTCCATGTGCTCAATGGGTGAGGAAGAACGATGACGGCGGTGTGCAGGCCTAGAAGAGGAGGGACCGGGGTCAGCGGCCTTCCTCTTCCTGGCCGGGGGCTTCCTTGGTCTAAGACTAGGTGGCATCGTGATGTCTGGGGTGCTAAGCGACGCAAACAAGTGATATGGCAATAAAAATGAAGCCAGGAACGAGTGTACCGATATGCGTGAGTCACGGCGAAAGCAAATGCAAGTATACACGTGATGCCTCAAAGCCAAACTTCCCCCAAGCCGCTCCTAAACCAGCGTCTCATCTCAACACTCCAAATGTACTTGCAATAGAAAATTATGATAGTTTTAGGAGCGGGTTAAGAATTTAATTTTGGTTTAGGGTTCAAAATTAGAGAAAACTAGAATTAGGGGTTGAAATGAGGAATGGTTTAGAGAGGGAGATATGGGGAAGGAGGGGATAAATAGGGATGGAGGGGAGTGAGAGGGTGGCAGACTGAGTGTGGCGGAGCAGCGACGCTCGGGTGGCGGTCGCGTCGGAGCTCCGACAAGAGGGGCGATTGAGTAGGGGTTAGGGCAGAGGGGGGCACTCTAGCTGGGGTTAGGGATTTGATTTTGGGGGGGATTAGGAGGGGTCGGTTTGGTTTTATCAGATTTGAGTTCGACTCGGTTTAAGTTTTAAATAATTGGGCCCCGCCTCTTAGTCGCCGCTCGATCGAGCAGCGCAGAGTGCTCGATTGAGTATAGATATGAAAACTTTTAAAATTAATCCTCCAATCTATGCCCAACTACCCGACCGAGCTACTTACTCAGCTTGGTCAAGCTGAATCAATTACATAGTGACATTTTTTAGCTTGTTTGGGCTCCGACTGTAGCTCGGCCGAGTAGGATGGCTACTCGATCGAGTCCGACTGATTTCCAGAGTGCTCCTCTTGCCCCTATCTTCAGCTGATTGTAGCTCGACCCAGCAAGTTGTAGGATCCTGTCCAAAACAGAGTTAGGATCGATAATATGAAGTTTAGACTTACGCTTGCGTATGCGGCACGGTAGTCTACGAACTTCGCCTTCGGATTCGCCACGACGGATCGAGTCTTCTCACGAACGGAGTAAGGCTACTAATCCACAATCTAAATCTCTACTTTAGATTAAGAACTTGGATAAGAGGGAGAGAAAGGATTTCTGCAGAGCTTCGCTAGGATGAAGATGTATGCATGAATTTCATGCAAAAGGTGTAAGAAATGGCTTACCCTTGGGTCTTATTTATAGCCCCAAGGTAGTTATTTTAGGGTAAGTTGTTCCTTTGGAACAACTTAATTAAGGTGTACCATGATACATGGCACATTATAAGCTTAAGTTGTACCATATGCATGGTACAACATAAGCTTAAGATATTCCCCTTTTATTAGCCATATGTCGCATGCACTTATGCATATATAATGCGACTTTCCCACTCATCCAGAGATCCTCTCCGCAAGGGAACAGATTCCCTTTGTACACGACTTCGTGTACGCAACGTTCGAGGTCCGTATTCCCTCGTACATCCCCCACAAGGGTGTACAAACGTCTTCCATATCCAACATCTCCCACTCACACTTGAGGGGATTGTAAGAGAACGTCTTTCCATTAGTTCTTTCATCTATCATACCGAGAAATAGACCGTGCGACCGTCATGCGCGTAGAGTCTGTTGTTGTGCACTTGTTAGAGATACACAACGACCTCGAAGGTGCAAAGTTGAGTAGTTCAACGCATGCTTTACCCTAGATTATTTCTTCGCATTTCTTATACTTTATATTCAACAATTGAATCCCATCTGGATTACAATTGGCTGGCCAGCTTTGAATCATTAAAGTCCAAATGCGAATATGAAATCAATCTTCCTCTTCTTACGAACCTTCTGATCTTGACTTGATTCGCTTTTCTAACGTGCCCCGCCGAGCCGAATTATCATAGCCCATAAGTAACACGCTAAGATAGCGATCATCTCGTCAAATCTAAAGGAACCAATTGGAGTCCTTGAGGGTAAGAGTTAAGACCCGTATGGCCTTTGAGTCTCACATAATAGCAAACACTATTGCTACTAACTCAGTGGTCGAAATGCATACGTGGTATGAACACGTATTACAACATCACTCCTTTCCCAGGGAGAGTATGTATTAATGATGTTGTACGGATGAAAAGATCAGACACCACAGTGCCTACCTTTTTGAGTCCCTTTACTACTCGTGAAATATTCACGGACTCTCATCCTGCATAAGACAGATAGGATTTAAAAATCCTACGAGATCTCTTTCAAATATCCTTGTGATACAGATCTCAGATCTTTTGTAAGCATCCATATGATGCAGATCTTTCATTCGACTATCTTGTTTAAGTCATGACTCTAAATCATTCGTCTAATGATTTTGACTTTAAACTAGTCTCATCTCTATCTTATCCATCTGATAAGATAAGGCGGTTGCTCATGTGAGAGAGCCAACCTTTATCTGTCCGACATACACACAATTCAGCTGAGATTTCAAAAATGTACACAAACATTTCTTAAGAAATTCATATGCAATGTTTGAAAAAGAACTTATTCTTTTATTAAATTTGATCTTTCTTAGACATGGGAATATATATTGGTACAACTCAGCTCATACGCAATCCTTGGGATGATAAGTGTTTATAAAACACATTTCTGGGGATCGCTTTCGTAAGCTGATCCTCTATCATCTCATGCGTAGATATGTACCTTATGTCTACCTTCTTGGTTTTATCATAGTCTTTTGCAAATCTGCAGTTCTTTAAGATACTGCATTATCCTCTTAACCGCTTTCCAGTGTTCTTGCCCTGGGTTGGATTGGTAACAGCTTACCATTTCCAACGGCAAAACAGATGTCCGGTCTCGTACACACCATAGCGTACATAAGACTATCAACTACACTGGAATATGGAACTTTTTCCATAATTTCCTTTTCCTTTTGGTTCATTGGACACGATTCCAGATATAAATTATCGCATATGCTTATATGAATATCAATGGACTTGCAGTCCTGCATATTAAATCGTTCTAGAACCTTCTTTATATAAGTCTCCTGTGAAAGAGAAGAAGTTTCTTCGAACGATTCCTTGAAATCTTAACTCCAAGGATATATGCGGCTTTTCCTATGCCTTTCATCTCAAATACTGATGAAAGCCAAGCCTTGATACTCATCACAAAGCCCTTGTCATTTCTGGCTATTAAAATGTCATCTACATATAGAGACATGATAATATACTTGCTTTTAATCCTCTTGATATATACTCAGTTATCTTCATCAAGCATGGAAAATCCATTTGATAAGACAACTTCTTGAAATCGTATATACCATTGCCTCGAGGATTATTTAAGACCATATATGGACTTACGAAGTTTACAAACCTTATGTTCGTTTCCTTCTTTTACAAACCCTGTTGGTTGTTCCATATAGATCTCCTCGTCCAATTCTCCATTGAGAAAGGCAGTCTTTACATCCATCTGATGTAATTCGAGGTATAAGCAAGCTACCATTGCCAGAATCATGCGAATCAAGGTAAAATGCACAACAGGTGAGAAGGTCTCTTCGTAGTCTATCCCTTCCTGTTGCGTAAAACCTTTCGCGACAAGGCGAGCTTTATATCTGTCAATAGAGCCATCAGCCTTATGCTTGATCTTGAGAACCCATTTGTTCCCAATTGCTCTATGTCCTCTGGGTAAGTTAACTAAGTCCCAGACTTGGTTAACTCGCATGGATTTCAATTCCTCCTTCATCGCTTCCATCCATTTGTCTTTCGCAGGGCATGATGCGGCCTGTTTGAAAGTAGCAGGCTTGTCATCATCTTGTAGTAAAGTCATAAAGGTTTACCTCAAATCTTAGAGGAGCCAACCTTGTACGACTACTACGTTGTATTTGAGATTTCTTCAAGTCCTTGTTGACTCGAATTTAGATCAATTCTAATATCACTCCCACTTGGAATGTCGTTAGAATTGCTCCCACTTGGATCATTATTCCCGTATGGAATAGGATAATCGTCATTCGTATAATCCATTGGTGAAGGTTGAAACGTATTTTCGTTTTCACCAAGAATTCTCCCACTCGAATGAGGTAATCCTTCTTGATCATAAATCTCAAATAAAGATAAGTCCTGACTTATCTCGCCCTGTCTTGGAAACTCGTTTTCCAAGAAAGTGACATCCCTCGACTCAAACTCAATTAGCCCACCATTGTCTTCCTGACTAACAAAAATATAACCTTTGGAGTTTTCTGCTTATCGTATAAAGATACGTTTCCTTCCCCTTGGCCCAAGTTTGCCATACTAATGGGAGGAAATATGTGCGTAAAATGCACAACCCCAAGGTTTCAAAATGTTTAAGTCAGGAGACCTTTGGTTCCACAACTCATAAGGAGTGAGCTAACTGATTTCGAGGGTACGCGGTTCAAAATGAAAGCGGCCGTCAATAATGCATCACCCCAAAAGGTGATTGGCAAGTTAGCTTGCTCCATCATTGAACGGACCATTTTTCATTAAAGTCCTATACCTCCTTTCTGCAACACCAATTTGTTGAGGAGTATAGGGCATAGTTACCTGATGTACTATGCCTTTTTCATCACAAAGTTCCTTTAAACTTGTTGACTGATATTCACCGCCCCTATCGGTTCGTATGACCTTAATCTTGCGATCTAATTGATTCTCCACTAAACTCATATAGTTTTTAAAGCAGGTTTAGTGCTTTCACTTTGTGGGATATCAAATAGATATGACCGAATCGGGTGAAATCATCAATAAAAGTGATGAAAAATAGGACCTCACGCGTCTTGTCTTGACATTCATCAGACCACATATGTCCGAATGGATAAGCTGTAATGGAACCTCGGCCCTTGTGCCGGTTCCAAACGGCTTGCGACAAGATTTCCTCACAAGGCAATGTTCGCAGGTCGACATTTCAACCTTTGAAACATTAGATAGAAGGCCACGTTTGGCAAGTCTATCTATACGCATTGGTCCAATATGACCAAGCCTTGCGTGCCAACAAATTATATTAGACTCATTAGTCAAAGAATTTGTCACAAGGAAATTTTCATTACATGAGGAAATACATTGTACTTATTACAATAAATCCTTTGAAATATAAACCCAGTACCAATAAAGGAATTATTACAAAATAGGTCTATATTACAATCATGAAGGAACCAACCAAGACCCATTAAATTGACCACAGTATTAATATTCCTTTGAATATATGGAATGAAGAGAACATCATGAAGTAGGAGAGTGCGGCCGTTGTCCAAGACTAGCTTGCGAGTCCCAACGCCTTTCACTTCAACACGTGTGTTGTTTCCTACATTGATCCACTTCATTCCTTGGGGTATCCGGTGATACTCCATGAAGGACCGTTTGTCCTTTGCTATGTGGTCGGTGGCACCTGAATCAATTATCCCAAAATGGATTAGATTCCACAAGAAATAGTGAACTAGAAACACATATGTAACTAGTATTACAAGTTACCTCGTCACTTCCACTCGTACACGAACGAGCGTAGTGACCGAGCTTGTTGCACTTGAAGCACTTGATCCTTTTCAAGTCTTTCTTCTTGTGCCATTTCTTGTGCCCACCCTTATGTTTGGGTTCCTTGGTAGACTCAGGTTGCTTATTACGTTCATTAGAAGACTTCGAACGATCTTTACGTTTCTTTCCCCGTGTGAGGAACTAGCAACCATGTGCACTTCTGCACTTGGCTTGGCAGCCGCAAGCCGCTCTTCCTCTAATTCGAGGTGCTTGGAAACATCGTTGAAGGTCTTGATGCTCTCATTATGAGTGAGATGCATCTTAATCTGATCCCACCCATTTGGTAGGGAACGTATGACTGCTTGGATTTGTTGCTCATCAGTGAGCACATGACCTGCGTCCTTTAACTCCGAGATAAGGTTCGACATATGTCGCAGATGTTTCCCCATGGAATGATCTGGACGTTTCTTATATGTATCGAACCTTATAGTTAAGGCGCGAAGTTTGGACACCGATGTGACACCGAACTTCTCCTCTAGCTTGGACCATATGTCCATGGCTAGGTCATATTCTCGGAAGATGCGCATTATGTCATCAGCCATACTGCTTAATAATGTAATGCGCGCTATCTTATTCTTCCAAGACCAAGCATCAAAAGCTTCCTTGTCTCGTCTGTGTTGGGCCGTAGTGCCCAACTCGGGTTCAATCATTACGTTCTTTAGAGTTTCGAGCACTTCTTGCTCCTCTAAAACGTATTGTATCTTAATGGACCAAAGTTTGTAATTATCGCCGTTGAGTTTTTCACCTTTATTTAACTCAGCGACTATATTCTTTGAAGCGGAAGACATTTTACTTTTAAAATGCTGCAAAAGACACAAAACCGAAGGTTCGATCAAAACATTGCATAAAAATTCTTAAAATATATAACTCCCACTTGAAATGATAATAGAGTATCCCATTTGGATAGTTCTAAAAATTCAAATCCCACTTGGAATTATATTATATTTGATAAGTTACTTTCGAAAAATATTGAAGATGTTGTTCTAGAATCGAAAAGGTCTCTTTGATTCCAATCACCATCTAGAACAACCTTCAATATTCCCCCATCACTTATCAAACTATAGTACTATTATAGTACTAGCAGCGGAAAAACGAGTTTGAAAACGTATTTTTCAAATATAATTCCCACTTGAAATGATAATAGAATATCCCATATGGATAGTTCTAAAATCAACTCCCACTTGGAATGATATTCATAATTTGATAAGTTACTTTCGAAAAATATTGAAGATGTTACTCTAGAGTCGGAAAGGTCACTATGTTTCCGATCACCATCTAGAGTAACTTTCAATATTTCTCCCTCACTTTATCAAATGTTAGTACTCTTATAGTACTTTGCAGCGGAAAAGCGTTTTTGAAAACTTATTTTTCAAAACGTATGAAAACGTATTTTTCAAATAAAATATATTTCAACTTAGTACCCTTATGATACTAGTGAAATATTCGGCACTTCCTGACCATTTGTCGGGAATGAGCCGTAGCCGTGCCTAGGTCGGATCCCCCTTTTGGGGATTTTTCTGCAAATTATCGTCGCCGGCTCCCGTATGGATCCAGGCGTTTCCCCCCGTATGAGAGAAATTTGATGCAGACTACTGTCGTTTGGCCCCGTATGGGCTAGTTCGACCAAGGCATTTGCCGAATTGGTCTGAAACTTCCCCCGGCCAGTGCCGATCAGTCCGGCACCCGGCCAAGGACGGCATGCGGCAGCCCTGGCCACTGCCAGGGCCGGCCTGGCCACTGGCCTGGCCTAGGCCAGAGGCCGGCCAGGCCTCTGCCTGGCCTGGCCTCGGCCAGAGGCCCCTGCCCTGGCCTCGGCCAGGGCGGCCAGGCCCTGGCCTGAGGCCAGGGCGCTGCACTGGCCTCTGCCAGGGCGGCCAGGCCCTGGCCGGGGCCAGGGCCTCTGCCCTGGCCTCGGCCAGGGCGGCCCTGGCCTGAGGCCAGGGCGCTGCCCTGGCCTCTGCCAGGGCGGCCAGGCCCTGGCCGGGGCCAGGGCCTCTGCCCTGGCCTCGGCCAGGGCGGCCGGGCCCTGGCCTGAGGCCAGGGCGCTGCCCTGGCCTCTGCCAGGGCGGCAAAGCCCTGGCCGGGGCCAGGGCCCCTGCCCTGGCCTCGGCCAGGCCCTGGCCGGGGCCCTGGCGGGCCGCGGCCAGGGCCGGCCGGCCCTGGCCGTGGCCGGCCAGAGCCGGCCGGCCATGGCTCGGCCATGGCATTTTTGCCTTGACCGGCCATGGCCCTTTGGCCATGGCCGGTTTCCCCTTTCATGGGAGGCCGCACACCCCCGCCGGAGGGGGTTGCCGCGGTGGTTATTGGCCGTAGCCAACCCCCTCCGCATGGGGAGGGGGGTGCATGGCCTTCATAACCCATTTGGTCATGGTGCACATGCACAAAAAAATTCACCTTCCCCGATGGGAATAACCACCACCTTCTTCTCCGGTGAAGCACCCGTTCGTCGAGGAAGTAGTTGTCCTCCAATGGCCGTGTGCCAAAAAATGAACCCACTTTAAAAATTCGTAAACTATGCGCTCCACATGAAGAGAGCGCCCATTCCCTATGAATGGAGACTCAGCATCCATGAAGAGAGCGAGTTTGACGATATGAACGGTCGGTTCTTCCCGTCACGGAGAGTTCCTACCATATCCGTAATGACAGAAGACCCTAACGTGAAAAGAACAACCGCTGCGTTCTCTCCGTCACGAATCGTTCCTACCATATCCGTAATGGTAGGATACCCATCCGTGAAAAAGACAACGACTCGTTCATAGTTTCTCCGGGGCGAACCCGTATGGCTCTGATACCAATGTAGGATCCTGTCCAAAACAGAGTTAGGATCGATAATATGAAGTTTAGACTTACGCTTGCGTATGTGGCACGGTAGTCTACGAACTTCGCCTTCGGATTCGCCACGACGGATCGAGTCTTCTCACGAACGGAGTAAGGCTACTAATCCACAATCTAAATCTCTACTTTAGATTAAGAACTTGGATAAGAGGGAGAGAAAGGATTTCTGCAGAGCTTCGCTAGGATGAAGATGCATGCATGAATTTCATGCAAAAGGTGTAAGAAATGGCTTACCCTTGGGTCTTATTTATAGCCCCCAAGGTAGTTATTTTAGGGTAAGTTGTTCCTTTGGAACAACTTAATTAAGGTGTACCATGATACATGGCACATTATAAGCTTAAGTTGTACCATATGCATGGTACAACATAAGCTTAAGATATTCCCCCTTTATTAGCCATATGTCGCATGCACTTATGCATATATAATGCGACTTTCCCACTCATCCAGAGATCCTCTCCGCAAGGGAACAGATTCCCTTTGTACACGACTTCGTGTACGCAATGTTCGAGGTCCGTATTCCCTCGTACATCCCCCACAAGGGTGTACAAACGTCTTCCATATCCAACACAAGTGGCCTTCAGTTGTCCTCCAAACTAGATGTGGCTCTCCTCGTCGTTTCTCCTCAGTTCCTTCGCCAAAGTCTCATCGTTTGGCTCGCTCTCTCCATTGTTCACCTGCAAAAGGTAGAACACGTCAAAAATTATTATTATTATTATATTTTTATATTTTTCTAACGAATAAAAACATTTTTATTTTGGTTTTTGAATGAAAATAAGAATAAAAAGAAAGAAATAAAACTAAAATTAAAGAAAATTCGGGTTGCCTCCCGATAAGTGCTTGTTTAAAGTCGTACGCTTGACTCCCTATGATTTTCAATGACACTCCTTGATGTTGGACGCATATAAGAGGTGCCCGTCATGCTTTCCAACGAGACCATGTGGAGGGAGTTGGTGCGCCTCGCTTCGTTGTCCCTCAGTGGCCATGAATATCGTAGCCTTCGGTTGTTGATTATGTAATGGTATAACCGGCGGCTCCTCCTCTAAGACTCTCCAATAGGCGGCCAATGCCTTGTCGTGTCTGACGTCGTCGTTATCATCTAAGCTCTTCCTCATGGGATCTCTTGTAAATTCCTCCATATCATACTCATCGGTAGCGTCATCCTCTAGGAGCTCAAGATAGCTTGCATCCTCGTGCGGGAAGCGATCTTTCATTGGCTTTTAGAGTTGGAACTCGATCTCAATGTTGCCAACGTTCATAGATAGCGTCCCCTCACGGACGTCGATCAAGACTCCAGCTATGGTCATGAATGGACGCCCTAGAATAATATGAGAACTCCCTTTCTCGGACATGTCCATGATGACAAAGTCAACCGGCACGCATATCCCACCCGGTATCTGTAGAATGATGTCGCGTGCGATGCCGACTAGGTATGTGATTGAATGATCCGCTAATTGAATGCTCATGCCGGTGGGCTCAATCTCCGATCCCGTATTTAGTCTCTTAAAAATAGTGAGTGGCATCAAACTAATGCTTGCTCCCAAGTCAATCAAAGCTCTATCGATGGAGGTACCGCCAATGGAGCACGGCACAGTGAAGCTTCTAAGATCCGGTAGTTTCTTCAGTAGAGTGTTCTTGATGACTGAAGTGAAGTTATCCGCTAGCTTAATCGCTTCTTGCTTTCTCTTCCCCACTATTAGATCCTTCAAGAATTTGGCGTATGTGGGGATCTCAATGAGCACATCCATGAAGGGGATGTTCAAGTGAACACCCCTTAGAAGCTCTATAAACTTAGCATACTTTTTCTCAAGCTTCGTCATGGCCAGTCTCTGCGTGTAAGGTGATGGAGGTCGGCTTCCCTTGTCCTTGGCGGCATCCGTCGGCGTGGATTTGTCAGAAGTAGGAACATCGGAGGGTGCTATAGTGATGGGAGTGGGCGATGTGGTGGGCAAAGCCTCCTTCTTTGCAGTGGTGTGTGCTCATCAATAATTCTCTCCTCATCCTCAGCAACAATGGGCTTGGAGATGGTGGTGTCTTCCTTTTGAATAGGCATCAAAGCTTGTTGATCCACTTTCTTAGAGACTGGCACCATCACAGTGTCGGCACCCTTTTCTCCTCTCGTCATGACTAATACCACAGCGTTGACTTGGCCCCTAGGATTTGGCTCAGGTTGGGATGGCAATCTCCCTTGAGCCTTTAGAAGTTGAGTCATTTGGTCCGGCAATCCATCAACGATGGCTTGGAGATTCTTATAATTGGCTGAAATTTCTACATTCATCTTAGTTTGGCTACTAATAAAGGCATCCAATGTCGCCTCCAGATTTGGTTTTTGCGTCGCAGGTTGCTGAAACTATTGTTGTTGCTGATAAGGCTGGCAATTATAGTAACCTGGCGGTTTGTAAGGCCCAGATGGCCTGAATCCAAATTGTTGCTGCTGCTGTGGAGATGGCCCTTGCTGCTGTGGAGATGGCCCTTGCTGCTGAGGAGGTTGTGGTGGCCTCGGCTGGGATGGTGGTTGTAATGCTCCATTGGGGTTGCTGTATGAAAATCTGAGATGTGATCTCAACGCCGGATTTGACCACTGAGGTCTCCCCTCACCTGCTATAAAATTTACTTGCTCCGCCGGCAGTCCATTCCATTATAGGAACAATCATTTGGAACGTACCCTTGCTCGGCGTAGTCCTCATGTGTAGCATAAACAGGAGCTCTGGAAGTAGTAGGGATAGCGTCCAACCTCTGCTCAATTCGTGCAACCTGTTGAGTATTGGACTTCTCCCTACTTGGTGTTAATGATGAGCAAACATAAATACTTGTGACTAATCCCCTATTTTGCAGTTAATCCATTGCCTAAGCTAATTATGAATATCTACTTGCAATGGATGACACCCAAAGATCATTGAAAGCAAATGAAATGGATTGGATGATCGTTGATGCTGTTTGAAGCTCCATGAAGACTTCAAGCTCATGTGTTGGATAGAAGAGAGTTATTCGTGAATGTAAATTTCTTTTATCTCTTCTAGTATGTAGCTTAGAAGTAGAACATTGTTGGAGCGCACACACATCTTCATTTCAGTCTTAGGACATCTTTAGATCGTTTGTCCTTAGACTCCAATTCATTTCTTTATTTGATTGTGCTTATATTGTTTATAACAGTCTACTGTTGAACATTTTACAGTCGCCTGTCTCAAAACAGTCGACTGTGTTTTGTTCTACAGTCGCTTGTTATGCACAAACTTTTACAATCTAGTTTTGGGCTTCTCTGTCTTAATTCCCACAGACGACTCATGAACGATTCACAGGCGCCTGTCCAAGTGACAGTCGACTGTGTTTTGTAAATCAGTCGCCTATCTGTCATTTGCCCAAATTCTATTGATCTGTCTTCTATGGCCAGTCGACTTATGTTGTGTTTACAGTCGACTGTCAACTGATTCAATCGACTGTCTATGCTGCATCACTCGTCTGTCTGTGAGCCAATTTGTTGACTCGGCTCTCTGGAAAATCTCAGGGTTATGACAGTCGTCTGTATAAGGAATTACAGTCGTCTGTTCTGATTAACAGTCGACTGTCTTCTCTTTATCAGTCGCATGTCCTGTTATCCCAGATGTTTTCCAGAATTCTTTAACTTACCCATCTTACGGCCAGTCGCCTGTAGTAGGATTGACAGTCGCCTGTTGGTTTAACAGTCGACTGTCTATCCTTCATCAGTCGAATGTCCACGTGGTAAGTTACTGTTATGCATTCTCACCTACCCTATCTGACTGCAATAGTCGACTGTGGTTTCTTCAACAGTCGACTGTCGCGAGCGCAGATTCTATCCGTTGAGAGTTTTCCCGCGGAATCCAAAAGGGTTTTTGCTAATTCTATTTTGAGGATTTGAGAAACCTATATAAGGAGCATCTACTATTCCATTGAGATGTTACTCATTCCATTGCAAAATCTTTCAAGCTTTCATTCTCAAGATTAAAAGCTCTCAAATCCTAAAGCCCTAAGCATTCCAATCTTTGATCTCTTGCTCTCCAACCTAGAACCAAAGAATCATCTTCTAGGCATTTGGTGCAGTCAAGAGAAAGGGTTTTTCCTCTCTATCACGCCCCGCTTCCCAAAACTACGGAGGCGAAGCGTGACTAAGGGCCGCTTAGGCCGGAGCTGTGAGGCTCAGACCCAATAAGCGTCTGTGTGGTACTCTAAGACGAAGGAACATGTCCCTGTAGAAAAGTACGGAACAACAAAAGTACTAAAAAGGAAGCATTCATTTTATTCTAAACCAACATCCAGAAAGTACTGAGAGTCTAAACAAAAAGCCCGACACGGCTACAACAACTGAAAGTAAACTACTGGTGTAAGCACCCAACCTAGACAGAACCCAACCTAGACAGAAGGTAAACGGTGCTACGCACCCAACTAAAAAGCAGTAAAACTTTGGAACGGCAACGTGAAGAACCTCTAGCTCTGGTCCTCCTCTGGCACGTACTCTGAGTCGACGTCCTCGGGCTCCACGTACTCTGGCAAGTCTGCCTCGTCAATGTACTGCGGATCAACACCAGACGTATATCACACAAGAGAAAAGGAATTGTACGTCAGGTAAAGTCTACAAGAAAACGTTAGACTCTACTGCAAGTGTATAATGATTTAAGAGCAACGTTTTACTGGTTGATTAACATGCAGGGGTTATGACAAGACAGAAAGTAAAACGGTGCTGGAAAGTAAACGGGGACAGACAGTAGCCGTAGCATGTGCTGCCGGCTACGGGACTAACCTAGACAAGACAAGACAAGACAAGACGTGAGTGTGACGCCAAAGAGAGCTCACGTCTGCAGAGTAGAGAGTGGCCAAACTCCCTATCTGGTGGCCGCTAACCCAACCCCACCCCAAGTGCTCAAGAGAAGACAAGACTGGACTGTACGAGTACCGCTCACACCCTTGGTGAGTGCTTCTCCCCTCGGTCTGTCGGGGCGCTTACTCCCCTAATGAGACACCGAGACTTCCCATAAGGTATACATGAAAGGAACGGTCTGCCGGGACGCTCACTCCCTTGGTGAGACATCGAGACACCCGTAAGGTATACCACAAGAACAAAGACGACAAGACTTGACCAGTTATAAAAGTTTTGTTGTTCAATTGTTGTTCTAGGGGGTCCACACACACGCACACACAGAAAAGCCCTAAGTTGTCAATTGTTGTTGTTTTGTGCTTAGACTTTGTCGTCAAGTCTAAGCTGTCAAGGGGGTCCCGGAGGCTATAATTTCACGTCGGGTTCTCTTTGTTTACGTTTTAACAGTTTAAGAGTCTATGGCCTAAACATGGCCAAAAGTACAAGTGAGTACACTTGCCTGCGGTGGCGAGTGTGTCGTCTGTCTAGAGGGTCCCGTCGAAGCGTCACGTCGGGGATGGTCCGTCTGAAACAGGATCACGACGATGTCAGATCGTGCTTTTTGTCAATCCTATTACGGTTTGTTTCTAAATTTGGCGGGACTACCCTAACAGTCAAAAGTCACGTCTTTTGATGTTTTTGTTCAGTCTAGATCGACGTCTACCCTATGTGCACAGAAAATTAGTTCGTTCGTCGAATTTTCCTACGGTGGACAACATTTTAAAGATGCAGAAAATAACTTTAGTTAAATTAAGTTGCAGATTTTATTTAGGTTTTGATGAGCTATGGTGTGGGTTCAATTACATGTTAGGTGAACCAACCTCTCCGGCGTTTGACGTAGAATGGAAGTAGGGTCTGAACGGTGGAAGCTCCTCGTCGTCTACGGTGTCCCGGCTATGGTTGACGTAGTAAGACACGTATTGGCCGTGCACGGAAAGTGAGGGTAGCGGGCAAGGCACTGGACAGTAAGCAAGGGAAGATCTGTGAGCGAGGGGGCATCGTGGAGGCATCCAACGGCTACGGAAAAAGCGGACAGTGAAGGGGAGCACAGTAGCAGTCCATAGGAAGCGTTAGCGGCATCGAGAGGTCGCTGAACAGTGAGCAAGGAGGAACAAAGGCCACGGGGAACCAAAACAGCGAGCACAGAAGTGCAACGGTGACACGGCGTCGCTGGAACGTCAGCTGTGTGGCTGGCCGGCCTGATTCCGTGGAAGATGGCATGTGGGGGCTGCAGAACGTCGGCAAGAGGGGCTGCCACGTCGGGGCGGCGCCTGACTGGTCAGACGGCGATCGGAAAAGGCAGCAGCAGCTGCTGGCTACTGCTTCTCGTGCAAGGAGGTCGCGACAGCAGCTCGAGCCGCTCTCGATCGAACGCCGACGGCGCTGGGCGCGTTGGGCGACGGGGCATCGTCGGGATGGCGGCCGGAGGTGAGGGGGGTTGGCCGCCGTGGGTTGAAGGCGAGAGAAAGTGACTTGAGAGCGAGAGAGAAAGGGTTTGCTCGGGGAAAATATTTGTGGCGGTTGTGAGAAACTTAGCCCTAGGTGATAACGTGAATAGGTTTTAAAAAGAACCCTATTTGCTAAGTATCTCAAGATTTTAGGTTAAATGCGGAGGGAGATAGAGATAGGGAGAGTGGAGATTGAGGAAAAGGTGGATGGCAATAGAGGCTGAATTCATATCCCTTTTTAGGGATTGATTAGGATTTGGTTTAAAATTTTAAATTTCAAAATGATTAAGGGTTAATTAAGGGTTGGAAATGGATTAGGGGATAAGTCCCACTACGGGCATCGGAAAAATAATCCAAAAATACCAGGACGATCGCAGAGATGAGAAGTACGGGGCTACGGGGTCTGGCCGCGTGTTAATCCTACCGAAAATTATTATAAAATCAAGAACTGAGCGTTGGAGCCAAAATACCAACATGCCCTTCCATTCAAAGCTGTTTTGCGAGAAAACGAGCCGTGAAATGATGTTCCCAAAAATCACTATAAAATTCCGCACTTCCATACGATCCCAACGGTATATCACATCGTATATATCGAAACCAAGAAAAAAAACCAAATAAAATACGAGTACGAAAACGTACGTACACTTAGAAATTCATAAGGTCGGGAAGCGACTGTTACACTCTACCCACCTTAAGAATAAAGTCTGTCCTCAGACTTTCTAACTTAAAATATATATCTAGCCATACTAGTAACTACCCCAAATCATATTACAATATAACTCAACCATGTATAATTAATTCAAGTGCTTATATATGCACCAGGTAGTCAAACGTTAATATCACAACATATACATATACATATATATGCACTCCATACTTGTACCAATCACAGACAGTCAGATTCATGCACATACTTCGATCATATATATAATTACTTACATCTCTTATATATCTACTACTCACTTATCACACCACCAAGGTACAGATATCTACATAATATACTTCACACTAACCAATACCATCATAGCACTTCATGTATAGATAACTACCTATATACCAATCGAACATGGGTATACTACCCTTATACAACGCCAAGCACATCAACACATATAATCACACCAACAATATTAAAGCACGCTTGCTATATCTATTATACATTCACTCCTACCATACATACACTAATTTATATAGTTATCTAAATACACGCAGATACTTCATCATATATACACATCACATACAATTCTATAACTATATCCAAGACACAACATACATACCATAGCTACGCCCTCGAGCGTAAATACCCAACCAATATTACTATCACACAATAATAATAACAATAGTATTAATATCAATAAATAACTATACGATAATATACACATGCATCCCCAATTTATATATCACACCTCAATACTAATATGTCACAACAAATACATATATAACATGAGTAATCATTATTCAATATAATTTCAACCAATATTATAGTTACGACAGATAGTAACCCTTACTATTCACACACATATATCACTAACTATATGTCGATATTACTTCTAATATACCTCAACTAACACACCATATTATTAATACATTGACTTCGCGCCATAATTAAAAATAATATTATATTTAAGGCACACACTAATACTTCACTATATACACATACAATATCAATCAAATATAAAAATACTACATAGCAATCATACATATAATACATCCACGGCATAGCAATTTACATTTAATTAGTATACTATTACATACACCTATCCATACATATAGTTGCAACATACAATAATCGTGTATACCTCCTAGTATACACGTACACAAGCAAAATCCCGCAAGGACAACCAATACTATACAAGATTATAACCGTACATCACACTTATTCATTCAATATGTATAAATCGTCCTTATAACTAAACACATACCTATCTACGCATGGGCACACGCCCATACGCACTAAATATAATTCTTCTCATATATACACTCAACTATAGACACACTTATCATCACATATATTACAATAAACATGCACCCAACTTTACTAACATACAGTCACAAACACTGACAGGTATATCCAACATACATACACCCTTAGTAGATATTCAAATACTAATACTAATGCATACAGTCATCCCTATATTGATATAACTAACCACACCTATATGACTAACTAGTACACTATAATATCCTACCCACTACTTCATATATATATTTATCAAGTACGATACTGAGTACGCATAAAAATAACACAACAAGTAATCATAACATATTAATATACTAAGCGTAAGCACACTCCTAAAAACAAGCACCACAACGACAAGTCAAAATTAAACTAATGGTCTCACTATACTATACTAAGGTTGACACAGGCAAAGACAAGCACTAATGAGATAACCAAACAATTGTGAGAAAACCGAAGTCGAAATTGAATCGAAACAAGATCGGGATGAACGGGTTCAGATGAGGCAACAGATAAAGCGATAGCTTGATTAGGTGGAACAAAAATATAATTCTGAACAACCAAGTTGATGAAGGGGAAAATGTATAAACATGATATCACATTTATATTCTTATAAAAAAAATATACGTAAGAATAGCGAGCAGATGGTAAAATTTTAAAATACGGAAAAGTGTTAGACTAAGAAAATAATGAGTAGGGTGAGGTAGTGATTGTTTTACAAATGTAAATAGATTTATAGCAGATTTTTGAAATACGAATATGATGATTAGAAAAACTGATATACTAAAAATTGAAGTCCCTTTTTTAGCTTCAAAAAATATCCTAAAAGTATTGTACGATAAGTGGTTAAAATAAATTTAATAGTATAGAAAGAAAGGAATTATATATTAAATTATCAAAATAGAAATAAAGTTATATATATATATAAACTGAAATTCGAAAGATATAGGTTAGAAATATTATAAGTTGGTAATTAAAGATTTTGATGAAAAATTTCGAAATTCAAAGAATGCATTCAAGTTAACCGAAAGGTAAGAAATCTAAGTTCACGCTAATTATGTTCAAGGAATTGAAACTGGGGAAGGAATTCAAAAAAATAATATTGAAAATACTTTAGAAGGATCAGGAGGCTGAATGGAAAAGATTTAACGATTGGCGACTAACGGATCACGTGATTCGAGGGCAAGGAAATGAATCGAATGATCCAAACGTAAATATGACTAGGAGATGACCCATGACAAGCCACGGTGGAATCCTAGGTTGATGACACAGAAGTGTAATGATCAGAAAGATGCTAGAAGTCAGGGATTCTAATTATCGGGCCGTCTAAAGATCAGGAGAACTCGGCACTAAGCATTCCTAATGAGCTAGACTGTAATTAGGATCTCAGGAAAAGGTTCCTAAGAGAATCAATGTTACATTCTGATGGGCCCGAAGTCGATGGGCCCGAGCGAACGACTAAAAGACGGGCTCTAGAAATCTAACACGGTCAGGGCCGGGTGGGATGGAACTAGAATGGTGCCTAAGGTATAAAAGAACTACAGCCAACCCACTATCCAATAACTAGCAAGGACAACACACATATGCAAACAAAACGATCTAAACTATAAAAAGGAAGACTAGACCTTAAAACAAAAATATACCTATAATAACACTACCCCAGTCTCCAGCCTCGCCGGCTGTCATGGTGTACACCGGCCTCCAGAGTTGCACTGCCTGTCGAAACATCTGCTCCTGTGGGGGCCAAGGGTGGTCCACTGGCAGCAGCTCCTCTCTGAAACGGGGCAGGCGCTCTACTCTGCACTAGAACTGGCGCTCCGCCCTCCACATGGCGATGCCTCGGGCAATCTCTAATCGCATGTGTGGCAGCTCCACATGCCAGACGCAATCCCAGGTTATTCCTGCAATAACTTGAATGATGCCCCGGCTTTCCACAGAAATGACATTGATCCCTCGCTTGGCTCTGTGCAGGTGCTCCTGGCCTCTTGAAAGACACCGGCTGAACGGGTCCCACTACAGGCCTAGCTGCTGGCCCGAACTGCTTTGCTGGTCGGTTCCCTCGCAGTGGTGGTGGTGGTACAGTCGAAGGAGCCTGAGCAGCACGGGAAATCTGATGTGCATGTTCAACCAACCGATACTGAGCATCTAACATCTCTCTCAAAATGTCCAGTAATTGGCGAAATTTGTCTCCTTGGTTATCCATGGTCCCGTCCGCTGAAGGTCCAACTCGGGTTTCGCGTCCTCCCACCATCCTATTGATAGGAAAACCCAACTTAGACTCGTACTGGATATTAAATGAATGTGATACTCTTATTGTTCCGAACTTTTTGCAGAAAAGGACCTGCATGGGCCACCACTAAAACCTGTCATGCTCCGCTTTCCAAAACTACGGAGGTGAAGCGTGACTAAGGCCCGCTTAGGCCGGTGCTGCGAGGATCAGACCCAATAAGCGTCTGTGTGGTACTCCAAGACGAAGGAACAGGTCCCTGCAGAAAAGTACGGAATAACAAAAGTACTAAAAAGGAAACATTCATTTTATTCCAAACCAACATCCAGAAAGTACTGAGAGTCTAAACAAAAAGCCTGACACGGCTACAACAATTGAAAGTAAACTACTGGTGCAAGCACCCAACCTAGACAGAAGGTAAACGGTGTTATGCACCCAACTAAAAAGCAGTAAAACTCTGGAACGGAAACGTGAAGACCTCTAGCTCTGGTCCTTCTCTGTCACGTACTCTGAGTCGACGTCCTCGGTCTCCACGTACTCTGGCAAGTCTGCCTCGTTAATGTACTCTGGCTCAACACCTGACGTACATCACCCAAGAGAAAAGGAACTGTACGTCAGGTAAAGTCTACAAGAAAATGTTAGACTCTACTGCAAGTGTATAATGATTTAAGAGAAACATTTTACTGGTTGATTAACATGCAGGGGTTATGACAAGACAGAAAGTAAAATGGTGCTGGAAAGTAAACAGGACAGACAGTAGCCGTAACGTGTGCTGCCGGCTACGGAACTAACCTAGACGGGACAAGACAAGACAAGACAAGACGTGAGTGTGACACCAAAGAGAGCTCGTGCCTGCAGAGTAGAGAGTGGCCAAACTCCCTATCTGGTGGCCGCTAACCCAACTCCACCCCAAGTGCTCAAGACAAGACAAGACAAGACTGTACGAGTACCGCTCACACCCTTGGTGAGTGCCTCTCCCCTCGGTCCGCCGGGGCGCTCACTCCCCTGATGAGATGCCGAGACTTCCCGTAAGGTATACACGAAAGGAACGGTCTGCCGGGACGCTCACTCCCTTGGTGAGACGTCGAGACACCCGTAAGGTATACCACAAGAACTAAGAGGACAAGACTTGACCAGTTATGAAAGTTCTGTTGTTCAATTGTTATTCTAGGGGGTCCACATGCACGCACACACAGAAAAGCCCTAAGTTGTCAATTGTTGTTGTTTTGTGCTTAGACTTCGTCGTCAAGTCTAAGCTGTCAAGGGGGTCCCGGAGGCTATCATTTCACGTCGGGTTCTCTTTCTTTACGTTTTAACAGTTCTAAGAGTCTATGGCCTAAACACGGCTGAAAGTACAAGTGAGTACACTTGCTTGTGGTGGCGAGTGCATCGTCTGTCCGGAGCGTCCCGTCGGCGATGGTCCATCTGAAACAGGATCACGGCGATGTCAGATCGCGCTTTTTGTCAATCCTATTACGATTCGTTTCTAAATTTGGCGGGATTACCTTAACGTCAAAAGTCACGTCTTTTGATGTTTTTGTTCAGTTTAGATCGACGTCTACCCTATGTGCCAAGAAAATTAGTTCGTTCGTCGATTTTTCCTACGGTGGACAACATTTTAAAGATGCAGAAAATAACTTTAGTTAAATTAAGATGCTGATTTTATTTAGGTTTTGATGAGGTACGGTGTGGTTTCAACTACATGTTAGGGGAACCAACCTCTCCGGTGTTTGACGTAGAATGGAAGTAGGGTCTGAACGGTGGAAGCTCCTCGTCGTCTACGGTGTCCCAGCTACGGTTGACGTAGTAAGACACGTCCTGGCTACACTGTAACGCCCCGCTTCCCAAAAGGCACCGGAAGCGAGAGCGTTACGCGGTCCGCTTGAACTGGAGCGGTGAAGCTCGAGTTCAATAAGCGTCTGTGATAAAAACACAGAAAAGAGGTCCTTGCATTTACGTATCAGAACAATCAGAAGACTTTTCATTAAATTAAAAGGGCATTTCCAAAATTATTCGTACAAGAAAATAAGACAACTGGCCTCAGCATGGACAAAAAGGAAACTATAACAAAGCGCTAAACCTACTACAAGAACTGAAAACAAAACTCAAGTAGTGACAGGGGCTCTAGTCTTCCGCAGAAAGCGTCAGGTGCGAACTCCTGACTCTCCAACTCTGGCGTCTCATACTGGTCCTCCTGGTACTCAAGCTCTGAATCTGACATACATCCACAAACATGAATGTATGTCAGCTAGGGGTCTGCAAGAAAAGTTAGCATCCCAAGGCGAAGTATATAACAAGTATATGAAATTTAGAAGCATTTAATAAAAGAAACGACTGCAGCAATTAACATTTAACATTTCGGAGCAGAAAGAAATAATCCTAGCATGCAGTTCTAGACGGGTGCAATATTAAAGTTAAGATTCTCTGAATTTGTTAGCATTTCAATATTCTAGATGACCAAGTTAGCGTTACAATGACCATGTCAAGACTTCACATCTAATCTAGGGTTCTCGCCTTTAGGTCGTGATGAGAAGGTCGTTCCTCTCACGGGGGCTTACCGTGATTGACACTAACCCACCGCGTCGGGTGGTGTTCTTGAGGAGAGTACCTTTCATACGCCCAGTGGCCGCTCAACCCTAACCCCACCCAAAAGTTTTGCCGGAACACGAGCCGGCCTAGTCGACTCACACGACATCACGATATCACGATACCGCCTTCGAGGCACACGATTTCACGATGTCCATATTGTTAATCATGTCAAGACTCACTGAATTTCATTTGTTGACAATATTAAAGTTTTATGGTGACAGTTCTGCAAAGCGAAAACGGGTCAAACGACCGTTCCGTAATTCCAAATAATGACGATTTCGTCCTTTTTGTTCAACTTGCTACAGAAACAATTTCTTTCTCTAGTTGTTTAAATTGGGGATATATCATATGATATACCGTTGGATCCCAATTTTCGTCCTAGTCATTATGGTGTCAGTTTTGTACGTCATTTCACGTCTAAATTTTGAGTTACACAGCAAAACATGAAGGCGGCGTAAACGTGCCGAAACTTCTAAAATTCATAACAAATCATATACTTGCCTGTTTTCGACGTTCTTGGTGCCGTTGGATTCGTCTCGACGAGTACTACTCTGTAGTGATGACGGTCCACTAGTTTGAGGGGAAACATGAATATATCTGCGTCATTAAATTAATGGTACCAACCGGAATACGATTAATACACAACGAAACATTAATCGGTCTAACTAACAAAATACTGGCCTAACCTATCTTGCAATTTATAGATATTCATGAAACATTATAGGGTGCAGTACCAATATTCACGTATACACTAACCACCTCAGACATCACACAGCTTATATCATGTCCTTAGTCAAAGTAGTGTACTGTGCATTCCATACAGTATACTGGTAGGTGTACACACCTACGTGACAAGTGACAACCCAAAAAGTGGTTCTAAACATAGGGTGCCATGCATGAATGAGGACTCACTGTTGTTTACATGCGATAACAATATAGCATAAACACGGCTAATTATTGTCTAACATGATGATTCAAATATACTAACCTAATTTAACTGAGTTATAAATTACTCCTACACTGGCCTATACTAACATGGTACTGTTGATCCTACCTAGGGTACAGTTCTCTCAATATCTCAATGTTACAAAACATTCTTCTCAGTGTTAATTATTTACATGAAAAAAATTAGCAAAGGTAAAACAACCCACCTTCCTAGTAGGGAAGGAACTCGGCAAGGGCAGTGGGCGGCGCGTCGTTGGCAACGGCACGGGTGGGGCTGCTGTCTGGGTGTCGACGAGCCTTGCGGCGACTGAGGGCATCAACGACTAGCTAGCCTCTCGCCGCGGCGTCGTCGACGTGGCACGCGGTGACCCAGGGGCGACGGCAGGGGACAGTTGCGGCCGTGGTGTCAGCGGCCTGGGGCGTTGAGGGCAACCGGCGTTGAGAAGAAGGCCGCTGCGGGGTTCTGGTCGGAAAACTGGCCAGTGTGTTGCCTTGCAAGGGAGGAGGAAGGTGCAGCTACGATGCGAGATGGCGATGGAGGCCGTGCGATGTGGGCTGACGAGGCGCTTGCAACTAGGCGGTGGTCGGGAGTGGGTTGCAAGGGTGAGGCCGGTGTTGCGTGAGCTGGGTTGCGCGCGCTCTTGGGTTGCCCGCGAGGTTGAGGGGGAGGCTGGGTCGATGGCGTCGGTGAGAGGATCTGCATGGCGGTGAAGGGCAGGAGGCGTCGCGGTTTGGGTGGGTGGAGGCGTGGAGGTCTGGCAGCGTGTGTGAACGGAGGAGACGTTCACGAGGCTTGTGGCGAGGGGAGATGAGGAAGGAGGCTGAGAGAGATATAGGGGCGGCTTCGTGATGTCCCTCATATAATAATAGCTAGGGTTCTTGTATAAGAATGAAAGGCTGTTGTAATAGGGTGAGTAGGGCAGGGGCACAGCACGTGAATACTCTAGGGTCTTTAGGTTAAAAGAAATCTTGGGTTTCCATTATATTGGCTGATGTGGGTGGCAACACGTGAGTGTACCCCCAGGATTTTTATATTGGTTGAGGGACTATAGGTTGCTAGTTGTTTAGCCCTTAGGTAATGATTCAATTGTTTTCTCCCTTTTTTTGTGCAAAACTGTGTGTTTGTGAAGAGCAGGTCGTGTGCGTGAATAGTGTGCTAGGTGGGTGTGTGTGCAGTTAGTTTCGGCCACAATAGGGTACAAAACGTTGGGTTTAGGTTCAAAACTTAGGTTGTTATAATAGGAAGATGATTTGAATTATTATTAAAAGAATTGATTGAATTTATTAGTAATAAAAGGGCTAATTAGGATGGGATTATAAGGAAGGATTTTGAAAAGATTAATGGGATTTTTAATAGGTAAAATCAAGGAAATAATAGCTTATAAATAAGTTTTTAATGGGTTTTATAAGGAGGGTCTTCATTTGAATTTAAAAGATTTGAAAATCAAATTTTAAATTTGAAAAGTGAAATTAATTTAATAAGGGATACTTAACAAAAATAATAATAATAATAATAAAATTAACTAAGTGTCATAAAATGATGATAGTGATAATTGACTTGGAACGATTGGCACGTGCACGAGAATAGAAACGTCTAACTACGGATACGGGAGAATATTACACGAGGGAAGTACAGCCAAAACGTATCGTAAAAACTGGTCGTTACATACACACGGAAGGTGAGGGCAGTGGGCAAGGCACTGGACAGCGAGCAAGGGCAGATCTGCGAGTGAGGGGGCATCGTGGAGGCGTCCAACGGCTACGGAAAAAGCAGACAGTGATGGGGAGCACGGTAGCAGTCCGTAGGAAGCGTTAGCGGCGTCGAGAGGCCGCTGAACAGCGAGCAAGGAGGAACAAAGGCCACGGGGAACCAAAACAGCGAGCACGGAAGTGCAACGGTGACACGGCATCGCTGGAACATCGGCCGTGGGGCTGGCCGGCCTGATTGCACGGAAGATGGCACGTGGGGGCTGCAGAATGTCGGCAGAGGGGCTGCCATGTTGTGGCAGCCCCTGACTGGTCAGACGGTGACCAAAAAAGGCAGCAGTAGTCGCCGGCTGCTGCTTCTCATGCGAGGAGGCCGTGACAGCAGCTCGAGCTTCTCTCGGCCGAGCAGCGGTGGCGCTGGGCGCGTTAGGCGGCGGGGCGTCGTCGTGATGGCGGCCGGAGGTGGGGGGGTTGGCCGTCGTGGGTTGAAGGCGAGAGAAAGTGAGTTGAGAGCGAGAGAGAAAGGGTTTGCTCGGGGAAAATATTTGTGGTGGCTATGAGAAACTTAGCCCTAGGTGATAACCTGAATAGGTTTTAAAAAGAACCCTATTTGCTAAGTATCTCTTGATTTTAGGTTAAATGCGGGAGGGAGATAGAGATAGTGAGAGTGGAGATTGAGGAAAAGGTGGGTGGCAATAGAGGCTGAATTCATATCCCTTGATACGTATGAATATATTTAAGGATTGATTAGGATTTGGTTTAAAATTTTAAATTTCAAAATGATTAAGGGTTAATTAAAGGTTGGAAATGGATTAGGGGATAAGTCCCACTACGGGCATCGGAAAAATAATCCGAAAATATCGGGACGATCGCAGAGACGAGAAGTACGGGGCTACGGGGTCTGGCCGCGTGTTAATCCTACCGAAAATTATTATAAAATCAAGAACTGAGCGTTGGAGCCAAAAGACCAACACCCTTCCATTCAAAGCTGTTTTGTGAGAAAACGAGCCGTGAAATGACGTTCCCAAAAACACTATAAAATTCCACACTTCCATACGGTCACAATGGCATATCACATCGTATATACCGAAACCAAGAAAAAAACCCAATATAATACGAATACAAAAATGTACGTACACTTAGAAATTCTTAAGGTCGGGAAGCGACCGTTACACTCTCTTCCAAGAGAGTCTTCAACACACAACACACTTCTTCTTCAAGTTCTACTTCAAGGCATAGGTGACTGTAAGTGTTGCTTTCATATTTCATAACTTTCGTTATTTGAATTTGCTCTCGGGTTGTGAGAGTGGTTTGCTTGCTCCCAAGTTGTCGGAGTCAATGTCAATCGATTGTATTTCAATTTCACTTGTAGGGTTGCTACAAGTGGGTTTTAAGGAAACCTCAAGTTAGGGTTCTAACTTGAGTATCCGGAGGTATCCGGATGGAAGGGACGTAGGATTACCGGAAACAAGTCGGGAAGTGACTTGGGTAATCCGAACCCTTAAAACATCCTTGCGTCTACATTTGTTTCTCTTTTGGTTTAATTTTAATTCCGCATTATATTGTTGGTTAGCATTTAAATTAGTGTAACTATCTTTTTAAATTGCATAAACACTATTCAACCCCCCTTCTAGTGGTTTCCATATAGCCAGGGTCCTTACAATTGGTATCAGAGAGCAAGGTTATAGCTATGGCATCCAACAACAACAACGTTCATCCTCCGCCTTCGTACAACAATCACGACCGTGATGGAGCGTCTACACTTTTCGAAGGTCAATCAACGGTGCGTCCTCCATGTTTCAATGGCACAAACTTTGGCTATTGGAAATGTCGGATGGAGACGTTCCTAAGGAGTGCTTTACTTTGGAGAACCCTCCACATGGAATACGTCAAGCCCACCGAAGAGGATTTCGAAAAATGGATGACTTCCGAGAAATCCGCTGAAGTCAACAACGGAAAAGCAATGAACGCTCTTCATTGTGCGTTGGACCCGAATGAGTTCAACAAGATATGCACATGTAAGAGTGCATATCAAATCTGGAACCATCTCGTCGTTACCCATGAGGGAACGAACAAGGTAAAACTTTCCAAACTTTATGTTGTCGTGCAAAACTTCGATATGTTTCATATGCAGGAAAATGAAAACATAGCATCAATGTATGGACGTTTTACCGACATCACCAATGAATTGGAAGCTCTTGGTCAAGTCTACACCGAACCAGAAAAGGTAAGGAAGATCATAATGGGAATAACCTCCAAATGGGAAAGAAGAGCTATCGCCATCGAGGAGGTCAACGACTTGAAGACCACATAATTATGAATCTTATCGGGACTCTCATGTCTTATGAAGTAAGATAGGAGAACAGATTAAAGATTCGAGCTATGATGAATCCTTCAGAGACCAAGAAGAAAGCATTGGAATTCAACGCCAATTCCTCATCCTCCGATAGTGAAGATTCAGAAGAAGAGATGAATTTGGGTGAAATGGCCCAAATGACGAGGAAGTTTCAACGCTTCTTTCGCAAAGGTAAATTTCCCTCTAACAAAAGATTTGAGTCTACTAATAATACTTCCTCTCTTTTCTTTAAGTGTAACAAGCTAGGGCACATCAAGAAGGATTGCCCAATGCTAACAAACAAAGAGAAGTGGAAGGCTCCGAAGTACCACAAGTCCGACAAGAACAAGAGAGACAAGAAGAAAGGACTCGTCGGTACATTCGATGACTCAAGTGGAGACTCATCAAGTGATTCCGATGATGAGAAGGGTGAAAGTGCTCACATGTGCTTCATGGCACGAGAAGATCCACTCTCCGATGAGAGTGATTCCGACATGGATTAAACTGAGGTAACAATGAATAAACTACGTATTGCTAATGAAGAATTGTTTGCTAAGTATCAATCACTATTGCTTAGATATACTAGCTTAAAGAAATTGAATGTTAGCAATTCATCCATTCCATGCATTATCAACAATGACACCATTGTTGATACTTTAACTCTTGAGAAAGCGAATTTAGCTTCTGAAAATGTCACTTTGAGAGATGAGGTGAACAACCTTAAATCTCAACTAGATCAAATACATCCTAAGGATAATGGTGATCTAGTTACACGACACACACAATTGGGTTTAGAGAATGATTCTTTTAAAACTCAAGTGCACGAGCTCAAAGCACGGGTGTCCACCTTCGATACCAACATTTCTTCTCTTAAGGAGAAATATAAGCTCATGTCCTCCCGTATTGTGAGATTCAATAAGGAAAAGGGACAATTGGACGATTTGCTTGCAAATCAATTTCCAGCCACACATCGTGTTGGTCTTGGTTTTGTAAAAGCAAATGCATCCAATGATCACACCTCCTATAGTGGTGTCACTATAGACTTTGTGAGGCCATCCTCTGATGCATCCACAAGTGGTGTCAAAGGCACTATAGGTAGCAAACCTACCAAGAAAGTCACCACTTCACCATCTCTTCCTTTTGGCAAGAAACCCACTAAGGGTGGAAACCAAAAGAGAAGCCATGCTTACATGTACACCAACCTTCATCTATGTAGGAAATCTCCTACTTCACAAGTGGACACTCATGAAACTTTTTATGCTCCACACGCACGGACACGTACAAATCCACACATGAGAAATTCTCATGTACGTACTCATATACACCCATATGCTCATACGCATCATTCTTACATGTATGCACAACCTCCACATGTCATGCATGACCCATATGTTTCATACAACATGCATGTTCCCAAGCATACATATAATCCGCATATGTTCAATGCATATCCACCACCTCATGTATATGCTAGAAACCATGTTCCTAAGAAGTATGCACCACATAGAAATCTAACAAGTATGCATGCAACTAGGAAAAGGACTCTCAAAATTTACACAATTAGGGGTCCTAAGAACACTAACTTAAATGATAAGAATGCATATGTTGATTCCTATTTTCATGATGTTATTAAGAATAGCAATTATGTTGGGAAGCGGAAGTCCACTTGGACTTGTCTTCCAAAGGGCTAATCCCCTTGGACCCAACAAACATTGGATACCATGAGCTTATGGTATATTATGTAGGTACCCAAGAGAAAGAAAAAAAGCAATAAAGGTCAAATTAGCTCTAAAGGGAAAGGATGGATTCTCGATAGTGGTTGCTCCAAACACATGACGGGAGATCCCTCATTGCTCTCTGAAGTGATTAGCATCAAGGATGGTGCAACTGTCACTTTTGGATGTAATCAAAAGGGAACCATCATTGGAGTAGGATTGTCGGTAACCCTTCCAAACCCTTAATTACTAATGTATTTCTTGTTAGTGGTTTATGTCACAATCTCATTTCCATTAGTCAACTTTGTGACAAAGGTTGCAAGGTTAACTTTGGAGAAGGATTGTTGTTGATTCTAATTCGAATGTTTTATTTTCCGTATTAGGCGTAAAAATATTTATTATTTGAGTTTGCCTAAAACCGTAGGACATTGCTTAGTTGCTAATACAAGCAAACAACTATTATGGCATCGCCGTTTTTGTCATGTTCACTTCAAGCACTTATATACGTTAGCTAAGCATGATCTAGTCAAAGGTTTTCCTAAAATTGCTTTTAGTAAGAAAAACTTTTGTGATTCATGTCAAAGAGGTAAACTAAGTAAATCTTCGTTTAAGCTTAAAGAAGGCATTACTTCTAAGAGGCCCCTAGAACTTCTTTATCTAGATTTGTTTGGGCCAACTAGAACCTCTTCTTTTGGCAATGCTCATTACGGATTAGTTGTCGTTGACGACTTCTCTAGATTTACTTGGGTTTCATTCTTAACTAATAAGAATGAAGCTTATGAAGAGTTTACCATATTTGCAAAGAAGATTCAGAATCTCTTAGGATCCACCATTATCACTATCTGTAGTGATCATGGACGAGAATTTGAGAATGAGTCTTTTACAAAGTTTTGTGATGACACCGGGATAACTCACAATTTTTCCTTTCCTCGGGCATCACCACAAAATGGTGTTGTAAAGAAAAAGAATAGGACTCTTATTAAGTGTGCTTGCACCATGCTCCATAATAATCATCTTGGACTACAATTTTGGACATAAGCGGTGCACACGGCATGTTATGTGCTCAATAGGATCCTAGTGAGACCCCGAACGAACAAAACTTGTTTTGAGTTATTTTATAATAAAAGCCTCAAGTTAAGTATTTTCGAGTTTTTGGTTCAAAATGTTTTATCAAGAACACTTTTGGTAATCTAGATAAATTTGAGCCAAGATCGATGAAGGAATTTTTATTGGATATTCCACATGTAGCAAAGCCTACTGGATATACAACAAAACTTCTTCAACGATCGAGGAATCACTCCACGTATCATTTTATGAAGATTTTGATTTTCCTCATGTTGATGATGATAGTGTAGATGCAATTTGTAAACCACTTAGTAATGTTAAGATTAATGATTCGATTATTGATACTAACACTACTAATGAGATTGTTGAAGTTGTTCCAAGTTATGCAGGAATGACCAAAGCTTACCCGACCGTTCGCAACCATCCACATAACCAAATAATTGGAGATATTGGCTTGGGTGTTCGAACGAGGTCAAGAATTGAAGAATTCTCTCATTGCGCATTTGTCTATACCATTGAGCCAAAGAACATCCAGGAAGCTTGTGAGGATAGCTCTTGGATAGTGGCAATGGAAGAAGAACTCATGCAATTTAAGAGAAATGAAGTTTGGGAACTCGTTCCTCTTTCAAGTGGTCATCAAGTTATTGGGACCAAAGGGATCTTCAAGAACAAGACCGATGAGAACGACGTAGTCACAAAGAACAAAGCAAGGTTAGTAGCTCAAGGCTACCGGCAAGAAGAAGGTATTGATTTCGAAGAATCCTTTGCCCCCGTAGCTAGATTAGAAGCTATTAGATTGCTTTTATCTTTTGCATTTCATAAGAATTTTAAACTATTTCAAATGGATGTTAAAATTGCATTTTTAAATGGGATTGTCAACGAAGAAGTTTATGTTTCTCAACCTCCCGGTTTCATTCATGAAAAATTTCCAAACCATGTTTTCAAACATAAGAAAGCTTTGTATGGGTTGAGACAAGCTCCTAGAGCTTGGTATGATCGACTCAAAACCTTTCTTTTGGATTTAGGTTTTAAAATGGGAGAAGTTGATTCAACACTTTTCATTAAAGATTATGAAAATGACATTCTCTTGATTCAAGTATATGTAGACGATATAATATTTGGTTCTACTAACTTTAATCTTTGTCAAGAGTTTTCTAAGTCTATGAAGGATGAATTCGAGATGAGCCAAATGGGAGAGCTCAATTACTTCCTTGGACTGCAAATTCGACAAATGGAGGATGGAAATTTCATACATCAAACAAAGTACACAGGGGAGCTTTTTAAGTGATTCGGGATGGAATCGTCTTCAAGCAAAAGGACTCCCATAAGTACGACAACCCATCTACACAAGGATGAGAACGGAAAAGATGTAGACATTCGTCTATATCGAGATATGATCGGTAGCTTACTTTATTTAACCACTAGTAGGCCCGATATCATATTTTCTGTATACTTGTGTGCTAGATATCAAGCTAGACCTAAGGAGTCACACTTGATTGCGGTTAAATAAATATTTCGTTATCTCAATCAGTCTCTAGATTATGGGTTACTTTACCCTAAATCTAGCACATATGAGTTAATCTCATATAGTGATACCGACTTTGCCGGATGCAAATCCGATAGGAAAAGTACTAGTAGCACTTGCCATTTTCTAGGAAATTCCTTAGTCTCTTGGTTTTCCCAGAAACAGAACTCGGTATCATTGTCCACGACTGAAGCGAAATATATTACCGCGGGTCTTGCATGTGCATAAGTCCTTTGGATGAGACACACTCTTAGTAACTATGGTGTCAATTGTGATACTTGCCCTATCATGGTTGATAACCAAAGTGCTATATGTCTTTCCAAGAACCTGGTACATAACTCCCGTACCAAACACATAGATGTGAGACACCATTTTATCAATGATCATGTAGCTAAGAAGGACATCATCTTAGAGTTCATTGAAACCCAAAAACAAATTGCCGACATCTTCACAAAACCTCTTAAAGAAGATTCATTTGTGAGGTTGCGTGGAGAATTAGGAATTATGGGTGAATCTGAACTTTAGGAGCTCAACATACTTGTTATAACTCTCTTTGAGCTCATATCATCATGTTGCCTCTCTTCTTTTGATATATCATGTATTTTGTTTAAAGAAAGGCAATGGAGTTTTCTTGATTACATGTGTTTTCAGATTGTTTTACGAGAATTGTTTTATCAACGATTTATAATTTGATGTTGATTTTATGATGAGTTTATGTTTAGAGTATAGGTCCTAGGGTGAGTGTTCATATCCTCTGGATTTTTATCTCACTGTGCATTTTTGAATAGGACAGACGACTGTCTTTCCTTCGCCAGTCGACTGTCCTACTCTATATTCTCTGTCTGAAATTTGTATCTTTCGCACAGACGACTGATGACAATTTTACAGTCGACTGTTATTTCAACAGGCGACTGCATTTTTATTCATCAGGCGCCTGTCATCTCTGTCAAATTTTTCCAGCGCTCTCTGTCTTTTTGATAAAGTTTATTGATTCTCAGTCAATCGACTGATGCGTATACTACATATAGTGCCCGTGAAGCTACTGCACATGTACTAGAGGGGGGGTGAATAGTACTTTAAAATAATCAAGATAGTTATTCCTAATTATTGTGCAAGAAACAAACGACAATGCGGAATAAACAACAATCAACAAGAATTAACAAATGCAAATAAAGCATGTAACGGGTTCGGATCCACCCAAGTCTCCCCGACTTGTTCCCGGTGATCCTACGTCCCAACCACCCGGATCCCCTCCGGATACTTGAGTTAGAAACCCTAACTCAAGATTTTGCACTATGAAATTATTGTGAAAAACCTTCACAAGACCAAATCATACACAATATAAATGTGACTCCCACAACCCGGGATCACACACTTCTCTCACAACCGAGAGAACAATTCGCAATAACAAAGTAAATGAAACAATAAAATACTTACCACAAAATCCTATGCCTTGAGTATACTTACCAAATTAGGGCAAAGAGGGATTTTGAGGAAGAAGATGTCACCCAACCCTATCTCCAAGAAGATGACCAGCAATGGAGGCCTAGGGTGGAGATGGTGACCTTGATTCAAGCTCCTTGGCTTGGAATGCTCACAATGGAGAGAATCTCTCTTGAGGAATTTGGCTCAAAGAGTGAAGGAGAGATTCTTGTGAGGAAGAGAGGGCTTGGAAATAGCTTGAGAAAACTTCTCTCTTAGGTCTGAAATAACTTTGATAATGGACCTCTAACCTTGCCTCAAACGAATCAGGTTTGTATTTATAGAGGCAAGAAAAATCGTGCTCAAAAGATTCCCAACGGTCATATTTCTGAAGCAGTTAATCGGTCTAAGAAGGATCACTAACCGACTAGATTGCCAACTAGTCGGTCGGTGATTCTTCATGAACCGACTAACAGGCTTACAGCCAAACGAGAAAGTTCCAGGCAATATGAACTAGTCGGTCCAAGAAGACTTGCCAACCGACTAGTTTCACAACTAGTCGGTCGGTGAGTCAACTTTGACCGACTAACAGATGAAATAGGAAAGGCTGGATACAAGATGAACTAGTCGGTCTAAGAACAAATGCTGACCGACTAGTTTATCAACTAGTCGGTCGACAAACATTCTTTGACCGACTAACGATAAACAGTAACTATGGATGTACAGGGAAAGCTCAACTAGTCGGTCTTTGAAGGATTCCTAACCGACTAGATCGTCATCTAGTCGGTCGGTGACTCTTCTTTGACCGACTAATTGATCACCAGGGAATGAGCTGAAATGAACAAGGATATCTAGTCGGTTCACGAAGAGTTGCCGACCGACTAGATCGTCATCTAGTCGGTTGGTACTTCTTCTTGAACCAACTAAGATGCACTAGAAGCCGAGGGAAGAAGCGATAGGCTTCGAGAAAGTTTCTAATGTCTGCTATGATAATCCTAGCTCTAAGATATAAGCGAAATGAAGATAATAATGTAATTCCTACTCATGGCTTAACATTCTATTTTATGAAGCTAGAAGACATTAAATAATACATGACGAACCGTCTTCGAAGCTTCAATCTTCATTCTTCTTGACTTCAATATTGCTCCTTGAGCTTCAACGAAGCTTCAGGCACACGATCATGCGTATTGAGAAGTCTTGAGACGTCGCTTTTGATATATGTATTCTTTTGGTGACGATCTCCATAACTGCGCTCACAAACAGTTAGTACACGATATTTATGTTTGCTCATCATCCAAAACCAAATCCGGGGAATCAATACTCAACATTCTCCCCCTTTTTGGTGATGACAAACTAACATAAATAATAATCAATAATAATGATTCAAAAGAAATTTACTTACTCCCCCTTCATTGATGACACGTTAGTTTCGTATTAAATATTAATCATACGCATCAAGCAGATGAGGAAGATATGAAATATGAACCAATTATTGACATATAGGATCTAAATCCATTTTTATATCTTCACTCCCCTTGAATCTAATATATAAAATTAGATTCATGGTAAATTGCTTTGAATTATCAATTAGTACATTGTCATTATTAATTCTCTCGCCCTTTGGCATTAGCAAAAAGAGCTGGAGGAGATCAACGACAAGATTACAATGGCTAAAAGTAAAAGCACGGGAGTCAAATAATACGACCACGATTCAAATGACACCAAAGTAAAATACCAAAAGTAAAATACCGAAGTAAATCAAAGCGTGCCAACTTGACCATAGTCGAAAATCGAAAAACGAAACCATCAAGCCATAGGCGAAAATCGAAATACGAAATCAACAAACCATAGGCGAAAATCGAAAAAATGAAATCATCAAGCCATAGATGAAAATTGAAAAATGAAATCATCATGCCATAGGCGAAAATCGAAAAACGAAATCATCAAGCCATAGGCAAAAATCGAAATACGAAATATCCAAAACTCAAATTAATTTCACTTATTGAGTTATGGAACATACTCTCCAATATCAACATTCTTAGTTAAATAGTGCATGGAAAACAAGTCTATGATTTCATAGAACCAATTCTATTTAACCAAGTTAATCGTCAGGTGACAAAATCAACATCAGAGACAAAAATCCAATGTGAAAACCAAATGTAGCAAAATGATACCAAAAGTAACATGCAAAAGTGTTATGCCAAACATAGATAGAACATCATAGAACTTATGGCATACGCACTTCTAGCATACTAATTGAAACAAAATGATACCAATGTAGATATTCTAACAAAGCATGCATTCAACCTACATGGATACCAAATGTATATTAAATGTAAGAATATACTTACAACATTAAGCTCCCCCTACTTTGGTGCATCACTTAAGCACCATCAACTCCATTTGAATGAAAAACTTTGCAAATCAATCAGTTGGTAGGGTTGGTATCCCATGATGGATTGAACCTAGTAAACATCATTTTGGTATCCAAAAGTCCTTTTGCATCCTATGGGTTAGGCAACAAATTTAACATATTAAATTCAAATAAACGTAACCCATAGCCATATTAAATTCAAATTCAATATGAACTTAACTTTCAAACAAACATGCACATCCAAGATCAATATGCAAATAAAAAGAATAAACCACTTCTTACCACAATTGCTTTGGTACCCATAAAATGAAATTAAACTTATGGTACCAAGCAATGAAGGGTCAAAGGAAACTAACCCTTCGGAAACCAAGTCCACGAGGACCGTGATTTCCCAACATAATCATCATTCAAAATAATGTCATTAATATACGATTGCACATACAAATCCTTATTATACATGCTTGTGTTCTTCGGACCCCAAATGGTGTATGTCTTGGGAGTCCTAATCCTATTGGGAACATGCATACGTTGTTGATTTCTATGTGATGCATGTCGTGGGTAAGCATATGGCATATGATGCAATGGTGCATGATGATAATTATTCATATGAGAATGAGGATGGACATATGCTTGTGGTGGAACACTTGCATGAGTGTGTCTCACATGGTGTGCACGTGCTCGTGGATGCGGAGCATAAAAATCATCATATGTGCTAACATGTGGAGTAGGATGTGTGTTCCTACGTGGCATGGCATACATGAAAGCATGACCCCTCTTTGGAGGTCCACCCAAAGTGGGTTTCTTTCCAAATAGGGGTGTGTACCTAGCGGAAGCACCATTGGTAGAACAACTACACATGAAGTGTTTACTCCCACTAGTAGAAGCATCGGATGTTGGCCTAACAAAGGTGGCGGACGATTTGGATGACTCTCTCATCTTATACCCCAAGCCAATGTGATGATTGGCCGGAAGTAAGTCATTTAGGATATTATCCAAATGGCCCTTACCTTTATTGAATTCATGAATTCGGCCTAATGTGCACTCATAATTCTCGGTGAGAGAATGCATCGAAGCATCCAAGGTGGACACTTGCGATGTGAGTGCGCAAACACGTGATTTGAGATTTTTATTCTCAATACTAAAAGTTGAGTTTTGAGACGTCAAATCCGCTATCACATGTTCATCCGAATCCTCGATATGAACATGCTCAAGTTGAGATTTGAGATTTACAATCTCATTTCTCAACCCTTCAACAACGGTGTCGTGGTTGACGATGATAGGTTTAGGAGAGGTTTTAAGACTATCTAGCTCATTTTTAGTCTTAATAAATCTAGTAGCTAAATTAGAAAACTTATTCCAAAGTTATTCATTAGCTATTCTAAGTTCGTCCATTGTTACCTCACCGCATTCATCCTCACTTTCATCCTCGCTTTCATCGGAGAAGGTCTCTTGATCACGTTCCTCTTTTCCCATGAAGCACGTGTGTGCTTTCTCCACTCTTTCATTGTCTGACTCTCCACTTGAGGAGTCCTCGTCGGAGTCGGTGAAAGTGCCTACAAGTCCTTTCTTGTGCCTTCTCGACTTGTCGTGCTTGGATGCCTTCCACTTCTCCTTGCGTTTGTTTAGAGGACAATCCGGCTTGATATGTCCTTGCTTATTGCATTTATAACACACGGGAGAGGAGACATTAGTCGAAATAAATTTAGATTTATTCTTTAACTTACCTTGTCGGAAGAATTGGTCGAACTTCTTTGCCATATCGGCCAAAGCTTCCATGTCCAACTCTTCTTCCGATTCTTCTTCCGATTCTTCATCATCGGTAGATGGAGCGGCCTTGTAAGCAATCGCCTTTTTCTTTGGCTCGTCTTTCTTCAAGTACGCCTTCATCTTCTCCTTCATCTTTATCTTACTCTCCTTGCATACCTCGTAAGACAACAAGGTACCCATTAATTGTACGACCGTATATTTATTCATATCATTACCTTCCTCGATGGCGAAGGTACGCTTTTCCCAACAAGAAGGAAGTCCGTCAATAATTTTCGCGACTTTCTCCTTTTGGGTGTAGATCTTTCCAAGAGCTTCCAATTCGTTGGAAATGTCCACGAAGCGAGCATAGTAGTCCTTCATAGTTTCACCATGTTCCATGTGAAACAACTCAAATTCTTTGTTATCGACCACGAGTTTAGAATCTTTTACCGTACTCGTTCCTTCGTGCAAGATGAGGATTTGGTTCCATACTTGATATGCACTCTTACATGTGCATATCTTGTTGAAGTCTTCGGGCTCCAACGCACATTGCAAGGCATTCATGGCCTTGGCATTGCTTACCTCCGCGGGAGTCCACTTCGCGAAATCTTCTTCGGCGGGCTCGACATACTCAGTCATCGTGGCTCTCCAAAGTGAAGCGCTCCGGAGGAAGGTTTCCATCTGGTATTTCCAGTACCCATAGTTAGTACCGTTGAAGTGAGGAGGCCTGACAGAGGATTGTCCTTCCAAAACTGAAGACGATCCATGACGATCCTTGAAGACGTTGTAGTCGTTGTTTGTCATAGCTTGAACTCTGGCTCTGATACCAATTGTAGTTGGTATCAGATTGTGTAGCTTTGACCCTGTAGCTTTGAACTCTGGCTCCGAAACCAATTGTAGTGCCCTGTGAAGCTACTACACATTTACTAGAGGCTCAAGATAGTTATTCCTAATTATTGTGCAAGAAACAAACGACAATGCGGAATAAACAACAATCAATAAGAATTAACAAACGCAAACAAAGCATGTAACGGGTTCGGATCCACCCAAGTTTCCCCGACTTGTTCCCGGTGATCCTACGTCCCAACCACCCGGATCCCCTCCGGATACTTGAGTTAGAAACCCTAACTCAAGATTTTGCACTATGAAATTCTTGTGAAAAACCTTCACAAGACCAAATCATACACAATATAAATGTGACTCCCACAACCCGGGATCACACACTTCTCTCACAACCGAGAGAACAATTCGCAATAACAAAGTAAATGAAACAATGAAATACTTACCACAAAATCCTATGCCTTGAGTATACTTACCAAATTAGGGCAAAGAGGGATTTTGAGGAAGAAGATGTCACCCAACCCTATCTCCAAGAAGATGACCAGCAATGGAGGCCTAGTGTGGAGATGGTGACCTTGATTCAAGCTCCTTGGCTTGGAATGCTCACAATGGAGAGAATCTCTCTTGAGGAATTTGGCTCAAAGAGTGAAGGAGAGATTCTTGTGAGGAAGAGAGAGCTTGGAAATATCTTGAGAAAACTTCTCTCTTAGGTCTGAAATAACTTTGATAATGGACCTATAACCTTGCCTCAAACGAATCAGGTTTGTATTTATAGAGGCAAGAAAAATCGTGCTCAAAAGATTCCCAACGGTCATATTTCTGAAGCAGTTAGTCGGTCTAAGAAGGATCACTGACCGACTAGATTGCCAACTAGTCGGTCGGTGATTCTTCATGAACCGACTAACAGGCTTACAGCCAAACGAGAAAGTTCCAGGCAATATGAACTAGTCGGTCCAAGAAGACTTGCCAACTGACTAGTTTCACAACTAGTCGGTCCAAGAAGACTTGCCAACCGACTAGTTTCACAACTAGTCGGTCGGTGAGTCAACTTTGACCGACTAACAGATGAAATAGGAAAGGCTGGATACAAGATGAACTAGTCGGTCTAAGAACAAATGCTGACCGACTAGTTTATCAACTAGTCGGTCGACAAACATTCTTTGACCGACTAACGATAAACAGTAAATATGGATGTACAGGGAAAGCTCAACTAGTCGGTCTTTGAAGGATTCCTAACCGACTAGATCGTCATCTAGTCGGTCGGTGACTCTTCTTTGACCGACTAATTGATCACCAGGGAATGAGCTGAAATGAGCAAGGATATCTAGTCGGTTCACGAAGAGTTGCCGACCGACTAGATCGTCATCTAGTCGGTTGGTACTTCTTCTTGAACCAACTAAGATGCACTAGAAGCCGAGGGAAGAAGCGATAGGCTTCGGGAAAGTTTCTAATGTCTGCTATGATAATCCTAGCTCTAAGATATGAGCGAAATGAAGATAATAATGTAATTCCTATTCATGGCTTAACATTCTATTTTATGAAGCTAGAAGACAATAAATAATACATGACGAACCGTCTTCGAAGCTTCAATCTTCATTCTTCTTGACTTCAATATTGCTCCTTGAGCTTCAACGAAGCTTCAGGCACACGATCACGCGTATTGAGAAGTATTGAGACGTCGCTTTTGATATACGTATTCTTTTGGCGACGATCTCCATAACTGCGCTCACAAACAGTTAGTACACGATATTTATGTTTGCTCATCATCTAAAACCAAATCCGGGGAATCAATACTCAACACTACAGTTGACTGTCCCTCGGACAGGCAACTGTATGTTACTCAACAGTCGACTGTCTGTCATCCTAAACCTATTTCTTATCACTTCACCCAGTCGACTGACTTTTGTTCATCAGTTGACTGTCTCCTGTTGTTCGATCTGAGCCGTCGATTCTTTGATCCAATGGCCCGATTATTTCCCCTTCTTAATTAACGTCGAGACATTTCATTTCGACGCACGATTTCTCTCACCTCCGACTTGAAACAGCTCGTCTTCCCGCTCGAAATTTTCTGTAGATCTCTCCTCCGATTTCTTCGTGGCAACGCGCTCTCCCTTCTTTGTTTGGTTGCTCGTGTGTTGCTTGCCTGTAGATCGGCATCTTGCTGGAATCGCGTCCGTTCGTTGTTCGTAGCTTGCTTGACCTAGCTTTCAGTCGAGTGAGCTCATGGATCCTTATGGTCATCTATTTCCTAAAGGATCCTTCGATTTCCTCGATGATCTGATTCCTTCCCCTAAACCCACTAATTCGGTTCCCTCCTCGCCTTCTTCATCAGGGGAATTACTTAATATCATGGTCAGTGACCCTGTTCCCTGAGAGAATGTTGCTGAACACACTTCTCAGCCGGCTGATCATCCTCCTCGTACTCATCCGTCTGTACCCCTTTCATAGTAGATTGTGTGACCGTGTCTCTTCTCTCGAGAAGCTTGCTATCACCATGGATGAGAAGCTTAATCTTCTTCTCGAGCTTCAGTACAAATCTCTCATGCTTCATGGTTTTTCCATTCCTGTCGAGCTTAAGGCTCTGTTCTCTAAATCTGAGGATACTGCCCCGGTTGGTGTTCCTCCTCCTCCAGGCTTTGTGCATGTACCTTCTGTGGTCCAGACCCCCGTTGTCCAGACTCCAGTTCTTGCCCATGCAGAATCCTCTGCTGCCCGTGCTTCGTCTTCCAAGAGGAAGACTCCAGCTTTTCCTACTCCTCGCTCTGCTAGGATGATGTTCCGCTCTTCTGGACATCCCTCGGACCCCTCTGTCATTCACATTAACTGATGTTGCAGTTGGCTTTCTTTTTGTGCACTCACCCGGTGACCTAGATTTTTTGGTGGTCTATTTTGGTTGGGTTGAGTGGTTCTTCAGTGTTTGTGTTTGTATGATGTTATCTGATGATGTACTTTTGTGATCATGATGTATTTTGAGATCATGATGTATTTTTTCATGATGTATTTTGTTGAACATGTAGATGTCCATTTGACTTGTACTCATGTTTCATCTCTTATATATCTATATGATATTGCAGTTTCGCCTTACGTCTCACACATTGTATAATTGATTATCTTATCTGTGTGATGATTGTGATATTGTCTCCATGAATGATATATTCTCTACTGATGTGTTTTTGAGACAATATTGGACTTAATATTGGATTATATATGTGATGTATTTTGAGTAGTTATATACTCTTCTTATATCTCAAATGTTGATATTGGACTTCCATTCCTCTATTCACATAAGTTTATGATGTGATTTTATGAGTTTTGATTTTATATACATTCTTAAAACTCTCTGATTGTTTATAGTTCTTAATTAGCACGATTATTGTTGTTATCTCCTCCCACCTTTTAGATAATGCCATAGGGGGAGAGAAATAAACATACAGATTCATAATGAATGTGCTAGGTATGTACTAATAACACTTGAATCTAAGATTGAAGTTGCCTTAGATTCAGGGGGAGTAAGATACAATGAATAGGAATTTAAAATCCAAGATTTCATGTATTAAATTCATTTCATTCACTCATATCTTACTCATTTGCTTCAATTGATATATAGATGCCCTAATATTTGTTGACTAACTTGATTGGCATCTATGTAGGGGGAGTAAGTTTTCATTAAGCACAATTATTTATCTTTTTGTTTATGTTTGTTTGTCATCATCAAAAAGGGGGAGAATGTTGAGTATTGGGATTCGCCCTACTTGGTGTTAATGATGAGCAAACATAAATACTGGTGACTAATCCCCTATTTTGCAGTTAATCCACTGCCTAAGCTAATTATGAAGATCTACTTGCAATGGATGACACTCAAAGATCATTGAAAGCTAATGAAATGGATTGGATTATCGTTGATGGTGTTTGAAGCTCCATGAAAACTTCAAGCTCATGCGTTGGATAGAAGAGAGTTATTCGTGAATGTAAATTTCTTTTATCTCTTCTAGTATGTAGCTTAGAAGTAGAACATTGTTGGAGCACACACACATCTTCATTTCAGTCTTAGGACATCTTTTGATCATTTGTCCTTAGACTCCAATTCATTTCTTTATTTGATTGTGCATGTATTGTTTATAACAGTCGACTGCTGAACATTTTACAGTCACCTGTCTCAAAACAGTCGACTGTGTTTTGTTCTACAATCGCATGTTATGCACAAACTTTTACAATCTAGTTTTGGGCTTCTATGTCTTAATTCCCACAGGCGCCTAATGAACGATTCGCAGGCGCCTGTCCAAATGACAGTCGACTGTGTTTTGTAAATCAGTCACATGTCTGTCATTTGCACAAAATCCATTGATCTGTCTTCTATGGACAGTCGACTTATGTTGTGTTTACAATCGACTATCAACTGATTCAGTCGACTGTCTATGCTGCATCAGTCGTCTGTTTGTGAGCCAATTTGTTGACTCAGCTCTTTAGAAAATCTCAGGGTCTTGACAGTCGTCTGTATAAGGAATTACAGTCGTCTGTTCTGATTAACAGTCGACTGTCTTCTCTTTATCAGTCGTTTGTCCTATTATCCCAGATGTTTTACAGAATTCTTTAACTTACCCATCTTATAGCCAGTCGCCTGTAGTAGGATTTACAGTCGCCTGTTGGTTTAACATTCGACTGTCTATCTTTCATCAGTTGACTGTCCACGTGGTAAGTTACCGTTATGAGTTCTCACCTATCTTATCTGACTGTGCAACAATCGACAGTGGTTTCTTCAACAGTCGACTGTCGCGAGCGCAGATTCTATCTGTTGAGAGTTTTCTCACGGATTTCAAAAGGGTTTTTGCTAATTCTGTTTTGAGGATTTGAGAAACCTATATAAGGAGCATCTACTGTTCCATTGAGATGTTACTCATTCCATTGCAAAATCTTTCAAGCTTTCATTCTCAAGATTAAAAGCTCTCAAATCCTAAAGCCCTAAGCATTCCAATCTTTGATCTCTTGCTCTCCAACCTAGAACCAAAGAATCATCTTCTAGGCATTTGGTGCAGTCAAAGAATCATCATCTTCCTGTGGGATTCGATATCTTTTATACTACAACTTGACACCGTCCGCTTGCGGATAGAGCCCGAAATTGACACTTAGGGGCCATACCACGCCTGGAGATCGTGACACCACCGGGTGGAATCTAGATGTAGGTTTCGGGTGCGTCAATAAGATCCCAATCTGGCATGTTGTGGTGTGGGCATTGATGTTGCAGGTCCTTAAATCGCTCCCAAGCTTCATATAATGACTCCTGTAGATGCTGCTTAAAGTTGGTGATCCCCCCTCTGTGTAAGGATCGCCTTACCCTTGCAATACTAACAACAACACACTAGAGGGGGTGAATAGTGTAATGGCAATAAATTGTCCAATTAAAATTAAACTTGCAAATGCGGAATAATAAATGCAAGAGGAAATAATTGACACAATCAATCCAAATGCAAACACAAGAATAGACCATAGTTCCCCAAACTTGGGTACGTCCAGCCACACCAATATTCACTATAATCCCACAAAGAGAAGTGAATACAAATCCCACAAAGAGATAGCTCACCAAGAGGATTTTGCCCTACAGTAGGACCCAACCAACCCTACACATGGGTCAAACTCCCACCTAGATAATTACTTACTCCCACTCAGAGAATTAGGGTTAGCCCTACACTAGGACACAAACTCCCACTAAGAGAGTTACTCCCACAAAGAGAGTTATTTCCACTAAGAGAATATCCTAATTCCACAAAGAGATATACTTCCACAAAGAGAGAAAGACTAATTCCCACTAAGAGAATTAGTGAAACAAAGAAACACCAAGTAAAATAAATACTCTTACCTATGCCTTGAGATGCTTACTCATAGATGAATGCAAGGCATGGAAGAGGATCTCCAAGTATTGAGATTTTCTTGAAAGCACTTGGATGATTTCCCTTGAGCGGGACTTCAATGCATGAAGAGGAATGAGAGCTCAAAGAGGGAAATGAGAGAGTTTGAGAGTGGCTTAATCAATCTCTAATGATTTGCAATAGCATCAAGAAGTTCCTATGAACTCAGCCCTCTCATATATATATAGGAACCCTATATCAACCCTCAAAACCGAAGGAAACAGCTAAAAACAAAAAGCTGCAACGGCTAGTTTCTGGGCAGAAACGTCACTGACAATCGACTGATGAACAAATGACAGTCGACTATCCAACGGCTAGAAACTATCCAACGGCTATAATCTGAGCCTCGACAGTCGACTGATGAATTCGATACAGTCGACTGTAAATAGGACAGGCGCCTGTAAAACCTTCAGCAGACGACTACTGCAGGGGATGGAATAAAACAGAGAGTTGCACTCTTTCTCCCAATAAGCATGCAGGCGACTGATGACAAGAATACAGTCGACTGTAAAATAGACAGGCGACTGTAAACCCTTGACCAGTCGACTGCTACAGGAGATGGAGAAAAACAGTAAGAGGAAGTATATGCACTTACGCCTTTCAGATGAATGTTGACCAATTCACAGGCGACTGTAAACTGATCATCAGTCGACTGATGGAAAAAGCTCAAGTAGAGTCAATAGAAAAGTTGACTTGAGCAGTGCATCACAGTCGAATGTAGAAGGCTCGACAGGCGACTGGTAATCACCCAGTCGACTGTGAACTCTTCAGCAGGCGACTGTCGGAGAACCAAAGACTCCAAATGATTCCTTGGTCAAGATGAGCCTATTGGGTTGGATTCTATGATAATCCTAAGGTTCACTAAGATGGTTAAATGCATATGCATGAATGAGTAGACCATCTATCAAGGCATTACATTAACCTAGACTCAAATGAGAGAGAAAACAATAAAGGAAATATTACATGGATTACATTGCTTTCTTTAGAGTCTATGACTTCAATCTTGATGCCTTGAAGCTCCCCATCATCTCCAAACTTTGGCACCCCTTGAGTCCAAGCTTTGGCCCTTCTCCACTTGATGTCCATCCTTACACCAAGTGTTTAGTCTCCAAAAATGATATTCTTGAAAAGTATCTAAGAGACTAAAATAAGAGAGTCATTAGCAACAACAAAATGTTGTGATTGTCATCAAAATAACTTTGGTATGAAACACCAATACTCAACAATCTTCCCCTTTTTGATGATGACACACATTATGTAAAACATAAAGAAATAAAGCATAATGCTAATGAGCTCCCCCTACTTATATGCACCAATTGTACAATGAGATATACAATAGTAAATACTCATTATACCAAATGAGATAATGAGACAAATTGGTGACATATAATAGGCATGGATTACACAAACCAATTGCAATACAAAATATCTTGCAAACATGAATGGTTTATACAATCCCATATATCTCTCCCCAAAGATATATCTCTCACCAAATGCATATGTATGAAATACAAGAATTATATTTGCATAATGCATATATCTCTTCCCCTTGACATCATCAAAAAGGTGGACATCATAAATATCCCCCTTTGTCATCTTAATCAAAGATGTGACAATATTCAAGATATAAGGAGATGTATGATACCAAATTGTAAAATTTAGTGTGTATCAATCATTATCCCATAATCCCCCTAGATCATAGAAAAGGTCAAATTTTGACTTCTAAGATCTAATACCAATTATAAAGTAGAAGATGAATAATCTCTAACAATTGAGGTAATACCAATTGTAGACAATGAATCTTGGAATAATTCTCGTTACCAATTGATATACATATATTGGAGCCATGGGGCCTAAAGTGTATCAAAGCAATAGATATGGAGAAAATCAAGCTTCAATGATACACATAATGACATTACCAAAAAGAAATATAACATGAAATATGTTGGCAATATCTAAGGGGTTTAGTTTGAGACCAAAAATAATCAATTGTAAACAATGATCTCAAACACCCCCCGAAATGAGAGTCAAAATATGTTTTAAAATATTTTAAACATACAACATATTAACTCCCCCATTGACATACATGTGGATCAACACATGCATGTATGTCAATGTATTCCCCACGATTCCCATTTTCATGAAAAAAATAAATTTAAAAACATTTTCAAAATTATGAAACACACACAAACAATCGGTATGCTAAAATAAACATTTAAGCACAATATCCATGCAATATGCATATGTGTAAGGAACCTAAAAATTAGGGAACCAAACCCAAGAGGAGTTTGATTTCCTAATGTAATCACATGAGGTGATCACATCCCTAACTAGAGAGTTGATGTAGCTATCCTCTCTTGCACACTAACCTTAGTGGGAATCCATAAACTCAAGGATTTCCTAGGCAAGGGTTTTGCCTTTGCAAGAGGGGTGGATGTGGCATGCTTAGGTGTAGAAACGAATTTCTTGGCATGCATAGAATGAGGATTTTGCTTCTTAGCAAAAAAATGAAGAGTTTTCATTCTTCCTCATTACCTTGTGATTTACATGCTTCTTGTTGGTGTTATTGTTATACAAGAAAACATGGCGATTATTCTTAGGTGCTTTAGCAATATTTCTTGTATTTGCACCAAAAGAAGAATTAGAGGTGGGTTTGGTAACCATCTTTGGAGTGTATCCCAAACCTCCTCTATGGTTTGCCGGATGTTGTTTTTCAAGCAAACCGTGAAGTGAATCTCTAGAATAAACAAAGCTTTTGAGCTTTTGGGATTCCTCTTCGCATTTCAACGTAAGTTGTTGAATGCGAGTTTCTAAGCTAAGGTTTTGAGCTCATAATTTTTCATTAGAAATGCTCAAATCCTTAACTTAAGAGAGAAGTGTGTCACTCTCACTAGTGTCACAAACATGCAAAGCATCATTGTCATTTACACTAGTAGATTCTAAGGCATGCAACCTACTAATAGCATTTTTAAATTTTGATTTCAATTTAGCATATGAGTCGATGCACTTACTTGCCCCATTGGAGACCACGTTGAAGCGGTATTCGAGCTCCTCGTAGGATAGCTTCTCCTCCTCAACTTTCTCATCACTTTCCTCCTCGCTAGAGCTTGACTAAGACTCTTCCCCTTTGCCATGAAGCACATTTCCTCGTTGGGGTTGAGCCACGCCTCCACCACTTCATCGCTTGAACTCGAGGAGATTGATGAAGAATCATCAAAAGCCGTGAAGCACATATGAGCGCGCTCCTTATCATCCTCTTCTTCATCACTTGAAGTGTCCTCATCAGAGTCATCAAAAGTGCCGACAAGTCCCTTCTTTTGGTTCTTGAACTTGGACTTGCCTTTCCAATTCTTCTTCCATTTACCCTTATAAGTATCTTTGGTGGGTTTGGAAGGGCATTCGGTAGAGAGATGGCCTTTCCCACTGCAAGTGTAACAAGTAGGAATCTTGTTAGAATTGGAGGCAAACTATGAAGAAGATTTACCTTGCTTGCTTTTAAGGAATGCTCTTAGTTGCATGGCAATCTCCATGATTTCATCACCACTAGCCTCATCTTCTCCATCTTCTTCAAAAGGAGCTTCTTGATGGAATTTCTTCCTCCATTTGATTGGCTCCTCCTTGGCATGGAATGCAACCCCCTTTTGCTTCTCCGGCTTCTCGGGCTTGGTTGGTTGAATCTCATGCTTGTGTTGAAGCTTCACTTAGTATGCCATGAGATTCCCAACGCACTCCTCAATGGTATAGTTGGACGTGTCGTTAGACTCCAAAATCCCGTTGGCCTTTGACTCCCATCTGGGTGTAAGAGAGTCAAGGATCTTCTCCACATGATCCTCTTGGGAAATCACCTTCCCACGTCCTTCCAAAGCGTTCACGATGTCTGTGAACCATGTGAACATCTCTGAAATGCTTTCTCCTTCCTGCATCTTAAACATTTTATATTTAGATCTAAACACAATTTGTTTAGATTTCTTTACCTTTGCAGTCCATTAATGACATATCTCCAAAGTATGCCAAATTTCGTTGGCTGTTTTGCACATGGAGATGCGATTGAACTCATTTGCTGAGAGGGCGCAATGGAATGCATTCATAACCCTCGTATTGAATTTGATCAAGTCCTTCTTCGCCTTTGTCCTTGAAGCCGCAGGTGTAGTGGGCTTCTCAAATGGCACCTCCGTGATGTCACATAGGTCTTGACCCTCCATGTAGATCATCATCCTGATCTTCCAACTTGGGTAGTTGGTTCTGTTGAAGAGCGGGGGTCGAATGATTGAATGACCTTCTTCATGAGATGTGGAAGTAGCATTGAATGCCGTCGTTGTAGTATTCTATAACCTCACTCTGATACCAATTGTAAGGCCTTACCCTTGCAATACTAACAACAACACATAGAGGGGGTGAATAGTGTAATGGCAATAAATTGTCCAATTAAAATTAAACTTGCAAATGCGGAATAATAAATTCATGAGGAAATAATTGACACAATCAATCCAAACGCAAACACAAGAATATACACTGGTTCCCCAAACTTGGGTACGTCCAGCCATACCAATATTCACTACCATCCCACAAAAAGAAGTGAATACAAATCCCACAAAGAGATACCTCACCAAGAGGATTTTGCCCTACACAAGGACCCAACCAACCCTACACAGGGGTCAAACTCCCACCTACAGAATTACTAACTCCCACTCATAAAATTAGGGTTAGCCATACACTAGGACACCAAACTCCCACTAAGAGAGTTACTCCCACAAAGAGAGTTATTCCCACTAAGAGAATATCCTAATTCCACAAAGAGATATACTCCCACAAATAGAGAAAAACTAATTCCCACTAAAAGAATTAGTGAAACAAAAAACACCAAGTAAAATAAATACTCTTACCTATGCCTTGAGATGCTTACTCATAGATGAATGCAAGACATGGAAGAGTATCTCCAAGTATTGAGATTTTCTTGAAAGCACTTGGATGATTTCCCTTGAGCGGGACTTCAATGCATGAAGAGGAATGAGAGCTCAAAGAGGGAACTGAGAGAGTTTGAGAGTGGCTTAATCAATCTCTAATGATTTGCAATAGCATTAAGAAGTTCCTATGAACTCAGCCCTCTCATATATATAGGAACCCTATATCAACCCTCAAAACCGAAGGAAACAGCTAAAAACAAAAAGCTGCAACAGCTAGTTTCTGGGCAGAAACGTCACTAACAGTCGACTGATGAACAAATGACAGTCGACTGTCCAACGGCTAGAATATATACAATGGCTATAATATGAGCCTCGACAGTCGACTGATGAAGTCAATACAGTCTACTGTAAACAGGACAGGCGCCTGTAAAACCTTCAGCAGTCGACTGCTGCGGGGGATGTAATAAAATAAAGAGTTGCACTCTTTCTCCCAATAAGCATACAGGCGACTGATGACAAGAATACAGTCGAATGTAAAATAGACAGGTGACTGTAAACCTTTGACCAGTCGACTGCTGCAGGAGATGGAAAAAAACAGTAAGAGGAAGTATATGCACTTACGCCTTTCAGACGACTGTTGACCAATTCACACGCGACTGTAAATATACAGGCGACTGTAAATTGACCATCAGTCGACTGATGCAAAAAGCTCAAGTAGAGTCAATAGAAAAGTTGACTTGAGCAGTGCATCACAGTCGACTGTAGAAGGCTCGACAGGCGACTAGTAATCACCCAGTCGACTGTGAACTCTTCAGTAGGCGACTGTTGGAGAACCAGAGACTCCAAATGAGTCTTTGGTCAAGATGAGCCTATTGGGTTGGATTCTATGATAATCCTAAGGCTCACTAAGATGGTTAAATGCATATGCATGAATGAGTAGACCATCTATCAAGGCATTACATTAACCTAGACTCAAATGAGAGAGAAAGCAATAAAGGAAATATTGCATGGATTACATTGCTTTCTTTAGAGTCTATGACTTCAATCTTGATCCCTTGAAGCTCCCCATCATCTCCAAATTTTGGCACCCCTTGAGTCTAAGCTTTGGCCTTTCTCCCATTGATGTCCATCCTTACACCAAGTGTTTAGTTTCCAAAAATAATATTCTTGAAGAGTAACTAAGAGACTAAAACAAGAGAGTCATTAGCAACAATATAATATTGTGATCATCATCAAAATAACATTGGTATGAAACACCAATACTCAACACTCTGATCCTCACTATTTTGGACAGTGGATAGGCCTTGTTAATAAGGCCAAGGCCAACCGTTCCCAAGTCGTGAAAGTATTCGCGGGATGCGCCCTCAACCAATAAGCAGCCTTGTCCCACAGAGTGAACGGAAATAGTATAAGCGTTATCGCATCACCGCTCACATCCTTCACTTGGAAAGTGTCGCACTTTGCCAAGAAGAGGTCTATGTGAAGGTTGGGATTCTCGTGTGTATGCCCATGAAAAAGGTCCTACTGCATCAGATTTATCAGCCCCATTATCAATTTGAAATTTCCAACCGCCAGTCGCGGTCTTAAGATAGAGGATATACTGTATAAGTTGGGCTGCACGTAATCCCGGATAATGCAAGTACGTGGATGAGTATTAGTAGCTTCTGTCATTGATTCCTGAAAAATATGTCTCCTCTTTTTTGCTCTGAGCCGCCTTATTATTCTTTCAATCTCGGGGTCAAATAATACTGGATCGTCAGAACTCCCGAGGCGAGTGTTCATGAACAAGCAACAACTTAGAGAAAATTGTCAGTAGCAAAGGAATAAAAACAATAAAAATATGGAAAGATAGGAGATGATAAGAATAGCTAACAAGTTCTTTAATAAAGAAATAAACCCAACTATAAACTGTATGCCTTCCCGGCAATGGTGCCAAAAGCTTGATGCGCTCCCCGATTTACACCCGAAAACTACCGCAAGTGCACGGTGTCAATGCTTTGTAATATAGTAAAATGTCAAACCCACAGGGAGGTAGATGCTTAAATAATCTTGGGTATTGTCTAGATCTCAGAACAATGGTAGCAGGGCGTATTCAAAGATGGTTGTTACGATTATCTCCTAATGGGGTTCTCAACAATATAAAGAGACTAGGGCAATAGGAGTCACCACTAGGATCGTCGGATGTCGATGCTAGATTAGAATTCTTACGTTGAATTGGCTTTATTAGGGAGAGATTGTTGCATCTAAAATGTAGAACTCATGGCCAACTATTTTCGTGCCACTCGTCTAACGCATCTCGTGCTTAGCCCCACTATTGTGGATGGCCTCACACGCGATCCGTGCATTACGATCGACAACTACTCTCAATCTCTACTCACACCACTATCGTGGATAGAGCTTCAATCTGTGATTTGGTGGCTCTCATTGACGAGACTACATAGTCATCAATTAGTGATATAAGACGTCGGTGGAGAACATCAATTATAATTCGTACAGTGAATTGGCTTTATTAGGGAGAGATTGTTGCATCTAAAATGTAGAACTCATGGCCAACTATTGTCGTGCCACTCGTCTAACGTATCTCGTACTTAGCCCCACTATCGTGGATGGCCTCATACGCGATCCGTGCATTACGATCGACAACTACTCTCAATCTCTACTCACGCCACTATCGTGGATAGAGCTTCAATCCGTGATTTGGTGGCTCTCTTTGACGATACTATCGTAGTCATCAATTAGTGATATAAGACGTCGGTGGAGAACATCAAAGTACATGCCACTATCGTGGTCATGAACTCCGATTGAATTCATTAACGTGCCTAATTAAGTTCATAGGATATCCGTCCAAAGTGAATGCCACTATCGTGGTCACGAACCATATTTGAAATCTCCTACAAACTTGGCTGGATCAACCAAAAACACCCTTTTATACCAAAATAACCTAAAAATCCTAAATTTACATCTAAATCCTAAGGTCCCAAGGCTAATCCATTAGCCCTAGACAAGACTACTTAGAATTCATGGAAATAATAATAGAAGATTCAATAAAAGAAAGAGAAATCACAATCGCAATAAAAGACATTGGAATAAGCATATAAAAATTAGAAATTGTTACCAAAGCGTCGAAGAACGATAGACAACCACAGAGAATTAAGATCGCAAGATTCCTAGCAAAAGCAATATATAAAAATCCAATCTTTGTCTTCTACAAAATAGCGATGACTATGAAAACTCTCTAAGAAAAATAAACTAAAATTAAAACTAAGGAAAATAACCAACTCTGTAATCTAGGGTAAAAAAATTGTGCTTATATACAATGGGGGCGGACCCCTCAAAAATCTCACGTCATGGGCAATTGGGCCCACTAGCAAGTCAGGTCGTGGCGCCCTACTCGGTCGAATAGCGACGCCACATAGTCAAGCTGGATACGTGGCACCGCTTTGCATATTCTTTGGCCTAGGGATGATACGGTCTACTCGGTCTAGTAGCCCCTTCGCTCGGTCCAGCTACAGTGGGCTTGAAAGGTCTTCAGAATCACTGTACTGTTTTGATTGTGCTCGGTTGAGTAGAAGCTCTGCTCGGTCGAGTAGACATGCTTGCTCGGTCGAGCTACAGTGGATGGAGAAACCTTCGAAATCTTCAATCCGTTTTGATTCCACTCAATCGAGCAGCTGGTCGGCTTGATCAAGCGGCCTTGGGCGCTCGAAATTCTGCTAAGTGTTGGTAGCCGTCGAGTTGGTCTGACCGAGTGACACGTCTGCTCGGTCGAGCGAGGCATGTCCGATCTGCTGGAGCTTTATGAGTGTCAGATCGGTCGAGTACCAAGCAGCTCAACCGAGCTACCTGGGAAAACAGCTCGCTTGGCATCTAGAGCTCTCAACGCTCCTTCTCTTCTCTTCTTCTCCTCCAATCTTCTTCTTCACCTTGCCGAACACCTATTAAAACTTGCCAATGATGCTACAGATGGCTCGGATGTGTCCATGTCCTATAAATGCTCCAAATCGATCCAAAGTTCCTGAAAATCCACAAGTCTATATGAAACGTGAATATAACGTTAAACACGCAATAATATATGAAAATGTGAACTTTGGATGGCGAAAATGATATGAAATGATGCGGTAAATGCATGGAAAATATGGACATATCACGTATCCATAGGACAACTGACCTGCAAAATCATGAATTTTAGTCTATAAAGAGTACTAAAACGATAAGAAACTACCACCTTTCGAAGGAGAAATAGTGGAGTAAAAGGTCTTTAAGACTAAAAAGTAATCCTATGATAACTACGGTGAAGTCACTATTAGGATACCAATGTATAGAGGATGTGTTGGTCGTGATTTCGTTAGGGTTTGCTATCAATGGTTATTGATATCTTGGTTAATCAATTGGTTTGTAATTTTCGTAATCAATATTCATAGATGAGCCTCACATATCATCGCCCTCTCAGGTCCCTCTGGGTATGCACACATAGTGTATCCTCGCGGTACATCTTCCTGTCGGAATCCTCACAGTATGTGTGTGAATCTAGATCTAAAACATCAGAAACAGTGGCTTAACCAAAATATCACAATGTTTCATCCCGCAAGGGAATAAGAACGTCGGAAAATATAACGATATCGAGCATGAAATAACGCCATAAGTATCAAATAAGTTATTAGTTTCATAAGAAAATTAAGCTCATGTGCCCGTAAGGGTCACAGCGATGTCTGCAATGATCACACCATAAATAAGTCCGTAAATATCATATTCGATCCAAGTACACCAACAACGATAATACTTGAATAACTTGTGTAGAAACTAATAAAATACATGATTTTACATGCAAAATAGGGTGTAACAACATCAAAACCAAAGATTACATAGCCCTAACCACATCATGACCAACACATGATGGTATTAGATAAGCATGGTGAGAAAAGAATCAATATTCATTGCAAAATACGTCATCAATACTCAAAATACAAAGCAAATACGCCAAATACGAGACTAAAGTTGAGAATTATATCACAAATTCTCCACAATTGAGCCCCAACTCTCCTTCAAAAGATAGCTTTTGCCTCTGTCTCTAGGGCCTCCAAAGCTCACGCAAAAATACGCTAGAGCTCCAAATACGCAAAGAATGCTCCAAAACCCCTTGAAATACGCTTAGATAATAGCATTGCAGGTTTTAGGGTCTTAGCGGGTTCAAACCCGCATCCAAAATCAACTTAAACCCATACCCAAAGCCACTGCAAACACTGACCATCAGATCGTAGCAGGATCTCACGAGCGCGCACCACGTGGATGAACGGATCCGTCGAATTCGCGAAGAATCCGACTCCGATCGGGATTTATTTTGAGCCGTTAGATATAGGATTGAGCGGTCCTTGTCTCACCACATCACCACTTCAGATCGCCTGCATCCACTTCTCTGATTGAATCCATATTCGATCGGGGTAATGCTGAGCCGTCTGATGGCAGATCGACGCTTAGGATAACGCCACGTCGCCTGCTATTTCATCCGTTCGATGCAGGTAGGAACGCGTGGATTGCTGACACGTGTCCTGTCCTGCTGAGTGGTACTGCGTATTTTAGCTCCGTATTTTCGTATTTTCGAATGTATTTCGGTCATATTTCTCCATTTATATGATATTCTGCGTTCAAAAAGTCGTAGAAATTAGAACAGATCTCAGAAAAATATGAATAAATAGCCGTTGGAATCGTGAGATCGAGATCTACACATGAAAAATATTAAAGTTGCAGAAATACACAATATAGTATTGTTTTGTGCTTAAATCAAGTGATTACCCTAATAAATGACAATATTCTAAATACAATTGTATTAGAGATCAAATACGATTTAATACACATAAAATGATACTAGATGTGGGGTTTAGTATGAAATATTTACCCAAAATCACATGCTGGGGAAGTGACCTCAAGCCTTACAGCGAACCAAGCCTTTGGTCGATCTGCTGGGGAGTGGCCCCCCGCCTTATGGTCGATCGGATGGTCAGCCTGCTGGTGGAGTGGCCCTAAGACTTACGGCGAACCGATTTTTCAGTCGGCATGCTGGGAAGTGGCCCCCAGCATTATGGTCGGTCGGATGGTCGGCCTGCTGGGGGAGTGGCTCCCAGCCTTACGACGTATCGAGTTTTCGGTCGACCTGCTGGGGGAGTGGCCCGCAGCCTTATGGTCGATCAGATGGTCGGCCTGCTGGGTGAGTGGCCCCAGCCTTACGGCCATTCAGATGGCCGGCCTGCTGGACGAGTGGCCCCTAGCCTTACGGCGAACCAAGTTTTCAGTCGACCTACTAGGGGAGTGGCCCCCAGCCTTATGGTGATCTGAGTTTTCGGTCGGCCTGCTGGTAGAGCAGCCCCGGCTTTACGGTCGATCGACCATCGGCCTGCTGGGTGAGTGGCCCCCAACCTTACAGCGGTTTGAGTTTTTGGTCAGCCTGCTGAGGGAGCGGCCCCCAGCCTTACGGCCGACTGGATGAATAGGCTGCTAGTGGAGTACTCCCCAGCCTTACGGTGAACCAAGTTTTCGGTCGGCCTGCTAGGGGAATGGCCCCCAGCTTTACGACGAACCGAGTTTTTGATCGACATACTGTAGGAGCAACCCCCAGCCTTACAGCTGATCGGATGGTCAGCCTACTGGGGAAGTGGCCTTCAGCCTTACAGCCGATTGGATGGTCGGCCTGCTGGGGGAGTGGCCCTAGCCTTACGGCAAACAGAGTTTTTGGTCGGCCTATTGGTGATCGGCCCCTATTGTTACAGCCGATCGAATGGTCGACCTGCTGGAGGAGCAGCCCCCAGTCATACGGCTGATCAGATGGTTGGCCTGCTAGGGTAGCAGCCCCCAGCCTTACGGCGAACCGAGTTTTCGATCGGTCTGTTGGGGGAGTGGCCCCATCCTTACGGCCGATCGGATGGTCGATCTGTTGGGGGAGTCGCATATGTCCTTATTGCGAACCAATTTTTTGGTCGGCCTGCTGGGGGAGTGGCCCTAGCCTTACGACGAACCAAGTTCTCGGTCGGCCTACTAGGGGTGCGGCACTCAGCCTTACGGCCGATTGTACGGTCGGCCTGCTAGAAGATTCGCCCAAGACTTACGGCTGATCGCATGGTATGCTTCAGACATCGACATGCCAACACACTTTCAAGCAGATTTGGTGCAAACAGATAGCCTAGGGTGCCATTCCTATTGGAAATTTTCACTGAATACAAGCAGTTAAGAGTTTTTACATTGTTCACTTTTCCTTCATTGGTAATAATTTCGTAGGTGTTCCACGTTCCAAGTGTGGGTGAGCTCTTTCCTTTCTATCGTTGAGAGTCGGTATGTAGCCGGCCCGAGCACTTCAACGACTCCGTAGGGTTCTTCCCATTTTGCAGCGAGCTTACCCCGCGCGATCTCTGGGCTAAAGATGGTTTTTCTCAGGACCACCCCCAGATGAAAGCTCCATCCTTTGACCCGGGAGTTGTAGTACCGAGCCACCTGGTGCTTCTATCGGATGACGGAAGTTATGGCTCGATCGCGCAGCTCGTCTATAAGCTCCAAGTTCATCTTGAGGCCCTCCAAGTTCTTTCTTCGTCAAAGTGCTTGATGAGTAAGGTTTCCTCGCATATTTCGACTGGGACAACCGCTTTTACCCTGTAGGCGAGCATGAAGGGGGTTTCCCACATGGCCTCCATATAGGTCGTTCTGTATAACCAGGGTATTTTGGGGAGCTCCTCCAGCCAAGATGCGTGGGTGTCCCCGACCTTTTTCTGCAGTAGTTCAAGGATGCATTTGTTGGTGGCTCCGCACTACCGTTAGTCTATAAGTGGGCTACAGAAGCAAAGAGTAGCTTAATCTTCCATTTCGCACAGAACTCTTTGAACCCCATCAGTTCAATTGTGGCCCGTTGTCGGTGACGATGGATTAGGGGATGCCAAATCTACAGATAATCGACTTCCACGCAAAACTCTCGACCTTATTCCAAGTGATGGTGCCAAAGGCTTAGCCTCAATCCATTTTGTGAAGTAGTCCACTACCACGATCAAGAATTTTCTTTGCTCGCTTACGAGGGCGAAAGGGCCGAGGATATCCCGCCCCCATCTAGCAAAGGGAATATGGCTGATTATCTATATGACTTTGGATGGGGTGCTGAGTTAAGCTTTGCAAACCTTTGGCATGGTTCTCGCAGTGTCCCTCGTGGATTTCTTGGATGACGTAGTCTGCCTCTTGGGGTCCAAGGCATTTGAGGTAGGAAAGGACATCGGACTGGGTCCAACGCCTCTTGTATAATGCCCCCTCATGGAGCACATATCTAAGGGGCTTCCACTCCAGAATCATGCCTTCCTCTGGGTCGACAGGGACTTCACCTGCGATGAGGAACCGGATGAGGTGGTCCGTCCAGGTCGGCCCATCGTCGATGTTCATCACCTCCTCTTCCTCTGTGCTGAGCTTTTAAAGGCTTTTGACGTAGATGGTGCGACCTAACTCTTTGGGCGAGGATGAGGCCAATTTAGAGAGGGCGTCCGCACGGGCTTTCTCCGATCCGTGCATGTGAAGGACTTCGATGTGTCGAAACTTGGACAGTTCGGATTCGGCCTGCGCCAGTTAACGCTTCATTGTCTCTTCTCAATTGTGTACTCTCCTTGTAGTGGACTGATGATGAGTCTGTAGTCGTTAAAGAAGTGTGCCATGTTTGCTCCTATAGTTCAAGCTAGCCTCAGGCCATTGATGGCGGCTTCGTGTTCTACCATGTTTTTTGTAGCTGGGAACTCAAACCAGAGGGCGTAATCGATCATAGTCCCATCAGGAGCCTGGATGACAATTCAAGCCCCATTACTTGACTTGGTTTCTGAACCATCACCGTGGATGACCCACACGTCCTCGTCCTCTGAGCAGACATTAGAAATGGTGTTAGTAAAAAAGGGACGTGGGAAGGGTCATTACCGAGTCAGGGCTTGCTTCTCTAGAGGGTGCTAAGCCACCAATAGTGCATTCAGTAATAAGGTCTGCCAGGACCTGCCTCTTGATGCTGTCCTTGGTTTGTACCGGATGTCAAATTCGCTCAATGTGACCCCTTAGTTTAGCATCATCTCCATCCGGTAGATCCTTTTGAGGTTCTGTTCGAGCTGAGAGTCGGTCAGGACCAGAATGGTGTAGGCTTGAAAGTAAGGCCTGCGTCACCTAACCAAGAGGGCAAAGTGTAAGCCATCTTTTCTATCAGGTTGTATCGCACCTCCGCCTCTCGTAGGATCCGGTTGGTATAGTATATATGTCGTTGTTTGCTAGTGTCTTCTTTGGTCAGCGCCGAGCTCACTGCCTCTTCGGTGCTTGCCAGGTACATGCTCAGCGGCTCCCCTTCCTTAGGCTTTGTCAGGAGCAGCGGCTGCAGAGATATTCTTTCCGCTCGGTGAAGGCCCGGGTGCAGCTTTCGTCCCATTCCACGGCCTTTCTTTCGTCATCTATTTTGGTGAGGGCTTTCATTAGTGTCCGAAAGAAGAGGAGAGACCTCTCCACTGACTTGGATAGGAAACATCCGAGGGCTGCTATCTGGCCGTTTAGCATCTATAATTCCTTGATGGTTGTTGGTTCCTTCATATTAACACGTGCTTTGATCTTGTCCGGGTTGGCCTCGATGCCCCGGTTAGTGATCATGAAGCCCAAAATTTTTCTAGATCGTACCTTGAATGTGCACTTGGTAGGATTGAGTCAGATGTTATGTTTTCTTATCCTCTCGAATGTCTCCCTAAGGTCAGCAATGTGGTCCAAAGGGTTCTTGGACTTGACCAACATGTCGTCCATGTACACTTTCAGGTTCCTCCAGATTTGAGAGTTGAAGACCTTGTTGACCATCCTCTGATAGGTCACCCCTGCATTCTTTAGATCGAACGGCATCTTCCTGTAGCAGAACATCCCACGGTCGATAATGAATGACGTCTTCTCCTCATCTTCCAAGTCCATCTGGACCTTGGTGTAGCCAGAATATGCATCCATGGAGCTGAACATCTCATAGCCTGAAGCATTGTCTACGAGGTGGTCGATTCGAGGCAGCAGGTAGCTGTCCTTGGGGCATGCTTTGTTGAGGTCGATGAAATCCACGCACATTCGCCACTTGCCATTTGATTTCATCACCATGACCACGTTTCTAGCCAGTCTGGATATCAGACCTCTCGGATGAAGTCAGCTTCGAGCAGACGGTCGACCTCCTCGACAGCGGCTCTCATCTTTTCACCACCCAGATTCCTCTTCTTCTACTTGGTCATCTTAAGGTTGGGGTCGGCATGCAGCTTATGAGTGATCACCTGGGAATCCACACCCGGTATGTCATCGGGTGACCAGACGAAGATGTATAAATTGGCTTTTAGGCATTCGACTAGCTCTTCCTAGGATAGGGTCGAACCCCGAATCAATGGATATGAACATCCCTTCCAAATTTGTGATGGGGATGAGCTTCGGTTCTTTGATCAATATAGGCCTCGGTCTGTCCGGGCCCCCTTTTTGGTTAGGGAGATCCATCAGGTTTGAGTCGCCTAGCTTCGCACTCCCAATTGGATAATTGGTAGCAAGTCCTTGACTGAGCCTGGTTGCCTCTCACCCTTCCGATCCTTTCTAGAGTTTGAAACTTGATCAGTTGGTGGGGGTGGAGACTATAGCACCGGTAATGTTAAGGAGTGGCTGGCTGATGATTTCGTTGTAGGCTGATCCGATCCTCACAGCTATGAACTTTGTCATCAGAGTAACCAAGCGAGGGGGCTCTCCAAGTGTAACAGGCAGGCTGATTATCCCCGCAATCGGGGCGGCGTACCCTGTGAATCCGACTATCGGACCCGAGCATGGCTCTACGTCATCCGTTTGCAACCCCATCCTCTCTAAGGTCGACAGGAATAGGACGTCGCACGAGCTGCCTATGTCAACAAGCAGCTGTCGAATTTTGGTTGTGTCGATGATGGCGGTGATGACTAGGGCATCATTATGCGGCAGCTCAATCCCCTCCAGGTCTTCTTCGAAGAAGCAGATGGGTTAGTGGGCGTCTCTGGGTGGCTTATACTCATAGCCACCTCCAACCGAACACCCAGTCTCGAAGTTGTGGGCGTGTGTTCACACGATGTAGGTCTGTCAAAGATGGTGTTGACGAGCCCGAGGCCGGGCATAACCGTGACGGGCCTCCTGGGCCCCTTGGTAAGGGAACATGTCATCTTCGGTGTGGTTGTTAATGTGGGTGTAGACTTTGTTTCCACAGACGACGCCAGATGTTTCACGGTGTTTTCTCACCACAGGTTGAAGGTATGACCGTTCGAAGGTCGTCGCCTACTCGGAAGATAAGGATGACCTTCGAGATCGGTCGGCTGAGCAAGCACTGGTATGCGAATGCTCAGAACTGAGTGATGGATCGCTGAAGGAAGATTTGGTCGAATGATATCTCCCATGATCTGCAAAACGAGAAGCTCGTCAAGGGGTCAGATCTAGATTCTGATCAAATCTTATGCGATGCTTAGGTCAGATCTTGACAAAAGAGTGCTCGGTGGAATAGATTTCGGCCTACTGGGAGGCCGTGCACGAGTTCTCAAGCCGAACTATGGAGGCAAAAATATGAGGTGGAAGCAAATGTAGGGAATATGTACACCTGGGTGTCAGATATCCAAGATTCATCATGTATCTCCTCGTAGCCGGAGCTATTTATAGGCGGAGGCTTCCTTTTCGAACCCTCTCCCCTGGTCACCTGGGCATTGAGAGCACTTTAGTGTGTTTGACCCACGGTAGCTGCCTTTGATTGTGTGAGGCTGGGTAATTGGCATCAATGCCTCTGCCGACAGTGGGCGTCATGTATGGAAATATGCCCTCAGATCATTTGTATTTGATGCAAATGATAATTTAAGCCTAGATAGGGACTATTTTGCATTTGATGCAAAAGGGATTAAATAAGTTTTAAATAGTTTAAAATAATATTTAATAATATAAACGCAAGGAAAGGTTCACGGGTAAGACGGGAATGTCCCGGTCTACGCCCAGCTTCGAACGGCGTCCAAATCGGAAGCCAAATGACCAAGATACGCTCAAAAACAGCCAAACAGATCAGACCGGGTCAGACCAGGCTGACCCAGGCCTGACTAGGTCTGGCCTGGGCGCCTGGCCAGACCTGGCTGAGCCAGGTCGCCAGCCCTGGCACCTGGGCTCAGGCCCAGGCGCTGGGCGCCTGGGCCCGCGCCCAGGCGGGCTCGCCCAGGCGCCCAGGGGCGCCTGGGCGCTGGCCCAGGCGGGCCGCCCAGGCGCCCAGGGCGCCTGGGCGCCTGGCCCAGGCCCGGGCCAGGTGCCCTGGCCTGGGCCAGGCGCCCAGGCTGGGTGCACCAGCCTGGGTGCGCCCAGACCAGGCGTCCAGCCTGGTCTAGGCTCACTCAGCTGGTCTGTTGGGTCCCGTTTGTGCTGAAATTCTGGCCCTAGGGCAGAATTGTTTTGACGGCTCAGTTTTTGTGAAAAACTAGCCATGAGCTGAACTTTGAGCGATTAATTGGAGGGTCAAACGAACTCCGATTGACGAACGGTTTTTTCCTATACGTTCACCGTTGAACACCCTTCGAATTGATAGGTTGTATCAATCCTGAAGTTCAACGGTGAGGGAGTTAAAATTCACGGAAGTTTGCACTTTGTGAAGTGCAAACTAAATTGAATTTGATTAAACTCTATTTTAGTCCCACATCGGATTTTGAGAAAAGGGGAGAGTCCGCCGCCTATATAAATAGGGGTATGCTCTCCTCCTCTAAACTCGTCCCAAGCTCTAGATCTGAGCGGCTCTCGTAAATGTTGGAGCACGCTCGGATCTAAGCTAAATTAATATTCCTCCTCTCCCTATAAATTTCTGCCTTACTCCTGCGGGCTCTAGCAAAGCCGCAAAGGAGTTCGGATTCTGGATCCGAAATCTAGGCGGAGGTTTCACTCGCGTGAAACTTTCTTCGGCGGTGGGTGGCTCGGCGACACGGGGATTGATCGCCTCGGGATGCGGAGCGGTTCGAGGAGCGGTGCGGGGAGCGGTTCAAGGAGCGGCTCGGCGTGGGACGGGAGTAGCTCGGAAGACGGCGCGGAACATCTCGCCTGCCCCAGGGCTGAGATTCCGGGTATGTGTTTAATTTTTCATTTAATTATTCGCAGTAGTTAGATCCCTCTTGGGGTGGTCAGATCCACCCCAAGTTGGCAGAGATCCTGGCTAATAGGGTCTGGTTCCTTAGGGTTGCATGTTAATTAGATTAACATAAAATTTTTTCCGCTGCATTTCTGTCTATGTTCCGTCCGACTTAGGACGGGACTAGAGTTTTTGTGCCCTAAGGGTCCCAGAAAACCCTGCATTGGTATCAGAGCCATCTCTGTATGCTGATCTAGGACTGCGAATTTATTATTTGAATGCTTTTACAGAAAAATGTTTTCTTTAAATTTATGCGATAAATTTAAATTTTTTTTTGTTTAAAAATTTTATATGATAAATTTTAAACATGAAAGTTTTAAAATGGAATTGTTAAATTTATGTGATAAATTTTAAAATTGTTTTAAAGCTTTAAAACTTTATGCGATAAGTTTAAAATGTTGTTTAAAATTTTATGTGATAAATTTTAAACATGGAATTTTTTAAATGATGTTTTAAATTTATAAGATATTTTTAAAAAATGATTTTAAAAGTTTAAAATTTTTATGTGATAAATATTTTAAAGTAGCATGCAAATGTTATGATTTTTAAACAGGCTTTTACTTTATGAGATAAAATAAAATGTTTTAAAAATCGTATTTTTAAATTTAAATGTTAAATTTAAGTATGCATGCTAAAATTGTTTATGCGATAAACTTTAGTCTATTTAATTGTTAAATAATTGTACACTTTTTATGCGATAAAATTAGTGTAAATTTTTAATGGCTATGTCTTCTTGTCCCTTATTTGATAACACAAGACAACCCTTTAGGTTAGCCATTAAATAATGATTAAAATTTATTACTTGAATTTTAATGACATGTTGTGTTTTAATAAAACATTAACAACACTTCAAGACCTAATTCCTGATTAGGGTAGTCCCTTTAATGAATTTGTATTTCTAATTGTTATAATTAATTTTCATTAAAGGACTTCGCTTTTAGCGTTGTTAATAAAATTTATTAAAATCCTAATAATGATTAGGATATCACGTGAACCTTATAGTTGATAAGGACTTAATAAAAGTTATTAAACAAATCCTAAAATTTTGAATTTAAGGATGCAACTAGTTGATAGGATTAATTAGTTGTTAATAAAAGCTGTTTAGTCTATGGCACACATACAAAATTGACAAGCTTCATTCAATGGACCATGATCCAGTCAATGTGCTTGGCTAAGAGTTCTGGGTCAACCCTTGCTAGTACAAGGGGCAGTGATCCTGGCTTAGTCAATTCCCTGGCTGTGTTCCGCTGGACCGCAATGTCGCGAATCATGATTGTATGACACCCTGGACTATATCTAGTCAATGCGTTATAAATCTTATTAAAGATTAATTTGTATCCCTCCTTGATTTTGGAGCTTGGTAACTCAAAGGAGACAATTATAGTTGTTGAGTCTCCTCAAGCTGTGACTTGTTTTTTCTTTAAGGAACAAACTCCAACATACATGTGATGTAGTCTAGACTTGACCTAAATCGATGCGTCGGGTCTCCTCGAGTATCGATTTAAGTCAAATCTGGACACGAAATCAAGGGTCTGACTAGACCAGTCATTATGATTTGTTGAGTCTCCTCAAGATCAAAAGTGACTGTTGGTAAAAATCGACAGGGAATCACATGTGATGTGATTGACCAAGAGTTAGTCTACCAGTCATGGAACCAATCAACTTGTTGAGTCTCCTCAAGGTTGTGAGGTTCGGGATGATTGGATCCCTCTTTCACTAATTTTTAAATTCGATTAAATCGTTCGTTATTACGCTTTAAAACGATCGTAAAAATAGTGGGCGGATATAGATAGATGAAAGCCAATCTACATATATTTAATATTGAACATATGCAAAAACTAGGGCAAGACTATGTTTACCGAAGGAATCAAAATATAATATTGGAATAAGTTAACTGTTCAAATAGTTGATTGATTGAATATCAAGTTAAATTCTAATTGATGGAATTAAACTATATTCTCGTTGACATTAAATGACCTTCTAAAGAACAGACTTAAGAAATATGATTTCATTAAGTTCTGGGTCCAACAAATAAATTAAAGCTACATGTCACTCTTCTCTATATGAGGCAGCTTGAACATATAGGATATTCGAAGTATGTTTCTCCCTACAACTTGTCGAGCTACCCTCAAGGTTGTATGGACAAACAATTCTGATCCGCAAAGTTCGAAAATTCGATCAAACCGTTTGAGTCGAAAACGAGTGCATGAGTGGTGCAAGACTATGTATTTCAACCGGATATTGAGACAAGCAACTTCTTGAGCTACACTCAAGATTGCAACTCTCAAGCGTTTGGATAGATGAGTCGCTTGCATAGCTATTCATTTATGTTGGGCCATTTAAATATCTAAATGTGATTTAGAAAAGGAAGAAGGCACACTGGAAAGTCAATCGAGTTTAATAGTTTAATTTATCATTAGTAAAGGCATAAGAAGGAGAAAATAAAAATGTGACATACTCTGATGTCACGATTTCATGATTATCGTTATACAGAAGTTTAACACATTTTGACGAATGTCGTCACATTGCTTTTGAAGCAATGAGTAAATTGTATAATGATAATATATGTATTAAATGTTAATATATATAAATACACAAGATAGTAGCAAACTTACATGGCAAAATAGACTAGGCCGTATCGAGAGACTAAGCTTCACAAGTCACATAAAGAGGGGTCTGACCTCTCGTATTATGAAGTCTACGGACACTTGTGAGTCTTATCCTCTTAGATATGCTGGCCGAAACCCATCTGTGAGACAGTTGGAGAATGAGTTGTCGAACTCAGTCTGGTACATACTAATGTACCCGAGTCTAGATTAACCAAATTAATTTATTCGTATATTTTATTAAGACACGTGTTCTTGATGAAACACAAGTCTTATAAAATAAAGAACGAAATGACAAAAGTATTTAAATTGATTCGATTAGATCGAATGGTCAAATACTTAGCTACGTAAAATCTTGCGTAATCAAAAGAAAATGTGATTTTCTCTCAGGTCAAGTCTGTTAACACATCCGTGTGTTAAAATGTATGAATCACACTTAGTTAGACTTGGTGTGATCCATTGTAAATGACTCCGAGTTAAGTCCTCCTTCTGGGTTAAGTCCCAAATAGTAATGCCTAGGTTTTGATAATGTTCTGTGAGGACATTATCAATAAGATATTCATAAAATCAATCATTAAGAAGTTGTATAATTACTCGAATTTCGTGAGACGAAGAGTCGAGTTAAACATCATAACTGATGATGACTTAGCCGACTTCTAGGATGAAAATACGGAGTAGTAACTCCGATTTAAAATTTGATGCAATCAGAATAGGTCCGTGTGCGTAAATAAATTTTGGAATTTAGTTTACGTGCACAAGGAAAATGTTTCATCACTTTCTGTAAGTAAAACTTTAAGTTGAAAGATTGGTGCAGAAAGGATAATAGTGAAGTGCAATCATGTTAGTCGAGAACGGTTTTTCCATATTAATTCCTATAAAACGGATTATAATGAAACCGTTTTCCACCAGCAGATGTGTACAGAACTACTCGGACCAAACTCGATGTAAACACTTAAGTTGACCATGAAAATTGGAGCATTCACTTACAAGTTCGTTTTTCTAAATATGATTTAGACGGACCAACTTATATGAATTAGCCAGAGAGTTTTCAAGGTCAGTGGGAGCGTATAAATTACATGCAAGGCATCAAAGAGATGGAACATATATTTTGACAAAGTGATCAAAAGAGTTTGATACTTTATTAGAAATAAATATGAGCCATTTGAAATGACCAGTAACTAATTTAAATGATTATCGTAAGGTACGATGAATTGGATAATATCCAAGTAAATTAAAATATTATGGATTCCGAAAGACCAAATGAATTATTTGAATGAGATTCAAATGGTTGGTCTAAACATAGAAACCCTTAAGTCTATAATGTAGACGGTTTTAGCAGATCCACTCATGAAGGCTCTACCACATGAAGTCGGGAAAACTTATATGTAAAAACGGTATGAGATACCGTGATAAATGGGCCTGAGTGCAAAGTGGGAGATGTTGAGAGATGATACCCTCGAGGCTATCTATCTTCATGTGTGAATAGCACAAACATCTTGTTCGAAATAACAGTAAGCTGTTTGGTAATAATTTATCTAAGTTATTTTATAATGTAGTTAACATTAGACATTAACTTAGGTAAAGTCCTGAGACTTTATGCAAGGTCAAACAGGTATCGAGATGAGTATCTCGATCATGGAGAAATGTTTGACCGTCTGTAGCATAAGTCTAAAAGGGTTCGTGGTCGTAGATGTTTCGAGACAAGGATATCGAACCATCGGATAGACCATTGTGTCTTAGTCTTCACCGTTTAGCGGTGGCGATGATCTCATGATCGCTTGACTTGGCGAAGTCGTAGATGAGACACATGTGCTCATTAGAGAATGAGTTCACTGAACGATCCACAAGAGTTATCATATGGTTATATTGACCAATCTGTCAATGATGACTCTGAGTGATGATAGGCTAGTTGGTCTTTTGACTTGAGGTCATTTTGACGAACCTGTGCGTGAACGGTGCCACTTAGATCAAATGACCTAGCTTCGAGGCAAGCCCCGTCGAAAGGCCTTTGATTGGGTGACACTTGAAGCGTATGAGGAGAGTAATGACCAAGAGAGGATTCGTCTCTCCCGGTCAATGGGAGTTAGTGTCGTAGGGTTAGTTCGGTCTTTAGTAAAAACTCTGGCCAGAGTATGTTGGAAGAAGTCCAACATTTTTTTGACTAAAGATCGATAGAAACTAACCGGAGTCAAGTTATTGGGGTTGACAGTTTGACCGTACCCTAGACTTGATCTACACGACATAGTTTAGACGAAGAGACTATAACTGCGGAATTCATCATGGAAACAGTCAGGGTGGTCCCGACAATACTCATGTCAATGAGTTAACCACATAATGATGATTCCTGAAGCAGGGACGGTAGCCACTGCTCGTGGTCACTGCCGTATAGGGCTTCGAGCCCAACCTGATGTAAGGGTCAGGCTGTAGGATCTCACACAGAGTGCGATTCTTCGTCTAGTAATGGGTAGAAATTAGTTAGGGAGAATAATTTGCATTTGATGCAAGGGATAAAGTATTGCAAAAGATGTTTGCAAAAATCTCCAGCATTCGGGATAAATGATCCTGAGTGCAAGTGGGAGATGTAGGGAAATATGCCCTCAGATCATTTGTATTTGATGCAAATGATAATTTAAGCCTAGATAGGGACTATTTTGCATTTGATGCAAAAGGGATTAAATAAGTTTTAAATAGTTTAAAATAATATTTAATAATATAAACGCAAGGAAAGGTTCACGGGTAAGACGGGAATGTCCCGGTCTACGCCCAGCTTCGAACGGCGTCCAAATCGGAAGCCAAATGACTAAGATACGCTCAAAAACAGCCAAACTGATCAGACCGGGTCAGACCAGGCTGACCCAGGCCAGACTAGGTCTGGCCTGGGCGCCTTGCCAGACCTGGCTGAGCCAGGTCGCCAGCCCTGGCGCCTGGGCTCAGGCCCAGGCGCTGGGCGCCTGGGCCTGGCCCAGGCGGGCCGCCCAGGCGCCCAGGGCGCCTGGGCGCCTGGCCCGGGCCCGGGCCAGGCACCCTGGCCCGGGCCAGGCGCCCAGGCTGGGCGCACCAGCCTGGGTACGCCCAGACCAGGCGTCCAGCCTGATCTGGGCTCACCCAGCTGGTCTGTTGGATCCCGTTTGTGCTGAAATTCTGGCCCTAGGGCAGAATTGTTTTGACGGCTCAGTTTTGTGAAAAACTAGCCATGAGCTGAACTTTGAGCGATTAATTGGAGGGTCAAACGAACTCCGATTAACGAACGGTTTTTTCCTATACGTTCACCGTTGAACACCCTTCGAATTGATAGGTTGTATCAATCCTGAAGTTCAACGGTGAGGGAGTTAAAATTCACGGAAGTTTGCACTTTGTGAAGTGCAAACTAAATTGAATTTGATTAAACTCTATTTTAGTCCCACATCGGATTTTGAGAAAAGGGGAGAGTCCGCCGCCTATATAAATAGGGGTATGCTCTCCTCCTCTAAACTCGTCCCAAGCTCTAGATCTGAGCGGCTCTCGTAAATGTTGGAGCACGCTCGGATCTAAGCTAAATTAATATTCCTCCTCTCCCTATAAATTTCTGCATTACTCCTGCGGGCTCTAGCAAAGCCGCAAAGGAGTTCGGATTCTGGATCCGAAATCTAGGCGGAGGTTTCACTCGCGTGAAACTTTCTTCGGCGGTGGGTGGCTCGGCGACACGGGGATTGATCGCCTCGGGATGCGGAGCGGTTCGAGGAGCGGTGCGGGGAGCGGTTCAAGGAGCGGCTCGGCGTGGGACGGGAGCAGCTCGGAAGACGGCGCGGAACATCTCGCCTGCCCCAGGGCTGAGATTCCGGGTATGTGTTTAAGTTTTCATTTAATTATTCGCAGTAGTTAGATCCCTCTTGGGGTGGTCAGATCCACCCCAAGTTGGCAGAGATCCTGGCTAATAGGGTCTAGTTCCTTAGGGTTGCATGTTAATTAGATTAACATAAAAATTTTTCCGCTGCATTTCTGTCTATGTTCCGTCTGACTTAGGACGGGACTAGAGTTTTTGTGCCCTAAGGGTCCCAGAAAACCCTGCACGTCATGTTTGGGTGGGTTGACCGTTGTATCGACCCGGGCAGCTGGTGTTCTATGAGGCAGGGCACCACTCACATGGAGCCCATGGGTTGAGTAGAGCTGCCTCCTTTGGCCTCCTGGGCCTCTGGGCCCACTTTGAGGAAATCTCACGAGCATGCCCAACTCTGTGACAGAAGTAGGAAGAAGAAGTCTAGAAGAAGAATGAGCTTATGAGGGAGAAAGCTAGAGCTTGGAGGATAAGACTTCCTCAAGGCAGGATTTTAACCATTCTAGGTAAGATGTCATTCTTCGAATTGGGTAGAAAGAAAGAAACACATCATGTTACTTAGGCCTAGGAGAATTTATGCTGCATATGTTGCTAAGTAGATTAAATGATTCATGCGACTTTGCCTATATCATGGAGATTATGCTTGTTGTCAAAGTTAATTAGTATGTTTCTATGCTAAGATGATCTTAGAAGTAGTGGCCACATTTATGTTAAATTCATGCTCCATTTCATGTTAATTAATTCATGTATCAATATGCTCCAATGACAACTTTGAATATGTTAGGATATGTTCTATGTTGTCCACATGTCCATGTAATTATGCCAAATGCCATGTTTAATATGAAGTTCCATGTATGTTAATATGCCATGCTATAATGTTAATTATGCTCAAGCCATGGAAGCATATTGTGTTGTGTGTCATGTTTATGCTAGAATGACCATGTATGTTAATATGTCATGCTATAATGTTAATTAAGCTCAAACCAAGGAAGCATATTGTGTTGTCTGTCATGTTTATATTAAAAGGACCATGTATGTTAATATGCCAAAAAGGACCATGTATGTTAATATGCCATGCTATAATGTTAATTCTGCTCAAGACATGGAAGCATATTGTGTTGTAATGTTCTTTCTTATGAGATTGTGATTCGATGTTCGTTGTTAAATCACGACATCGCCAAAATAATGATGGAAATGAAATGATGTGTACAACAGTAAATGAGACAGCGGAAATTGTTGAGATGATTGACTTTGTTACATGTTAAGAGTGAGAAATTGAGTGTAATAGCAACCTGGATGACTCGGAATATCCCGAGGTAGGTGATGATTACAACTGGGTTTGGGGGGAAACCAGGAAAAATGTATATCTAAGGACTGGACTAGACTGGATATGAATCTCACTCGCACTCAGTTGACAGAGTTGGAGAGGCCCATGGTATACTTATGATGCACCATGAGGTAATTGATATGTATGACATGATATTCTCACTCCCAAAACAGGCAAATTACGAGAGGCCCCGTTAAAATTGATCAGAGCTCGTGTTCCACTGGTGAGGTACCACTTTTCCAACCACCCTGGGTGCGGTTTAGTGCCTTATATCCTATGTTTTATTTGGGTTTCCAAATCACAATTATAACAGAAACCTATGGAAAAGTTGTTCTAATAAATCTCTGAATTATTATCTGTCATCAATCACTTATTGTTTGTCTACATTTCCTTATGCATACTATTCCTGCAGTGTTTCCTTTTATGCTCAATACCATGCATGTGGATGTGTCTGTTTTAAATATGCAATTGATTCGTTTGTCATTATTATCATTGGTAGTTTGACCCTTAGTTAGGTGGACAATTTTGACACTAGCATTTCTACCTAGGGTTGTTAGTTTTCTACTAGGCACGTGTTGACGTGTCCCTCCCCTGTTTCCCCCAGGATTAGAGTCTGAGGTGGCAGAGCATTACCCTATTCATGAGACTATCCAAAGTTTCGGACTAGAGATGGAGCCCTCAGAGGGCAATTTCGTGGAGCGGTGTTTTAGGGGTAGATTAGGGAGTGAGTCGTACCATTCTTTTGGGGTTGGAGAGCTCATTTGTTATCATCTCTTGTACTTGTACAGTTAGTGCATGTAATTTGTATCTTTAAGAACTTAATGTATGTAAATATTTTTTGATCACTGTGCAGTGGATTATTTGTGTTGGAGCATTTACAGTTTCACATGTCTATACTATTCTAGCATTTGCAATGGCCTGTGGAAAAATTATTATTTAAATCACGATTTATGCTTGGTAGTATTTAGACTCAAGGGGTCAAAGCCTTGGGTCTAAATACTGTCGCCGCCTTGTCTCTCCTCGTTCTCTACGAATGCCGAGGAAAGTACGTATTTTTGTGTATTTCAGAGAACGAGGAGTGACAGATAGGTTCACCCTTCTCCTTAGATAGTAGAAGATCCTGCAAAGGGTTTTTAACTTTTTTATTCCATAGGGTGTTTTCATAAAAAATGCGATTTTTATGTTTTCTTTTCTTCCGCCACTTCCCACGTCTGTTAAGCATGGGGCTAGACGATGGAAAAAGTCCTATGGAAGCTTGCTCAAAACCCAACATTGGTATCAGAGCTTGTTGATGCTTGAGTACAAGTTTTAAGGTTATGAGCTGACCCGAAGTAATCGATCTTACCAGGCCGAGTCCCGATAAGATGGAGATCTTATGATGGTTTAGTTATTGTAGAGAGGCATGCCGTGAAACAAGGTCATAAGGGATCATGTGACGGGTCTAGGGCACCATGTGATGGGCCTTAACAGCGTTACAATGATATCAGAGTGATGCCAACATTGGTATCAGAGTGGGCTATTTGCATTTCTCTTGCAAATATTGGGATTTGTTGATTAAGTTTCAAGAGATGTAGCAATCATTGAAACTTAGGTAAACTTAGAAGGTAAAATTTTTAATTAGTGCTATTTATTGGGTAACACTATTTACGCCCCTCTAGTGTTTACTTACCATCTCAGGATCCCCACAGTAACAAGTATATTTATGACGTAGAGCCTTCATTGGGAGTGGTGCAACTATCTTCAGCAGATAATACATGCTCAATGTAGCGCCCTGCTCCCCAGGATACCCAGGAAGTACGCATCCGTCCCATGTTCTCCCAGAGCAGAGAGTGTTACGATGGGAGAAAAGAAAAAAATACAAAAGAAACCGGCAGTCCACTGCGCACTGCTGGGGTAGAACCTGTAATGTTACCAAGCAAAACAACCAACATCCAACATAGAGAAACCAAAGTACACAGAACCAACACTAAGAAACCAAAGAAAATCTGCCTTTATATATATCATCAATATCCATATAAAACATCATTTATACATCAGCCCCCAAGCCTAAAAGAAAACCCCAAAAGTACATTGGTCTCTCTCTCCTCTCCTCACCACCTAATCCTATACTCGAGTCATCAACCATAATTCCAGCTCCAGCTTCGGCAACCAACTCTACAACCTGAAAAGACAACGGTGGGGCACGTTAATGTGTGACCCAGTAGGATATCCAATCTCCCCCTAATATGCCATTCCTAAATGCAATTACTATACAACTACTTTACATGAATGCTTGACATAATTAAGTGCAAGTAACACTTGAAAAGAAGTTAACATAATATGGCATGGCATGGCGTGAGCAAGATGCACAATTTATTTACAAATAAAGAGCCGCAATAATTACACATAAAGTGATAATGAATCTCTATGCAAGACAACTATAACCAGACCTGCAAGTGCTACATGGAAAGAAATTAAGGTAGCATGACCATTACAACAAGTAGTAACCTCCAGTAAAAGAACAATTAATGCACTGTAACAATTTTAGAAAATACAAAATAACTACAACAATTAATAATAACTGCACATTTGGAAATTTAAAGCAGTTAAATATTTAATTAAATTTCATTTGGAAATTTGGGTGTGTCGTTGAATATGAGGAACTGGACTCCACCCCAAGGTGGGGCGGTAAGGAGCACCCGCCAGTGGTACACAAGCACTGTTTCCTTAACGGAGCCTCTCACTCTACCCATTCCCTTGCATCGGAGTGCGAGTGAGGAAAACTCCACAACATCACATACATCGTACCTGAAACTGAGCAAGGTACGAAGATCACCACAAAGTATCCAAAACTGAGTAAGGTACAATACACTGTCACAACATAGTTCAGTCCACATACATATCCTACTAGTATCCAGTTTTCCCCCAACCCCATTTTTCAGCTCACCCCCTTTGAGGGGATTGAGTTATTCTTATAACATCAATTCATGTGAGAAAATATAAGGTACATGAGCATAGGAAAGAACTATAACCAAGAACGTACAAGAGCAACACAAGGGGAACATTCCACAATCATATTGTTTCATTCCTTCTTTTTCTCATTCTTTCCACCTCTCTTTCATAACAATTGGGTCAAGCACATTGTGACATGCCCTCATCATGTCCACAACCATATCTTAATGCATCACAATGCCATAATACTCACAACAACATAATACTAATCATGGCATAATGAATTATAGGCCACACCATAGAGCAAGTGCAGGAAATTCCAAGTAATCTGCATTCAAGGCTGTTATCCTAGAATTCTAGTTAGAATATGAGAGAAGTAACAACTACAAAGTTGTAGATATGCAAGTTTTACATTGCCACACAAATTTTTAGAAAATCATCATGAATGTGTGAATTATAGTGGCCAAAATGGTAACCGGTTGAAATTCTACAGAAAAGCTGAAATCTGCTTTAACTTAATCAATGAATTACTCATAGTTCCAATCAGTTCTGGGTTTAAAGCTCAACATAGAAATTGTAGCTTAGGAATTGTAGATATCCAAAATGTCCTAAAACTCATGATTTGCCTAACCACAGCAGTACTTAGAGAGGAAATAGTGAAGGGTATCCAATCTGGCAGAATCTGCTACCCTGTAAGTAACTCCAGTTTGGGCCTAATTGCAGTACGAATTTGGGAAACCCTCCAACATGAAAGTTGTATATAACTATCTAATCATTTCAGCATAATTTTATCAGAATTTAATTCAATCTACAGTGAGATATATACATGAATGAAGTTACTGAAAAACTGCAGAAATTTCAGAATTATGCATGTAACTTCTTTAAGGCTAATAACTTGCACAAGGGTGGTCATTTGCATACAAATTAGCTTCCCAAGTATAATAATGCTACAATCTTTCTACATTAGCACCAACAAGGAATAATTAAGCATGAAAACATCAAAAGAAAGTAACTTGCTTCAAGATGCAATCTTTTGTTTAAAACATAGCATACATGTCATACTAGAGGAAGTTAGAATCCCACCTCAATTTGCTCCCCCCCCCCCCCCCGTGCTAAAAGCTCCAATTAAGCTCCTTGAACTTCCTTTAAAGCTCTTCCCAAAATCCTCCATCTTTCCTCTTGAATGTCCTCTTTTAAACTTCCATCAACTCTCACTTTAACTAGCTATCACAAGGGACCCAAAAGAGAGTGGAGAATAGGGCTTTCCTTTGCAAACTTGAGAGCAAGAAATAAGGGGGAGGGGGAGAACGAAAATGACAAGAAAAAGAGAAAGAAATAAAGGAAAATGGAAGAAAAGAAAGATAAGGGAGAGGGGTTTTCTAGATTTTTCTTTTCTTTTCTTTCCTCTTCTTTTCTTTTCGTTTCTCTTCTCTTTCTTCTACATTTCTCTCTGAGATTACCATGAGACTTATGGAATGACTTAAACACCCTCACCATTTACCCCCCAACTTCTAGGATATTTACAAGTTTGCCATTTCTTTATGCACACGCCTCTTTACTATACACACCCCCCCTTTAGCCTAAATGACCATTCTACCCCTCACTTTTCTAAATGTTTACAAGCATGCCACTAACCCAACCACCTTTCACACTAGCCCCTCTTATACTAACCCACTTCTTAGAAATTACACGTATGACATTACTTTATGCACCTACCATTTCTCTTTACACATCCACCACGTACCGCCAAATGACCAAAATGCCCTCACACCTTCCACAGAATTACATGACTGCCACTAGCCACATATACGTCCATATCACATCTTAACCACTCCTTACACTCCATCTACTCATGTATAGAGGACTACCCGTGTCAGTCGCCGTATAGGACAAAACAGGCCATGACACTCAAATTGAGAATGCTCACGCCAGGTGGATGTAACAACTTTTACATTCTTTCTCTTTTTTGTATACCCCTCACATTTACCTACACCTTCGGCTCAATAAGCAAAGTGGTCACTTGGTGGATATGTCCTTCAATTTTATTAATAGCTACATCTTGCTAGCACCATCCAGCTGTTCATATCGCTTGTATATGCGATCTAACTCATCCTTCTTGGGTTCAATGTCTAGCTTCTTACAATGCAGTATAGAAGCTAAAGGAATGTGGTGATGTTTCCTTTTGTATTCTCCAATCTCATGGGCACCTAGTAATCCATAAATGAGTCGAGCTAGACAATCATATAATTCTGCATCTGCACCAATTAACTTAGACTGTACTACTTGATGTAGAATTATCTTCATTGCATTATTTGCCATAAATCCAATCAACTACCTAAATAAGTGTCTTGTCATGCCATGCTACACAATACCATTAGATTTCTCCATAGAGGCCTTAATCTTGGTATGATGCAACTCCAGCAAATTATGCACTGTAGACCATTATGTGCAAAACTGCAGGCTGATGGACCCAAGTACCTTTTAAGCTTTGCATGTGAACTCTGTGCCCAATTGGTTGTGCATTTTCAAAATGCAAATTGGTATCAGTCCATACTAACACAAACTGTTCCTTATATTTGTCCAACCACGATATCTTCACATAGCTTAATGCATTTAAGTAAGCCATGAAAATTTTCTCCAATGCATTTAGTTGTTGCACATACTCTTTAGACCGTGACATCACCAATAGTTTCCAACTTGAAATGAATGCATCCAATCTCTTTTTAACTTCAAAATATTTCTTATAATTTGCTAACACTTTTCTAGATATGTGACATCTACATAATTGGTTCTCACAGAGGGAAATACTGTGTTAATGGCCTTCATAAGAGCAAGCTTTTTATATGTCAAAATTATTCGAGGCATCATGCATCCTACAAGCAAAAATCACAACTGCTCCAATGCCCATGTGTAGCTATCCTACCTTTCGGCCTCCAAGTAATAAAAAATGACTGAGAATGTCATTTCACTTGAGGTAACACATACAATCTCCGACAATAGAAGACGGTATCTGTTTGTCTTATATGTGCAGTTCCTGATCAAAATATTTGGAAATGCCTGCAATATCCACTGATGTCAGATGTGCCCAAAACAAACTCATAACACACAATGTCCATTCATCAAAAGAATGAAATTCAATGTACTTCTTCTCACTCAAGCTCTTCATTGGTTGTTGCATTTGAGATCTTCTAACCATCTCCGACATTTTAGCCTTTGTCATGCATTGTATATGGTTTTAATTATGGCAACGTTATGCACATCCCGTTGCTTCGGTAATCTTAAATTTTCTCTTGGCCTCACCAGAATATGCGACATGTCTATCACTGTTTCCATCTCCAATCCTTGTAATCTCCCTGCATAAGAATGTCCCTCTAGGTACGTTGCGGTTGGATGGTTGTGCATGACACATAAAACTATTAACATCTACTCATCTTTAGTGCCCACCATATTAGACTTCAAAGAGAATGGACATTCACACTTCTTGCTTTGGTCATATTCTTGGTCTTTTTCTCATTACTCTTGTACTTGTGTCCAAGATATTTCCCACTTCTTGCATGATCAAAGTACATAGTTGGGATTATATTACCCACGTTTAGGGTGGGCATCGGGTAAACCCGATTTTTTTGGAAAATCCGAATCCGATTAATTTGAATGGGAAAAAATAATTTTCCAATTCCGACATATCGGATCCGGAATAATTATTTCTAATTTCAAAATCGGTAGAACATACCAAACCAGAAACCCGATTCGATAAAATAAGTGGCCCCCACAAAGCAATTCTGATTCCGATTTAGCACGAGGCTCCGCGACAACAAATTTTGAAAGGCGATGCTCAAAAAGCTATTATAAAGTACTTCCTGGTTTGCTGTGTAGCCGATGTGGGACTAAATGAGGGTGAGGAGGGAAGTTTGGCCTTGGAGCAAGAAGAGCATGAATAGTCCCACATTGGTCAGATTGGGTGCTTTAAATAGGGTTCTTTGGAAGCACTTGCCAAATCAAGTTGTCTGCAGGCTCAGCCGACGACTATGTGCCACACGCTATGAAATATTATTCGGAATCGGGTCAGACTGTTACTTTGATGTTCAATTTTGATTCCAATCCGATTAAGAATCGGTTGCCACTTTTTGCCCCGAATCTGACTTGTCCGAATATTCGTAATCGGATTCGGGTCCAGAACCGGGTTCGAAAACGGAATCGGGTTTTTTACACAGCCCCACGGTACTTCTATTCGTAGCCCTATTTCATAAGCACAAGCCCATTTTCAAGTCCGATGTCCCTTTCCCAATAACAAATGTATCTCTACTTTGAAATTTGATCATTGTTGTAAACTCCTTTGTAAAATCTGTAAGGCTATATAACCCAACGATACTTGATATATTAAACATACAACTATTTGAACATGACATAAAGTTATGAGAGTTTAGTAGTGAAAAACAAATAGCAACTATTTCGCACCTTCGAAGGAAGTTCTTTTTATATATTACCATCCATATTATAAATTTCCATCTCCATTTGATTAATTTGCATGCATTCAACAATTAATATTAAGTAATAATTTCCCAAAATATTTCTCGAAATTTTTTTCCTCCAGAATTCTCTCTATTAAAATTTAATTCACCGACCGTTGTCTTCCAGTTCAGTTTAATTCCTAAAAAGCTTCATAAATTTACTTACCAACTGCAAGATGTTTCGAATCGCGTTCAGTTTCCTTTGAATAATTTTAGGGCACGAAAATCTCTAAATCTTTCGATCTCGCTGTACACCATCGTTGGATATCTCAAGAACTCTTCGGATCACTCTTGGATATAAAGACATCTTTGAAATTCTTTGGATCTCTTGGAAAAACTCGAAACTTAGGGGTTGCCATTTTGCGCGTTGCAACTAGGTATGTGCGGGTTGAGAAAATTTATACCGAACTTACGTATGTTCACATTGAGCAAATGGTATGTGATCAGAGAAATTTTTGGGGTGGTCTAGAATGTGAGCAGTGAGAAATTAGGTATATGAACCGAGTGATTTTTTATAGGGGTTTGGGATATGCGTGGTGAGTAATTTGGTATGTGTGCCGAGTAATTTTTTGGGGGGTCAAGATGTGCTTGTTGAGTAATTTGGTATGTGTGCTGAGTAATTTTAGAGGTATTTTAAGGGGGTTTTTAAAAATGATAGTTACTGTTAGAATGTGTCGGCTACTGAACCCGTAGCCCTGTATTTATACGAAAATGATTACATAATGAGTGGATACCATAAACACAAGCTCAATATGTGCCTACAAAATCTCATTCATAACACTTCCCCTTATCCATCCATTGGTGTAAGCTTGATATATGAATACTTCAGGATTCATAGAGCTTATCTGATCACAGAAATATGGATACTCATAGATCCTAAGTTAGGAGGTCTTGCGTCGTTAAAACATTTGGCTATGGAAAACCCAGTGGAAAAAACCAATAGCTAAGGGAAAAGAGTGCAAGTCTCCTTTACTTTTTCTCATCGGTGGATATCACTAGGGGCGGATACTTCTGGATCACGAGTTGATGTGGTTGCCTCAATAAAATCTTTGGCTATAGAAAACCTAATGGGAAAAACTAATAGCTAAGGGAAAAAGAGTACAACACAACATTAACTCTCCATGTTGTGTACAAGCTTCAGGCTTGTAAGTCTCACAAGTGTCTCATCCACATCGCTATTACAAGTTTTTTAAAGGTACGGCGAGGTAATGCTTTAGTAAATAGATCTGCCAGGTTGTTGCAAGACTGGATCTGCTGGATGTCGATCTATTTGTCTTCTTGTAATTCGTGAGTCCAGAAAAGCTTGGGGGAAATGTGCTTTGTCCTGTCACCTTTGATGTAGCCACCTCGTAGTTGAGCTATGCAGGCTGCATTGTCTTCATACATGATGGTTGGTTCAAGGTCGCTAGTCTTCAGGACGGTCGTCACCAGAATGTGGTGAATGACTGAACCTAGCCAAAAACATTCTCTGCTAGCTTCATGGATCGCAATGAGTTCGGAGTGGTTGGATGAGGTTGCTGTCGAGGTCTGCGTCACAGATCTCCATGAAATTGTTGTTCCACTGTAGGTGAATACGAAACTAATCTGGGACTTTGCAGTGTGGGGATCTGATCTGTATCCTGCATCTGCAAAACCAACTAAGTTGGAGGATACGCCTTTCTGGTAGTATAGTCCCAGGTCTACTGACCCTTGGAGGTAGCACAGAAGGTGCTTCACTCTGTTCCAGTGGCGTTTTGTGGGCGTTGAACTGTATATGGCTAGTAGGTTGACTGCGAACGCTATATCGAGACACGTGCAGTTTGCCAGATAGAGGAGTGCTCCAATGGCACTTAGGTAAGGTACTTTAGGACCAAGTGTTTCATCCCACTCTTCCAGCGGACGGAAGGTGTCTCTATCAACATCCAATGATCTGACGACCATTGGTGTACTCAGCGGGTGACATTTGTCCATTTGGAAAATTTTTAGCAACTTTCTTGTGTAAGTGGATTGATGTAACATGATTCCTCTGCTGAGGTGTTCAATTTGTAAGCCAAGGCAGAATTTGATTTTGCCAAGGTCTTTCATCTCAAAAGTCTGTGTAAGGCTTTTGGATATCTCGGCTATCTCTTCAGGTGATCCAATGAGATTTAAATCGTCTACGTAGACGGCAATTATTACAAATCATGTTCCCTTTGCTCTTATAAAGATGCAAGGGCAGACTTCATTATTGGTGAATCATTGTTGCACGAGAAATTCAATGAGTCTGTTGTACCACATTCTGCCCAATTGTTTTAGATCATACAATGATCTTTGGAGTTTGACAAAATAGACGTCTCGAGGTCTATCTGTCATTTTTTTGGCAGTATATAACCGTTCGAAAGTTTCATATAGATGTCTTTATCTATGTTCCCATATAGGTATGCAGTCAATGTAGGAAGATATATGCTCTTGAGGCAATTTATCCTTATAAACATCTTGTTCAAAATATATATGGTACTAATTACCCTAGTATAAATTCAATGAATTATATACTTGGATAATTTCTTTAGACTTATAGTGAGGTCATTACATATCTAGATGTGGATCTCGATTGTGGGAAGTAAATGGCCGATAGGAACTTAAGTCTTAAAACATTCATGGTCATAGATGTGTCGAGAAAGGGATATCGGTACATCGGACAGACCATTATGTCTTTGTCTTACCCTAATGGGTAATGATGATCTCATAGTCATTCGACCTGGCAAAGTCGGAGACAGTGCACATGCGCTCATTAGAGAATGAGTCCACTAAATGACCCAATGTAGAGTTATTAAATGGTTAAACTTTAACTAAACTGTCATTAATAACTATATGGTGATGATAAGCAAGTTGGTCCTTAAGACTTGAAGTCTTTGTACGAACCTGTGTGTGAATAGTGTCACTTAGATCTATGATCAAGCTTCGAGGCCAGGCCTGTTGAAAGGTCTTAGGTTGGGTGACACATGAAGCATATGAGGTAAGTAAATAACTAAGATAGGATTCGTCTCTTCTGTTAAATGGAAGTTAGTGTCACAGGCTCAGTACGTTTCTTTGTGATAAACATCGGCCGGGGTACGTTGTAGGATGTACAACATGTATATAACAAAGACCGGTGTATACTAACCGATGCTGGCTAGTAGGGTTAACGGTTTATCATACCCTAGGCCATGGAGGGATATAGTTGTTACGAAGGGACTAAAACAGCGATGTTCATCACTGACACGGTCAAAATGATCCCGACGACACTTTTGTCGATGGGTTAATCACGTAAGTACGATTCTGAAATAGGGACGACACCTACTGCTCGTGGTTACTATCGTCTAGGGGGTTTCAAGCCCCAACCTGTAGTAAGGGTCAGGCTGTAGGGTCTCACACAGAGTTCGGTTTGCGTCTTAGTAATAGGAAGAATTTAGGAGGAGTGCACTCGATGCATGAGAATAATTAAAGTCGCTAAAGAGTTAGTGACATTAATTAGATCTATATTAAATAGGATTTAATAAGATCGCATAAGTTTTCGACAATTAAATGAGATTTAATAATGTCGCAAAATGTTTGCGACTTCAGCATTAGTAGAATGCTGAATGGGATTATTGCATATGATGCAAACAGGTTTAAAATACATTATAAATAGTTTATGATGATATTTTGAAACATATAATGCATAGAAAGGGATAGATGGCGCTTTGAGATGGTCTCATTCGAACCATGCTTTCCAATGAATCTGGAATCTGGCCAATCGGAGTTGTATAATTCAAGTTATGGCTCAAAAGCCCAGACCTAACCCGGTTGGGCAGGGCTAGCCCAGCCTATGTGGGCTGGGCTAGCCTGCCCAACTGGGCAGGGCAAGCCCATGCCTGCCAAAAGGCGGGCTCAGGCCAGAGCCAACCTGCTCTGCGGCGAGCCCACCCGCCCGCCTGCAGAGCGAGCGGGTCAGACCCGCCCGCACATGAGTGGGCGGGTCAACCCACCCATCAGGCGGGCTATGTCCAGATTAGACTCGGCGTGCCCTTTGGACGTGTCCAGCTGGCCAAAAACTTGACTCGTCTCAAAATGTGTGAGCGCTACTCCCAAGTGTAGGAGATCGAACAAGTAATAATCCTGGTGAGTCCATGTATCGTTTCCACGGGACAACTGACCTACTAAACCACGAATTTCAGTTTGTAAAGAGTACTAAAATGATAATAACCAACCATCTATTAGGTATAAGGAAATGATATCAAGAGTTTAAAATAATAAAAGAAATCCTACGATAACAATGGGGAAGGCAATATTGGGTATCAATATAAAGAGTATGTGTTGGTTGCAATTTCGTTAGGATCTATGCAATCAATGATTATTAATACCTTTTCTATAACTCAATGTTTCACCCTGCAAGGGTATGAGAACGTCGGAAAATATAACGATAAACGAACATCAAAAAGTGCCTTAAGTATCACATACAATACTAGTTTCATGAGGAAAATAAGCTTATGTGCCCGCAAGGGTCACGGCGATGTCTGCAAGGATCACACCACGAATAAGTTCGCAAAGATCATATTCGATCCAAGTACACCAACAAAGAGAATACTTGAATAATACGTGTAGAAACTAGCAAAATACGAGATATAACATGCAATTTAGGGTGAAAAGATATTAAAATCAGATATTTTAGAGATCTAACTACATCACAACCAGCACATGAGGGTATTAGCCACGCATGGAGAGAAGAGAATCAATATTCATAGCCAAATACATCATCAATACTCAAAATACGAGCTAAATACGCAAAATACAAGGGTAAAGTTTAGAGTTTTATCACCAAATCTCTACAATTGAACCCCAAACTCCTTCAGATGATAGATCTAGCCTCTGTCTATAAGGCCTCCAAATTTCATGGCAAACTACGGCTCCTAGAGCCCCCCAATGCGCCAAAATGCGCAACAAAACCCTAAAATATGCTTATATAATAGCATTGCGGGTTTTAATAGCTTAACGGGTTCGAAACCCGCTATCCGATTCACTTAAATCCGCACCTGCTTATCGCTGCAAATCTAAGCCGTCCGATCCAAGCGGGATCGGACGTGGAAGCACCACGTGGCCCTTAACACTCCCACATACGCCCGCTTCGTTCTCGCATCCGAGTCCAAGTCGGACTGATTCTCATCCATCCGATCGAGACATGGATGGTCACGATGGCGCCACGTCGCCCCAAGAGGTTTCCCGCTTCGCTCGCGGGTCTGTTTCTGCTTTCGATCTTCGCCGTTGATTCAAGCGTTCATCGATTGAGATCTCTACACATGGCCAAGCGATTAGCGATCGTTCGCTAGCACCGCTTCAATAATCCGCTCGTGTATGGTCGTTGGATGGCGATCATGCGGATAAGTTTCAGCCGCGTCGTCAGGAGCGTAGTGACGTCCGATTGAACGGGAGTGCATGGATGATTGCCAGTGGACAAGAACGAGAGGCGATGGCATATATACGCCGTATTTAAAGCATATTTCGGCCGTATTTCTTCATTAAATTGGTACTCTGCATTCAAAAATTCATAGCAATTACCACAGATCTCAGAAAAATACAAATAAATAGTCGTTGGAATCGTGAGATCGAGACCTTCGTATGAAAAATATAAAAAGGGAGAAATACTCAATAAAATTCATATTTTGTGCACAAATCAATGGTTTGCTCTAATAAATGATGATATACAAAATACGAACGAATTAGAGACCAATTAAACATCATCTACGCATAAAATAGCATTAATTGGAGGGTTAAATATGCAATGTTCCAGCCGAATCACACCCCCCAACTAGTGATTTGCTAGTCCCTAGCAAAAAGAGCGATTAAGTCGGATGATTAGTAAAACAATAAATACCATCAATCGCTTATGGCACGGCTCAATAATACACTTTCCAACATGATTTTGACCATCAATATGCACAATCCATGAATAAGATCAATCACATGATGTTTTCTCTAATTTAATTTGAATAAATAACATGCGAGCATCATTTTGCGCAAGCGAAAGTATAACACGTCGTTATAGTCTAGTTTTCTTATTTCCAAGGAATTGGCACCTCAAAAGGATCGTTCAAATCGTGGGTATTGAAGTTGCTTAGTTTATTCATCATTCTTTTTTCTTTCTCTTTTCTTTTGACGACTTAGAATGCTCCATGTAGCGAGCTTTCAGTTAATGATTCCTAGGCCAGACGACCTTCAGACATTAGGCTTAGAAGAGCCCCTCGAACTTAATAACTCGAATTATCTAAGTTTTATTTTCTCTTTTTTTGAATGCACTCCACATTCATCCATCTTTCGACGCGAATCTCCAATGCTTCCTGAGGCACGAAGACCCGGTTAATCAATGAACTCAAGGGAATGATGCATTTTTTATTTTTCACCATTTTTCGTAAGCAACTCAACACCCATAAATATGAACATAAACATTAGTAACAAAGGCCAAATTCCTCTTCAACTTGAAGACTGTTCTAATAAATCGTGTATACTTAAGCTTTTCATCACAGTAGCATGCATGAAATAAATTCAAACTATTTTGAGATATTAATCATGGCAATTGAAGATTTTCATAAATAGCATATTGACGAGTAATTACATGAAGGAAAAATAATTAACTCAAGCCATAAACAATTTTTAGAACTCAATCAATGTATAATCATCCGCATTTGTGGTATGTGAAGGAGTTTTTTAAATGATGAGAATTGGTGATTTATTCTTTTCTCTCGCCTTATTTTAAAAAAATCCTAAGGTCTCATACACTCCCCCCAACTAAAGATGGACATTGTCCTCAATGTCGAAAATGGTACGAGTTTATTCAAAAGCAAGCATCCTAAAAAGCATATAAAAATCTAAGCTAATGGAAAGAACACACTATGGTCAAATGGAGGATCCCGGATCTTTAATGGTGGAGGAAGTTGTTCTATCTGCTCCTTGCCCTCCTCGGCGAGTAATCTTCCTCCAAAAGCTAAATTGGACCCCAGCAACACAACTCCAAGCATCTCTATGAAGTGATTACGTATGTTCTGCAAGAGATGAGTTATGTCAGTCCAATTTAGTCCAAAATTCTTCGCCATAAACATATTCCAAATATAGTCATCAAAGTACGTAAAATAAATTAAGACATGTTGATGAATACTCCCTGAAAGATGTGCACTACTCTCGGTATGATGCTTAATCATTGGGGAGAGGGATGAATGATTTTGGGAAAAAAACTGGGGGAATGAGTGGTTCGGGCTCCATAGCGATAATCTCTAAACACATGTCCCTAGCTGTCTCCTCCTCCTATTCATCCAAAATTGCTAGCTCGTCCTCTCCTTTGCACACGCTTCCTGCCATGTTGATATTTTTATTTGTGACCTCATCGTGACATGGCTCGCTCGATATACCTGCAATAGAAGATGAACTCATATTAGATTCTTGAAATTGAATTTCAAAAGAACTATTTTCTTCTAAGCAAGTGGCAATCGGAGTAAGATTTTCAATGGATTGCTGAATTTGCCGACTCCGAGCAAGGAAGTTTTCTTGGAATTGATGGGATATAGCCTCCTGTATCTGAATGACCAAATAAACTTCCTCTTTCAAGGGTTGCAAAGGTACGTCTATGCTTTGCTCTCCTTGATCAAGGCATGAAGGCTCCGTTGTATCACGCTCTGAAGTCTCTTTCATGATTTGTTCATTCTCTTGTAAAGACTCCATGTACTTCCACGCCTCTGTTGGCGTCATGACTCCCAAAAATTCCTGCAGCTGTGGTCATAGTCCAAATAAGAAGGACTCCATAAGCTCTTTCTTTGAATACCCATGCCGCGGACAGCTCGATACTATGTCTGTGAACCTCCTCCAGGCCTGAAAGAAAGTTTCACAATCTGTCTGATTAAAACTAACGATCTTAAGCTTCTCCATCCTATGTTTGTGCAACATTATACTCTGCATCATACCAATTGTTTGTGCAATAGAAATTCATGTATTCCATTTTTTTGATTTTTTTATAAAAGAAAACAGAAAAATAATAAAAATCCTAAACTATAAGATGGAAGGATCTCACCGAATGTTCCTCCAAACGAACTGAAATTGTAGCTTACAAGTACCGTTATCCCAGGCAACGGTGTCAAAAACTTGACTCGTCTCAAAATGTGTGAGGCTACTCCTAAGTGTAGGAGATCGGACAAGTAATAATCTTGGTGAGTCCATGTATCGTATCCACGAGACAAGTGACCTGCAAAACCACGAATTTCAGTTTGTAAAGAGTACTAAAATGATAATAACTAACCACCTATTAGGTATAAGGATATGATATCAAGAGTTTAAAATAATAAAAGAAATCCTGTGATAACTACGGGGAAGGCAATATTGGGGTATCAATATGAAGAGTATGTGTTGGTTGTGATTTCGTTAGGATCTATGCAATCAATGATTTTTAATACCTTTTCTATAGCTCAACGTTTCACCCCGCAAGGGTATGAGAACGTCGAAAAATATAACGATAAACAAACATCAAAAGGTGCCTTAAGTATCACAAACAATACTAGTTTCATGAGGAAAATAAGCTTATGTGCCCGCAAGGGTCACGGGGATGTCCGCAAGGATCACACCACGAATAAGTCCGCAAAGATCATATTCGATCCAAGTACACCAACAAAGAGAATACTTGAATAATACATGAAGAAACTAGCAAAATACGAGATATAACATGCAATTTAGGGCGAAAAGATATTAAAATCAGAGATTTCAGAGATCTAACTACATCACAACCAGCACATGAGGGTATTAGCCATGCATGGAGAGAAAAAATCAATATTCATAGTCAACTACATCATCAATACTCAAAATACGAGCTAAATATGCAAAATACAAGGGTAAAGTTTAGAGTTTTATCACCAAATCTCTACAATGGAACCCCAAACTCCTTCAGATGATAGATCTAGCCTCTGTCTCCAGGGCCTCCAAATTTCATGGCGAAATGCGGCTCCTAGAGCCCCCAATAAGCCAGAATGCGCAACAAAACCCTAAAATACGGTTAAATAATAGCATTTCGGGTTTTAATAGCTTAACGGGTTCGAAACCCGCTATCCGATTCACTTAAATCCGCACCCGCTTACCACTGCAAATCTAAGTCGTCCGATCCAGGCAGGATCGGACGTGGAAGCGCCATGTGGCCCTTAAAACTCCTGCATCCGCCCGCTTTGTTCTCGCATCCGAGTCCAAGTCGGTCTGATTCTCATCCATCCTATCGAGACATGGATGGTCACGATGGCGCCACGTTGCCCCAAGAGGTTTCCTGCTTCGTTCGCTTCGCTCGCGGGTCCGCTTCCACTTTCGATCTTCGCCGTTGATTCAAGTGCTCACCGATTGAGATCTCGACACGTGGCCAAGCGATCAGCGATCATTCGCCAGCGCCGCTTCGATAATTCGCTCGCGTATGGCCGTTGGATGGCGATCGTGCGGATAAGTTTCAGCCGCGTCGTCAGGAGCGTAGTGCCGTCCGATTGAGCGGGAGTGCATGGATGATTGCTACGTGGACGAGAATGAGCGGCGCGGGCATATATACGCCGTATTTAAAGCGTATTTCGGCCGTATTTCTTCATTAAATTGGTATTCTGCATTTAAAAAATCATAGTAATTAGTACAGATCTCAGAAAAATACAAATAAATAGTCGTTGGAATCGTGAGATCGAGACGTTCGTATGAAAAATATAAAAAGGCAGAAATACTCAATAAAATTCATATTTTGTGCACAAATCAATGGTTTTCTCTAATAAATGATGATATAAAAAATACCAACGAATTAGAGACCAATTAAACATCATCTATGCACAAAATAGCATTAATTGGAGGGTTCAATATGCAATGTTCAAGCTGAATAACTGGCCGGTGGGCCCCACCTGCGGGGCCGACAGCCAGAAACCCTAGAGAGGGTTGCAACGGCTACGAAATTCAGCCGAATTGTGACTTTTTGCTCAACTTTGAGCAATTGTTTGAGGGGTCAAACGAAGTCGAAATTTGTCGCCGTTTGTTTATATGTGTTCACCGTTTATAGCTCTTCGAAGTGATAGGTTGTATCACTTCTGAAGCTCAACGATGAGGGAGAATTAATTCGTTAAAGTTTAGCCTTTATGAAAGGCAAACCAACTTAATCAATTCTCCTATTTTAATTTAGTCCCACATCGGATATGATGAGAAGAGGAGGGGTCGACCGCCTATATAAATAGGGGCCAACACTCTCCTTGAAAACTTGCACCAAGTCTCCAAAATTGAGTAGCTCCAAAAAGTTTTGAGCACGCTCAGTTCGAGAATAGAAATTACTCTCTCCGCTTTTTTCTTCTGTTTCCTTCGATCGCGTTTTAGCAAAACGACGAGAAGGATTTGGATTCGATCCGAAGTCTAAGACGTTGGATCGCACTCAAGTGAAATCGTATTCGGATGTGGTTGGCTCAAAGGCAGGGTGTCGGCTCGCTTCGGGTGGATCGGTTCGTGGGTGCACAGGCGGCTTCGAGGAGCAGAAGGCGGTTCGGTACACCTTGTATGTAGTTTAATTAGCTTTCTTTTAATTGTGTCGCAGTAGCTTAGATCTTTCTTGGGGTGGTCAGATCCACCTCAAGTTAGCAGAGATCCTGACTTATGGTCTTGTTTCCTTATGGCCTTCGTTAAATAGTTTAACGAATATTTTTTCCGCTATTTTCTTTTGCTTCTGTAGTCCGTCCAACGTAGGACCGGCATAAAAAAGTGCCCTAAGGGTCCATCAAATCCATTCGTCACAACGTCTATGAGCTGCATATCCAGGCCTTCCGTAGCTGTTAAGCTAATTATGAATCGAAAAGTGATCTCATCCATAACCGAAGAGTATGTATCATCATAATCTATTCTTGGTCGTTGGAAAAAGCCTTGTACAACAAGGCGCGCTTTGTAGCGTACGATCTAATTATTTTCGTTTCTCTTTCTTATGAATATCCATTTATATCCCACAGGTTTTACACCTTTTGGTGTTGGGACTACATGTCCAAAAACTTTGCGTTTTAAGAGTGAGTCCAGCTTTACTCCTATTGCATCGTTCCATTTTGGCCAATCCTCTCTTTGTTTACATTTTGCTAGAGAGCGTGGATCGATATCATCGTCATATTCAGTGACGTGGTTAGCAATAACGAACGCAAAGTCGTTATCGATGACAGTGCTTTTTCTGTTTAGTACCTCCCCAGTACGTACATAATTTAATGATAGTTCTCCTATATTTTCCTCTTCTGGGGATTTTATGAGGAGAGAGGTGTCTGGGCTGAGTTCAGCATCCTGTGGTGGTATCGTTATATTTTCTCCAGGAGTTTTCCTCTTTCAAGGGAACTTATCCTTGGAGCCTGGGAGTCGTCCTCTTTTTTGTTGAGTTACGGCCGACTCTGCTACAGGTGGATTGCATCCATCTTTGGGTACGTCAATCCTTGCTGGCGTGTTTGCAGCAGGGACGTGTGATCTGATAATCTTCTGATTGTCAGTGAATTTGTCCGGTAGTATGTGAACTGTATTTTGTATGGTGGAGGATCTTCATGATCTCATCTTCACATTGGTTTATAAGTGGATCAAAGTGGGATAAAGTTTTGGTATCCCATGAAATGGCCTTTGAAGCTTCGGGCTTCTTAGTATTCAAGCCTAGTTTGGAAAATGTATTTTCGTCAAACTCACAGTCTTCTAGACGTGCCTTAAAAGCATCAGTCGTTAGGGGTTCCAGGTATCTAATGATCGATGGTGAGTTAAACCTTATATAGATACCTAGGCGATGTTGAGGACCCATCTTGGTCCTCTGCGGTGGTGCGATGGGGACATAGACTGCGCATCCAAATATCCTCAAGTGAGAGATATTTGGTGGAGATCCATATGCAAGTTGCATCGGGGAATAAGTTTGACTACCAGATGGTCGTAATCTTATTAGCGATGCAGCATGCAAGATTGCATGCCCCCATGCAGTCACGGACAACTGGAATTGCATTAGCATTTGACGAGCGATCCATTGTAGTCTCTTTATAAGAGATTCAGCTAACTCGTTCTGGGTGTGAACATGTGCTACATGTGTTCAACTTCAATGCCAGTTGCTTGGTAGTGGTCTAGAAAGACTTGTGATGTAAATTCCCCAGCATTATCCAGATGCAATTTCTTAATATGGTTGTCTGGAAAATGTGCCCACAACTTGATGATTTGTGCCAGTAGCTTTGCAAAGGCTATGTTACGGATGGAAAGTAGGCACACATATGACCATTTGGAAGATGCGTTTATCAGTACCATAAAGTACCAAAATGGACCATTTGAGGGGTGAATATGCACATAAATGTCTCCATGTATTCTTTCCAGGAAGCTGGGAGACTCTGAGTCCACTTTAAGTAGAGATGGTCTCGTAATCAATTTACCTTTGTAACAAAGGGGACAAGAAAAATCACCCTTTTGAAGTAACTTTAGGTTCTTCAAATTAATTCCACGGGACTGGGATATGATGCGGTGCATCATTGCCGATCCGTGGTGTCCGAGTCTATTATGCCAGCGTTGGAATTCCATTTGATTTTTGCACTTCTAATGCTCAATTATATTAGCTTCCATTGTTCGAATTGTTTTATGGTAGAGAATCGACGGGAGTCCCTCGAAATGCTCAACGATGGTTTTAGCACCGTTTTTAAGAGTCGTTACATACAAGTATTCTTTGTCATGGTTGTCCACCATTTCTAGGTGGTATCCGTTTAGACGGATGTCTCTGAAACTTAGTAAGTTTCTGTGTGAGCTTGGAGAGAAAAGAGCATCTTTTATTAAGATTTGTGTTTTATTGGGGAGCAAAATGTTTGCTTCCCCTGATCCTTCTATTATATTTGATGGACCAAAAATAGTATTTACGATGCCATCGTATTGGTTGATGCTTTGGAAAAAGCAAATATCTCGGAGGATCGTGTGCGTAGAAGAACTGTCCACTAGGCATTTCTTATCCATCTATAGCAAGAAAGAAAAGTATAGCAATATAAGGCACACAATAAGCAAAATTTATTTAAAGTATGAAAATAATCTAACATGCTGAAGAGAAACAAACATCTAGAACGGAAATTGTTTTTCAACTACAATAAATTGCAGAAGTAGATAAGGCATCGGTCTAGCAGGTCATCGGTCGATAAGTCCTCGGCGATGTACCGAATTGGAGTTAGGTCTTCGTTTTCCACCATATTTGTTTTAGCAGACTTCTGGCTAGCTTGGTACAAATCCTGGAGGTGGCGTGGAGTACGACTGTTTCTGGACCAGTGTCCAATCATGCCACATCTGTGGCATTTGTCTTCCTAATCTTTCTTGGGGGCAGATGTCTGGCTATTGTCTTTCATCTTTCACATATTTTTCCTCTTTCCCTCATTGTTGGTATTTGGAGGAGGTCCTCTAGCCTGCTTCTTCAATGCATTTCCCTTCTGGGGTTGCCTTTGAATTTATTCTTTTTCTTCTAGGAGGAGATATTGTGCGCTTCAGGCGCAGGTGCAGTGCCAGCAGGGCACAAGTTATGGGTGGCCAGCAAGAGGCATCTGTTCTGTTCTGCCATCAGAAGGCATGAGAGAAGTTTCGAGTATTTCGTGAATTTCCATTCACGATACTGTTGCAAGAGGATAACATCCTTCTCATGGAAAGATGTACAAGTTTTCTACAACATGCGTTTCTCCGTCACTTTTTCACTTCACAACTTCAGGCGCGAGGTGATACTGAATAATGCCGAGTTGTACTCGGCAATGGACTTGAAGTCCTGTAAACGGAGGTTCTTCCATTCATATCGCGCTCGATGAAGGATAACATCTTTTTGATGTTTGTATCGATCCTCGAGTGCTGTCCATAACTCGTATGAGTCTTCCACTGTGAGGAACTCCGCCTTCAGGGTCCGATCGATATAACGTCTGATTTAAATAATGGCTTTCGCCTTATCTATGTCAGAAACCGTATCGCCAACAACAATGCCATTACTCAAGCCTTGTGAGTGCAGATGGAATTTGATATCCAACTGCCAGCTCAAGTAATTCTTGCATGTAGCTTCCAATACGTCGAAGTCGACGCTCGCTATCTTTGCCATTTATCTAAGCATGTTAAACAAGCAATAATTAAATATTTGAAAAGAAATAAATAATCATGCAATTCGGACACAGATATTTATTGTGTGGATCGGCTAGTCACCATTTTAAAGTACAAAATAAAGTCTATATAAAGTCCCATCAAAAAGAAAATACAACTCGGGAATCCCATGTGACCCCTATTCTTCTGGAAGTAGATCTTCATCACCATAGGATGTGCGCCAGACTTGGAATTTATACAATTTAATCCTCACTACAATTTCTCTCAAAAGAAAAAAATGCAAGAAAAATAAATGGTGACATGATCGTGCCCCGGATACACACCCGGGACGAGACTCGCTAGTCTTACCGCAAGCGCACGGTGTAACGGCGAGCGGGTATCGAACACGAGGAGTGCAAATGACGGTGTCTTCTTCAATTCACCTGGCTATAAGAACGGTCGAGAAATATTCGCAATAAAGCGGTCACAGTCGTTCAATTGTATAAAGAAAATATCAAATTAATAAAAACGCCTAGGGATTGGGAATCCCCGCTACAAACCGTATCTCGTCATTGTGATTCATAGGTATCACAATTGCTAGACTTGAAATTCAGGTGAACTAGTTGCAACTAAATGTAGAACCAAGCTCACGCTCTAGCGCTATTGCCGGTCTATAGCAAACCTAGGGTAGGGTCCAATCTCTTGCAAACCCTAACCTAGGCAAGCTAGCGTGAAGAACAACATCATCGTTCAATCGTATCTCGAGCCCACTTTCGTGCAAACTCGAGCTACGACCTAGGTTGGGATAGTTCCTACCCGTCCAATCTCTTACAAACGGGTATTGGTATAGAATTGCAATCGAAAACCCTAGTTTCGGTCCAATCTCTTGCAAATCGATTCCAGAGAAACCCAATTGTAACCCAATTCGAATTTCTAGGGCTTCCTATCGAGTTGGGATCCAATCTTTTGCAAATCCCAATTTATCAATCTCTAGCTATTCGTATTAAATCAATCCCAAACTAACCCTAATCAATTCTAGCAAGAATTTCACCAATTCATCACAAATTAGACATATGGTTCGTAGGGTTCATCCCTATGCCCTAAGACGATAAAACTACTCACAATTCATAATGCAAATCATTAGAAATTCAATAATAAAAACAATAGAATTCATTGCAATAGACAATATATCAATAAAAATGAGGTTTTTGATAGAAAGAGAGACAAACCAATGAAGATTCAATAGCATCCAACAAAATAGAACTTTTTATCTCTCTCCAAAGAACTAAATCTAATCTCCTAAAAAGTAATCAAAAAGGGCTGCCAAAAGTATGAGAAAAAGCACCCCAAACTAGGTTAAAAACTGGGGTTAAATACCCCCAAAATCACCCAAAAAACTGTGACAAAATTGCCCCTGCGCAGCTTGAAAATCTCACTTTACGCTACAGGCAGCGCGGCTCACTCGGCCGAGTGATAAATGTCACTCGGCCGAGTGACGGACCCTGACGGATTCCAGTAAGTCTGGACTTTTGGGGGTCGTCTCCTCGGGAGTCACTTGGCCGAGTGACTTTCTTCGCTCGGCCGATGGGATTTCTTCACTCGGCCGAGTCGGAACTCGGGGCTGACTGACGGATTACAGTAACTTGGGAATTTTGGTTGTCGTCGTCTTGATGCCACTCGGGCGAGTGGTGTATCCGTGCTCGACCGAGTGGTCTGGCGATGCTCGGCCGAGTACACGCTGATATGGAGTCTGTTGCGTGTCCGATCTGGCCGGCCGAGTGGGCTGTCGATGCTCGGCCGAGTGACTCCTTCACTCGGCCGAGTGGCATGCTGAAAATGCCCCATCTTCGTATTTTTGCTTCCTCGTCGCTCCTACGACGTTCTTTCTTCTTCCACTCCTCTCCAATCGCAGAATTCCCCTCAAAAGAGTCACGGGTGACACTCCGGAGTGGGTGCATCTCAGAATCACTCCAAATCGCTCCAAAGCTCCTGAAATACGACAAAAACAAGAAATCGTGAAAAGCATCGCAATATTGTCGAATAATCGTGAAAAAACGCGATATGAGCAATCTAAATGTCATGCAAACAAGCAGAAAAAAGGTGTAAAATATGGAGTGATCAAAATCCCCCAAGCTTACCTCATACTCGTCCTCGAGGAAGATGAGTAAAAAGCGAACCCGGTGGATAAAGATAATGGAAACGATGGGAAAATGGAAAATAAAAAATGAAAAACAAAATAGAAAACGAAGAAGGAAGTTGCTAGATCATTTTTCTCTGGACGTGGGTTTTGCTTACTCATATAGCACGCATCGAATATAAAACACATGTCAAAGACTTTTATCTCGATATCGTAGTATAATGGTGCATTTGAAATAGAAAACCCAAGAATATCAATATAGCATGAAAAATGGAATAATTCTAGAATTAACATCGTCTGAAGCATCTAAAGCGGTATACAAAATCGTAGATCACACACTTTTCAATTGAATGCTTTCTATAAGGAGTATAAGAGATATCACACAATAGAGTAGTAAGAATAGAAAAGTTTGGTTTTCATGATATGAATGCTAAGCACAGATTTCTGGATTTCGTGAAACTTTTAGCAATCTCACCGAGTATAAAATATTACTTAGCCTAGGTTGTCATGCACCGTCATGTAGTCACACTCTCTCACATCATTGGATCCCCTCCCCCAAGCTCATCCATAACCGTGGCGGCGTAAACAAAACAATATTTACATTCCCCATTTCTTTTGAAGCTCTAAAAGTAAAAAAATAAAAAATAAAAATAAAAAGAGGGAAGAAAGATAGAAAGGGTATGAGATGGGATCGTTTTTGAACTTCTTTTCTCTTTTCTTTTCTTTTCTTTTTTTTCTCGATTTTTTCTCTTTTTTTAATAACATATATACAAAAATGATCCCAAATCAAAAGAGAAGAATATACAAGTATATATATATATTTTTTTTCTTTTTGGTTTTGGGGAATTTGGAGCATGTGATATAATAACGGGAGAGATGCCAATAATAGAATTGCTAAGGGGAGATTCACCAATGAATTTAAAATAGAGAAATAATGTTCAAGATATGTGGAGAAAGAAATAAATGTATCTCTCGGTTCACTCTATAGGACGTGCATGACAACTTCAGCAGGGTAATTTAATCTACTCAGTTTAATCTCAAAAAGCAAACTAGTCCAGATATATCAATGCTAGCAAACATCCAATCAACCTGAAGTGAAGCATACAAATCATGCAATAAGAAGTGATATAAGAAAGGAAAGCAGTACTCCAGATATAAGCAATCAATGCGTGAAGCTTGGTGTGTTTTCTAGATAGCATACATATGAATCATCAGACATCAGCTAATAATAGAATTTCATCCATTTTCATACGGAAAAAGAGTGGGTTACTATTTCTAAATGCAAAGCAGAACATAGCATATGATATCAAAAACAAAAGCTATGACATGACAAAATTAGCATGCATATTGAAAAAAGCTAACACCACGTCATCGTCATCACAGAAAAATCATCTCTAGCAAAAGATGAAAGAAATAAAGATAAAAGAAAACAGAACTATTTACAATGCAGCACACAAAGAAAATAAGAAAAACGTGATGCATGGTAAAAAAATGAAAAAGTGATGAAAAATGGGTGCAAAAGCGGAAAAAACGTGAAAAAAACTAAAAATAAAGGCGATAAAAGCAAAAAGTGTGAGAACTCACTCTCCCAAGCTAAAGTGCACAGTGTCCTCAATGTGCAAAGTGTGGCACACCGAGAGACGTGAAATGGGTGGGGTGGGTGAGGATGCATGCATGATAAAAAAGAAAAATAAACAGAAAATATGATGCAGATGTGATGCATGCAAAGATCAGAGTGATGTAGATATGTGTCACCAAAAATACACTCCCTCTCTCCCAAAAAATATATAAAATGATGTGATCAGAACAGGGACCAAAATAGTGAGGGGAGGAGGTGGGGGCAAAAAAAACTCCAGGACCAGCAGAAAATGGGCAGCATAATCGACAAAAAATATCAATGGCATCAAGGGTTTGCCTAAGCTGGTGGTGCTGCACCATCTCCGTCATGTGGCAGAGGTGGTGGTGGAGGTGGTGGTCGAGGTGTCTGCTGGATGGGTGGGTGTAGTGGAGGCAGTCGCGCCAGGATCTGATTCAAGCAAGCCTGAATATCGGGAAGCATGGTGACGCGGGACTGCACGGAACTGACCGTGGCATAGAGAGCCCTAAAGTCTCCTCGGAGTCCACTAACAGCCCCCTCAAGAGCACGAAGGCTCTGAAGTAGAGTGTCAGGGGGGTGGTGGAGTCGAGGGACGCACAGGTCGAACAGGTGATGTGCGGGGATGTCTCTGGCGGGAAGCGTATAGGATGGGGCCAGCAGGGTAGTGTGGAAGTGGTGATGTGCTCGGTAAGTGATGTCCAGCCTCGGTGCGAGGCAGGGACGTAGGCTGGGTCGAAGCGACAGCAGCAGCAGCAGCAGAAGTGGAGGGTAAAATGTGCGACGAGGAAGCAGGAGAGGTCAGTGACACAGAAGCGGGGACAGACGTCACGACACTCTCGGAAAGGACAGCTGCGGTGGAGACAGAAGGGTCGACCACTGGGGAGGAAGTGTAGGTCCCAAAAGGTGACACCCCAGCGGAGATCAAACTGGATAGGGTCACCACGCCGGCAGCGAAGGAAGACTCACCGCTCTCTAGTATAGTGGGTGGACGTTCGGGAAGAAGTGAGGAAATAGGCTCAACCGAGATAGGCACAGCAGTGGTGGGGGGGTGGTAGACGTGGTGGACGTGGTGGACGACTCAGCAAGGGTACTCCCGACACCGACAGAAGTGTAGACAGAGGTGCTAGGAGGTGCAGACAGTGCAGGCTCAGGCTGAGGGATCATGGGGTCGACGGGTGCAGGGGGTGCCTGCTCAGCTCCCTCGGCCTCAAGCACGTAGGCGACGGGGATCAGGAGATCCATCGCCAGAAGCCAGTCCACGTGTGTCGGTCCTATATGTGTCCGAGCGGGGTTCGGGAGAACCATGTAATCGGCACTAAAGGGACCGTGCAACCATACCCAGTGTCGCTGGCCGTGGGGACGAATCATCTTCATCCAGGCCATAACATCTATCGAGAGTGAAGTGGGGCCCGGGGCTCGACGCAAGTCGTCAGGGAGGTCCACGCCGGTCATAAGGGCTAGAAGCGTGATCAGACCGCCGTAGCAAATAGGTGAGCGAGCGCCCACCGAAATGATGATACGGTCCAGAAACCAACTAGTGATATCAATCTTAACGGCAGGGACTAGGTCGTCGCTACCCCTATCCAGAACTCTAGGGCGAGTCATCGCGTAGAGCATGTAGAGCTCAGGCGTAGACATCGTCCCAGGCTCGTACCTCGCTAAGAAAGTGGTCGCCATGAGGCGCTGGGCAATGCGGAGGCAGGGGTGCAGGATGGCTGAGGCCTTGGCCATACTAGGGTCAAAGCCAAGATGGGATCCCGTGATCCGTGTCCAGAAGGTGGAGGTGTCGAACGACGGGGGTGGGATGTGCGTGGGAGCGTAGGCACGGTCAGGGACAGGGACAGCGGGCCACTGGAAGAATGCACGAAGCATGTTGAGAGTGATCTCGCACTCTCGATCCATCAGGCGGAATGTGCATCCTCCAGGGGTCCGGTCAATCGAACTCAGGACCTCAAGTGTCGGACGGATATAAGTATCCGCAGACACCGCAAGCAAATCACGCCATCCCACGTTGTCGTACAATGTGAGAAGCCCATCTAGTACCCCTAGACGGTCAAGGTCAGCTAAGTGCGGAACCTAGAAGGTACTATCGAGCGATGACAGATACGCTCAAACCTGGCGCGGTGTGCGTCGTTTCGAAACGTGATCCCCATCGGCCCGACAGCGGGAGCGGGTGGAGGGACATGATCGGCTGGGATCGACTGTGTGGGTGGTGGTGGCGAAGGCGGGCTAGGTGGAGGGGAGTCCTCCCTAGCGTGAGAGGGACCGGGGTCATCGGTCCGCCTCCGCTTGGGGGCGGATCCCCGTGTGCGTGGCCTAGTACGCGGCGGCATGTGTGCCGCGAGATGTGTCCCAACTAAATAAATGCAGCGGCGTGCTGAATAATGGAACGAATGTACCTGAACACGCCGCGAGAGCAATAAGTGGTGCGTGAGAAGAGACGCCTCGCCGCGAAGCGCAAAATGCGTCCGGAAGCTCCCCAAAGCTCCCCCAAGCTAGCCTGCAAATCAAACGATCAAATCAGTCGATAATATTCAATATGTATGGGGGAGATGGGGGATAATAGATAGATATGAAATTTAATTTAGATTTTGGGCTCAACGGGTATACGGATCAAGAGAAATGGGGAGAAAATGGGTTTTCGGGGCAAACTGAGGTGATAGGGGGTGATGGAGGCCGGCGCCGGCGAGATGGAGCGGCGGCCTACCGGCGGCCTACCGGCGGCGGGGTGAGAGTGAGCAGTCGCCGGTGAGGGTAGGTCGATTCGGGCGAGGGACGCTTCGATTCGGCCGAACGTCCATGGGATGCAAAGCAGCGGGCGAGCGACTGTTCGATTTGGGAAAGTTGGGATTTTAGAAATTTGCGCCCGCTGCTAAACTTATATAGAAATTGTTACGACTCGACCGAGTGACATTGTCACTCGACCGAGTGCGTAAACGAAATAATTTTCGAAAATCTCGTTCCCACTTACGACTCGGCCGAGTGGCTTTGCTTCACTCGGCCGAAGGGAGAAACTCCGTTCGGCCGAGTGGCACTGCCACTCGGCAATTTTTTAGGCTAGGAGGGTATCTGTTTCACTCGGCCGAGTGACATGTCACTCGTCCGAGTGGCAATTAAAACTAAAACTTACAGAAATTGACAGAGAGTTGGTCTGCAGAGACTTCCCTGATTGGTGCTCCACTCAGCCGGGTGGAGTCTTTGCTCGGCCGAGTGACGTGCTGTTTTCTGCATCTGCACTCCGTTTTCGCTCTGGTTTCTGTTTTTCTTCCTCCAATCTGTTTCTTCCTCCTCCTAATTCCTGAATGCATTCCTGTAGCGCTCTTCCTTGCCTCTATCTTCCTCCATATGATTGATCTCCTTTCCTCATTCTCCTGTCATGAAAAATAGTACCCGTCGTCACGATTTTCATGGAAAAAAGACACTAAAAACTAACAAAATCCTAAACCAAAAATGAAAATCAAATAAAAATAATGCAAAAACCATCGGGTTGCCTCCCGACAAGCGCTCGTTTAAGGTCTTAAGCTCGACCCCTTTGGATTTTCAAATTAGCGTAGGGATGTTAGGTGCGTATGAGATGCACCCGTCAAATTTGCCGGGAAGACCGCTCGGATTTGGATCGTGGTGGTGCGTGGCCTTCCTCAGCGACCCTTCATCATGGGCAATGTTGGGGGATGGCTCCCCCAAGCTTGAGCTTGTTCCGGTCTTTGACTTCGCCGATGACACCGATCTTCGAATCGGTGGAGCTTTCTTTGGATTCTTCAATGTTGAGAGCTTGCAAAGCTCTCGTATTCTTGCGACTTCAGCGTTGCCATCATCATTCGCAGTGGAGCTATTGGGAGAGTCCTCCACCTTCTCTTCTTCGCTCAAATCTTGGCTTTCTTCAAAGCCGTCATCATGGAGTGCACCGATGGAGTGGGGGATAGCCTCTTCAATGACTTCGTCAAGGAGGTCCACATTATCTAGCTCCTCATGATATGGCATGTGCTTCATAGCCTTTGGTATATGGAGCTCGACTTCAATGTTGCCGACATTCAAGGTAAGAGTCCCTTCCCGCACATCGACGATTACACCAGCGGTGGCGAGGAATGGGCATCCAAGTATGAGCGATGTGTCACCCTCCTCCTTGATATCCATGAGCACAAAATCACAAGGCAAGCATATGCCTCCCGAAACTTGGAGTGGGATGTTCTCCGCGATCCCAACCGGCCTAGTGATCCGACCGTCCGCGAGTTGAATCCTCATGTCGGTCGGCTTTAAATCGGTGCCGGTGTTCAACTTCCAGAACATGGTGAGAGGCATGAGGCTCACACTAGCGTCCAAATCAACCAATGCTTTTTGTAAGGGGACGCCCCTAGAGTGCAAGGAATCCAGAAGCTCCCGGGATCTTTAAATTTGGCGGGCTCCTTTTCCTTCCTAGTGAACCAAGTTCCTTGTTCCGCGAGCATGATCTTCTCTTTCCTTTTCCTTCCCGTAATCAAGTCATTTAAGAACTTCGCTTAGGATGGGATTTCCACTATGGCATCAAGGAAAGGGATATTGAGGCTCACACCTCTCAAGTATTCGAGGAACTTGGCTAGCCTCTTCTCGATCTTGGCTCTAGCTAGCCGTTGAGGGAAAGGCACCGGTGGCATGAATCGGCGCTCATCAATAGGTTCCTCCACTTTAGATTTTTCTCCTTCTTGCGGCTCCTTCTCTTTTTCCACCTCAATTGCCGGCTCGCTCTCTTCTAGAATCTCCACCACGGGTTCCTTGACTTGAGTCATGACGGGAGTGGTATCCTTCCCACCCCTTGTCGTAACCGCAACAACCGCGTTGATATGGCCGGTGTTGCCCCGTGGATTTGGCTCGGGTTGAGCCGGCAATTGTTGGTTGTTTCTATTGAGCAACGCAAGTTGCTCCCCAATTTGAGCGACGACGGTGGTAAGAGAATCTTGTCCCGCCTTCAACGTGGCGTTAATCTTTCTCTGCTCCACCATAAACTCCTCCACCTTAGCTTCAAAATCCGAACGTGGTTGAGCTTGCGGAGGGTTGGGATTTCTCCAACCTTGATTATACCCGGGTGGCCTATAAGGTCCCACTTGTTGCCTAGGTGGAAAGTTTTGTTGCGATGGCCCCCTTGGTTGATAATTCGGTTGTGGTGGTGGGGCCCGAGCTTGAGGAGGTTGTTGTGGCGGGGGGTTCAAGGCACCATCATTATTAGCATAGGAAAAACCAGGATGGTTTCTAGTGGCCGGGTTGGCCCAATATCCGGAATTCCCCGCAACATACTGAATTTGCTCCAAAGCTCCTTCTCCATGCTCTCCTCCTACATACATGGCTTTGGATTGGGCTTGCCAATCACTCATATGGTTTGTCGGTGCGGATGTAGAAGGAGCTCCATGCGGCTCGATAATGTATTTCTCCAATCCATTCACTGCCTTGTGGAGAGAGTCAAATTTGCTAGCAAGCTCCGCCACGGCCTTGGCCTCATAAATACTCGTGGGCTTCAAGGAGGACGAAGAATGTCCTCGCTCGTCGCCCCACTGTTGGTTGTTGGAGGCCATATCCTCTAGCAAGGTCGTAGCTTCATCGGGGGTCTTTGACAAAATGGCTCCGTTGGCGGTAGCATCAATAATCTGTTTTGTGCCCGGTTGGAGTACATTGTAGAAACTGTGGACAAGCTCCCAATCCTCTATGCTGTGATGGGGCATTGATGCTGCAAGTCCTTGAAGCGCTCCCACGCCTCATAGAGAGTCTCCTGCGGTCCTTGCTTGAAGGGCATGAGAGCACTTCTTATCTTCACCGTCTTGGAGGGCGGGTAAAATTTGTCGACGAAGGCACTCGCCAGTTCATCCCAAGTGGTGAAGATTCCTTCAGCCTACGTCCTCAACCAATATAGGGCTTTGTCCTTGAGTGTGAAGGGGAAGAGGCGCAGTCTGATAGCATCTATGGAGACGCCCGGCATTTGGAAGGTGACACATTTTGATAAAAAGAGCGGGATGTGGTAATGAGGGTTTTCATGGGAATTCCCATGAAAAGGGTCTTGCTGCATCAGAACTACCAATCCAGTCTTCAACTCGAAATTTTTGTCGGCCGCCAACTCCGGCATAGCTATGGACGAGGTCGTGGAGGAAGTCTTAGGCCGAAGCCTATCTCTAATGGAAATGATCCTCGCCATTCGCGCCGCCAATTCTTTGGCTGTCTCAGGATGGAGCATAAAATTCCCTTCCGTATCGAGTCTCCTCTCCGCTCTGATCCTCCTCAATGTACGTTCGATCTCTGGATCATATAGTATTTCTTTGGGGTCCGCTGTGGATATCGTGTACATGCAAGGAAAAACAGAGTTTCAAAGAAATAGTTAGCACAAAGGAAGGGTAAAATAAAAATAGAAATAATAAAACAAAAAGAAAAATAGCTAGGTAGGTAGAATCAAACACTATCGCCTCCCCGGCAACGGTGCGAAAAACTTGATCGCACCCCGGATACACACCCGGGACGAGACTCGCTAGTCTTACCGCAAGCGCACGGTGTAGCGGCGAGTGGGTATCGAACGCGAGGAGGGCAAATGACGGTGTCTTCTTCAATTCACCTGGCTATAAGAACGGTCGAGAAATATTCGCAATAAAGCGGTCACAGTCGTTCAATTGTATAAAGAAAATATCAAATTAATAAAAACGCCTAGGGATTGGGAATCCCCGCTACAAACCGTATCTTGTCATTGTGATTCGTAGGTTTCACAATTGCTAGACTTGAAATTCAGGTGAACTAGTTGCAACTAAATATAGAACCAAGCTCACGCTCTCGCGCTATTGCCGGTCTATAGCAAACCTAGGGTAGGGTCCAATCTCTTGCAAACCCTAACCTAGGCAAGCTAGCGTGAAGAACAACATCATCGTTCAATCGTATCTCGAGCCCACTCTTGTGCAAACTCAAGCTACGACCTAGGTTGGGATAGTTCCTACCCGTCCAATCTCTTGCAAACGGGTATTGGTATAGAATTGCAATCGAAAACCCTAGTTTCGGTCCAATCTCTTGCAAACCGATTCCAGAGAAACCCAATTGTAACCCAATTCGAATTTCTAGGGCTTCCTATCGAGTTGGGATCCAATCTCTTGCAAATCCCAATCGGTATGAATCCCTAGCTATTCGTTTTAAATCAATCCCAAACTAACCCTAATCAATTTAGCAAGAATTTCACCAATTCATCACAAATTAGACATATGGTTCGTAGGGTTCATCCCTATGCCCTAAGACGATAAAACTACTCACAATTCATAATGCAAATCATTAGAAATTCAATAATAAAAACAATAGAATTCATTGCAATAGACAATATATCAATAAAAATGAGGTTTTTGATAGAAAGAGAGACAAACCAATGAAGATTCAATAGCATCCAACAAAATAGAACTTTTTATCTCTCTCCAAAGAACTAAATCTAATCTCCTAAAAAGTAATCAAAAAGGGCTGCCAAAAGTATGAGAAAAAGCCCCCCAAACTAGGTTAAAAACTGGGGTTAAATACCCCCCAAAATCGCCCAAAAAACTGTGACAAAATTGCCACTGCGCAGCTTGAAAATCTCACTTTACGCTACAGGCAGTGCGGCTCACTCGGCCGAGTGACATTTGTCACTCGGCCGAGTGACGGACCCTGACGGATTCCAGTAAGTCTGGACTTTTGGGGGTCGTCTCCTCGGGAGTCACTCGACCGAGTGACTTTCTTCGCTCGGCCGATGGGATTTCTTCACTCGGCCGAGTCGGAACTCGGGGCTGACTGACGGATTACAGTAACTTGGGAATTTTGGTTGCTGTCGTCTTGATGCCACTCGGGCGAGTGGTGTATCCGTACTCGGCCGAGTGGTCTGGCGATGCTCGACCGAGTACACGCTGATATGGAGTCTGTTGCGTGTCCGATCTGGCTGACCGAGCGGGCTGTCGATGCTCGGCCGAGTGACTCCTTCACTCGGCCGAGTGGCATGCTGAAAATGCCCAATCTTCGTATTTTTGCTTCCTCGTCGCTCTTACGACGTTCTTTTTTCTTCGACTCCTCTCCAATCGCAGAATTCCCCTCAAAAGAGTCACGGGTGACACTTCGGAGTGGGTGCATCTCAGAATCACTCCAAATCGCTCCAAACCTACTTAAATACGACAAAAACAAGAAATCGTGAAAAGCATCGCAATATTGTCGAATAATCGTGAAAAACGCGATATGGGCGATCTAAATGGCATGCAAACAAGCAGAAAAAAAGGTGTAAAATATGGAGTGATCATGACAAAATAGTCGATCCAAAACCACATCAAAATATTAACATTCGTCGCAGAAACGTCAACAATGCATCAGACATTTATTTATTCATCACAGGCATGTAGTATGATTTAGCGCAAATTCATGCTACGAGCAATGAAAATATGCAACATCACATGCATTTTTAATGGAATAAATTTTTTTGTTTAATAATTAATTGGACCACGTGAAAACGTCATTACCCGTTAGGTTAGTTGACTAACGACAGGGCGGTCTCAGGATCCTCATAATTATTAAACGTGAAAAATAATAATATAATCCAATATGAAAATGAAATTGGCGATGAAATAACATAGAATCGACATGAAATTAATTAAAAAAATGGATCAATAATTTTTAAAAGCCATTTGTATTTAAAAAAAATTGTGGAAAACCCCTAATTAGGGTTTTGTTGCGACGGCCGCAAACGGGGCGCCGCGGCGGCCAAAAGCGGCGGCGTGAGCGGGGCGACTGCAGGTCACGGCGGCACGGCGTGGGGGCGGCTGCAGGTCACGGCGAAGCGTGCGGTGGGCGTGTGCGGGGAGCACATGCGGGCAGCGACATGCCGCCCGTCGAGATGGGGGGGTGTATGCGGCGAGGCGCGCGTGGGGGCGGAGACTAGCCACCCGGCAAGGCGCGCACGGGCGGTGCGCGCGGCAGGCGTCGACTGGCCGCCCGGCGAGGCGCGTGCGGTGAGGCACGCGCGACAGGCACGCCAGCGGGCGGTGACTGGCCGACCGGCGAGGCGCATGTGGCAGGCGTGCGCACGGGCGGCGACTGGCCGCCAGGCGAAGTGCGCGCGGGCGGCGCGGGCGGCGCGGGCGGCAGGCATTCACGGTGGGCGCGCGATGTCGGCTGCAAGCTGGGCGGTCGCGCGTGTGGAGGGGGCACCAATCCCACAAGATCCATAGACTTCGGAGGAGAAAATAGATTTTATATTGTAAAAATACAATTTTTAATCTTTGAATCAATGTTTCTACCGTAAAAATTTGATTTTTAACATTAATCGAATTTTCATCCAAAAATGATTAAAAAACGTTTTTAGCGGAGATCTATGTTTAAAAATAAGATTTTTCATACAGATCTAAGTAGAAAAGTAGATCTAATAGAAAAACAACACACATCACTCATCATGCGCATGAAAAATTAGATCTAGGGAATATAGATGATTAACTCTACATCCTACCTGCAGGATCTAGCGAAGTTTGGAGAACGAAGTCCAATCCGCGTCCTCGTGATTCGTCCGTCGGCAGATATTCGGCTTAGCTGACGAGCGTGCTGATAATGTGTTATAAAGGTGTCAGCTACTGAACTAGTAGCCCTGTACTTATAGGTAAAACGATTACATAATGGGTGAATATCCTAATCACAAGGGCTCCATATGGGCATACAAAAGCCGATTCACAACAATTACTTCATTTTTCAAAAAGTTAGGTAACAAGTGGAGCATTTTGGTATGTTTACAAAGCAACGTAAAGCGATTACGGGATGTGTGTAAAGCAACCCCGAAAGGAAAAGCAATATCGCTTCTGATGTAAGCGAAGCTGGGCGGCGGGGGGTTGATTGGCTGTTGCAGATTAGCTTAAACAAAAAAGTTTCTTTAAAATTGCTGATGAAATTAGTTTTCGGTTGACCATTTCTTTCCCCAACCCTGTCTTTGTCAAGAACAAAAATAATTCCCCAATCCTTTTCTTATCCCTATTCTCCACGTACTAGTCTCTGCATTGCCCAACATAAAAAACGAAAAAGCAAAGTCATGGACAATGCTTTGGTACACTTGTAGCAGGAAATGGCAGTCTTATTACACATTATGCCAGCAATGTTACAGTTATTTACAAGTTTGCCATTCCTTTGGCACACTTGTAGCAGGAAATGGCAAACGAGAAAGGGGGAAAAAAAGATAAAAGGAGGCAAAAAAAAAGGAAAAACCCCACCATCAATAATTCAAAGCTCTTTTGTGCATTTGATTGAGCAGGCTAAGTAATCTCCTCTGCCAGCGGACAACATAAAAGCCGGCCTGCGTTTCCTCTTCCTTTCCGAAAATCCCCAATCGCGCTTTCGCTTCTCTCCAAAATCCCACTGTCTTTCTCAGTTTCTCTAGTCAGCACCTTCCCCATAATTCAATTCTGTTCAATTGCCAAACAAGGGAAACAGAGAGAGAGAGAGAGAGAGAGAGAGAGAGAGAGAGAGAGAGTCGGAGGCAATCGAACAAGATGGGCTGCGGCCAATCGAAGATCGAGCAAGAAGAGTCGGTCTCCCGATGCAAAAACCGGAAGGAATTCATGAAGAAGGCCGTCTCCTCCCGCAACGCCTTCGCCGCCGCCCACTCCGGCTACACGATCTCCCTCAAAAACACCGGTGCCGCCCTCAGCGACTACGGCCAGGGCGAGGTCCAGTTCATCGTCCCCTCTCCTTCTCCTTTGCCTCACGGCGAACCCTCCCCCTCCTCCCCTTCCGCCCCTTCTTCCTCCGCCCATTCGTCAATCCCTTCTTCCTCCTCCGCCACCGTCCTCCAGCCTCCGATCGACACCCCCCTCCCTCCTCCCCCTCCTCCGCTCCCCGACTTCCCCCCTCCCCCCCTCCAGCGTGCCGCCAGCATGCCCGACCTCCCCATCCCGAAGCGGAGCAAACCCCCCGCCGACGACGCCATCCGCGAGGAGGACGACGACGGCGACGACGCCGATGACGAGGACGAGGACGATGGTGGTGGTATCGAACACCGCCGTCGCAAGAGCAAGAACAACAACATCGAAGACGTCGACGTCCGTCCTCCTCCCCCTGCTAATCCTCCTCGTCCTCCGCCAGCGGAGCCCGTCCGGCAGCAGGTTCCCCCGCCGGAGGCGGGGAAATCATCTGGCGGAGCTCCTGTGTGGCTTAGCGATTACTTTTTCGATACTGATAACATACCTGTGCCTTCGCTAAGCCAGCCCGAGCCCGAGCCCCAAGTGGTCCAACCTCCTCCTACTCTGAGAGTCGATAAGGATATAAGGGAGACTGTGCAGGAGAAGGTGGTTACTGAACCGCCTCCGCCCGTGGTGCCTGCAGCTGCGGCTGCGCCTTCCGAGCCCCCAAAGCAGGTGAAGAAGCCGAAGGCAGTGGTGCATCACCAGCGTGCCGGTTCTGCTGGTGGGGAGGGAAAGAGGGGGAGGATGGTTACACACACGGGGCCGAAAGTGAACCTGATGCAGGTGCTGGATGAACTGGATGATCATTTCCTCAAGGCTTACCAGAGCACACACGAGGTCTCCAAGATGCTGGAGGCTACTCGGATGCATTATCACTCAAATTTTGCCGACAATCGAGGCAAGATTGCGAACTAATCCTCTGTTTTCTTCGTATATTTTTATTGAAAATGATACCGATAGAGTTAGTTTGTTTAGGCAATAACAATGAGTATTCTATTTGCGAACTCTAGCCTATATTCTTATAGATTAGGATATTGTTAGCTAAATCGAATGAAATAACAGTATACCTGCCTTGGACCGGTCCGTAGGTACTAAAACAGCGCTCATGGAATTTGTCATTAGGTCACAAACATATATGGGATAGTCAATTCCAAACCTGCTGCAATCTATTATACATTTTATGAAAATGTCCTAGGTGGCATGAATATATGACTGACAAAAAATGCGGCCCACCCCAACAACATCCCCTCAACCTCATCCTCCACCTCACCCAAAAAGTCACCACCAATCCACTTATTTACATGTTTGCTATCCCATCAAAAAAACCCCAACCCCACTTACTTACATGTTTGCCATTCACCCAAAAAAACCAATTATTTACATGTTTGCCACCTCAAGATTTTTTACGTTTTAACCCCCGGACTTTGCATTTTTTGCCCCCCGACGATACCGACACGCACACCCCACATTTCTCACTCCTTTTTGGTTACATACGTTGACCGCATCATCTTGGTAGGGGTTTTTGGGCTCCGTGCACGGTGTGCACGTGTTATTTCTAGTATATATATATATATATATATATATATATATATATATATATATATATATAGCAAAAAATGTACCTAAGAACGTGCGCAGGTAGAATTACCTGCGCACGCCCCCTCTGTTCGGTGTTTGTAAGTATTTTTTTTGAAATTTTTTTTTGCAGTAGCTAGATATACTTGTTATGAAGCTCCCCACAAAATTTCAGGTCAATCCGACACCGTTTGAGCCTCCGTTCATCGATTTCAAAAACGTTGCGCAAAACTGTCCAAATTCTGGACAGTTTTGCGCAACGTTTTTGAAATCGATGAACGGAGGCTCAAACGGTGTCGGATTGACCTGAAATTTTGTGGGGAGCTTCATGACAAGTATATCTACCTACTGCAAAAAAAAATTTCAAAAAAAAATATTTAGAAACCCCGAACAGAGGGGGCGTGCGCAGGTAATTCTACCTGCGCACGTTCTCAGGCACATTTGCCCCATATATATATATATATATATATATATATATATATATATATATATATATAGGAAAATTTTCAAATGCAAACATTTCGCACCGTGCGAAAATGTTTTTAGTTTTTTTTTGAAATTTTTTTTTTCAAAAATTCTTTTTTCCACCCTCATTATATGTTGTTATACCCCCCTCAAAAAATAATGGTTGAGAAATAATGCCATTTGGCCTTCGATCAAGGCATTTCATCAAATTCGCACGTTTTGAGACCGTTAAATTTGTAACGGGTGGATGGGTGCTCTAATGCCCAACGGGTTCACCCATTATTTTCCCTGGGGTATATAATTGTATGGATTAAACATCAAAAAAAGAATTTTTGAAAAAAAAAATTTCAAAAAAATAAAAAAATTGTTTTCGCACGGTGCGAAAAGCCCTTTTTTCGCATTTGAAGATCCCTATATATATATATATATATATATATATCGCATTGAGCCATGTCTTATTTCAGAAACGACCTGGAAGTATATGTATGGGAGTGATCCACATGGTTTGCTACTTAAATAGAGCATTTGGGGCTTATTGTTTGTCCTCGAAGATGAACTCTCCACCTACTCTATACATTGAAAAATGGTTTCATCTATTTGAGATCCTACTTAAGGAAGTTTGAGTTGATGGAGACTGGTACCGAAATATTGGAATCAGTAACATCCGATTTCTACCTGATTTGACTGGGTTAGTCAGATTGATGTGTGTCCATTAGTTACAATGTCTAGCTCTATTTGACCAATTCAGGGAGCATATTTCTTGATTCTAGTTAATTTGAAACTAACTATAAGATGAAACAGTATATAGCATGAGTTTGTTCTGTTGTCAGATGTTGTATCTACTTTCTGCTTAATCGAATATACTTTACCAGTAATCTTTGATCTGACTGAGTGTAGTATCTTTTTTTGTTAAGCCCCAAAAAATTTATTTACTAAAGAGAATAAGTTTTGTGGACTATTGATTGTATATTCATTATTTGTTTGTTACATATTTCAATTTCAGTTTAGTTTTTTTCCTTGTTTATATATTCATCCTCGTCAGGCTGCAACTATGTGGTAAATAAAGTTAATATAAACTTACTACAATGACAACTTTTAGTAGACATTTCACGCCTGTGGGGAAGACATGACACATCGACATCTTTTGGATTCATTAACTCAGTGGGGTTCAATTTCAGAAAAATTGGTATGATCTGATCCCTCGTTAGCTGGTCATGGTTAGAGATGAATAAAATTTCCTGTTGGGAAACATTATCAGTTTTGGCCTTCATCTGAATTCATCCCTAGTTCAAGGAACGCTTTGGAAGTTTCACCTTGCATGAGCTTAATCAGCATGACCAAGAATGTAGCTATCCTCAGCTGCCACTTAAGTTGCGATAAGCTCATTCATAAAAGATCGAAAATAGGTTACCGAAAGTGTTCAAACTTTGTCCAAGAATGTTGCCTTCTCAATTATAAGCTATGTTACATGGTCATTTTTATTTTGTTGGTTGACGATGACAATGATTGTTTACTTGAAAAAACTCAAGTTTGGGTATTTTTTTTTCGTGAATGTGATTACACCTGGACTATATCGTGAATAATATCCAAAACAACCTGAGACAACCTGAACATTAAAACTTGTGCTTGCCTACTCTAAAACTAACATACATCCTAGTGGATGGGATGTAAGACCATCGTGGGTTGATGTTTCAATTTGTTTTTCCTGAATTTGAATGTCTATAAAGGGAGCATGAGTGGTTATCCTAGAAGAAGGTTATCAATTTTAAATAAACTCTATGATATGTATGACACTTCTCCCAACCAAAAAATGCCATGTTAGACATATTTGAGCACAACTGGTGTGTCCAACCATGTATAACATATATAAATACTAGTCATAACCCGTGCCCGCGGTCTCGATTCATTTAAGATTTTCACCTGCGAAATTTTTGTTCCACAAAAAATTATTTCCACAGCTAAAATTGAGCGAAACAACATATTAGCAGAACACCAAATTCGACACAGTCGCGTCGACGCGGAACAACAAATTCGATGCGGGAAATTAGTCTCATCTTGTTGTCCCATGCGTCGAAGAGACGGTAGGCCCCGCGTTGAGGGAGAGATCATTCGATCTACAGCATTAAGTGCAAATTAAAGTTTTTTTCCCAAATGCATTAATTGCATGCACCCTGTTATTCCCCAGAAACTTTCATTCCCTAAATATTTTCATTTCTCCAGAAACTTTCATTTCCCCAGAAATGTTTTTCCATCCAAAACTTTTCACAAAATCTTATCTCAACCATTTATTCTTCAAGATTAAATCTCAGCCGTTCTATCAACCCCTTTGTCCTAGTCAGACCTAGGATTCAAAAACAGTTGGCAAATGTAATATATATGTTATAGTTATTCACTTTAAACATATATACCATATGAAGTTTGTTATGGCATCTCTTGATAAAAGCTATTGTTTTGTAGATTATCCAATATATATTTATGAGTCAAAGACGCATATATGAGAAGAAAAATGTAGAAGACATGTTGATATATATATCAGTGTTCTCGTATCTTAGAGTTCGTATTGAAGAGCGATACACATGTTCGTGTCTCCAAATCATAGAATAAGCCCGAATCTTGATTTAATCGGACTCTTATCTAACACCAGATGACAAACCCAACCCATACTTCATGGTGTTAGAAAAGGACATGCATTTTTCGCTGGTTTTGATGGGATGACGATAATTGAATTACTTTCCGCAGATGACAAATTGAAATTTGTTAGATTGCCTTTGTCAGTTGGGCCCGTGGGGCTAACAGCTTGCTCTTATTGTCATTCCAAATTAAAAAAAGAGATCATTTTTCTTGCCTATTTTCTAGTATTTAATTTTCATCTTTTGCCATCATGATCAAGTTGAACATATTGGCCATACCCATTATTATACTCTCAAAGTATGATATGTCATTTTAGACACATCTTGCAAGTTACTAATTTGAAAAATAAGCAACAAATTAAGTTATAATTTGATCTGTGAAACTTCCTTTTGGGGGAGCTTGTGATTTTACAATCAAATGTCAGTGTAACTGGCCCTGCGATTTTAGAGTACTCATTTTTTCCTTGTCAATGTCTATTTCATACATCATGTGTCTTGTCTGCCTCTGTACCTTAAACATATTACAGTTCCCTAAGCGGGAAGGTTGTGTTGATATATGAGTCTCCTCAGATTTGCTAATAAATATATATAAGCCTTAGTTTGGCTTTTATTGTGAAAGCCTCAACATATATCCAACATTTCCAAAGCCATGTGATAATAAGATGGTTTTCCATTTGGACATGAATTAACCTGCTGACAGCAGTCGAGCATCATATGTTTGAACATATACCCCGAGGAAAAAAAAGAAAAAAAACCTTGAATCTATGTAATGTTTTAGGTGCTTTATTTAATATGGAAAGTGATGATGTAGTGTGCAAGTGGATCCAAACTACTCTCACTCGACCTGTTTAGAGGTAGCCACATGACTTGCACACATCACAACAACCAATAGTATTAATGAGTCGAACTTGGGATGTGAGCATCATCTTTGGCTCCTCTGACGTTTAAATGAGAACACAATAATAAATTAATATCAAATGAAAAAGAGTATTGACAATGAGAATGATCTCATATCCACCCAAATCGGAGGGATATATAGTCTGTGAATATGCATTTTAGTAATTCAATTTTGTTGATGCATCCTCCATCATTTAGGTTAGGTTTTTGGTTGGCCTGTCGTAGCTACTGGGCCCATGTGTCTTTGCTGGTGATGTGGTTGGTGTTATTTTATTAGGTGGTTTCTCACCACTAGACCTCCTCTAGAACAATTCTTAGTTTGCAAAGAATTGAACTAGCACTTGTTCTCCTTGTAGGCATGTGCTGGCAGATGATGTGCTCGTCTTATCTTGTTATTGTGCTTGGTCTAACATGATAATTTCAGCGAGCACATATGTGGTTTCAATGAAGACTTGTCTACTTGACATTTTATTGTAATACTTGGATAGATTATTTGGATACCATACTTTTGATAACTTACCCAGATATGATTCTTGGACAAGATCTTTGGATCTGGCATATTGACCTGGCTCTTGGGAAGAGATCTTGGATGAGAATTATTATGGTGGGTTCACAGTTATATCCTTTCATGAAATTGACGACTGTCCTGTTGGTTGGTCAACTGGTGGGTGGTCAATGGGGCCAACGTCCCTTTATAGGGTTTAAAGGGGATGCGACCCTCATTGCAGGGGCTGAGAGACAGAGCCCTGAAAATTAGACGATATATCCTACTAGAATTGGCTAACTCACGTGTCAGAGAGTAAACGATAGGTTTGTGTGTAAAGATAGGTGGCCCACAAGTTGAACCAATTTTCGTATGTCCTTAAACTTTCTTATATAATGAGTGTGCGTGATAGCATGTATTGATAAATGATTTGGTGCTTATAACTGAGTATGGTCTTTCAGCAAACATGTGACATGCAAGTCGTTCACTTGCGTGGAGGCTCTTACAAGCCGCATGAAGGGGAACACGAATGATGCCGAGACTCTCCACACGGTGGGTTGCATTATGGACGATCATCGTCGTTAAGGATATATGGAGATGATGACATGCGATGACTTGACAACAATTGAGCAAGCTTATCGTAACAAGGCGAGAAGGAGCGAAGTTGTCATACAACGCATAAATGTTTGGGGTGTTACCGTTTCCGTGCATGGGACCAGGTTACTCTTGCTTACCCCCCGCACAGGGAGGGGGTACCTGGCCCCCCTTGGCATGGGGCTGTGGGTACCTTGGCCCCCCTTGGCATGGGAGGTGTCACTCCTCTCCTCGGGAATATAGGACAGAGTCGTGAGAACGAGGTAAGGGTTACAAGAGGTACAACATCACGATAAAGAGGTGGAACGGATGTGGAAATACCACGAGGGGGTCCCCATGCTCCCACCTGCCCGGGGGTGGATTTCACTAGCTCCCCTGGGATAAGGGTGGGGTACCATGGGGATCCGGGCTAGGAGAGTTCACAGAATGCCGACACAAACGCAAGGGAAGGAGCGACCGACTTCACATCTTAACGGGATAATGAAGTGTCAAAGCTAGCGTCGACTTAATGGAGGTCAAAGTTAACCACATGTCATCTTAGCAAGGGGTATGTAACTTCATTGGTCGCCATAAAAAGTGTTGGAGCAAGTTAAGAGATCACGCATCGTGGCGAAGAAGCGTGAAACATGACGCAACTAGGTGAGTGGGTACCCTAATTCACACCCACATAGGGGTGGGATACACCGGTTTTCCTACATGTGGGGGCGTGGGTCTCACGGTTCCTTTGGGTTGGGAAATGGGTACCTTGGCACCCCAAGATGGTAGTGAGGGATCAGAGGCAGTCGCCATGAAAGCATTTGATGGAGCATGTGGTACAGTTTTGAGGGGGCTATAGACATCCAACTGAGAATCATCTTGACAAAGAAGAGGGTCAATGATGCGCCTCCCTAGTAGGAGGGACACTACTGGCGATAGATTGATACTGATGTAATATGCACGTGACAACATCAATCAGCGAAAGAAAATACATCAAAGCATGTTAGGTTAACACAAGAAGCTTGTTAAGGAGAAAGTGCTCGCGCTCATTGAGGAGATAATGAAGTGTCCAAGTGAGAGTCGACTTAACGAAGAAGTGTGTGATCCATGTGCTACTTTAGTAGGCAAAAGGTACCATGTGGAGAGATTGACGCGGATGCGACACGCACATGACAGCCTAATAGGGGAAGATGTATCTTGTGGGAGAGAGTGACATGGACGTAATGCTAACGTGATACCCTAGCAGGGGATGGATACCTGGCGGAGAGATTGGCTAAGTGAATGTCTGGCTCATAATGAGCAAGAATTGTCTCTCATTATTGTATAATTGACATGACATTAGCGCTTTATGCCTATCTAATGAGTTATATGACTAACCCTATGTGGAGTGATCAAATTTTACAGGGAGTTAATGGGAATCTTCTTTCCTTAAGATATATAATAAATAAGAAGTCATCACTTATTGTCTATCCCATGAGCAATGCGACTACCTCATAAGGGGATACAGTTTAGCATGAGTTAGAGAATATTGCATCTTCATATAGTTATTTTATTGAAATGACACTAGCATTGAGAATTTAAGTCAACATGAGTTAGCGAATGTCGCGTCACATAGTTGGATGATTGATGAGATGATAGCATTGAGTGCCTATTCTCATCTTAGCTATGCAATCACCCACAATATGGGGTTGATATTAGCAGGATTTAACGAACATCGTTTCTCCACATATTACCTTGGATGTAACGCACAAGATGGGGTATCAGTGTCCATCGCTACCTATATTTACAAGCTGATAGATCCCTAGCATGTGAGGTTGGTTGAGTTGATGGGAGTTAGCGAGCGTTGCCTCTCCGTTCCCTTTATATGTGTCTATGCTAATAGGCTGTCGGCAGTGATTGCATATCTCTTTCTCTTATGCTAGACATGGATATGGATTTAACATCCTATCTCCTTTATAATATATTAGGACGAATCATTCAGTCATATACCAGATATAGCTAATAGCTAAAGAAAGTGCTCTTTATTAGAGTAGCAAAAAAGTCACACATGTTTTTTTTCATACACGAGTTGAAATTTATTCATTTAGAAAACATAACGTAGATTTGCAAGTGAGGTACATTCCATGCTCGAGGCATCTTCTTGCTTCTTGCTATCTTGAGCTCATAAGTAGTTGGCCTATGCTTCTCCCTTTAGATTAGTTGAAGCCAGGTATTATCTTTAGCCAGATCCTACTCACTTCATGCTCGTCCTATTCCATTTGGGGGTAAGGAACCGTAAATCTTGATAGTATGGTAACATACCCGTCTTTAAGATCATTAGGGATGTTCATCCTAGGATGATGTTGTATACCGATGATACACCAACCATGATGAAATCGAGGTTCACTGTCATCCTCCGGTTAGGATCGTCTTCCATGGCGAATGGTAAGTTAATTTTTCCTACGGTGCAAGCTTGGTGTCTTGTGAACCTGGTGAGTGAGCTGATACAAAGCCTCGTAAGCTTTTTGTCAATCCCAAGTTTTTCGAAGCAATCCACAAATAGCATGTCTGTTGAGCTGCATGTATCGACTAGGATACATCGTACATACAGTCTATCATTTTGTTTTGATGACTATCAAGTCATCACACTTCACATTGCGTCCTTCCAAGTCTTTGTGGGAGAAAGAGAATGGTTGATTGGAGTCTCTGGAGGAGACAATGAGATTGACGTTACCAGTGTATGTGCATCTACTCGGGACATCTTGGCATTTGGTGATCACATGAATCACCCTTACCTCATTTGTGATGGCAGTCATTGCATCCTTCTGTGATGGCAGTCATTGCATCCTTCACTGTACTGACTCATTACTACCACAACTAGTCACGTCACACCAAAATTTCAATATACTGCTTGAGTTACGCACACTTATCTGTTATATGCACATGACCTTTATGGTACTTGCATTACTTATTCTTATCCATTCTTTCTGATTCTTTCCGTATAGGTGGTGGTGCTTGGTGTATGAATCCATTGTGTTGCATTTGCATTAAAATTTGAGATCGCGACACATTGAGAGGAGTGAAATGTTCAAACTAATAAGGAATGAGTCTGTTGACTATCTTTGCCCTTAAAGGTACCCTTTCTACGGTTGTCATGGTAACGACCCTCTTTCTTTTTCCCTCATCATTGGAGTCTTGCGTGAGACTCCAAGCTTTTTGGTATTGATGTAGAGCTCGAAAATATTCATTGAATCATTTATAAGCTTTCGGATGGTTGGTGATTAAGTGGTGCTTGAGATCCAGGTTGGTGATTTCATTTATCAAGTTTGAGGTGGCGATATGCACACTCAATCTCTTTCATGTCGAGCATATTATCACTAAAACACTTTATGTACTAGTTAATGGTTTTGTATCACCTTGTTGTATGTTGATAAAGTGAAGGGAGAAGTGTTTCCTCTTTCTTGTTGCAATGAACTGCTAGGTAAAGAGCTTAGTAAGCTCGTGATAATTGGAGATGATGTCTATTTTGAGTGTCCTGGACTCGTCATGTGTTGCTTTCAGTAGTGTTTTTGAGAATGCACGGAATTGTATCGTGTTGTTAAGACCATGAAACTTCATGTCGTCTCTATATTGATGAACATGCTTATGTCATTATACTCCCTAAGCTTTGGAAGGTGGAAGCCCTTGGGTAAGAGGTTTCAGTATATCCTCATAAGGATGGTTCGCGGAGATGGAGACCGAGATCTCATGACTTCTTTGTCTCCATTTTCTCTAACCTGTTTCATCTATCACGGATTAACTTCAGCTCCGCATCATAATGATATACTTTAGCATGGGATGTAGAGAGCATAGTTACAGGATTTGAAGTATATAGGTAGAGGCTGGGAAGACCTTCAACCTTTAGGTTCGTGGCTGAATGATTAGGGATCATGGTTTTACTTGGGAGGTGAGAGGGATGATCGCTTGGAGGATCATAGTGTAAGATGCGTTCTGCTCAAGTCCATCCTGGTTCTGGTTCTGATGCTGTTGAATAACGTGTTGAGTATTGTTATGGGCGTAGTGTTATAACACTTAGGGGAGTTACGCTTGTAACGTGGCAACCTATCCATGCAGCTGATCTTGTAGTGCGTTGAATGTCTTTAACATCACGTACCCTATGGGTAAATGTGGATGCATCGATCGAGCATTTTTCCGGACTCACGGGATTGTGGACAACGTGATCCTTATCATTTTCTTACGCCTTTGCTCGGTGTTTTGTATGTTGTAAATTGTGATTTTCATATTCCCATAGATGACGTCGATGATGTTATAGTGCGCAGTGGATCCAAACTACTCTCATTCGACTTGTCTAGATGTATTCACGTGACCTGTATACACCACAACAACCAAGAGCGTTACCGAGTCGAACTCAGGATATGGGTCACGGCTTTGGTTCTGCCAATGCTCAAATGAGAATACGAGGAATACATAATAAAATATATCAAATGAGAGAGAGTATTGAGCATGAGAATGAGTTCAACTCTTCCCAAATGGGAGGGATATATATAAAATTTATGAAGTGTATTTTAGTAATTCAACTTGGTTGATGAGCCATCCATCATTTAGGTTTGGCCTTTGGTGGGCTTGTCTTAGCTCCTTGGCTCACGAGTCTTTACTGATGATGGGCTTGAGGCCACCTTGTTGGATGATATATCACCAGAAAGTTTGTTAGCCTTCATAAAAATGTTGATGTAATATAATAGAAACTGGCATCATATGTCATCTCTGATTTTCTAATCTATCTCAGACTCGGTTTCACCTTCTTCCAGCATATTCCTTCTTCCAGCATATTCTTGCTTGGCTAGTTATCTCTTGCTATTTCTAATATTTATTGGGTCTGTTTTACGTGTAACTTTTTATAATAATGTATCATGTTTTACAGGACACATTGACCATTCTGCTAGAGTAATGAAAGTCATCACATGGAACAGATCGTGTAAAAACATGAAAGATGATGATGGGAAGGATGATTTTGATAATGAGGAATTAGAAACGCATGCCAGTATTCTCGATAAGATGCTAGCATGGGAAAAAAAGCTGTACGATGAAGTGAAGGTAACTATTCTATGCCCATTCCTTTTAATTATACTTGGTAAATTTCTATTTATCTTTTGTTTCATCATATTTGTAGTTCAGACTAGGGCAAATGGTTCTGTTCTTGTTAAGTTAGCTTTGTGAATCCGGTTTCACAATTTAATCTTTTAAAATTTAGATGGTGGAAAGTAAAAAAATGTTACATTGCACAATTATTTCAAATTTACATGTGTTTTGAAAATTAAAAAATATATATTTGAAATAAACTAAAATTATAATACTGGGGTAGGGAGGATTACAATATATGCAGAAACCCTCGTATACTTTCCTAGAATACCAGCTAATGACAATTCTTTCCAGCGATATTAAGCAAATCATGGAAGATACAGTTTGATTTCCATAGCCAGGACATGCATTTCTGAATCCTAATGAGAGATCAGTGCATATTTAGGAGTATAATGACGGGACTCCCCCGCTCCACATGTTTAACTAACATGTTATAAAGTACATTGGTTCTTATCTCAGAGTAATTGATGTTTCCGCAATGCAGTGCTATATATATGAATGGCTTATATATGTGAGCCTACATAATTAAATAGCAGAGATCCAGTTTTAATGATGCTCAAAGATTTAGTAGCAGCACTGATTTTGATCACAGTTTGGTCATTGACACTGGTTGTCGATGACTGCCAATATAAGCTCAGGTTTCAGGTGTGCATGTCCAAGCCGAACTTTCAGCAGTGCGTTCCACCATTTGATGGATTTATTCTTGATTAAGTGCCATGTACTGTAGCAGATCAATTACTCTTTCTGAAAGCTATGTATGATGCTTTTCACCATTACAGTCTAAGGGTATGCTTCAATGATTTGTGATCCTCAACTGTAGCATCTCTGTGTTTGGACTCAAACCTAGTTCACGGAATCTTTCCTAAAAAGGTAGCTGCCGAACTTTCGTGTAAGCACATCCCAGGCACATACGTAGCTATCAACGACATTTTGGCGCGGTGGGGGGGGGGGCAAGTAATAGGAAATATGTATGGGGGTTTTTGATAATGTTAAAATAGGTAAATTTACAAGGGGAACTGAAATTAAGGGGGACCTATAGCTCCACAACCCAGCCTTGGCTCCGTTCATGCACATACACCTAGTATTGTTACCCCCTGCTTCCCAGTGCGTGGCTGTTTTTATGCAAAGCAGGTCATGCAAATACCAATGAATGCAATGTAGAGAAATCAAGAAATAAAGATACCTATTTCATTGATGTTCTTCATTACAAGGATTACAAGTCTAGTACATGGAAATGAAAGTACAATCTATCTCTAAAACTACTGAAAGAAAATACATAACAGAAAAGACTACAATAGCTCTCCACGCTCGACCTGGCTCAAAACTCCGTGGTCTGGACATGGAACTCAGACTCCTCGTACACCGGTGCCTCAGTGCCTCAGCGTATTCCTGTTCGTCACCTAGCGGAGACAACATAAATTGTACCACTACTCAGCAGGGTAAATTATACCTAAACCAAGCAGTAGTAACGATGCAAATTAAGGAGATATAATGACGAACAGTATAAATAGTACACTGCTGAAATGTAACATGTTATGATTGTTTCAATGTCACCAAATTACAAGGAGGTTGTAATGTTAGTTAACCAATTTTAAGTCGTGACTTATAACGGAGAGCAATATATGCAACTCGGAGACCACCTTGGACCACGTGGAGCTACCCCAGGTCGAGTCTAAAGTCAATTGTGACAGGAACTCATGATTCGTAGACGAAAATTCTCCTAAATACATGCCAAAAGTATGGCTACAATGGCTCCTGTCTCTCTCAATTATAAGTTTTTCAAACCCCAGTGAGTCATGTGTAAAGTTGTTTAAGTTATCTGTGGGATTGGCATGTGTCAGGACATGTAATGTACTATTTTCTAGCTGTCTAGTTATTTCCTAAGTTGCACGTCTATAGTTCAAAGTCAAGTATTGTAACTTTCAGGAGTTGTATATGTTTAATATCATTTAAATTACATAGCTAAGGGTTCCAAGTAATAAGTAAGGTTGTCAATTCATGTTCCAACATTAATGTGTATCGAATGAGATATTCCAGTAACGAGTCACAAGTATGTACTATGTAGTAAAGAGTCACAACTATGTCATATCTCTGCATATATGCCCCTTAACTATGAAATTTAAAGAGGATACAAAACATTCTAATCATTGCATGCTTAAATGAAATATTTCACAACAAATTAAAGGACATGATAAAAATACTAACCTCAAAGAAAATGCATTCTTGGTTGCAAGAGACAAATTCATCGCCATTAAATTTCTGTTCCATAGTTCATCAAAAACATTTTTTTCTTTTACGAAACGTAAATTTTAAGGCTGAAAGTTTTGTACATGTACTAAAATGAGGATGAAGGGATCAGAATCATGGGTTTGGTTGTTCAGACTGTAGGCCTCAGAAAGGAGCAAGCCGATTCATCAATGGCTGAGAACAGACTACACGGACACAACTTGTTGAACACTATAGCCAACAAAATTGTAAGAGCAAACCACGGCCCCACACGCACAAGGCATGGCCCATGGCCATTAGAAAACAGTAAATCAGAACAGAAGGTCCCTAAACAGTCAGGTCGTGAGTCCCCTAAACAGCAGCACAGTAGGCATGAGTTTATAAGAAAACAGACAAGGCCGTGAGTCACATGAGGACCGGACATGGGCATGAAACCCCAAAGAACAACCAGGTGGCCGTGAGCCATGTGAGGACAAGACATGGTTAGCGATCCGCAGAAATCAGTGAGCAAATGGCATTAGCGAGGGTTGTCGTAGAGCCCAGTACCGTCCTCAATTCATAAGGGAATAATCTCTTCAAGAATTTCTAAATTCATCATATGCCATGCTCCAATTTCTCATCGTAAAAGAGGAGGAAATCCCCGGACAAAACCAACGTTACCATTCATGCTCAAATAAGTACAAATAATTTCATCACCCAAATCAACAAAAGTCCTTATCATAGAATGAATATTTAAAAACAAATTCTTTTACCATAAAATAAATTTCTTCAAACAAATATTACCAAAGATTCAAACTTCATGGAAATTAATCAAAGCAAACCGGAATTAAGAATAATCTATCGTGAATCGAAGCCAAAAAAACCACCGAAATCACCGAACAACCTTGCCGCCTTGTCGGAGCACAATTGTGGCTTGCTCGACCGGAAGAAAGGTGGAAACTTGGCGAAGGTCCGAGCCCGAAAATCGATCAATTACCCAAACCGGACGAAAAACTTAGAAATCTGAAAGTTGGAGAAATAATTTTTTCAAAGCGTAAAATCCTTTGAAATAGCCATGCGAGTTATGCAGAGTAGGGGAGAGTCGTTGAGAGAAGATCATGAGGGGAGATCGTGGCAAAACACCCCGTAACTGCAGGCGAGGTGAGCTGTGGCGGTTCGAGTCGAATGCTAGGGGTTTTCGTTGTCGAAGCGAAGAGAAGGAGCGATCGCTTGCCGCTATCGCCCTATGGGATGAGAGAAATATAGACTATGTTGGCTGGGCTAAAGAAAATGAGAGAGGAAGAAATTTAAAGGAAATGGGAAATGGAAGGGGGGACTATCTTGCCAAGTTGGCACATTAACCGCTTAATCCCATTTTAAGTATACACGTTCAAGCAATGTGAGAGAGGCAAGAGGAAAAGAGAAGGAAGACAATGGAGATGAAGCAAAGAGAAATAAAAAGTAATAAAATTGAAAGAGCGACTTATGGACGTATATTATGTATTCAATGGAGAAGTACCCAATATCTTCATCTAGTCTCATGTATTTTCTTTATTAACTAAGGCCATGCATGCATATTCGTTTATTTTTCCATTTTAATGCTTATTTTGTTGTTTTAAAAAAATATTTTTCTCGTTTTAAATAGAAATGGTATGGAATCATCATTGTAGTAGTTGCTCTGGCTTCTGGCTTGTGTCTAGACTCTTGGTGTCATCTGCTCTTCTCTTTTAAACAATCTAATCAACTCGTCTATTTTGGCAAAGACTTCCGCTTCAACTGGATGCGGGACACATATATGCCAACAATTTCTTCTTTCCAAATGTGCTCCATTTTTTGAGAGTGCCCCCAGATGCCATATTATAAATGTTTATTCATTTTATTCTATTTCAGTTATCCCCCAGGACCCCAGATGCCATATTATAAATGTTTCATTTTATTCTATTTCAGTTATCTTAATTTCCCACTTTAACTTGATCTCCTTCTGCGTTCCTGACTACATCTAATGACACATATACCTTAATATATCTGGTAAACTTTTCGGATACGGTGGGAAAGCTTATGCTGGTTAGTTTCAAAGTTGTAAGGTTCTTAGTAGATGCTGGAAAATTGATGCGGAACTGAAGTGGATTAGGGTTTGTGGTGGAAGACTTAAGGAAGAACTAATTAGGGCTTCTAAGATAAATGATGGATTAGAGTTTTAGGCCCAATCATTTTGGAGATTAGATCGACAACCGACTTGAACACCTTGTATGAAGAAGATTCATTCGAACTTTTTGTCCAGACGATCAATCCCACCTTTACACCTCGCATGCATAAAGATTCAATTGATTGCAAATCAAGTCTATAAGCTTATTTTCTTGTTCTAGTTTCATGCTAAAAAGTTGAACTACATATTCATATTTATTGTAAAATTTTTTTAAATCTAGATTCGTACTTAAACTCCTAAGAGCACTCAAACTCTAGATTAAAATAAAATAATTTTCTTCAAAAGAAAACTTAAAAGACTTAAAAGGGCTCAAATAAAAGAAGCATAAAAGGACTTAAACGACTAAAAAGTTAAAATCAACTCTTACTCAAAAAGACATCTAGATCCAGCTTAGATTCTCTTCGTTCTTTTCGGATTTAAAGATTTGCCTCCTAAAAATGGTGACAAAAGGAGCACATCGGGATAGAACAAAGTAGTTATCTCTAAGTCAATGTTATGGGCGAATTGCTATCATCATGATTCTATGAATACAACTCGATTGTATTGGGATCAATCCTTAAAAGATCTCTTTGAGAATTTGTACGATATATGTAAAATCTTTTTCATATGTTAAGAACGAACCTCTCTGGTAAACTTTATGTCGTGTACCCATTTTTTATTAATCTGAAGAAGGGAACGAAAGGCTCGCGACGTGCTTAAATATAAGGAAAATGTGTAATTTTTTATTTTTTCCTCTTGATTTAAATACGCCTAGTGTTAATGAAAAAATCATTTTTAGGTTATGAATTTCTTGAACAAGCAACAAATAAAATAAAAAAGTGAAATTTGAAATAAAGAAAAACATCTCCTAAATTTAGCTTTCAATTATTACAAACCAAGAACAAAAAGTAAGAATGATAAAAAGTAAGACTTTATCATCATTAGTACAAAATAAGTACAAAATAAGGTCTGTGCATTATTAGCAACTATTAATAAATAAAATAAAAATAGCGAAGCCTAATCCTCTGGGAACATATGACCATCTCTGGTAACTTACATAAAGGGGTCAACCTTTATGCACTCGCTCTCCGAATCCGACAGATATTCAACAAAATAGAATGTCATCAGCGACAATTTCTCGGTAGGTTTCCAAAAATAAATAATCTTTTTTATTTTAAAAATCATTTTAAATATTTGGTGGTTATAATAAATTGAAATCAATACAAGATGACAATGCTATGTAGTAAAATGATAAGTATTGCGATAAATCAAGAGTTTCATAAATTATGAACAATATGCAAAAGAATAAACAAGATGATCAATAGATAAAATATCTCTAGTATATGATATTAAGTACTATATGATGACACTAGTCTATAGTATCACGTACAATATGATAATATTAATCTATCATGTAACTCATGCCCTAGGATACATAATGTAATTTAGGTGTTTTGTCTACTCATAATAACGATCATCATAGACCAATAACATTCTTACACGTTACAACATTAGATTAATCCATAGGTCATAATCTTCCCACACGATTTTAAATCCGGACCGAAAATCATGGGTTGAAAATATTTCCCAATAGTTGTCATCCGGACTATAACTGTTGGATCATAATTTGTAGCGTTCATCAGTACCTTCCCGCACCCGTGATTGGGTACGGTCGTAGGGCTTATCGATTTCGTATCCTTTGTAACAATAAGTTTCTCATGCCCAGCATTTCGTGTAATTATTTTATATTTTTGATTTAATGTTCCAATAACATCCCTATACTGTTGAATGAAGCATACATTATCTCTAAATGGATGCTACAGTGCCAAATACAGTGCTATGGTAACCACTATAATGCTATAGTAAACATGCTACAATAATCAAGCTAATGATGTGAAATATTCAGTTACATCAAAATAAAACTTTAAAACCATGGTTAATATATTTGGTAATAAGTTCACCTTTCAGTTAATTATGAATGATATAATATTTAGTTAAATCATCTAAAAATCTATTTTCAATTAATATAGCCAAAACAAGTTCCTAATGCAATATCAAATTAAATGCCAATTAAATAAATATTAACACAACAATAATCTTAAAAAATTAAGTTTTTCTTTACATAACAATTCTTCAAAAATCAAGTGTATCTTCACATAACACTGCCTCAAAAATCAAGTTTTTTCTATCTCAATCAAAATCCAAACTAAATAGCATAAAAACCATATGAAGAGATTAAAATATAAACCATGGCCAAACAAAATTTTGAATTAATTCCTTCATAAATTAAGTTTAATATAAGATTCTTCCAAAATTTTATTAACTAAATTAAATTCAAATAAAACTGAAAATTAAAGGAATTAGTGAACCCACATAGTGAACAATTCTTGAATCAAATTCATCAAAAATCTGAATGTAATATAAACTTCTTTTCTAAATTTAATTAACCAAAATTAAAATCAAGTAAACTAAAATCTTAAAAAATATAGGGAATATACCTATTATGAAATCAACATCGGAAGATGGTGGCGGTTTCTCTCGAGAAAAAAACAGAGAATGGGAGAGAGGGATGTGAGTTTTTGGATAAGGTTCTATTATACACACACATATGTATATTTAGGGATTGTGTTAGTTAATTTCAATTAGATTTTGTAAGTTAATTAATAATTTTTTTAAAAACCAAATCAGGTTTTCAATCTAGTTTTAAATAAATCCCAAGTTTTGCAATTAAGATTTGAATGTTCAAATTTTGAAATTGAAATTAAGATTAATTATGAATTGATTTGATTTTAAAAACTAATTTTGTTTTTAATATAATTTTAAATAATTTTTGAATTTTGAAATTTAGATTTGAAGGTTTAAATTTGAATCTTAATTTGAGATTAAATTAGGATCAAGTGGGTGGGTTATTGGGTGGAAACTGGTCGAGTTTGGTATTAGTTTTACTTAGATTAAAATTGCTATGTGATTAGGATTTCTAATTTGATTTTGAAGATAGATTTTGTTAAATATTTCATTTAAATGATTCATATTTTGAAATTTAGGTTTATAGTTTGAAATTTAATTAGAGATCAATTTAAGATTCTATTAAATGAATTTAAATCAATGGGTTAACGGGGTTTAACTAACAAATTAGAAATAAATTCAAAAAAATTCATTAAAAGTTATAAAAAATTCTAAAAATTTATTTAAAATGGTTTGAAACAATAATCCAACTAACAACGCTTCATATCTGTCCACTGCTTATATCAATCCTGCATAATCTGAAGCTTGTCCCTGATTGTTCTCACCACCATCTATTGCCTCACAATCATCTCTAGTCATAATATGCTGTCTCCAACATCATCCCAATTCAGTAGGGAACATCACTTCCTCCCAAATGTGCTATACTAATGTCGAACTTATAACTATTATTGTATGCAAATTTCACCGGTGTAGGGGATACTCATATGATATTTTGAAGTCCAATATACAAGCTTCAATATATCTTTTAGTATATAGAAGGCACGCTCTGAACGCTCATCAGTTTGCGGGTGATATGCAGTATTGATGATGAGATTGGTTCCTAAACTTGCTTGTAGACTTTTCCAAAAGTGTAAGGTGAACCTAGTGTCTCGATCGGAGACCACACACCAGCACGATGTGTAGTCATAATTTCTTGCACACAGTTATTCACATCACAACGTATACCGTGAATAAAATACAAGATGTATAAGAAGAAATCTATTACCTCTAAGTACTTCTTAAGGCTGTAAGTGGATTGCCCCATTCGAAAGAGAATGAAGTGCGCTAATTAGGTCAATCGATCAATGATTATCAAAACAATAACATTTTTCTTCGAGCTCCGAGGCAAGCCAGTTATGAAATCCATGGTGATATGCTATCACTTCCATTTCGAATTGGTAGACGTTGAAGCAAGCTATGCAATTCAATGATGCTTGGGTTTCACCCAGTTGGTAAATCAAACAGTTACATACGCTCCAAGCAACACTTTTTATACCATACCACCAAACGTTCTAACGAAAGTACTTGTTCATCTTTATTCTTATTGGGTGAATGGAACAAGGAGAGCTGTGAGCTTCCACTAATAGTTCATCTTTTATCTTACCAGATGGTACACAAATTTTCTTGTCGTATCTTAAAGATCCATCTTGATGAAGTAAAAAGATTGTCTTTATTTACCTCTTATCTTTCGTAACTTCATGTTGTCGGTCATGATAGCTTTGATCCGATCCACGATGAGCGGTTAAATTTGTAAGTTCATCAGCGATGCGGTAATCCATAGCAAAATAACTTCAATTCCTATATCTCGTATTAACTGTCGAAGTTTCCATTGCGATGTAAGCGTCATCACCATCAGAAGTTAACTAAGGTATTATGGATGACATTAATCTTCTCTGGGTGGTACTGAATCTGCTATGAGCTATAACCATATGCATTGTATCATGTTGAGCTTCTTCTGAGTGAAGATGTACTTTAAGCGCTTGTGGTCTGTAAATATGTTCACATGTTCTCACCACAGATGGGGTCTCCATATCATTAATGCGTAGATTACATCAGCCAACTTTAGATCATACGTAGGATGGTTTTTCATGCACATTCAATTACCTAGATGCAAAGGCTGTTACACATCCGTGTTGATGCGGCATGCAACCGAGACCTTTTCTGGAAGCGTTACAATATACTTCAAATCCTCATGTCACATTCGAAATAGTCTTAACTGATGCATCCATTAATTTTATCTTTAACTCCTAAAACCCGACACATAAGCTTCAAACCAAATAAATTTAACCTCTTTACTCGTAAGACGCATCATAGCCTTTGCAATCTTAGAAAATCTTGAATGAATCATTAATAGTAGCATGACTCAAGATACTTCTAATATCTGTAACTGACATAAGGACAGATAAATTCATAACAACTGAAAATTTTTGAGGCTACAAATATACCTTCTCCAGTTATTATATGTCTAAGAAAGGCCACTCTACCCCACCAACACTTTATTTGCTATACTTAGCATAAAATTGATGTCTATGTAGGATCTCTTATATTGTCCATAGATGCTCATCATGTTTTTCTTCACTTTTGGAATATTACACCATGTCATCTATAAAAATCATCACGGACTTGGACAGAAATTCGTAAAATGCTTGGCTCAAGAGGTTCATGCATTGCACTGGTGCATTGCTCACATCGACCAGTATAACGAAAAAGTCATAATATCCATACTTGGTCCAGAAAGCCATCTTGGATGTCTTCTTTCTTGACCTTCACTTGAATAGTACTTACTCCATAGATTCAACTTTGAAAAGACTCGAGATCCCCTATGGTGATCATAAATATCATCAATACACGTACATGGTATATGTTGTTCATTGTCACCTTGTTTTGCTCTCGGTAGTTTATGCACATCCTCTGCGACCTATCATTTTTCTTAAACTAATAACACTAACATTTTCCATGAAGATATACTGGGACATATCAGTCTTTTCTGTAACAAGTTATCTGATTACGAAGCTCTTCCAACTCCACTACTGTCATTTGATATGTAGGCTTGGAGATATGTTGTGTTCATGTCACCAAATCAATTAATACTTCCAAAGCTCGATCTAGTGCTAAACTTAAGAGTTCATTCCTTGAAGACATCTTAAGCATACATCATCGAATTGTCAGAATACTATAGGTTTCTTCGGTTTTGCCTGCAATGCTACTGTTGTCGCCTTGTTCAGGTTGGCCTGAAATTAGATCGGCCCAAGATATGCTTTCACTTATGAACTCGAACATAGGATGGTTGGGTATCTTGAACACTACCCGAATCTGGAAAGCTCTTGGCCAAATAACATTGCATGACATAAAAGATGTCTGGTGAAGGATTGTAACATGTCATTGCTCGTGTTGACATTTCACCTCGATGTGAGATGATTGACAAAGATAAAATAAGGTGATATAAAAAGACACGATAGAATGTAATGCGAATCACCTAAAAGATTGAAAAGATATATTAAGGACGTCACCAGCTGCAAAGGAATGTGGCGACGTCGAAAGAAATAAATCAAGAAATCAATTCATGAGAGATTTTTATTGTGTCGATGAAAGATGATAGTGTAAAAAAGAGTTTCAGACTATAAACAATGGATAGAAAATAAGGGGATCCAAAGGTTAAGTCAAAAGGTTTTAAGTGTTTGAGAAAGAAATTAGGAATGGAATGGATTAACTTAACGATGTGAATGATATGGATTGTAACATTATCTATGTTGCCTTTAAAATATTCTAGCATGGAAAATAAAGGTGGAGGGTTATTTTCAAAATAATTTTTATAAGACTAAAGTGTTTCTATTATTTTATCACTTGTTAAAGAGTTCGTATAAACGTGAGAGGATCTACATGGGCTACCACCAAAAACTTATCATGCCCTGCTTTCCACTATACTGGAGAAAGAAACAAAAGGCTCGTGACATGTTTAAATCAAAATAAAAATGTGTAAATTTTTTCCTTTTCCTCTTGATTTAGATACACCTAACGTCAATAAAAAATCACATCTAGATTCTCAATGCAGATTTGTTTAACAAGCAACAAATAAAATACAAAATTAAAAGTTTAATACATCCCAATATTAACAAAAGAAAATCTCCTAAAATTGGAGTTCATTCTTACAACCTAAGAAGAAAAAGTAGCATGATAAAAAATAAGGCACTATGACTAGTACAAAATAGGATCCATACATTATTTATTACTACTAATAGAGAAAACAAAATAACTATGTTAATCCTTTGGAAACTCATGCTTATCTCCATCAACTTACATAAAGAGATCAACCTCTATGTATTCATTCTCCGAACCTGACCAACATTCAATAAAAGAGAATGTCGGTAGCGAGAATTTCCCAGTGTTCCCAAAAATTGATAACCACCTTTTCTTTTAAAAATTATTTAAAAATATTTAGCGGTTAAAATAAACATAAATCAATACGAGATGACAAGTCTATGCAGTAATATTATAAGTATTGTGATAAATCAAGAGTATCATAAATCATGAACAATCAGTGAATGAATAAACAAGATGATTAATAGATAAAATATCATTAATTAATGTCTCTAGTCTATGGTATGTATTGCTATATGATGATACTAGTCTATAGTGTCAAGTATAGTATGATGATACTAATCTAACATGTAACTGATGATGTCTAATGGTATGATGTGTAATTTTGATCTTCTGTCTGCTCGAACAAAACAACGATCAATATGGACCAATAAACCTTCCATACGATGTAGCACTGGATTACCTTCATGGGTCCTAACCTTGCCACACGATCCATATCCGGACTAAAAATCGTAGATTGTAACCTTTCCCAATAATTGACATCTAGTCTACTACTGTTGGGTCGTAATCTATATTGTCCATCAATACTTTCCCGCATCTATGATTGGGTACGTTCGTTGGGGATCCTCTGTGACAATAAGTTTCTCATATCCCGAATGTCATGTAATTATTCTATTTTTGATTCACTGTCACAACAAATGCATATAATGTTGAATGAAACATACATTTATCTCTAAATGGATGCAATAGTGCCAACTACGTTGCTACAGTTAAATATGTCACAATAATCATCAAGACATGAAAGGTTCAGTTACATTAAAGTAAAATTTTAAAACAGTGGTTAATAATCTGTTACAAGTTTAGCTTTCAGTTAATCATGAATTATACTATATTTAATTAAATCATCTAAAAATTTATTTGTAATTAATATAGCAAAAACTACAAGTTCCGAATGCATTATCAAATTAATTACCAATTAAATAAATCTCATTATAACAATAACTCTAAATATTAAGTTTTTCTTTACATAACAACGCCTCAAAATCAAGTTTTTCTTCCCATAACAATGCCCCAAAAAATAAGTTTTTTCCATCTCAAGCAAAATCTCATATCCAAGACTAATAGCATATAAAGAAATTATATGAAGAGATCAATATGTAAACCATGACCAAACAAATTTTTGAATTAATTCCTTCATAAATTAAGTTTTGTAGAAGATTTTTTCAAAATTATATTAACTAAAATTAAACTCAAATAAAACTGAAAATTAAAGAAATTTGGAAGCCTACATGGCTCTTGAATCAATTCCTTCAAAAATCTAAATTTAATTTAAAATTCTATTCTAAATTTAATTAACCAAAGTAAAATCAAGTAAACTGAAATCATAGGAAATGTAGAAACATACCTCCTACGAAATCAACAACGGAAGATGTCGATGGCTCATCTCGAGAAAAACAAAGAAGAGGGGGGGGGGGGGAGAGAGGTGTGTTTTTAGCATGGTTAGAGGTATCGCCCGTTACCACTAGGTATCGGGAGTTTCGTCTCGGTATCGACCTATACCGAGATGAAACATCAGCTTAGGTTCCGGTTTCGGTCGGAACAGTGACGTTCCGGTCGGAACCAAAGGTAAAATTGAAAAAAAATCAAAAAAAGAAGAACAAAAAAATTGAGGAAGATGAAATCAAAAAACAGATTATCGCCATGAAAAAGATCAGGAAGAGGAAAGAAAAAAAAGAAGACGAAGAAAAAGAGGAGAGATAGTACTTACCTGGAGATCTCGCCGCCTCGTGCAGCCTCACGTAGCCCTCCGGCAGCCTCACGTAGCCCTATCGCCGCCTGGTATCGTTGGGAGATGCTGCTGCTAATTTATCTTTTGGTTTAATAAACTTAAAAGATCCACCATTAGTGCTAAGTGCGTCCTATTTTAATAAACATGGCAAACTTGTAAATAAGTGTTGTGCATAGAGTAAAACAATCGGTGCCCAAAGCAATCTCCAAAGATATTTTATGGCAAACCTGTAAATAAGTGGTATGTGTGCAAAGCAAAACTGTGTGTGCACAAAACAACTGCCACCTATTTTTTCGGCAAACTTGTAAATAAGTGGTATGTGAGCAAAGTAAAACGGTGGGTACGCAAAGTAAAACTTCAATCAGATTCATTTATTTAGTATTTTGTATTTAAGTATGGAACTTTGGACATTTAGTATTTAATATAATTACGAACTCAACTTTAATTTATCTATTTAGTATTAAACTATCTCCGAAACCGAAACCGAAATCGAAACCGAAACGAAACTGCCGAAACTAGCGATACGGATGAAACCGAAACTTGCTTCCGAAACCGTCGAAACGGGCGATACCGATACCGAAACCTAAATTTTGGAAGGAACGATACCGAGATCGAAACCGAGACCTAAACCCTTGGTTTTTAGTTTATGTTCTATTTTACAGTCATACACATAGTTTGGGATTGGGTTTTTAATTTGAATTAGATTTAGTTAGTTAATTAAGATTTGATTTAATTTTAAAACAAATCATGTTTTCAATAAATAAATCATAAGTAATGAAATTTAGATTTGAATAGTCAAAGTTTGAAATTGAAATTAAGATGAATTAGTATTTGATCTGATTTTGAAAACAGATTTTGTTTTCAATCTAACTTTAATTTTTTTTTTAATTTTAAAATTTAGATTTGAAGGTTTAAATTTGAAATTTAATTTGATAACATATTAGGATTACATAGGTGGGTTATTGAGTGTAAATGAGTTCGGTCCGTATTATTTTTATTTAGATTAGAATTGCTATTTGATTAGGATTTCTAATTTAAGTTCGAAGATAGATTTTGTTAAAAATTTAATTTAAATGATTCAAATTTTAAAATTTAGATTTAAAGTTTGAAATTTATTTTGAGATTAAATTAGGATTTTAATAAATGGGTTGACGGTTTTAACTAAAAATTATAAATAAATTCAAAAAATTCATTGAAAATCATAAAAAAATCTAAAAATTTATTTAAAATATTTTGAACCTAAAATATACCATAGTTTAAAAAAATATATTTAACAATTGAGGGGGGCCTGCCACGTGGTTGTCCTATGTGGCAGTGTCTCCTCAACCGTGGGGGATGATCCCCCACTCAAAAAATATAAAAAAACCCTACCACCAACATCCCACTTATTTGCATGTTTGGCCTTGGGTTTTTTTGCATTTTAGACCTTTTAGCCTTCTTATTTACGTGCTTGCTCCTCTTTTACCCACCGACGCTACCGACACACACACCCCCACAATTCTCTTTCCTTTTCGGTTGCGAGCGTGCAACGTGCCCTATTCGTGGGGTGTTATTTTTACTCCGTGCACTTTGTGCACGAGTAATTTCTAGTACCATAACAAGTTGGGACTGCTACACTTCATTTATCTTAGCGTTCTTGATTGCGAATCATTGCAAATTTTTATTTGATTTTGTAACAGATTTGTGAGTATCATTGTTCATTATTTGTAGCTTATTGGTGACCAACCAATTCTTTCAAACTCCAACTTTCCTTTAAGTTTGGCAGCAGTCAACACAATTTTTTTCTTCAAACATGAATGTGTATGTCATGGATCTTCTGGAACATAAAATGTTTAGGTTGTACCGCTATAGACTACCTAATACGATATGTTCAGCATCCTTATGTAATACATCACACTAAATATGATTCTAATATCTCAAAAATTAGATAGACACTATACAATATTGGGTAACCATATATGAATTCTCATCAACTTATATAACGCTGAATGGTTGTCGGTAAGGTTCAATTTTAAGTCTAATCTTCTTCATAGTTGACTTGATCGTTAAATTAATATAACCATCTCCATCAACCATCCCTCGAAAATGTCTATATTTAATATTGATTTCCATAAAGAAAATATTCCTTCTTCGCCAATCATCCTCACCCCTAAGTGTGGTAGCTAAACACCTAACTATATGCAAACGGGTACTAGACTCATTTAAGTTTTCATCTGCATCATTGACTCCAATAAAGCAAACACCTATTCAACTATCTTATCATCATCATAAATCTCTTCCATGTGTAATCTTCTATTAGGATACTAGCTGACGAAATGGATATATCATTGACACTTGAAATATTGTACCTCTTTTGGCTTTTGTTATGATTCTTCAATACTAGTCTGCCCATTTATCTTCTGACAGTTAATGATTTCAGACTTGATTGTGTTCTCAATTGGCTGTTTAGTTTGCTCTCTAGCTTTAAAAGTAATTTTTCTATCGCATGATAGAGCCTTTTAATTCCACAGCTAGATGTAATTACTCTTGAATAGAATTCATCATATGTGATCATTTTCTGAAGTTTCAGTTTTAGTCTAGTGCATTATTTGGACAAGGTAAATTGAGGATCGTCTTGAAGGTCACATCTAATAAGCAATTTGTTAAATTTACGCATGAATTCTCTTACAGTCAAATTCCCATAGCATAAATTATGGTCCAATAATCATGCTATATAAAAAGGGGAGGTATTTTTCTTTATTTTTACTTTGATTTCTGTCCATGAATTTAGATGTTCATGTCTTATTTTCACATCTAACGTTCATGATTCAACGTGATCATGATTTCATATTCTTTTTATTGAGTCCATGAAGCCGGCATTAATTTTTAGGCTGAAGGCTAAGATGATGACACCGACATCTTATTTTCACAAACTGCCTTTCTATAGAAATTCAATATGCTTTGGTAGGTCCCAATAATTGCATCCTAACAAATGTGGTCTATGTGTTTCAAACATATCTTTGCACCAATTAAAGAAACTGTCTGTCTCTACTAGCCAATCGGAAAACATCCGAGGGTTGTGCCAATCATCAAAAGGAGCATCTACTTTGATCCTATGTGAGGGATCATCTTGACTATACTTGTAATCAGCATCATCTGTGTCATCATCATCTACATCATATATCCCGACTCTACATTTTCATCTAGGATCTTTACCTCGATTTGTCTTAAACCCATTATCAATGTTTGTCTCCTCATCAAAGGATCTTTCCTTATATTTTTATGTTTGGAGTGTTATGAGGCATGCTGCGAAGTCTTGATTGAGTTGCGACGGTTGAATCAGCTTAAAGAGCATATCGTTGGTTGTCCCAACCTTTAAGTTCTTCTAAATGTCTTTATTGGCCTTGTCTTCTTGAATTTTGCCACTACATATAATCATGTAATGCAAATCAAAACACAAATGATTATGTAGACCTAGGTTCACAACTATATGCATGCGACTAATTATAAAAGAAAAGAAAATCCTAAAGCTTGCTTCTTTATGCTAAAAGAGAGTGAAACATTAAAATATGATGCAATCACACAAGATAAGACGATTAAATTAAATGCAGTTAACAATAATAGTTTATTAATCTGAAACTGAATAATAATGGGAAATTTTGGAATTGACAATTAAAGATTCAGTTCAAATTATTAGTTGCCAAAACTATTGATAATTAAAGATTCAGTTCAAATTATTAGTTGCCAAAAGTAAAGAAATAGCTTCTGCACGATGTACTGCACGATGTACTGCTTCTAGAGGACGTTGGAGAATAAGTATGTAAGCTTAAAGTTGAAAATTCAAAAAAAAAAAAACTCGAAAAATAGGGGCTCCAAATCACCAAAATACCTCAAAAGCGATAAAATAATGTGTTGAGCAGGGTTAGCATAGATGACATGTCGGATCTTTAGAACTTGAGTTGAAGTTGTATTGGATCTGTTGAATTGGATTTTGATAGGAACCCGAAAAGATCTGAAATTTATTGATAAAACTATGTAAATAATAAAGATGGGTTGATTATAATTGTAGAGGTAAAGACGTCGTTTGAAGAGGACATCCGCACTCTCCCGATGAACGATGAACTCTCGTCTCTCTTTATCAAAATTCTCTCAAAATATGCATGGTTGTGGCCGATCGACCCTAGGGGTATAAAAAGCTTCTCCTAATATGCAAAATTACATAAAACCCCCAATAATAATAAAATCTCACAAAAATACGCAAAAAGTTTACGAATATGCCCTTGGGTTAATTGCTTGAATTCGGCCCTCCTTGGCTAGCCGCCGGTCCTCCTCACTTGCGTCGCCTCTGATAAGTGATGAGCGGATAGTCTCACCTCTACAATCATTTTTCTCTCAAAAATAGCTTAAGAAATACCTCAGTCCCTCACACCTATAAATAGATTTCAGAAATAGGGAAAATTACAGAAAACCCCAAAAGACTAAAAATTCTCAGGACGCCTCCAAAATCCGAAAATTTCCATAACACCCTTTATGGGCTCAAAACGCATAAAAAGTGCAGATCTATCATTACTCTGCCCTCTAAAAACCACCATGTCTTCAAGGTGGTGCATGAAGTTCGCGACGGTCCTACTCCAAGTGGGGATGCTCATCTCTGTCGGGCTGTTCATCCTCCACTATAACCTCCTCGTCTTCACCCACTAACAATAGCTGGAGCTTGCACACTCCACAATGGTGCCCTGGGAGTTAACCTCTCGTCGCATCTGAAGCACATCTCCTTCTACCTCCTCACGCACATCTCCGCATCCATCATTTTCCTAATCTGTCGTCCTTGTGGTGGCACCCCGTCCTTCTCCTGACTGGAGGAGTCTGTCTCTATCACGGCCGTTTGCTGTCGTGGGTTGGTTGTGGGAAGAGGAGCCGCCTCCAGTACCTCCAGATTTCTTTGTCTCCACCAGTCGACCCTCCACCATCTGGGCTAACTTCATGGCCTCCATGAGATCCTGGGGCTTCTGTATGCGAACCTCGGTGCGAATGGTGGCATTTAGCCCCTTCATGAAGGTGCTCCCCAGTATCTCATCAGAAACTCCATGTACACGTCCTGACAGTACCTTGAACCGGTCCCTGTAATCCCTCACCGTGCCGTCATGCCTGAAAGAAACCAACTGCTCCCGTAAGTTTCCTAGGTGAGTTTCACATAATCTCTTCATCTAGCCGTCCTTAATCTTCTCCCATGAGCGAAACGGCCACATCTGCTCTCTCCACTGGTATCATGCGAGGGCCTTCCCATCTAAACACACCGCCGCCACCAACTTTTGGTACTTAGTCATGCGGGACACCATAAAGAACTTCTCTGTCCTTTAAATCCACGCCACATGATCTTCTCCCTCACATACGGGCACCTTCAGCTTCTGTATCCTGTTGTCCACCTTAAAGGTCCCCTGATTTGCTCATCTGCCAGTGTGCCTGGGCTGGTGTGGCTGGTAGTAGTGCTGTCACCGCTCCCAATGTCGCTCAAATCCTCTCCGCGGCCTCCATCTTGATCTCCATAGTCTTTCCAATCATTTCCGCCATATAGAAGCCCTGAACATCATGCTCCACGTCACCCTCTCCACCGTAGTCTCCTGTATACTCCTCATAAGTCGGGGGTAGATGTCGTCGTCTCTGTGTAGCATGTCGAGAGCCGTGTGGCTCTCGAAACTCGTTGCCATCGTCACCGGGCTCCCACAAGTACTCTGAAGGGTCGTCGTCGTCGTATCGCATCATCGGGGGCCTCGGGGCCCTCGTCGGCTTCTTGAATCCTCACCAGAACTGTTTCGCTACCTAAAAGATCCAAATTTTCACTGTTTTATGGCTAGGGAGGCAGGCGCTCCCTGCCAGCCCCTTGCAGAGGCCCTAGCGGGGGCTTTGTCAGGGCCGGCAGCCCCTGCTGGGGGCTCTGCTGGGGTGGCCGCCCTTGCTGGGGACGCTGCAGGGGCTGGCGCCCCTTGCGAGAGCTCTGCCAGGGGCGGCAGCACATGCTGGAGCTTCTGCACGTGAGCATGGAGCTTCTACAGTGACTGGTGCCCCTTGCCAACCCCATGTGGGGTTCTGCAGGGGGCGGTAGCCCTTGTGGGGGGTACTACAGGCGGTGGTGCCCCTTGCAGGCCCCCTGTGTGGGTTCTGCAGGAGCGGCAACCCTTAGGTGGCTGCCACGCTCAATTTCGCCCATTGGTTCGCCCTCCTAGGTTTCAGGAGTCGCTGTCGTTCATCTTGTGCTCCTCCTATTCCTCCTCGAAGTAGTTGTCGGCGTCAGAAAGTATCCCGTCTTAATAAGCATGCACTCCCTTTCCCTTCTCCAAAGCCGCCGCCTTTCGCCCAAAATTAGGATTTCGCCTTCTTTTGTTTGAATAGCCGTCACGAGCCCCGAGATTTGTTGCAAGATCCGTGTTAGGGTTTTCTCCACGCCATTAAATCTTTGCTTTGTCGCCGCCTTATCTTTTTTCGTCGAAACCCGAAGTTCCTCCACGACCTTCTTCAATTCCTTGATTTCGCCGTCAAACCTTTTATCCAAAGATTCGATTTTTTCCTTGGATCTCGTCGTCGTCACCATGGATCTTGATGCTCTGATAGCAAATTGATATGAACCTAAACAGACTGAAAATTTCCAAGACGTCCCAAAAAATCCGAAAATTCCTAAAACGCCCCTAATGGGTCCAAAACACAAAAAGTGTAGATTTATCAGATTTGAGTTAGATTAGGGTTGAGTCTTCAGCACAAGTTGAATCAGATTTGGGTTCATGTCTTTAAACTGCTACATGGCTTGATGACAAAAGGTGGTCACGATGGCAAGGGTAGTAACTAATGGGCGGCAACGGCAATAGAGCACTTGCGATAAAGAAAACTTTAACGATAACTAGGACGATGCCATTGCTGTTTAAGACAGCGGCAATACCAAAGATAGGATGGATCTCGATCTCGTCGTGGTGATGGTATTGGTAGGTTTGACTAACGGTGATGACAAGCATTGAAGAGGATGAAGAATGTGATGATTATCTAATCTTAGCTTTTCCATTTGTCTCCTTAATGGTAATGATTTCAGATTTGGTTCTTAATTGGTTGCTTATGTTGATCTTCGGTTTTAAAAGAGCTTTTTTGTCTTAGGATATTTCCAGGAAGCCTCTAACTCATTGGCTATGACGAATGCCCCATCAATATAATTTGGTATTTGTGAGATCATTTTATTTTGAAATTTTAATCTTAGTCTAATGCAAATTTCGACGAGTTTAATTAATGATCATCCTGACACATCTAGTAAGCAAATTATGAAATTTATCCATGTGCTTTTTTATAGTCAACTTTCTCTAGCGTAAATTAATTAGATGATGTAACAATTATCTATATAAATAGGGAGAATGTATTTTACCTTTACGTTTTACTTTCATTTCTGATTATGAATTTAGTGGTTCATGTTCTAGTTCGCAAGCTTCCCATCTTCAAAAATCCAATAGGCTTTGGCGGGTCATAGTAACTGCATTCTAGCAAATCAGATTTTTCATATTTCTGAAATATTTGTACCAATTAAGGAAATTGTCCATCTCTACTAGCGGTGGAGCCCTCCTGCCAGTTGGGCACGCCCAGTCAAATCTGGGCACAGTCCGCGCTTGGCTAGCGGGCTGACCCACCTGCTGTGCGGGCGAAATACTTGGGATTGTGCGAGCCATCAAAAGAGGAAGAATCTATCTTGACCTTAAGCTATACATTATCTCGACCATACTTGTAATTGGCGACTAGATCATCCTCATGCTTATCAGACCTATCTCTACCTCTTTCTCTAAAACTTCTATCTCAATTTGTCGTAAACTCATTATCTTTGTTCATCCCTTATCAAAGGGTTATTCCTTGTGTTTTGTATTTATATTAATGTGAGGCATGTGGTGATCTCGTGAATGATTTGAGACTGTTGGTGAACCAACTTAAAAAATAATTTGTTACTTATTCAAATCTCTTAGTTTGAGTCTCTATTGGCCATGTTATTTTTTAAATTTTTACCACTATTTAAAATCATGCAATGGATAGCAAAATACACGGATGATTATGCAGACCTAGGCTCATAGTAATTTGCGTGCAATTAATTATGAAAATAAAAGAAAATCCTAAGGCTTGATTCTATATACTAAAAGAAAGTGCAACCTTAAAATATGATGCAAGCAAGCAAAATGAAACAATGAAATTAAATACAATTAACAATAATAGACTACTAATATGAAGCTGAAAAATAATATAAATTTTTGGAATTGATAATTAAAGATTCAGTTTAAATTAACAATTAATCAAAGTGAACAACAATTTTGCACGATGTACAATTTCTAGTAATCGTTGGAGAATTACTTTATAAGCTCATAGGTGAAAATTCCATGCGAAAAGTTTTAAACACGGGCCCTAATCACCAATATATCAATAAAAAATTTAAAAATAGCTTGTCGGGTTGGGTAAATGCAAATGACCGGTTGGATCTTTATAACCTGAATTGAAGTTGGATTGTATCTGCTGGAGTGGATTTGAGTTGGATTGGAGTCGATTCTTCATCACAAGTCAAAACCGATTTAGGTTTAGATCGTTAAGCTGTTGTATGACTCGATGGCGAAGAAGACAATTATGGCGGTAAGGGCACTGGTGACAGCGCGATAACGGAGCATTGGCGACGATGAGAAACTTTGATGGTGCCGGTTAACACCGATGTTGAAAACATCGGTAGTGACGAAGATGGGGCAGATCTGGATCTCATTGTGGCGAATGTGCAGGGCATGTCGGCAGGTTTAACTGATTGACAACTGTGATCAATGAAGATGAAGACGATACATGCTTGATAGGATGAAGCCGATGGTGAGATTTTGGGTTAGCAACGATGATGACGACATGATTTGATGATGATGTCATCAATGTTGATGTTGCGAGGAGATAGCGATGAAGGCGAAAGTATTATTGGGGTTTGTGATGACTACATTGATGGTGACAATGATGACAGAGTTGAAGACGGTGATGGAGGTGGGGTTTGTCTAACGATGAACAGAGAAGACAATATATTGGTGGAGGAAGATGGAGGATACATTGGAAATTAAGGTTATGCATCGGACTTGGTTGTGGTTTCGATGGAGATGATGCATATTATCTTTTTGCAATTTTTTTGACTTCTTTTGAATTTTTAAGGCTATTTTTCGAATTTTTTGTGACTAATTTTTCTCTCTTTTTTGTTTTTTAAACTTTTTAACTAAGACTAAAATCTAATGTAAATAAAAGAACTAAATGAAAAGAAGAAGAAGATGTAGGCAATTTAGCCGTGGTACCAATTTGATAAGGAATGGAAGGGAATCAGGGCTGATGGTGGGAGAACTAAGGAAGAACTAATTTGGATTTCTAAAATAAAGGATAGATTAGGGTTTCAGGTTTCTCACTCCATCACTCCAGAGATCATATTGACTATTGACTTCAACGATTCGCATGAAGAAGATACATTTAGACATCTCATCCAGGCGGTCAAGCCTACTCTTGTACCCAACATGCACATAAATTAATGGATTGCAAACTAAGTTTATGAGCTCAATTTTATTATTCTTTCTTTATAATTAAAACGTTCAACTATATACCTATATCTATAGCAAAGAAAAAAGTCATATCTAGACTCATAATTTGATACGTAGAAGGACTCAAACTTAAATGAAATGTTCTTCTCAAAAGGAAACTCAAAAGATCTGACAGGGCTCAAACAAAAGAAATATAAAAGGTCTCAAATACTAAAATATCAAAATCAACTTAAACTCAAAAAGATAAAATCTGGATCCAAGCTGGATTCCTATCAGATTCTTTGCCTTGATTTGTTTTTAATATGTTTCAACTCCACTGAAATGAATGCTCTGATCTAAGTAAATTTTGTGTTACTTTTACCCATTTAGTCTTTGATTTATACATCAATGTCAAAAAAATGCTTCATACAAGGCTGACATGATTTATGCGACACAGGCAGGTGAGCTAATGAAAATAGAATATCAGAGGAAAGTTGCTTTATTGCATAAGCAAAAGAAACGCGGCGCCAGTTCTGAAACACTAGAAAAGACTAAAGCAGCTGTTAGTCACTTGCATACAAGATATATAGTTGATATGCAGTCAATGGATTCGACGGTTTCAGAAATTAATCGTCTGCGAGACAAACAGCTTTACCCAAAATTAAGGGATCTTGTTGATGGGTATGTTGTGCTCCTTTAATTTCAAGTCAAGATAATCTAGGATTATTATTATTTACTTATTTATAATATGTTATCTCAACAATTGTGTTTAACTGTTTTGTGGATATTAATGCCAGAGAATGCATGAACTCATCAACTGTTGACATCGGAATATCCGATGGTACAAAAACTTAAGTCTTGTACCTAATCTTGAAAACAATTACGAAACTACTTCAGAAACTTTCCTTGCGGTGGCAATACTTCAACCTAGTGTCAAGAACTGAAGATTCTCATGTGTAGGCAGGTTAATGAACAATTGATTGTCACCTCAGACTACCATATGCCAGCATTCTTCTCACTTACTTCCAACAATGTCCAAACTGCCACTCTTTAAGCTGCTTTTGTAATTACTAATTGTGAGTCTCCTACGTCAGTAACATGATTGCATATCTTTTCTTCGGTTTTATATCAAGGAGGCATTTCCAAATTACTCGTATATTTCATCATTTCTAGAACCACTTTCTGACTGGTCCTTCAGTTGAGTTACTTTCATGATTTTCCATATTCTTGAGTTTCGCTCCTAAAATCCAAAATGTTTTTCAATCTTTAGATCTCGGTTGCTTTTAACAGTCTCCAAAATGAGTAGTCATATCCATATATTATCTTGTAATGATGAATGCAAATATATCTTTGTTGTCAATGTTTACTACTAGCAGTCTTGATTGCGTATTCGAAAAAGTTAGTAGCTTATTTCTCACAGTGTGTGTGCCATATTTATTGTTTGGTTCATGGCATCCACACTAGGATGACTGTGTTGATTATTCATTTGTATCCCCCTTGATCGTACCTTAGCCCACAGAAGACTTGCAGAACTTGAAAACCGAGCTCAATTATGATCTACTTAAATACCGTGATAACAAGTACTTACGGGATTATAGAAGTCTTAACATCAGGTTGAAGTTTACTTGTAGTTATTGCTAACAGGGGAATGTTATATTGCTCTTTTTGTTGATGACCACATATAGGTTTCAATGTTCGGGATTAATTTGGAAAACTGATGGCATAGAAAGTGCATGGTGAACAACAACGTAGACAGATGGACCATTTCTCACATCTATTTAGATTGAGATGTATTTTAGAAGATTTGAAGTCATGAACATCCCTTGATCTGTACTATGATCTATGTCATGAAATTCTGGGGAACTTGTTGGACTTACAAATACAAGATTTAACTAAAATGACATATCCACCATACCAAGATTCGTGCAGAATGTAGAAATGCTAGGAAGCAGAGACATGGGTACTTGTGCGGATATGGACATGGTATATGACACATTTGTAAGAGGTAGGGTAAAAAACACGGTTATATAAAAATTATAATGTATTATACACTCATAACAAACAAAATATTAAAGATGATAACAAACATTATAATCTTTAACACATAATGTAGATAAGTTTTAGGAAGCATATACATCGACATACCATAGCTAAATGATGAATCATGGACATGAACATGTGATACATGCTTGGTATACATGACATCAATTCCTTAACATATAGGACATGGGACACCAAGTTCTGAAACATTGTTCAGTTCAAAGCAATTATGCTGATGCCCACCTGTGGTGCTCTTGCAAATTTCATATTGAAGCCTTATAGTCTATGTTGCATAGACACGGTCACATTGACACAGACATTACAGGTTCTAAAAAAATATTGAAGACATGCATGTTGAACACTTGTCCGATAAGACATGGCTTCATGATAGGAGTATCTGTGTGTATGGTTTATAGTCTTTATATTTATCATTTGGAATCTCCAAATTCAGGAAGAAATGGTATGTATGTGTTAGTCACTACAATTGTGAATGCTTGTTTCAAAAGAATATTCCAACAAGAAACCTTTCAAGGAGCATCAGTTGAACTCTGTATCATGTTCAGCTATGGAAACCTTAAATGAAGCATAGTATTGAAATCTATGAGTAGGGTATGTGGAAAAGATTCCGGCTTCCATCAATTCCACTTGCTCTTTCAAATGCCTTTTCATTTGAACTGTATGTTTAACTTTATTTTGTGCTAGAAGATAGATTGCTTCAAGTCTAAGAGTTAGTTCTTTTCAGAACCATAGGTAGATAAGAACTGATCCACGGATGATTGGAGAGAAGAAACATGAGATGCCCTCACTTTAATCCTTTTGATATAGATTCCAAAGGTGTGGGAATATTTTTTTTGTGAGTGAAAAAAAAAATCTATCATGCAGTTTTATTTTATTTCAGATGACTACATCAAGTGGAAGATTTATTCTTCTTCTTACTTCTGTTCACCGCTCTGGAAAGTACGATACCGACTCTTGATCTTCTAGGATACTGCGTTGCCTATAGTTTTGCCCAGAGGGAGAGGGTTTCCTTATTCTATTTTCGGGTTTTGTCTTGGGGAAATAATTGTTTACTGCTCTTCCCTTTCTTCACAATCGATACTCTCTCTTTGTATATAGAACAAATAATCCTCTTCCCTACTATATTACGACTTTTAAGCTTAGTGGAATTATATCAGAAAATCTCTTTCCAAATTCCTAACAAGTTTATCTATGTTTAGATTCTTTCCAAATTCCCAACAAGTCTAAGTTTAAATTCAGAATGCTGGTAGAAGAAGACTTCTACTTTGATTTAAATGCTGATTGATTCTACACAGGCGCACTCCTCTGATTGGCCTATAACTATGTCAACAGGTGTTCATTTTTATGCAAACTCGGACCATTTGAAAAGTTAACGAATAGACATCTTACTCGCTTATCTTTATGTTCTCTTTGTAGGACTTCTAGTAACTGAAATTGATACTGGAAATATTCCTTGGTCATGTATTAGATTTATAACCATGAAGTGAGACATGGCAGTAATGTGAGTATAGATGATCCGCAAATTGATTGGAGTTGAGAAACACGAGAGCTTGCTCGCTCCAATCCCCTCATCATCGATACCAAGGATGCTGAAATGGTGTTTTTAGAGAAAGAAAATCATCAACTCTTGGTTTTATTTTATTTTAGATGATTATATCAAGGGGAAGACTTATTATATTTCTTGCTCTCTTAGCTGCATCTTTTTGGAATATATAAAGCTCCCTCTTGATCATCTATCTAAGGTTTGTGTTTTGCCCAAGGTGTGCTAGAATTTATTTCATAGTTGCTTAGGATTTTGCCTAGAATGGGATTTTCCCTACTCTTGGAGACAACATTCTTTACAGCCTTTTCAGAGCTTTATAATGAAGATCTTTTCTCTATTTATATTAGAGCAATGTTGTCATGTCATAACATATATCGTTTATCATTTTTTATAATTATCATATCGTTTTTCTTATCATCTCGCATATCGTAAGATAAATTTAACTTTGTACAATAATGAAACAAATTATGCCTATACCTAAATTTATTACAAAAAATATAAAAGGATTAATCATAGAGCACATAACAAATAAAGAGATAATAAAAGTCTGAAGATCAAAGTTACAAAAGAAGGTTAGCGACAGTAAATGGGTCCTACGTGAGTGTTAGCAAAGCTTGACAAGACTTCTTGAGCTTCAAAGATGGTTGTTGTGATTGACGAGGATCTACGAGTGGCAACAAATGCTAGTGAGCGTTAGTAACATAAATGCTAGTGAGCGTTAGTAACATGAGAGGAGAGATAAGTCGGTATTTTCATTATTTAGAGGAATAGATCAATTTTAACCTCAAATACGAAGTGTGCCAAATTTAAAACCAGGCCCAATCCAATAAAAACATACTGAAACCTAACTATTGCCTAATGATACATTAGTCAATAGTCATCTCGGCCGATAATATGTATATTGTATTGGTATGATATAACAACTGTAGTATGATATTTTACATTGTCCTATATAGTCATCTGATATGTATCAAATTTCTTCAAATCGTTTTGTATCGTACGATACACATTGTGTATCATAAGATATTAATAATTATGGAAAGGATATATAATCCTATTCATTCGTTACTTCATTAGAACTCTTAAACATAGTGGGATTATATCAAAATGTTGCTTTCCAGATTTCCACTGATTTTATAATTTCAGACTCAGAATCGTAGCAGAGGTAGACTTTTACTCAGATTTGAATTTGGACTGAAATTTTTGACCTTTTCAGCCCGTAACCTCTTGTCTAACATCCATTTTGCATGTCTTGGACTTGTTTTGAAGCTAGCAAACAGAACTTTTAATTGGCTTTGGTCACATCTTCATGTTGACAGACATGGTTTTGTGGGGAATTATGGTTTTGTGTGTTCTTATGCTAGAGATCCTTCTAAATGAAGACTTCTTTTTTTAGTGTTAGGCTCTTGCGAACTCTGCACCTCTTTTGTCTTCGAGAGAGTTTGTTTCTATGGTTCATACCAAACATTGTTATAGGCTTGGTAGAAGTTGCCTTTTGCCTTTTGTGTTGATGCAGCATCTCCTTCTCGGTTTTGTAGTGATGGTGTTTTGGTTGCTACTGTAGTGACCATGATCTTATGTTTCTTAAGGTGGCGGCGGTTACCTTTATGACTTTGTGGGCTCAATCATGCTAATCTTACTTTGAAGTCGCTTTGGCGCTTCAACCTACGGTGCATTTTCTCTCTGGATTTTTCCTTTCATCTTTCTCATACAATCTTCATATCCAACTGCGTGTCGGTCCCACTTTGTGATTGTTTCTTCGGACATAAGTGCAGTCCTCTTGTGGCTTAATGTCAAGGCGGTGATTCGGTAATGTTGAGGAGTAGCGATGGCAAACGTAGTGTTTCCACCCAATGAAAAACTTGTATCAATGATCCATAAATATGTTAGAGAGGAGAAACATGAAAGATTGCTCTCTCTAGTCCTCTCAACATGGATGAAACGGATGCGGAAATATTCGTTATGGTTTTATTTTACATTAGATGATTGCATCGAGTGAAAGCTTTATTCTATTTCTTGCGATCTTACTCACATTTGTCTAGAACATACTAGAATAATGTCTTCTGGGATTTTAGGTTTTGCTTAGGCTGTATTAGGGGTTTTCTCAGGTGCCTATAATTCGGCTTCTAATGAGAGGTTTTCTCTATTTTAAGGGGTGTTTTTGTAGAGGACTACTTTTTAAACTGATCTTTCGGTTCACACCGAAGATCTCTCCTCTATTTATAGTGGATAAACATTCATATCCTTTCCTTTCTAGGTTAAAACTTTTAAGCCTGGTGGATTTTACTTCAAAAGGCATCTTTCCAATTTTTACCAAGTCCTACTAATTTCTAACTTGGAATCCTTTCAGGAATAGACTTCTACTAAGATTTGATTTGAATTTGGACCACATCTCTCTAATTCTACATCATTTTGTGTAATCTTGGACTTCTTTTGAAGCTACAAACAAAAGTTTCAGATTGTTCTGTTCTTAACTTCAGATTCCTCTCCGTACCACTCCCAATTACTGACAAAAGTTGATGATGTTTCGGCTCAAGATATTTGTACATTTCAGTGGACATCATTAGTAATGGGGAATGTTGTTGAGAAGGTTATGTACTCCTATGCAAGAACAAATTATTAGGTATGTGACAACTGACAAGGAATGGGTAAAGGAAGCTAAATCTAGGGTTCTACAATAATATGAGTTGGGAAAGAACTGATATAAGAATTGATAGAAAGGGATATATTTAAGAACTTTGATATTTATAGGATAAATAAAAGACACCGTTCAGGCCTGATGCCCATGAATCTACACTCCACACATGATGATCTCACATATGAAGATTTTTAACAGATTTATGGCTCACGGGCAATACAAAATTACTCTCAAAATAAGCAACTGATTTTTCATTTATCAACTGATTGAAAAATTCTATTTACATGCTTATGTATGGTCTAAGCCATGTTTTTAACACATGTAACTAAAATAAAGTAAAAAATAAAACGATCTAAAAGCCAATTGTGTTTTAGTGCACAATACATGTCACATATTTAAATAACTAAGTCTAAAATGACTTATAATATGCCTCTTTTGATTAGATCTTCGGTATTGACTTGATATTTGGCATACTCGTTAATAAACGTATTAACGAGTATGCCATGTGTGTTTTAGTGCACAATACATGTCACATATTTAAATAACCAAGTCTAAAATGACTTATAATATGCCTCTTTTGATTAGATCTTCGGTATTGACTTGATACTTGGCATACTCGTTAATAAACGTATTAACGAGTATCATTGATATTCGGCCGATATGTCTGCTCGATATGTATTTTACAGTTACAATAATTTAATAGATACACTATAACATATTATATAATTTGAAAGAATGTTTAATTTGTAAGAATGTTAACCATATTAATGTTGTGAATTTAAGTAATATTTAACTAAAGCTCATCTTATGTTGCTGTTTAAATTTTCGTATTTCATATTGGTATGTGCTCGATATTCCATGTGTTTTTTTGGGGAGCAAGTCATGTTAAATTTTTTTGCATTCATCCAGTAGTACATAAGTAAAAGATTAATTGATTAGATACAACTATAAGGTTAGTGATGCGGCTAGTAATTGGAGGGAGGGGTATTTGAATAAAATAACAAATATGGGAGTTTTTATTTAAAGGGGGTGAGCCGGCCCTAGAGGCATGCGAAAATTGGTGAGTGAATTTTATTCTACTTTATTATTCCCTAGATTAAATGTATTAGGATTTTTATTATGATCCTAGATTAAATCTTTAGTTAATTGTCATTCTATTTTGTAGTCGTAAATTAACGAGTAGCCACTTTTATTCCTTTTTATCATTCCAATATTTGCGATACACATCAATTGGTATTAGAGCGGTAGATCCATGACGACCACAAGCAATGAGGAGAGGCTCGATCTGTTGGAAGAAAAGATTCGGTCCAAATATGAGGGATGTAGTGACAGATCAAATCAAGAGTTGGAGAGGAGGATTATGGGGGCGCGCCGTCAGTTAGCGGAGGATTTGGCGAAGATCGATCGTCGCTACCAGGAGGATTTGGCGGAGAACGCTCGTCGCTACCCTTTCCCGACGAAGGCAAAGACAGATCTAAAGATTTCAAGCCCAGATCCACCATATTCAGATCCAGATCTGAAACTGAGAGGGGCGCTTCTACCGAGTATTCTCGAGGGCTACCGTCCCTCCTGGGGCACCCAGGGGGCTGCGGCCTCTACTGCAGGGGCTGCCACCCCTCCTGGGGCTCCCAAGGGGGCTGTCGCCCCTCCGGGAGCACCAAGGGGGCTGCAGCCCCTACTGCAGGGGCTGTCGCCCCTCTTGGGGCACCCAGGGGGGCTGCCGCCCCTCCGGGAGCACCCAGGGGGGATGCCGCCCCTCCTGCAGGGGATGCCGCCCCTCCTGGGGCTTCCAGATGGCTGCCGCCCCTTCGGGAGCCCCTAGGGGGGCTGCCGCCCCTCCTGGAGCCCCCACTGGCGTGTCCGGCCCTTCAACATCTACGGCGAGGCCCCCCGAGATGCCGGATAGCGAGAATTTGACTTTGGACAGCGAGAAATTGACTTTTTGGGCCCAAAACAGCGGGAGACAGAGCTCGTCCAGCAGTGCAACGATGACGACGACCATCCAAAGTATTTGGGGGGGGCCCGACGATGCTTTTTGGATCCCGCCTTGGCCGGACGATATTTTTCCGACGTCGTTGAAAGCGGTGGGGATCATTCTCATCTGTTTGACCCGGGAGGAGGAATGCAATCGACCTGGTAGAACGGATGGCCTACGGACATCATGCACCACCTTGAGGACAAGGTGATTTTCGGGGGCGGAGTAGTGATGCGGCTAGTAATTGGAGGGAGTAATATTTGAGTAAAATAACAAATATGAGAGTTTTCTATTTAAAGGGGGTGAGCCGGCCCTAGAGGCATGCGAAAATTGTTGAGTGAATTTTATTCTACTTTATTATTCCCTAGATTAAATGTATTAGGATTTCTATTATGCTCCTAGATTAAATCTTTAGTTAATTGTCATTCTATTTTGTAGTCGTAAATTAACGAGTAGCCACTTTTATTCCTTTTTATCATTCCAATATTAGCGATACGCATCAATTGGTATCAGAGCGGTAGATCCATGGCGACCACAAGCAACGAGGAGAGGCTCGATCGGTTGGAAGAAAAGATTCGGTCCAAATATGAGGGATGTAGCGACGGATCGAATCAAGAGTTGGAGAGGAGGATTATGGAGGCGCGCCGTCAATTAGCGGAGGATTTGGCGAAGATCGATCGTCGCTACCAGGAGGATTTGGCGGAGAACTCTTGTCGCTACCCTTCCTCGACGAAGGCAAAGACAGATCTGAAGATTTCAAGCTCAGATCCACCATATCCATTTCCAGATCAGAAATTTTCAGATCCAGATCTGAAATCTGCAAAATCCAGATCTGAAACGACGAGAGGCGCTCCTATCAACAGCAAAACTTGGAGGGGCGCTCCTACCGAGTATTACCGAGGGGCTGTTGTCCCTCCTGGGGCACCCAGGGGGGCTGCCGCCCCTCCTGGGGTCCCCTGCGGCCCCTACTGCAGGGGCTGCCGCCCCTCATGGGGCTCCCAGGGGGGCTGCGGCCCCTACTGCAGGGGCTGCCGCCCCTCCTGGGGCACCCAGGGGGCTGCCGCCCCTCCAGAAGCACCCAGGGGGGATGCCGCCCCTACTGCAGGGGCTGCCACCCCTCATGGGGCACCTAGGGGGGTTGCCACCCCTCCGGGAGCACCCACGGAGGCTGCCGCCCCCCTGCAGGGGCTGCCGCCTCTCCCGGGGCTTCCAGGGGGCTGCTGCCCCTCCGGGAGCCCCCAGGGGGGTTGCCACCCCTCTGACAGGGGCTGCAGCCCCTCCTGGAGCCCCCACTGGCATGTCCGGCCCTTCAACATCGACGACGAGGCCCCCGAGATGCCGGACAGCGAGAATTTGACTTTGGACAGCGAGAAATTGACTTTTTGGGCCCAAAACAACAGGAGACAGAGCTTGTCCAGCAGTGCGACGATGACGGCGACCATCCAAAGTATTTGTGGGGGCCCGACGACGCTTTTTGGATCCCGCCTTGGCCCGACGATATTTTTCCGGACGTCGTTGAAAGCGTTGGGGATCACTCTCATCCGTTTGATCCGGGAGGAGGAATGCAATCGACCTGGTAGAACGGATGGCCCACGGACATCATGCACCACCTTGAGGACAAGATGGATTTTTAGGGGCAGAGTAGTGATGTGGCTAGTAATTGGAGGGAGGGGTATTTGAGTAAAATAACAAATAGGGGAGTTTTCTATTTAAAGGGGGTGAGCCGGTCCTAGAGGCATGCGAAAATTGTTGAGTGAATTTTATTCTAGTTTATTATTCCCTAGATTAAATGTATTAGGACTTCTATTATGCTCCTAGATTAAATCTTTAGTTAATTGTCATTCTATTTTGTAGTCGTAAATTAACGAGTAGCCACTTTTATTCCTTTTTATCATTCCAATATTAGCGATATGCATCAGTTAGTCACTCTTGCTGTTAAAGTCATGTTATATTTTATTATTTTATTATTTTACGTAATATGTTAATGATTAATTTTAGGACGATTTTTGCATTTAGTCTAATTTTTAAAACATATTAACAAAATCGGCCAAGTTCAAAACAATTTACCAAAACCGACCAAGTTTTGGTCGCGTGCGTGTGGGAGCTTGTTAAGAATTGGGCGCGGTTTGAAACCGCGTCCAATGCCCAAAGTAAGAGCAGCCGCCAGCTGCTGCCCTGGAGCATCTTACTTTCCTTTGTTTTTTCCTCGGATAGAAGCGATTTTTACTCCCTGGGCGAAGTAAAATTCTAAACATCTCACGGAGGTTTTGGTGATTTGGTGCGTCTCCTAGGTGATTTTGAGGTGAGAAATATACTTCATAATAAGATATATGTTCTTGAAATAATTCAAATTTTGATGGTTTTAGAGAAATTAATGAATGTCAATTATGTGTAGGGTTAAAATAATGGCAAGTGATAGGATGTTTGTTATATGCTATTTTGATGGAGATTTAATGATTGATGAAAATCACGAACCGAAGTATGTCGGGGGTGCTGTGAGACCAATTATTGTGAGAAGACCGTCAACATATTCTGAGCTAGTAGATCGGATATACATAGGCATACGGATAAACCGACAGGAGTTTGCATTGAATCTGGTGTGCAAATGGCCAATAACTGATCAAAGGTTTACATCGGTTAAGATATCAGATGACAGGGACATGGAGATTCTATTTAGCTTGGATGAAGTTCAACGATCAGTTGAAATATATGTGGAAAAAGAAGCAATACTCAACACCAAAGTGAGCGAACCACATGGCACATTTACTCGTATGCTAGATATTGGTAATGATTCGGCTGACTTTATGCATATAGAGAATATGGCGGGAGAAGGGTATTCGTATAACCAACAAGAGGATACGTAAGTATAGAAAGTTTTGAAGTACTAAATACGTTTATGTTATATTTGTATGAAGTAAATTCGATATGCTAAACATTTCAATTATTCAATGACATTTGCAGTTGGAATGTTGCGGGAAAAGGAGATGATGCAAATGCAGCTTACTCCACTTATATTCAATGTCCATCTGTATCGGAGACGATGCCCACGCAAGCAAATGTGATTCATGAAGATATTGACAAACCCACATATATTGGAGCATCGACGTCTATAGCGAGACAGGTGGATGACGAAAGTGATGGCACGGATAATGATGAACATCCTAATGTGAGGGAGGATAGCATGCAGGTTGCTGCCGATCTAAATGCAGATGATACAGACTGGATACATCAATCTGTTGCAGACAATACATCAGTGCAGTTTGAAGAGCCGTTGCCAGATGGAGAGGATGAGGAACAATGAGTAAACACTACAATTATGAGGAATACCCAAGAAAGGCATCTGATAGAGCCTAGGCTTCCCAACAGTACCTGAGTTTTCAACATCGGTGATATGTATGATACAAAGATCGACTTGATAAAAGCAATAACGGAATGGAGCATCGAGCACAATGTCTCATTTAGACCAATCAAGACAAACAAAACTTGCTATTCTGTGATATGTGGCTTGAATCATGAAGTGAATCCGCATACTCAAGATGAGAGGAGTAGGAATTGTCCTTGGAGGATTTATGCAGCGGTGGGAAAAGAACAGTTGGGAGGTTCAAGATAACAAAAGTAGGTGATGAACACACCTGCAACAATCCCACTCTAAATACTGATCATAGTCAAGCCACATCATCTTTCATAAGTTACAAAATTATACCCAAGGTGAAGACCAAGCTTGATATGACACCTGCAGAAATACAAGATGCCATTCATGTCATGTGAATATCATATCACAAAGCATGGATGGCTAGATCGAAAGCTTTAGCGAGGATATTTGGTGATTGGGAGGAGTCATACAAGAGGCTCCTACAGTACTTAGAAGCCATCAAGGAAAGCAATCCTGGAACAATGTATAAAATTACATATGAAACTATCGGGCCAAGAGTGGCACAGTTTACAGGAGTGTTTTGGTCTTTTGGACCATCAATTGAAGGGTTTAAACACTGCCGGCCGATCCTAAGTATTGATGGCACACATTTGTATGGGAAATATGCAGGGTGCTTACTGGTACCACATATGTATGGCACCACATATATCCAACTCATATCTCATTCCACGCAGCTCAAACATATAAAACCCACATAAATGCCATATTTCAACACAATGAAGATAAAATTTCAGATTTCATTCCAAAATTAAATAACATTTCGACAAATTTAAACACAATGAAAATAGCTTTATTACATTGATTACCGCCTATGTAAAAACCTGCTCATAAGAGACCGCACACGCCTGTATGTGAGAAACTGACCTCGCTGAGTTGATGTGTCACCTTCCATAACTGGTTGGGTGTGTTGTGTCAGGGAAGTGTCAGCTTCATGCACGTGAGTTTGATGTAGATCGTCTGCCAGAGTCTGATGTGGCTCGTCTCTCTGATGTGGCTCGTCTCTCATAGTCTGCAGTGACTCGTCTGCCAGAGTCTGATGTGGCTCGTCTCTCATAGTCTGCAGTGGCTCGTCTGCCAGATACTGCTGACATGGGTCAGCTTCAGGGACAACTGTATATGGCATAATAGGCTGAGACGTGCTGGCTTCATACCCAGTATATGACTGATAATGCTGAGATGGGTCGCCTTCATACCCGGGATATGCCTGATACTGCTGATACATACCGACATCATAGCCGGTATATGGCTGCAGCTGCTAAGAAGTGCCTGCCTCATCACCGGTAAATAGCTGATACTGCTGAAAGGTGCCTCCATCCCCAGCTGGCTGATACTGCTGAGAGGTGCCTCCTTCATGCCTGGCTGGCTGATACTGCTGAGATGTGCCTTCTTCATCCCGGCAGGCTCTTGCCATCCTGCACCCTCACTTCTATGTCGTGTACCACGGAGCACCTGTCCGATCTTATTCCTAATTTGAAGGATCTGCTTTGGGTCACGTGCTTCGTAAGCACGTGTACACATATCCTCTAACATTCTGAGTGCGTCGGTCTGCAAAACAAATGGATAAAATATATATTAGAAACCTATGTATAACATAAACAAACATTTTAATGCTAAACTACTATTTACCATTTCCCGCTCGATTGGACCACGAGGCATGTAACCATACGGGGGTTCTTGCCTACTATATATCCATCTCCGTGTGATCCTCCAATACCACTCCATATATACATCTAAACTGACAGCATCCCCCTGCTCAACAATATGTGCAGCCCTGTCGTACCACTTCATGAGGGGCTCCACAGTGGCTTCATTCAGTGCTCTAGGGTTCATGCCGGTCTTCACCGGCATGATTGGAACCGCTTCTGGAATATGCTGCGGTGTACCAAATTGGTGCATAACACGATCTGGGACATGCATTACCAATACATCAAAGCAAACTAGCGGTACACGCGCACGCCAGCTCTGATTTTCTAAAACACATAAATCAGGTAGATTCTGATATCTCTGAAGATATGGCTTCCAGATCACCTAAAGGAAATGAAAATTATGAATAACTCATCAGAATTCGTAATATTAATCCATCGTTCATCACATCAATGTATAAAATTTACAACTTCTTACCTGCGTCGGCTCTAACATGTCAAGCTCGTTTCTATAAAAATCCAGTTGTCGCTGAGGGTTTTCTCTGAATGATAATGGCACATTCCACCAGCACCCTAAAGGGAGGGTGCCATCCAATATGTCTTAGGAGCAAGTCGGCATGCATATATACAATCTCTCCCATGACCATACCTGTGAATATGAATTTGTCAGTGACTGTTACTATATAAAAAATATTACAATGAACTTAAGTTTCAAATTGTATACCTGCAACAAGGTGGAGCATGCGTATAACCCCGTTGTTTCCCTTCTTGCTACCTTACTTAACTCTGCGTACAGGTGAGCAAGCACATCACTACCCTAGGAATAATCTCCAATGGCCTCTATATGCTCCATCTTTGTCAACCACCTGAGATGCACTGACCCTTTACTTGGATTTGGCACCAATAATGTGCATATCATATGCAAAATATATGCCCGAGTATATTGCCGAATCTCCTCAGGGGTGACTTCTGCAGGCAACTCCATAAACGTCTCTCGCAACCAGCTCAGTTATACATTAGCTCCTTGGTTTTCTGTAGATGCCTGTCCAAGGAGTCGCTCCATCAATTCCGCCCAATTGGGACGGGTTGGCATTCTCCATATATGAATGCCCTCAACAGGAAGGCCCGTGATGACTGACACGTTCTGCAATGTTATCGTCATCTCACCTTGACGGAGATGGAATGTAGTGGTATATGGTCTCCATCTATCCACCAATGCAGAAAGTAACGCCCAATCCAACCGTATCCACTTCAACCTCGCACATACATCAAGCTTGGCAATTTCCATATAATGTGCTACACGCTCATCTAAAACCCATGCAGTATGTTTTCTCGTGTGGTCCACTACCAATATAATATCCGCCTGCAACCAAAAAATATGAAATGTTACTATACTTCATGCAAGATTACGAAGAAAGATACATTTCGTAAAATATTAATTCACTAGTTTTGTTCATACCTGTCCACGCTGTATATGTGTTGAACGATGTCGTTCCTGGTCATTCAAGACCGAATCTGAAACGGGTCCCGGGTCCATATCTACTAGAAAAAATATATAAGATGAAAAAATTGATATATGAAAAAGAAAAAAATTGGATGTTGATGTTAATGATGAATGTTACAATCAACTAACATTAATTGGTGTTTCATCTAAAATTTATTTCAATTTATACATGGCATTTGGTAGAAATTTTTTTAGCATATAATGGATTGGTGTTTCATCTAAAATTTTGTATTGGTGTTTCATCACTAAATACATGGCATTCCATAAAATTTTGTATGCTAAAATTTTGATTATAAAACACCAATACTCCTATAATGGTGTTTCATCTAAAATTTTAGCTTACAATTTTAGCATACAAAATAAAATTTTAGCATTTCATGTACATACCAATACTCCTAAGGCTCACTAAATTTTAGATCAGAGCCAAGAAAAAATTTCATCAACACTTGAACCCATTGACATTTGGTAGAAAACAAGAGCATCATGAAAAAAATTACAAGAAACATACCTAATGAAGGTTTTCACTCCTTGATGAAATTATTACTTTGGAGAGCTAGATTTAAATCCCAGAAAGTAGAAGGAAAATACGACGGTTTTAGGGTTTTTGGCGAGGAAGGAAGAAACAAACAAAGAAAGAAAGAATAATGAGAGGAAACGGCGCTGGGCTGCTGTCAAAGAGGGGGTCTCAATTTGGACGCGGTTTGAAACCGCGTCCAAATTGCGTTTTGGACGCGGTTTCAAACCGCGTCCAATGCTCAAAAGCTCCCCCGCACGCGCGAGAGCTGCTTTGACCAAGACTTGGTCGGTTTTGGTAAATTGTTTTGAACTTGGTCGATTTTGTTAATATGTTTTAAAAATTAGACTAAATGTAAAAATCGGCCTTAATTTTAATACGTCATTATGACATTGATTATATTAATGATCTTATCATGATATAATTAAATAGGGACATATAAGGATGTTATAACTATTATGTAATTATTAAGATTTGTATATTTATAATGTTCAATATAAGCAACCATATATTAACGTGTATCCCCAATATATGATCCGATATATCCGCTGATATCCGCTATCTGATAAAATTAGCTACCCAATATGATCATGTTATCTGATAGTTATAAACCTTAGATGTGGAATCATAGGTGGCTTCACTGGTTGAGAAGACAATGGCATAAGTGGTGGAACAAGATGGTGGCAATGTCAATTAGAATAGATGGTAACTGATCTGATCGAAGGTGGTGTTTGCAATTGGACCGGAGATTGTGGCAGGGACCAGAAGTTGAAAAAATGGTGTTGAACGATGAAGAATGAGAAAGAAGAGTGGGTCGATGTTTTGATCTAGGATTGATTTGGTTATTAGTATAAGGATTAGGACTACAGGGGTTTGATTGTATGATTTGATTTAAAACTCACGTTAGATGGAATTTCATTTAGGATTTTTATTCAATATTTTTCTAATTTTGATTTTGATTTTGATTTTGTTTTTTAGAAATCTAAAACTAATACCGAGGGAAGGAAAGTAGTGGCGAGGGTTATGGTTTTTTGAGATTTTTTTTCTAGATTTAATGAAAAGATAGGATTTTTAAGATGTGGAATTTTGGATCAGTTGGTTTTGATGTGGATTATTTGTTTTAATACAAATTTGATATGGAACAGGCAGCAAAAATAAAATCAGGGTTCGATGATGGTGGGATTCGGGGAAGAATCAATATAATGTTTAATAGAAAAGGATATGGATAGATTTAGAGATTTAGATAGTTACAAGATAAATAAAAGATACCCTTCAGACCTCATGCCCAAGCGCCTCGTACCCCCACTCACGAGCACCCACATGCAAGGATATTTCTAACACGCCTACTAAAATTACTCTTAAAATACTCAATTCATTCTCATTATTGAAAAAATTCTGATTACATGTATTTAACTAGCCTACGTCATGTGCTCAAAACGTGCTACTTTAATAAAATAAAAGAAAGCATATTGGGTCTACCTGCCCAACATGTGTCACTTATTTAAATAGCGAAATAAGTCTAAAATGACTAACAGACTTTTTTTTATTGGATGTTCGGCATTCGCTTGCTCTTTGGCGTCTCCCATAACAAAATAGCCTATGATGAGCTTTTGTGTCCTGCTTAAGTATTCAAAGCAGGCAGGTACATCTGGCGTTTCTACCATGCTCCACCCTATACTTGGAGGCAGAGTATGCTTGATGGCTTGGTACCTGAGTATGCTTGATGGCTTGGTACCTGAGTCAATCTCAAGGGATCAATAACCTCAAGGATTTTTGACAGATTCGTATCAGTTTTCTTATTAGAAATAGGTAAATGTGTAGATTTAAATATTATCCTCTGTCTTTGTTGCTTATTCCATGGGAAAGAAGAAAGAGAGAGATGAAGTTACTTATCTGTCACTTCCTCTCACTTCTGCGATCTGTGTTGGGTCCAAGAGTAAAGTTCGTTTTTGATCCAGATGACTAGATGTGAGGGTGATGTAACGCGTGTTACTTACATGGAAGAACATGGTACATGAAACATCGTGAATTTTATTACCGAGAAATCAAACATTGATGTTTCTCGATTTTTTGTGAATGCATTCAGTCCAATTATATGCTTCTAGTAATTGTCCATTTGTACGTGCAACCACCCACACTGTGCTTAAGTTTCATGCTGCATTTACACAGGATGGCGACAATGTGGGGAACCATACACACGCACCACAATAGCCAGCTTAAGATTGTAGCTGACCTCAGACACCTTGATGTATCCGTCTCTCCGAAGGAAACAAGCGAACAACATCATGAGAGGACACATCAACTGTGGACAGTCCTCCGAGAATGGCACTCTCATTTTCAGAATCTCATTAAGCATCAGAAAGAGTACATCCAGGCCCTGAATGACTGGCTGAAGCTGAACCTCGTCCCAATAGAGAGCAACTTAAAGGAGAAAGTGTCATCTCCACCTAGAGTAATCCGTCCGGCAATCCAGCCCCTCCTATATGCTTGGCATGACCTGCTGCAGAAGCTTCCAGATGATCGGGCCAGGGGTGTTATCCACACCTTTGCTGAAGTCATACACACTATTTTCATAATTCAGGAGGATGAGCTAAAGCTGAAAGACAAGTGTGAAGACACCAGGAGGGAGTATATGAAAAAGAGCCGTTCCTTTAATGATTGGTATCAAAGGCATTCAGAAAAGAAGGCGGCCGTCGCCGCAGCAGCGGCGGCGGCAGCGGCGGCAGCAGAAGAAGCTGAGGGGGACACTGCTGCAGTTGTTGATTCCGAGCACGGAGAAACACCAAACCAGGAGGATGAAATAGTTGTAGAAAGAAGGGCTGTGGTCGAGAGTTTGTCGGCAAGGCTTAAAGATGAAGAGGACTCGTACCATCGGACTTGCAAACAGGTGAGGGAGAAGTCAATTGGGAGCCTTAGGACGCATTTGCCTGAACTCTTTCGAGCCTTGTCAGATTTCGCTCTTGACTGCTCGGAGATGTACAATAAGTTGAGGTCCATCGCAACTGAGCCTCAGGACACAGGGGAGGTCAACTAGCTCAATGTGCATGTACAGCGATGCAATCTGTATGTATTTTCCCCCCCTTTCTTATACATATTTTTTAAAGGTTTGTTGTCTTTATGATAATAGGGCTCAAAAATGAACTTTTACAGGTTTGTATGTTGATGTACATGTAATTTATTGCTGGAATAATGAGCATGATGTCTCGTGTGTGGATGCATGGATGAAAATTTGATGTGTATTTATTTGTCTTAATGCTCAATAAAGCTATAATTTTATTGAATATAACCCTCCATGCAAGATCTTCGAGTTTTCTGCCTATGTTGAGTTTCTGATTGGAATTTTATTTTCAAAATCTGAAAATAGTTGGGGTAAAAGAGTCTGAGCTATGTCTCACTTCAATACAACAAAAGGTTGATCTCTCTCTCTCATCAGACCCCTTTGTCCTCTTCACTGGAGGAAACTTGTAGTGTGTGTATGTTGATGGGGACAAGCGTCTCCTCTATTTTTGCTTCTATGGTATGATTGTGTAGGAATGAAGTTTGTGGTTCTCTCACTTGTTTCCAGTCTAACATTACTCTAGCATTGCTTTGGGATGCTGAAAAGGGAATGCAACATGAATTTTTTTTGGGAGATCCCAACGAAGAAGATCATGGTTTTAAAAAGTCTTAGAGCCTGAACATGCTAGGCACCTGTCTATTTTGAACATGGTTCTAGTTGAAGATTTAATATTAATGAAATGAAAAGGAAACATGAATAGAAAGAAAAGGAAAACGGAATCAAATTCTTTCTCACGTTTGGTTTTCAAAGAAAATGGGGAAGAAAGTTAAAAGAAAAATGTAGAAATTACTTATATTAGGTTGTTTCTTGAAAATGAATAAAAACCCATTTAGCCGTTTACAATGTGAATTCAAATCCTTCTACCATCATAATAAATAAAATTTTATTTTTGTTATAAACAGGCTTTTGGAGGCCCAACCCGTTATTGGGTATCCACCCATTATGTAACCCTGTTGCTATAAATACAGGGCTACGGGGTTCCGTAGCCGTCAAGTTTACAAAACGTTATCAGCACGCTCGAGGCTGAGCCGAACCCCTGCCGACGGACGAACGCGACGCGAACGGGCTTCCTTCACCGAACGTCGCTAGATCCGGCGGGTAGGATCTAGAGGTAATTCTTTTCCCTAGACCTAAATTCGTATGCGCATATGTTTAGATCCAAATACTTGGATCGATATCTTGATTAGTATAGATCTAATTTTTCTACCTAGATCTGCATGCTAAATCAATTGTTTAATGCAAAATTGCCGTTTTTATTGTTAAAAAACACATTTTTTCCGATAAAAACGCCGTTTGAAGCTCAAAAATAGATTTTTTTCCCGTAAAAATCAGATTTTTATCATCTTCTTCCCCCAAAAACCATTAAACCCTAGGGGATTCTCCTTCGTCACGAGGCCGGAAGCCGCCACGCGAACCCCCCCGATTCACGCCGTCGCCGCCACCTGAAGCGACGGCACCCACCCACCGCTCGAAGCGGCGGCCCCCCGCCGCTCGAACGGTGGGCGGAACCGTCGCCCGACGCGGCGGCCCCCCCGCCGCCCTGAGCGGCGGCGGTAAGCGACGGGCGGAACCGCCGCCAGAAGCGGCGGCCCCCGTCGCTCGAACGGCGGGCGGAACCGCCGCCCGAAGCGGCGCCCCCCGCCCCCCGAAGCGGCGGCCCCCCGCCGCCCTGAGCGGCGGGCGGATCCGCCGCCCGAAGCAGCGCCCCCCCGCCGCCCGAAGCGGCGGCCCCCTGCCGGTCGAACGGCGGGCGGATCCGTCGCCCGAAGCGGCGGCCACCCCGCCGCTCTGAGCGGCGGGCGGATCCGCCGCCCGAAGCGGCGGCACGCTATCCCCGCCGCCAGCAGCAACGACATCCGTCGCCAACAGCGTCGGCATCCACCGCCGCCTGCAGTGGCGGGCCCTCCCGTCGTCGCCAGCAGCGGCGGACGGGCCCCGCCGCCTACAGCGGCGCACTCGGTGCGCGCGCGTGTCCGAAAACCTAGCCGCCGGACGGGGCCACACACACGCCCGAAACCCTAATTTTGGGTGCACGGGATTGCACGACAAATCGGACCTAACACCGTAACTAGGGGTTGACTACTAAAATTCCTCCTTCGAATTATTTTTCAGATTTCAATTACGGTTTTTCGATTTTTTTTCCGTTAAAAATCTGGATAAATTACACATTTTTAATTCATCGCATTTTGGTTGGATTATTTGATAATCATCCGTTTAATAATTAGGAAGATCCTGCGACCGCTCTGCCGTTAGTCAACTAACCTAACAGTGTATGACGTTGACCAGTGGTCCAATAATTATTAAACGAACATATTTTTATTTCCACTTTAAAAATGCATGTGATGATTAAAAATGCATGTGATGATTACAAGCTTTATAAAATTTTCATTTCCATTATTGGGATAAATTTTAGCTTACAAGCTTCATTTTATGTGAATGATAAATCATTAATTGTTGCATTTTGCACTCTTATATGATCATCGCTTGCTCATACTCATGCCCATGATGTGACGATATTTTATGATAACAAACCAATAATGATTTCAAAAAGTTTAATAACATATCCTTTTTGACAAAATGAACCAGGAGTTCAAAATCAAAATGAACCTGAAGTTCAAAATCAAATCAAAAGTCAACACCCTTTCACCCTAATAAAAATTAACAAGTACGATGGATTATACGAAAAAACATTGATGCGATTTCTTTTAGAAATACGCATTTCGTGGTAAATAGATCTCTCAGATCTATGGGTTGTATAAACCAATATTGACACCAGCAGTTGTCATAACACCGCCAAACTCTTTTGAGTAATCTCACTTTATAAGGTATGATTCTTGAATCTAACCTTATTTTTTAAGCGTACGCCCGAAGTCGTGGCTTAATAGATAAGTGAGAAATTATAAATTTCGTACCCACGTAATTGTTTCCCCTAGAGCACGATTCTATATCCACACATACTTGAATGGCTCAATAAAAATGGCCTGAAGACCATACTTGAGTTTTCAAATAGACTTTTAAAAAGTCTCTCATTAATTAGAAAGTGGAAATATATAGACTAACTCATTTCCCTTGTATATGTCTACTTCGTAAGACAAATATTGGTTCTTCCTTATAAATGACAATAAGGAAGACTGAAAACATGTGAAGTCTTGAATAAAATGAGAAAGGGAAGATATGATATACCTCGACATGGAGTATGCAATGGCAACACAAATCAGACCAGAAGTTCTGATAAGACCCATAATGCTTTTTGCAACATCAATGAGCATTAATTTATGTCATACAAAATATATACATAATCTAGTCTAAACGACAAAAGTCAATTGACCTTATGTATATTTAGCTACTCCTCGAGGACAAATAAATTTTGAAAATAAATTTGATCTGTTGTCATAATATAAGTCTAAAATGAGCACAATTGTGGACGTATGTTTTCTTTCTGGAGCACACATCATACTATGAAACTTGTTGCTCTAACATAATTATTGGTAGTATTCTCTTGCAGTATATATGTGCTTTTTACGCATTTTATTTTACTGTAAATGATTTGTCATCCTGAATACTTCTAAAATGAGGATGCCATTGACTCTCTTCACTCTCTACATATGGCTGATGATGTACCTTAGAGTACTCATCTATTTATCCTCTTAAAATGGTCATAATCAAAACCTCGTTATCCAACCGCAGTCCAGATTATTATTAATCACAACGGACATATTACCTTACTGGGATATTGGTTGGGCTTTTACTTACCCTCATACCACCCTCAAAAATGCCGCAGTGGAACTTATTCATCGGGATTAACCCTCCTAGATGAATATATTCCGAGATCCCCAAACGGGGGAGGCATTAGAGCACATCTTATAGATGGAGCCTTGACGGGTTCATATCCCTAGTTCTATGCTCAACTTCATTGAAGTCGAGCTAATTACGGATTTTTGGATAACACTGGGAAATCAATTATATTTAACAACTGGAAGAAAATTGAACACCCTGAAGCTTTGTGTTCACACCCAGAAATGGGTTATATGTAAATCATTAAATGATTTAAACAGATTACTTATCCATTAAACATCCAGTTGTAGGTGACCATGTGGGAACATGTGTAACGACTGGTTTTCTTGTATCTGGATTTATTATATTATATTAAATGTTTTGGTGGATTTTCTCCTTATATGTGGTTTTCGTCTCCGTAACTTTCATTTTCGATCGTATCGTCGTGTTTTCTAGCTTCTTTCTTAGAATCGTCGATTTTGGAGCAAGTCATTCATGACGGGCTCCGTATCGGTCATATCTTATTGTTAGATCAAGCCTAGGAGTTTTAGGAATCGATCCCGGAGCTTCGCGCTCCATATCGAAACTTTTGGTGCTCATTAGCCGGTGTAAGAAGGGGCACCGACCGACTAGATGACGATCCAGTCGGTCGGCAAACCTTCTTAAACCGACTAGTTGGCTTTGTAAATTTCTCAGGAGTTACTGTTTGTCGTTAGTCGGTCTAAGAACGTTGGTTGACCGACTAGGTTGCAAACTAGTCGGTTGGCAATGCTTCTTCAACCGACTAACTCATCAACTATTCTTGGTACCAGTTACAGTTCGTTCTTAGTCGGTCTAAGTTCATCTTTCGACCGACTAGATGCTAAACTAGTCGGTCAGTAGTTGTTCTTTGACCGACTAAATCTAATCCTATTTCTGTACAGGAGTTACTGTTTGGACTTAGTCGGTCTGCGTTGGTCAACCGACCGACTAGTTCCCAAACTAGTCGGTCAGTGGTTGTTCTCTGACCGACTAAGCAGTGCCAAAACCCTAATTTCTGGGCAGCCGCCAGCCCTTCCTATTTAAACCCCTCCCAAACGTTTTCTTCTCCTTCCTCACGACCCAAAACCCTAGTTTCTCCCCCATTGAGCCCCCTACTACCTCAAACCCTTATTCCTTCATCCCAAGCCCAAAATCCATCATCCAAACTCTCCCCTAACACATTCTACCTCTCATCTTCCTCAAAATCTCATCAAACCCCCAAAAGCCCCCAAAACCCTATTTCTCCAAACTTCTCCAATCATTTCCAGATCTGAACCCTAGGTTCCCCGGAGCGTTTCTTCCGTCGCCGTGGTTGCTCGGCGTTATTCTTCCGTTTCCTATACGCGACTTCCCCGTAGATTAGCCTCCGTGGGACGAACCCTCGTTGATCGCCATCCTCGGTGCTAGGCAAGTGAAACTTGCCACTTAGGGTTTTAGGCCATGTCTTAGGCCATTTGCTTGTTGTAGGCGTAAAAGAGACTAGGCGACGAAATGATACTCGCCTAGGCGCAATTTCAGGATCTAGATTGACAACGAAGCTAGATCCGTCATTTATCATGTTGCATAAAACTACCATGCCATGTTTAATTTCAATTACCGGTACGCGAATTAATTGTCATGTCATTGCATTCTTTAAATGTTCCCGTGATTGCGTAGCACACGCTACAATACTTGTACTTCCTGGCTCGTGACCAGAAGCGAGCATAATGAGTTGCTAACCCCAACGCTCGATATTGAGGCTAGGTGTCCCCTACGCCAAATACTTCCTGATTCGTGATATAGAAAACAAGCTCCCGTGCGGGGCAACCCTGGCTCATTTACTGGGCTCATGTACAGGGACCCTGGCTTGTTTACGTGTGGGATGGGGTAAGAGTTAAGCGGTCATTCAACTGGGAGTCTGCCCGATCAGCAACTGCAGTTGTAAGGCGTAAACTCTGGGTTTTGGGGTAGTGTTAAGCGGCCAATCGGCGTGAATGCCAAACCATTCAGCTGTAAGGCGTAAACATCTACAAACAACTTGAAACGTGACTAGTGAAATGATTGAGATTGTTAGTAGCTTGGCTACTCTTGACTTGTCCCGATAATTGTTCTCTTGTACTTATTGTTTCATCATGTCTTGCTTGTGCACTCATGTTATAATTGCCATGTCATGCATACTAAAACTGCTAGGTTGTTAGTTGCCTTACTTTCAGTTTCCTTGCCCAAGTCTTTTAGACTTGCTGACATGTGCCCCTTTACTCTTTTGGGTGACACATGTTAGATCCTGATCCCGAGTACCTCGTTGAGGACGAGGTGTTTGCTGACGCCGAGCCCGAGCTTGTGTTTGACGGGGAGTACGTGGACGCTGGGGACCAGTCCTAGTGTCTTCGTCGAGCTTTTCCTTTGTTTAGACTGCTGTTTTGTTGTCGGTGCGTAGCACCTATACTTTGTTGCGTTGTTGCTTTTGTTGGCCTTGTTCTGGGCCTTTAGACTCTTTCTTTTAGCCTGGTGGCTTTTCTGGATGTTGAACTTGATTTTCATGTTGGACAAATTATGAGATATGAGATTTTATTTCTGTCTCTCCTTGTGTTATTATTATTGTTCCGTTTATGGTTGCAGGGACCTGCTTATGTCTTATTGACGCTTATCAGGTTTGGGGCTTCACAGCTCCACTCTCATGCGGACCTTCTCACGTCTCGCCTCCATTTTAGGGAAGCGGGGCGTGACAGGTTTTGTTGGTGGCCCATGCAGGTCCTCTTCTGTAACTGCGATTATCGGAATAACGATAATAATATTAGAATGTCCAATAAACTGAGTTCGACGTCCGAGTCATAAGCTATGAGTCTAATCTGCTTCGTTTTCTGTTTCATTAGATGGCAGGAAGGCGATTCACCCGTGGTGGGGGTAGTGGTGCGCTCCCTCATGATGAGGAGCCTGAGCGGGAACCCACCAACGGAGAGATGATGCGGATGATGATTCAGATGATGCAAGTGCAGCAGGGCATGCTCCTGCAAGTCCAGAATGCTCCACTTGCTCGAGCTGCCCGGGCACTTCTGGATGTCCCTCGCTCCGAGCCGGGAGCGAAGCAATTTCGGGAGCTGGGTCCCGCATATTTTGATGGGTCTGAGGGTCCTCTGGCTACCGATGGTGGATATGGAACATTGAGGATAACTTGAAGATGGCCAAGATCACCCCGGCTGGATGGGTTGATTTGGCGAAGATGCAACTTAAGGATAATGCTCGGAACTGGTGGGATGCGGAAGAGAAAATGTTGGTGGAGCCGATAGCTTGGACTACCTTCAAGTCCAGGTTTGATGAGGAGTTCTTTCCGAAGGCTGCTAGGAAGGAGATGCTGCATCACTTTATTGACCTGAAGCAAGGGAGCTTGACGGTGGACCTGTACCACCAAGAGTTCACTAGGCTGAGTCGGTTCGCACCGAAGATGGTGCAGGATGCTGACGAGAGGGCTCAGAGGTTCCTGCAGGGACTTGCTTTGGAGCTCCAGAGTTTTGTGTCTTCCTCTGATCTGGACTCTTATCAGAAGGTTCTGGTCGCTGCGAGAAGGCAGGAGCTGAACTTGAGTCAGAGGAGAGGACATGTTTCTGGTGCTGGGAAGAGGCCTATAGAGCAGGCCAGGGCGGTGGTTAGGCCTGGTTTCAAGCCTAATGAGCCAGCTCAGTTTAAGAGGCCAGGAGGGCCTATTCTGAAGACTTGCCATTTCTGCGGCAAGCCTGGCCACATCAAGGATCAGTGTAGGAAGTTTCTGGGCCAGTGTTTGGTTTGTGGTGATGCTTCCCATGTCGCGAAGGATTGTCGGCATGCGAATCCGCTGCGGAGGGCACCTGTTGCAGCACAGCCGTTGCAGCAGCGAGCGTCTGTTCCTGCTGGACGTGGAGCAGCTCTTGTTCCACAGAGGCAGGCTTTTCAGCAGGCTATTCCGTCGAGGATGCAGGCTTTTCTGATGACCGCTGTGGAGAGCGAGGCTATGGATGAGGTTATCGCAGGTACTCCTCAATCTAGCTGTTACTTTCCTAGCTGGTTTGATTGTTAGATTGTGTTGTTTGCTTGAACATGATTGTTTGCTAGACTAGGGTTTGATTGTTAATTGCTTGTTAGGTGTGGTCTTGGTGTGCACATTTCCTGCACGAGTCCTCTTTGACTCTGGTGCATCGATGTGCATTATTTCTCAGAGCTTCGTGGAGAAGCATTCCTTGTCGACGTCCCCTCTTCCCAAGAGTTGTAATATCGTTACAGGGAACGGCGTGGTCTCGGTGCATCTTGGTTGCAATTCTTGCTCGTTGGTGGTCTGTGGACATGAGCTTTACGCTGATTTCATTGTCCACGACATCATCAACTATGATGCAGTTCTTGGGATGGACTGGCTTGCGAGCTTCTATGCTACGATCGACTGTCGGAGGAAGAAGGTGGTGTTCGAGATTCCCAGACATCCAGTATTTGAGTTCGGCCGTGGTAGCAGCTCGCTTGTTCCTGTCAGATTTCGGGCCAGGCCGGTGGAGATTGTGGCCATGCAGATGGAGTTGGAAAGGCCAGCTGTGGTGCGGGATTTTGATGACGTCTTCCCCGGGGAGATGTTTGGTTTGCCACCTGATCGAGCTCTAGAATTTTCTATTGATCTTGTTCCGGGAGCGCAGCCGATTTCGAAGGCGCCGTATCGTATGGCACCCGCTGAGTTGGAGGAATTGCGAAAGCAGCTGTATGAGCTTTTGCAGAAGGGTTATATCAATCCTAGTGTGTCTCCGTGGGGAGCACCGGTGCTGCTGGTGAAGAAGAAGGATGGTTCGCGTCGCATGTGCGTGGACTATCGGGAGTTGAATGCGGTGACCATCAAGAATAAATACCCGTTGCCTCGCATCGATGATATTTTTGATCAGCTTGGAGGTTCGAGGGTGTTTTCTAAATTGGATTTGAGGAGTGGTTACCATCAGTTGAAGGTGAAGAAGGGAGATGTTCCGAAGACAGCGTTCAGGACGAAGTATGGACACTACGAGTTTGTGGTTATGCCTTTCGGTGTAACCAATGCACCCGCAGTTTTCATGAATATGATGAACCTGATTTTCTACGACTTTTTGGATAAGTTTGTCGTTATCTTTATTGACGACATTCTGATCTATTCAAAGTCGGAGGAGGAGCATGCATCGCACTTGAGGATGGTATTGGAGATTTTGAGGAAGCATCGTTTGTATGCTAAATTTTCGAAGTGCGAGTTTTGGCTGGATAGAGTTGCTTTTCTCGGGCATGTGGTGACTGGAGAGGGTATTTCAGTGGATCGCGAGAAGATTAGGGCCATCAGAGAGTGGCCTGTTCCGTCGTCTGCGTCTGAGATTCGGAGTTTCCTTGGACTTGCTGGTTACTATCGACGTTTCATTAAGGACTTTTCCCGTGTTGCTGGAGAGGGTATTTTCTACATCGACATGCTATTCAAGTTGCACCCTGAAGCTCTTCTGTCTCCAACAATGATGCCCGTAATGGCGGTGAGCATGGAGACGAGTGGAGCGATGCATCGAAGTCATTGGCAGCGGAGAGGACGACAGCATCGGAGAGGGTGTCGGAGTGGAACTTGGAGGCGAGGTCATGGAGTTAGGAGGCCGTGATGGCCAAGAAGCCGATGCCACGAGCTAAAGGGGGGATATGCAGAGGACAGAGGAGGGGATGCTGGGGCCGTCGTCGTGGTGGGAACCGCATCGGGAGAGGAAGTAGATCTTTCTTCCGTTTCCTCTGGGTTTTGGAGAGAAAAGGGGCGAGAAAATTTTTATTGGTTTTTTCCTTCACTTTTCCTGTAGGTTTTTTCTTTTTTGCTTTTCTTTCCAATCAAACGAAGGAAATTTACTTTCCCATCTGATTTCTTTCTCTTTCTTTCCTTTTCTATGCAACCAAATATTGCCTTAATGCGTTTATAGATGGAAAATTGAGTATAAAAATATTAAATGTAATATTAAATATACATTTTTATTAATGTTGATGCAATTTTGGTTTTTAAACATAGAAGAAAATTAAGGAAAAAAGAAGAGACAAAAAGGTTTAAAGAACCTAGAAGATAAGAAAATTTTAGACCAAAAATAAACATGAAGTTTATCTACCCTACAATATCATATAGATAAAAGGCTTTCTTTCTTATAGGTTAAAGTTTTCTTTTTGTTTAGAGTTAATTTTGAACTTAACAATTTATCAATACAATAAAGAAGAAGAAGAGGTAATTCTATCTCGTTTCACATTCTTTATTGGGATATGTATATCCTTAAGAAAATTATTATAATTGACACATCGCGTTCAAAATAATAGTATGCTATTTGGTACTCTTTATATTTGCGATTTATTGATAAAAATATGTGCATGTATACATTAAGATATAATTGCATAGATGAAGTCATTGGATTATGTGAGGAGATTATGATCAATGATGATAACGAGAACTAATCGATCTACTTAAGTACAATCTAGAATGTTTCTATTCATGGGAATGTCAAGACAGGACATTGATATTCTAGATAGATCATATGTATACTAATCTTTATCATAGAGATGGTAATTACTGGTATTATAGCCATTCGATGTGGAGACATCGTAATATAATGCACATGTGCTTGTTGAAGAACAAGTCAAATCATTGAAAAGCTTCTACATGTAAGCTACTTTCACTGTCAATAGAAGCTCTCAAGTGGTGGCTGGTGCATGTTAATATTTAGACATGAGACATACAAATGTAACTGGTATGTGGGAGGGCTACACTATGACTTTTGAAGACCAATGATGACACATTCATTGCTGGGTTCTCGCTGGGTATAAGCCAAAGAATGCAAAGGATTGTGGTGGTCAAGAGCGTATTCATCTCTTCTGATATGGGAGGTTAGGGTCATAGGATGTTGGTATGAATCCATAGTAAATCCTTGGCCAAGATAGACTGGATATGCTTATTAGAGCAATAAGTTTGGTCCATAGTAACTATGACCTCACATACACAACTTAAGATATGAAGATGTTATTTAGGTTTGGCTTATTTCCATACCGTAGACATCTTAGCAACATAGTCTTGATGAAATGACCAGACTGTATGGTCGTTGTCATTGACAGGCCCAAATTTATGTTGGAGGAGAATACAGTCTCACATCAACTAGATAATTACGATTCTGAAACGGATGGTCTTCATGTGTCACTGTTATACTTGTGACATGATCATAGTCAGTTGTTGCGAAGTAGAAATCTAGGTTTTTAAAGTCTTACAAAGATATTGGACTCGTTCCGATAAACAAAAGAAAAATGTATAACTTATACGAGATATGCACAAATCAAGCAATCACATGGAGTTGTGATCGTCTTGACTGAAAGAGAGGAACTCATAACAAAGCATAATGAAGTGAGTGTAATGTGTTTGTAAAGGGCTATGAACACTAGATTCAAAAGAAGGATGAAAACCATCATTAAAACCAAGCCTAAACCATCGCCATGTGTTGACATCACCAGAGGTTAAACGGCCAGCTGACAGCTGGCGATTAAACACTCAGCGGTTGTTAACTCGCCACTGGCTGGCCAGCCAACTAGAAATCATCCAATGGGGGCTGACGACAGCTGATGGTCGTTGTCTAGCAGCAGACAACTATAGCAAACTGCAACCTAGCTATTGGATATTGGCCATTAAGTCCAATATGGTTTTGATGACGATTACCACATTAAGTGTTAACTAATGTCTCTAGGAGTTTGTCTTAGATTATTGTTAATGATTACATTAAGGGGAGACAAAACAACTTGCTGATGGGGTGATGTACTAAAGGCATGGAGAATTTAGATGCATCAAAGCCATAAAGACTCTCGAAGCTTATGTTACCTTTTATGATTTTTTATGTATTTTGTTCTTTCTTTAGTAGAATATTTGTATGCATTGATTAGATGGACACTTACATTCATACATGTCTATTTCCATCTTATTAATCCATAAGAACTTTCTAGAATCCATCCTAATAGGTTGAATGGCCAAAACACTCAAGATTATGCTTTCAGCCTATCACCAGGCGTCTGGTTTACACCCACCAGCGTATCTGTCTTTTTGATGGCCAAAAACATAGGAAGTCCAGCCGTCTGAAGTTCAGACACCAGGCGTTTGCACAGCGGTACGGACGTTTGGTCGATGAGCTTCAGCCGCCTGATCAGTGGGAATAGTTTTTTTGACTCTTTGTCTTTCTGTCCCACATTTATTTAGACGTTTGAAGAAGACTAGCCAGATGCCTGAATAGTGCATCAAGTGTCTGGTAAGTGTACTTCAGACCTCTGGTGCTTGAGATTGGTCTTCTGTGTTATTCATGACCAACTCGTGACAACCGTCTGATGAAGGAGGACCATACGACTGCACAGTTTATCAGACGTCTGGTCACTCTTCATCAAACGTCTGGTCATTGAGAATTCTGCCCATTTATAACCGTTGGACATTTTTTTCAATGAACCGTTTTCTTGATTTCTGTGCTTGATTGAGAGAGTATGTATACCTCATTGTGAGGATGTTTTTGGCACCAATACACAGATAATAGATATTCATTCTTGAGCGAAAAACTAAATAGAAAAGCTTTCACTTTCTTCTTATCTCTCATTTCCCTTTGAGCATTCTTATGTTGATTTGATCTCCAAGCTCAAGGGAAGTCCATAGGTGTATCAAGCTTACATCTAGCACTTGGACACCAATCTCATTTCCTTTACACTTCATGTTTAGTAAGAACATTTAATCAAGGAAATAGGAAGATTGTATTTGTTTATTTATTTCATTTGGAAACCTACCTTCCGGGTTGTGGAAGTGTTCTCTCTAGAAAGAGAGGTGATACCCTTGGAATATGGTTTGGCAATCTTGGAAAAGATTGTGTGCTATCTTAGAAAAGATAGGCTCTTGAAAAAGAGTGGCTCTTGGAATAGAGTGGCATTAGGAAAAGTGTGAGTTGTATTGGGTTGGCTTGGAAAAGCCTTATAGTGCAAAACCACGATACTCTGGAAAGAGTGTGACAGGAGTAGGTGACTGCTCCAAAATATTGCAGTGATATTCCCAAGGATAGGAATTCGGTCAAGTAGTAATCCTAGTGAGTCCATGGTCGTATTCCTCAGGGACAAACTAATCTAAACATTTTACAATCTGAAATTAAGCGTGAAAATTATTTGGCGAAATATAAACCACCATTCGAAGGTGAATTTTTGTTTGGTTTTGATTTGAGGTAAAAATCGTAATAAAATTTTACGAAAGTAAATAACGTGAAAATGTGTCATGCCCCGCTTCCCTAAAATGGAGGCGAGACGTGAAAAGGTCCGCACGAGAGTGGAGCTGTGAAGCCCCAAACCCGATAAGCGTCAATAAAACATAAGCAGGTCCCTGTAACCACAAACGGAACAACAATAATAACACAAGGAGAGACAAATAAAATCTCAAATCTCAGAAATTGTCCAACATTAAAGTTAAGTTCAACATCCAGAAAAGCCACCAGGATAAAAGAAAGAGTCTAAATGCCTAACACACGGCCAACACAACAAACACCAACAAAGTATGGGTGCTACACACCGATAACCAAAAGCAGTCTAAAGCAAAAGGGAAAGCTCCACGAGGACACTAAGACTGATCTCCAGTGTCCACGAAGTCCTCGATCAACGCGGGCTCTGACTCAGCGTCAGCAAACACCGCGTCCTCAGCGACAAACTCAGGCTCGGGATCTAACATGTGTCACCCAAAAGAGAAAAGGGGCACATGTCAGCAAGTCGAAAGACTTGTGCAAGGAAACTGAAAGAAAGGTAAACTAACAACCTAGCAGTTAAAGTATGGTGCATGGCATGGCAAGTATTGTATGAAAATAACAAGTGAAGTACAAGTAGCAAGTAACAAGTGGTAGGTGTGACATGTATTGTCAAGTAACAAGTACAAGGGGTCACCCACACACATGTGAGCGCCCTATTGCCCGCAGGCTGTATTCAAGTATAAGGGAACACTCACACACAGGGGAGTGCCCTATTGCCCGCAGGCTGTATTGAGCTCGTTTTCTGGACCACGAGCCAGATTTGTAATTGGCCTAGGGTTGTGCCCGCAAAACGGGTGCCTAGCCGGAACAAGTAGCACTAGTGTGTAGCGATGCTACGCAATCACGATGAGTGTTCAAGCATGCAATGACATGAGCAGTTATTCGCGTACCGTTAATTAAATTAAACATGACAGGCAAAATGCAATGGCATGAACAGATATTCGCGTACCGTTAATTTAAATTAAACATGGCAGTTAAAGATGCATGGATGACATGAACAGTTAATACGCGTACCATTAAGTGAAATTAAACGTGACATACAAGCATGATGAAGGTGACAGACCAAGCTTCGTTGTCAAGCTAGGTCAATGGCGTCTAGACGGCTATCCTTTCACCGTCTAGTCTCTTTTACGCTAAATCAAGGAAATGGCCTAAGACATGGCCCAAATCAAGAGAGGCAAGTTTCACTTGCCTAGCACCGAGAATGACGATCAACGAGGCCGTCACACAAATGCTAACTACGGAGATGAGATCGCTGCCATGGCAAAACAACATTAAAACAACATCTAACCTAGTTTTATTAGGGTTTCACAAAAACACATTGGGTTATGAGGATATTAAGAGATCGAGTTATTACCGTATTCGGAAGCGGAAGAATGATGCCGAGCAAGCACGGCAACGGAAGAAACGATCCGTGGAACCTAGGGTTCAGATCTGGAATGGATGGGGAAAATCTGGAGAAATGGGGTTTTGGGGATTTTTGGGGGTTGGAGATGACCTAGGGCATGGTGGTTGGTCAAAATGGAGAGGGGGAGAAGCTCTAGATGAAGGAGGAAGGCTAGAGGAAGGTTGGGGAAGATCAGAGGTCAAGGGGGAAGGAAAGAGTCCAGGAGAAGAGAAAGAAAGAAAAGAAACGAAGTGGGGTATTTATAGAAAATGACCTGGCGGCTGCCCAGAAATTAGGGTTTCGACACTGATTAGTCGGTCAAAGAGCAACCACTGACCGACTAGTTTGGAAACTAGTCGGTCGGTTGACCAACGCAGACCGACTATAAGTCCAAACAGTAACTCCTGTACAAAAATAGGATTTAGATTTAGTCGGTCAGAGAACAACTACTGACCGACTAGTTTCGAATCTAGTCGGTCGATGAACGTTCTTAGACCGACTAAGAATGAATAGTACTTGGTATCAAAAATGATCATAGAGCTAGTCGGTTAAAGAACATTTGCTGACCGAATAGTTTGCAACCTAGTCGGTCGACGAACGTTCTTATACCGACTAACGATAAACAGTAACTCATGAGAAATTTACAAAGCCCACTAGTCGGTCCATGAAGGTTTGTCGACCGACTAAATCGTCATCTAGTCGGTCGGTTCCCCTTCTTGTACCGGCTAACGTGCACAGAAAGTTCCGAAATGGAGCGCGAATCTCCGAGATCGATTCCTAAGACTCCTAGGCTTGATCTAACAATAAGATATGACCGATAGGAAGCCCGTCACGAATGACTTACTCCAAAATCGACGATTCTAAGGAAGAAGCTAGAAAATCACGACGAAACGATCGAAAATGAAAGCTACGGAGACGCAAACCACACATGAGAAAATCCACCAAAACATATAATATAATATAATAAATCCAGATACATGAAAACCAGTCGTTACATCCTCCCCAACTTAAGAAAAATTCCGTCCTCGGAATTTCCCAACACTCACGTGTCCGGAAACAAAAGTGGGTAGCGCTCTCGCATCTCATCCTCATTCTCCCAAGTAGACTCTCCAGGCGAGCCGTGTCGCCACATCACCCTCACAAGATTGACAACCTTGTTCCGAAGTGACTTCTGACGCCTGTCCAGAATCTGCACTGGCTGCTGGTCATACGTCATATCAGGGTGAACGGTAATTTCCGAGAAATCCACAGCATGAGATGGATCGCTAATGTATCGACGAAGCTGCGACACATGGAAAACATTGTGAACTCCTTCCAAAGATGGCGGCAAGGCTAAGCGATAAGCTACCTCGCCAAATCTCTCCAGAATGTCAAACGGTCCAATGTATCGCGGGCTCAACTTCCCTCGCTTCCCAAAGCGAATCACACCACGATTTGGGGAAATCCTCAAGAACACATGGTCGCCCGGCTGAAACTCCAAAGGACGACGTTTAGCATCCGCCCAATGCTTAAAACGGTCCTGAGCAATCCTCAACCTCTCCCGAATATTCCTGACAACATCCACGGCCTCCACAATCATCTCAGGTCCCAACAACTCCCGATCACCAACGTCATCCCAACTCAATGGCGATCGACATTTCCTCCCATAAAGAGCGGCGAAAGGTGCCATGCCAATACTCGCCTGGAAGCTGTTGTTGTAAGAAAACTCTACCAGATGTAGATGGTCCTCCCACGAACCCTTGAAATCCAACATGCACGCCCTCAGCATGTCCTCCAAGATCTGAATCGTCCTCTCGGACTGGCCATCCGTCTGCGGATGGTACGCCGTGCTGAAACTCAGACGCGTACCCAAACTCTTCTGCAAACTCTGCTAGAACTGAGATGTGAACCTCGTGTTCCTGTCCAACACGATGCTCACGGGGACTCCGTGAAGTCGTACGACCTCCTGCACGATTCACGTTACATCACTATCCAAACTAGGAAAGGAAATAAAAACGGAGAGTAAAAGAATTTACCTCCATATATCTCCTCGCTAGCGCCTCAGTGGACTGTCCCACTCGGAATGGAATAAAGTGAGCGGATTTGGTCAATCTATCCACGATCACCCAAATCGCGTCATTCTGCTTTGGACTCCGAGGTAGTCCAGTCACGAAATCCATAGTGATGTGTTGCCACTTCCACTCCGGAATCGGAAGCGGTTGCAGCAACCCTGCCGTACGCTGATGCTCCGCCTTCACTTGCTGGCAAACCAAACACTTGGCTACACTCCGAGCCACACTCCTCTTCATACCATGCCACCAATAGTTCAGACGAAGATCCTTGTACATCTTGGTCCCACCAGGATGCACAAAATACGGCGAACTGTGTGCCTCCACCATCAACTCCTCTCTAATATCCCCAGCTGGCACACACAACCTGGCTCCAAACCTCAGCGAGCCATCCTCATGAATCAAAAAGTCAGTCCGCAGACCGGCTTCCACCTGCTCCCGAATCTTCACCAGCTTCGGATCCTCGGCCTGGCCAGCCTTGATCCGATCTACAATCGTCGACTGTATCTGCATACACATCAACGAAGAAGCCTACCCAGGAAGGACAATCTCCACACCAGACTCGCAAAAATCCTGCTGCAATCTCCACTGCGAGGTCAAAACCATCACCGCTGGAAGCCTACTCAGCGCATCAGGAACCACATTCACCTTGCCAGGGTGATACTGCAAATCAATCTCATAATCCGCCATGAGCTCCAACCATCGACGCTGTCGCATGTTGAGCTCCTTCTGAGTGAAAATATACTTCAAGCTTTTGTGATCGGTGAAGATCTTCACTTTCTCACTCAGCAGGAAGTGCCTCCAAATCTTAAGAGTAAACACAACAGCAGCCAACTCTAAATCATGCGTCGGGTAATTCTTCTCATGAACCTTGAGCTGACGAGATGCATACGCCACAACGTGCCCGTGCTGATGCAACACACAACCGAGACCCTTGCCAGAAGCATCGCAAAAGATCTCAAATCCACCGCTGCGATCATGCACAACAAGAATAGGGGCAGTCGTCAACCTCTCCCTCAGAACACCAAAAGCATTCTCACAATCACCCGACCAAACAAAAGATACATCCTTCTGCGTCAATCTGGTCATCGGCTCGGCAATACGGGAAAAGTCCTTAATGAAGCACCGATAGTAACCAGCAAGCCCCAGGAAACTCCGGATCTCAGACGCTGACTGTGGAACAGGCCACTCCCTGATGGCCCTGATCTTCTCGGGATCCACTGAAATACCATCTCCAGTCACCACATGCCCGAGAAAAGCAACTCTGTCCAGCCAAAACTCGCACTTCGAAAACTTAGCATACAACCGATGCTTCCTCAAAATCTCCAACACTGTCCTCAAGTGCGAGGCATGCTCCTCCTCCGACTTAGAATAGATCAGAATGTCGTCAATAAAGATAACGACAAACTTATCTAAAAAGTCATAGAAAATCAGGTTCATCAGATTCATGAAAACTGCAGGTGCATTGGTTACGCCGAAAGGCATAACCACAAACTCATAGTGTCCATACTTCGTCCTGAACGCTGTCTTTGGAACATCATCCTTCTTCACCTTCAGCTGATGATAACCGCTCCTCAAATCCAACTTCGAAAACACCCTCGAACCTCCAAGCTGATCAAAAATATCATCGATGCGAGGCAACGAGTATTTATTCTTGATGGCCACCGCATTCAACTCCGGATAGTCCACGCACATGCGACGCGAACCATCCTTCTTCTTCACCAGCAGCACCGGTGCTCCCCACGGGGACACACTAGAATTGATATAACCCTTCTGCATAAGCTCATCCAACTGCCTACGCAACTCTTCCAACTCTGCTGGTGCCATACGATATGGTGCCTTCGAAATGGGCTGCGCTCCTGGAATAAGATCAATAGAAAATTCCAAAGCCCGATCAGGTGGCAATCCAGACATCTCCTCAGGGAAGAAGTCATCAAAATCACGCACCACAGCTGGCCTCTCCAACTCCATCTGCATAGCCACAACCTCCACTGGTTTGGCCTGAAATCTGACAGGACCAAGCGAACTGCTACCACGGCTGAACTCAAACACTGGGTGTCCGGGAATCTCGAACACGACCTTCTTCCTCTGACAGTCGATCGTAGCATAGAAGCTCGCAAGCCAATCCATCCCAAGGACTGCATCATAGTTGATGATGTCGTGGACAATGAAATCAGCGTAAAGCTCATGTCCACAAACCACCAACGAGTAAGAATTGCAACCAAGATGCACCGAGACCACGCCATTCCCTGTAACGATATTCCAACTCTTGGAAAGAGGGGACGTCGACAAGGAATGCTTCTCCACGAAGCTCCGAGAAATAATGCACATCGATGCACCTGAGTCAAAGAGAACTCGTGCAGGAAATGTGCACACCAAAATCACACCTACAAACAGTCTAACAATCAAGCCCTAGTCTAGCAACAAACATGAGCAAGCAACCAAACATAATCTAACAATCAAACATAACTAAGGAAGAAACAGCTAGGAGGAAAGTTACATGTGATAACCTCGTCCATGGCCATGCTCTCCTCCTCAGTCATCAGAAAAGCCTGCCCTCTCGGCGGAACAGCCCGCTGAAAGGCCTGTCTCTGTGGAACAAGGGGCGCTCCACGTCCAGCGGGCATAGGAGCTCGCTGCTGCAACGGCTGTGCTGCAATAGGAGCCCGCCAAGGCTGCTTCGACTTGGGACACTCCCTGATGGTATGGGCAGGATCTCCGCAGACAATACACTGCCCCAGGAACCTCCTACACTGATCCCTGAGGTGCCCGGTCTTGCCGCAGAAATGGCAAGTCTTCAGAATAGGCCCTCCTGGCCTCTTGAACTGAACTGGCTGATTAGGCTTGAAACCAGGCCTAACCACCGCCCTGGCCTGCTCCACAGGCCTCTTCCCAGCTCCTGAAACATGTCCCTTCCTCTGGTTCAAATTCAACTCCTGCCACCTCGCAGCAATCAGAATCTTCTGATATGTCTCCAGGTCAGAAGAGGTCACAAAACTCTGAAGCTCCAAGGCAAGTCCCTGGAGGAACCGCTGAGCTTTCTCATCAGCATCTTGCACCATCTTTGGTGCAAACCGACTGAGCCTCGTGAACTCTTGGTGGTACTGATCCACCGACAAGCTCCTCTGCTTCAGATCTATGAAGCGCTACAGCATCACCTGTCTAGCAGCCTTCGGGAAGAATTCTCCATCAAATCTGGACTTAAAGGTAGCCCAAACTATCGGCTCCACCAGCATCTTCTCTTCAGCATCCCACCAGTTTCTGGCATTGTCCTTCAGCTGCCTCTTAGCCAAATCAACCCATCCAGCCGGGTTAATCTTCGCCATCACCAGGTTATCCTCAATGTTCCGAATCCACTCATCGGTAGCCAGAGGACCCTCAGACCCATCAAAATATGCGGGACCCAGCTCCCGAAATTGCTTCGCTCCCGGCTCGGAGCGAGGGGCATCCGGAAGTGCCCGGGCAGCTCGAGCAAGTGGAGCATTCTGGACTTGCAGGAGCACGCCCTGCTGCACCTGCATCATCTGGAGCATCATCCGCATCATCTCTCCATTGGTAGGTTCCCACTAAGGCTCCTCGTCATGAGGGGGCGCACCACTACCTCCACCACGGGTGAATCGCCTTCCTGCCATCTAATGACACAGAAAACGAAGCAGATTAGACTCATAGCTTATGACTCGGATGTCGAACTTGGTTTATTGGACATTCTAATATTATTATCGTTATTCCGATAATCGTAGTTACAGAAGAGGACCTACATGGGCCACCAACAAAACCCGTCACGCCCCGCTTCCCTAAAATGGAGGCGAGACATGAAAAGGTCCGCACGAGAGTGGAGCTGTGAAGCCCCAAACCCGATAAGCGTCAATAAAACATAAGCAGGTCCCTGTAACCACAAACGGAACAACAATAATAACACAAGGAGAGACAGAAATAAAATCTCAAATCTCAGAAATTGTCCAACATTAAAGTTAAGTTCAACCTCCAGAAAAGCCACCAGGATAAAAGAAAGAGTCTAAAGGCCTAACACACGGCCAACACAACAAACACAGACAAAGTATGGGTGCTACGCACCGATAACCAAAAGCAGTCTAAAGCAAAAGGGAAAGCTCCACGTGGACACTAAGACTGATCTCCAGTGTCCACGAAGTCCTCGATCAACGCGGGCTCTGACTCAGCGTCAGTAAACACCGCGTCCTCAGCGACAAACTCAGGCTCGGGATCTAACATGTGTCACCCAAAAGAGAAAAGGGGCACATGTCAGCAAGTCGAAAGACTTGTGCAAGGAAACTGAAAGAAAGGTAACCTAACAACCTAGCAGTTAAAGTATGGTGCATGGCATGGCAAGTATTGTATGGAAATAACAAGTGAAGTACAAGTAGCAAGTAACAAGTGGTAGGTGTGACATGTATTGTCAAGTAACAAGTACAAGGGGTCACCCACACACATGTGAGCGCCCTATTGCCCGCAGGCTGTATTCAAGTACAAGGGATCACTCACACACAGGCGAGTGCCCTATTGCCCGCAGGCTGTATTGAGCTCGTTTTCTGGACCATGAGCCAGATTTGTAATTGGCCTAGGGTTATGCCCGCAAAACGGGTGCCTAGCCGGAACAAGTAGCACTAGTGTGTAGCGATGCTACGCAATCATGATGAGTGTTCAAGCATGTAATGACATGAGCAGTTATTCGCGTACCGTTAATTAAATTAAACATGACAGGCAAAATGCAATGGCATGAACAGATATTCGCGTACCGTTAATTTAAATTAAACATGGCAGTTAAAGATGCATGGATGACATGAACAGTTAATACGCGTACCGTTAAGTGAAATTAAACGTGACATACAAGCATGATGAAGGTGACGGACCAAGCTTCGTTGTCAAGCTAGGTCAATGGCGTCTAGACGGCTATCCTTTCACCGTCTAGTCTCTTTTACGCTAAAGCAAGGAAATGGCCTAAGACATGGCCCAAATCAAGAGAGGCAAGTTTCACTTGCCTAGCACCGAGAATGACGATCAACGAGGCTGTCACACAAATGCTAACTACGGAGATAAGATCGCTGCCATGGCAAAACAACATTAAAATAACATCTAACCTAGTTTTATTAGGGTTTCACAAAAACACATTGGGTTATGAGGATATTAAGAGATCGAGTTATTACCGTATTCGGAAGCGGAAGAATGATGCCGAGCAAGCACGGCAACGGAAGAAACGATCCGGGGAACCTAGGGTTCAGATCTGGAATGGATGGGGAAAATCTGGATAAATGGGGTTTTGGGGATTTTTGGGGGTTGGAGATGACCTAGGGCATGGTGGTTGGTCAAAATGGAGAGGGGGAGAAGCTCTAGATGAGGGAGGAAGGCTAGAGGAAGGTTAGGGAAGATCAGAGGTCAAAGGGGAAGGAAAGAGTCCAGGAGAAGAGAAAGAAAGAAAAGAAACGAAGTGGGGTATTTATAGAAAATGACATGGCGGCTGCCCAGAAATTAGGGTTTCGACACTGATTAGTCGGTCAAAGAGCAACCACTGACCGACTAGTTTGGGAACTAGTCGGTCGGTTGACCAACGTAGACCGACTAAGTCCAAACAGTAACTCCTGTACAAAAATAGGATTTAGATTTAGTCGGTAAGAGAACAACTACTGACCGACTAGTTTCGAATCTAGTCGGTCGATAAACGTTCTTAGACCGACTAAGAATGAATAGTACTTGGTATCAAAAATGATCATAAAGCTAGTCGGTTAAAGAACATTTGCTGACCGAATAGTTTGCAACCTAGTCGGTCGACGAACGTTCTTAGACCGACTAACGATAAACAGTAACTCCTGAGAAATTTACAAAGCCCACTAGTCGGTCCATGAAGGTTTGCCGACCGACTAAATCGTCATCTAGTCGGTCGGTTCCCCTTCTTGTACCGGCTAACGTGCACAGAAAGTTCCGAAATGGAGCGCGAAGCTCCGGGATCGATTCCTAAGACTCCTAGGCTTGATCTAACAATAAGATATGACCGATAGGAAGCCCGTCACGAATGACTTACTCCAAAATCGACGATTCTAAGGAAGAAGCTAGAAAATCACGACGAAACGATCGAAAATGAAAGCTACGGAGACGAAAACCACACAGGAGGAGAAAATCCACCAAAACATATAATATAATATAATAAATCCAGATACATGAAAACCAGTCGTTACAAAATGCGATATGGTAAAAAAGTGTGTGTTGTGTTTTCATTAGAGTTGTAGGATATCATGTTAATCATTCTCCATGGATAACTAAATCCCTCATCGATGCCAAGGTCTGGAAAATGGATGATTTAACTTTAAAAGAACGGTAATTCTATAGCAAATAACATAACCATTGCAACGATCGTTTTTCTAAACAACAAAGCATAACTAGATGAACCTCGTTATTCATCGCCCTCCTTGGGCCTCTCTACGGGTTTGTGCATGTAGACGATGCCTCGTGGCATGTCATCCTAAGCGGATTCCTCTCAGATACCACATAATCAATTTATATAGCGAAAACGACATATACAACACTTTCCATTAATTCAAGTGCTATGGAGACATGATACATGAAACCCATCAATACTAACTATTACACAAGACACTCACAAAATTTTCAGCCAGCCATGGTACTAAAACATCAAGTATTATTAAGAACAACAAAGTTTCATTACGAAACATAATTAAAACTAATTAAAACAAGAAAAGATATGAGAATTTTCAACCAAAACGATGCCGAACCGCCTCCAAATCTCTCTCTTACAGCTCCTCCAGATCATTTGGATTTTGGGGAAGAAGTCCCCTGATCAAAACCACATCAAAATCGGACTTGAATGCCCTTTGATTTGCTCAAAACCCCTTTAAATAGGCATTTTTAACGGTTTTGGGCTTGCGGGTTGCGGGTTGCGGAACCTGCAACCAGCCTGCTTTATTCATCAGAGGCAGGCACCGTCCGCTCAGTCAAAGCGAGTGCCACCCGAGTTGTCAAAGCAGGCCGTCGTCCGCTCTGGCACAAGCACCGGCGTCAGCGATTTTTTCTTTTTATCTTTTTCTGGCCTTTTAAATCCCCAAAAATTGATCTGACTTCCGAAAAATATGGAAAAATAGCCGTTGGATTCGGAAAATTACAAGATTCACCTGAGAAATAAAAATGAGACAAAATTAGGCCATAAATTGGTATTTTGTGCATAAAGAAACGATAAACTTTAATATTCAATGTTATTACAAAGCACACATATTAAAGACTAAATAGACATTATATATGCGCAAAATATAATCGAATGAGAGGTAATAAACGTAATATTCTCCTAGAATCACACACCCGACTAGCTTTTTTCTAGTCACTTAGCAAAATAAGTGAATATTCCAAACATATGTCATACACCCCCATATTCACTTCAATAAGCCTAAAATGAATTAAGAATATTATTACCCAACAAAGTTCGACAAATATCATGGGTTTTCATGGACTAATGCAAAAATTCATTATGTTATCTTATTCCACACATATTCAGTATCGCACAAATTCATGACATGCAATTGTTTAATCACTTAGGTAACCAATTGTCCTAGGTTGTAAATCTTCTAGTATTAAGCTATCACAACACCCAACTCATCGTAAGATCATGATTTCGAATCTACTCAACATATCCCATCTCTTTTTTCCTTTTTTTCTTTTCTGTTCTCTTCTTTTTTATTACACTTTAGAGCAATCCATGTAACAAGGGTTAGGTCAATGACTCCCAAACCAGAAAGTTTTTGGGCATTAGGTTTTGAAAAAATCTCTCAGACTTAATAACTCGGAATGTCTAAAGTTTATTATGCACTCCTACATACTTCATTTTTTGACGCGAATCCCCAATGCTTCCTAAGGCACGAGGACCCGGTTACTAAATGCGAGTTGGAAGAACGGTGCATTTTATTCCATCATCATTTTTTTTGTTTTTTTGTTTTTTCTTTTTTACCTGAGACATGTTTGAGTAGAATTCTCCATCACTTACTAAGCAACAAGCTTGTGTATGTGATTGACCGTTATCCTATGAATTTATATGCCTCTTCACATAATGACCCATTCATAAACGCATACGTGACATGAAATTGCATAAACCAAACAATAGTTTCATGAGATTACAATTGCAGATACATGCACTAATTTACATGAAAATCATGATAAATTATAGTTCTATGCATGGGTAAAGCATTCTTAATCAATCTATATAAAAGTAATAAATATGTGTGTTCAATTAAAGACGATGGAATTTCCACTTGAAAGGGCTATGAAGATGGTTTTGGTGAAAAACACAGCACTCTTTTTTTAAAATGCAAACATATGCAAACTAAATTTTTTTTTAAAATGCAAACAAAAAACAAACTATATATATATTGTTTATGCAAACTATATTTATTTTTTATGCAAAACACACATTTGTTTAATTTTTTTACTATTTCCTCCCCCAACTTAAAATGCACATTGTCCTCAATGTTTAAAGGGTAGTAGAATAAAATATGGAGATTAAAATATGTGAATGCATAACCAAATAGCTCCCCTTTCAAATATATATAACGACATATAAGGGTAAAAATGGAAGAGATCATCGTAGCCTCCCAAATGGAGGATCACAAATTTCTGTCGTGGAGGAATTTGTTCTAGAAGCTCCTTTCGTATATCCTTCGTCAGTACTCGAGCTGGCGACGCCATAAGCAATTGTGTAAATGTTGACATCCAATAAGTGCTACGCATTGCGTATGGTAAAGGTGTTGTCTCCATCACAAAAGGCAGATCCAGAATCTCTAGCAGAGGTGGCATCTGCACGATCAGTTCCTTTCGTTCCTCAGCCAACTGCTGCGAAGCTAGGCCTCCATCGGTCTCCTTGGATTCCAGCAATGCAACTCGCATCTCCGTGTCCTTTGGAGGATGAGCTGCATCAATCCAAGCGTTATCTGCATGCCCTGTAACAAAAGTGTTCCAAAATGGGTCGTCATAATAAACAAAAGCGGTTGAATTTAAATGACGACAGTCTGAATCAAAGTATATAGAATTGAAATTTTTGATTCAAAAATATAGGGCATGAGATTGTGGTAACTTCCCTGATATGTGTTGCTACGCTCCATCCGATACTTTACCTCTGAAGGAGGAGGAAGTGGCTGCAGAAGTGGATCTGGAGGGTAAAATAGTGTCGGCTCAAAGTAGACCATCTCGCAATCACCATCAATCTCCTCCTGAGGTGAAGGAAGTGGGAGCTGCTTCACTAAAGTATGAGGAAGGTATAGCTCGGGCTCTATCTTGTTTTGTAAGCTCACTCCCTCGCACATATCATCATCATCATCAAATTAGATCCTCTCAGCATTCCTTCCAATGTACTCATACACTTCAGGCTGTAGAGAAGAAGCTGAAGGAAGACAGTGATCGGGTGTCTCAAAATCATCGAATTCACTCTCGCCGTCACTCATCTCCACCCCATCATCATCACTGCTGACATAAAAATACATCGTGTTACCCTCATGGACAACACGCACCCCATCATCCATCTCCTCTTGCTCCTCCAGATATGATTTTTTAGCTTCTTCCACTTGGCACCAATGCACCCCATCAATATATTCTTCAAGTTTTTCCAGTGGGTTGCATTGGAATGAGCCCACTGGCAGAACCTCAAGCCAGTCGTGGACCTGTTGGATTGCATCCTCATACTTGGAAAGATCATTCAAGTATCAACATGCTTCCTCGGTCGAATAAGCAAAGAATTCCCCATTGCAGCTCATCTGCACGAAATCTCACACAAAAGACTGTAATCCCGTGTAGAAGATCTGTAGGAGATGATCATCGTGGAAGCTACGAAGTGGGTATGTAAGCATCAAATTATTGAAACTATGCCAAGCCTGATGGTAGGCCTCCCCATCAACTTGGGTAAAGCTCGCTATATGTTGCTCCATGGCTCGCCGCCCATGTAACTGCTCGAAGAAAATATGAAAAAAATACTCGAAGAAATTCAGCCTGAAACGACAGCCAATTAGAATCTAAGTTAAGAGTCAACGTATCAAACTAAAGCATAACATAATCTCACAAAGAATATGGGAAACATTTAAGATATAAACTATCAACGTGTGTACTACTAACAAATAAAGTGAGGCATATCGTTTCAAACTTTTACAAATATAAATGTGGGTCATCCTCCTCAGTACCATGGAAAACTGGTAAGATTTGAATCAACCCCGTAATAAAATCCGAAACGATTGCATCACTATCCATATCACGATCCATAAAAAATGTACGTTTTTTAAAAAAAAATTGGTTTATAAAAAGAAAAGTAAAAGCTTAAAGAAAACAAAATGACTATCTCACCATAAAAAGATGGGACACGCTAACCAAGACTTAAAAAGACTAGTTATAGAAAACGTAAAAATGAATAACCAAAAGACTATATTAAAAAAAATGAAAAGTGGATATACAAAGACTAGATACATAAAAAGTGGAGAAATCTCACCAAAATTTCCAAGCTAATTAGAAATCATAAAAAATTTAGACCGTTGTCCCCAGCAATGGCACCAAAAGCTTGACTGCTCCAAAATATTGCATTAATATTCCCAGGTATAGGAAGCCGTTCAAGTAGTAATCTTGTTGAGTCCAGGGTCGTATTCCTCAGGAACAAACTAATCTAAACGTTTTACATTCTGAAATTAAACGTGAAAATTATTTGGTGAATATAAACCACCCTTCGAAGGTGAATTTTCGTTTGGTTTTGAATTTGAGGTAAAAATCGTAATAAAGTTTTACGAAAGTAAATAACGTGAAAATGTGATATGGTAAAAATGTGTGTTGTGTTTTCGTTAGAGTTGTAGGATATCATGCTAATCATTCTCCGTGGACAACTCAATCCCTCATCTATGCCAAGGTATATGGATCAGATGATTTAACTTTAAAAGAACGGAAATTTTGTAGCAAATTACATAACCGTTGCAACGATCGTTTTCCTAAACAACAAAGAATAACTAGATGAACCTCGTGGTTCATCACCCTCCTTGGGCCCCTCTACGGGTTTGTGCACGTAGATGATTCCTTGTGGCATGTCATCTTAAGCGAATTCCTCTAGGATAGCACATAATCAATATATAAAGTGAAAAACGACATATACATCGATTTCCATTAATTCAAGTGCTATGGAGACATGATACATGAAACCCATCAATACTAACTATTACACAACACACTCACAAGATTTTCAGCCAGCCATAGTACTAAAAACAAGTATTATTAAGAACAACAAAGTTTCATTACAAAACATAATTAAAACTAATTAAAACAAGAAAAGATAGGAGAAATTTCACCCAAAACGATGCCAAAACACCTCAAAATCTCTCCCACAGCTCCTCCAGCTTCTCCAGCTCCTCCAGCTCCTCTGGAGTTTAGGGGAGAAGCTTGCTGATCAAAACAACATCATCGCATCAAAATTAGACTTGAATGCCCTTTGATTTGCTCAAACCCCCCCTTAAAATAGGCATTTTAAGGGTTTTGGGCTTGCGGGTTGCAGGTTCCGCAACCCGCCTGCTTTATTCAGCAGAGGCGGGCGCCGCCCGTGTGGTCAAAGCGGCCGGGCACCCGCTTTGTCAAAGCGGGTGCCGCCCACGTGTTCAAAGCTGGCAGGCGCCCGCTTTTTCAAAGCAGGCGGGCGCCAGCGCTGGAGTCAGCGATTTTTTCTTTTTATCCTTTTTCTGGAATTTTAAATCCCCAAAAATTGCTCCGACTTCCAAAAAAAATGGAAAAATACATGTTGGATTTGGAAAATTACAAGCTTCAACTGAAAAATAAAAATGAGACAAAATTAGGCCATAAATTGGTATTTTGTGCATAAAGAAACGATAAGCTTTACTATTCAATATTGTTGTAAAAGCACACATATTAAAGACCAATTAGACATTATATATCGGCAAAATACGATCGAATGAGGGGTAATAAATGTAATATTCTCCTAGAATCAGTAGGCTTAGCTGAACCAGGATATATTACCATGTTTGTGTTTGTTGTCTCTTGTGTTTTGCTAATTATCTTGCCTTTTTAATTCCGCATTTGCAAGAATTTTATTATTGGCTTAATTGTGCCATTACACTATTCACCCCCATCTAGTGTGTGTTATCTAGTAGTGCAGGTATTGTTGCAATCCTACACTAGCTTCAAGTCCAGATTGGGAGTGTTTGGGTCTGATCTCTGTTGATTTAGATCTAATGGTTGGATCATGAATTAAACTAGAAGATAGAGTTTGACTTAAACTAAAATTCCTAAATATGAGGGGCTTTCTTGGAATGTTTCTTTTAGTCTCTCATCTAATATGATTATTGAACTATTGGGATCCTAGTGTTGGATCCCTGAGATGGAAAATAGAACACTAGAGAGGGATGAATAGTGTCCAATTAAATATTTAAAAAGTCACTCTAGAAAATTCTACCTAAGTAACTAATTAGAGTTACCTAATTAAGACTTTATCAACAATATATCTTGCAGACTAGAATTAAGCACATCGGAATACAAACACAGTTATGTAAGATGAATATAGAGGCAGAGATAGAGAATGCAAACCAGATAAGGCAACTGCATATACAATCATTTATCCTGGTTCAAGCTCCACGTGCCCTACATCTAGCTTCACGTCCACAACGGGACAAATCCATTATTTCGAATAGGTACAACATGTTCACTTCACCACAAGCCGGTGAATAAACCAACACGTCTCCCGGAGACCACACCTCTCCATTGAGAGAAACAACACCTCTCCTCTTGAGAGCAACGGCTCCTTCTTGAGGTTCACACTTTGAAGCACAAATGTTACAACTTTCCCTAAGCCTTGAAGATGAAGCATAATGTGTTTTTTGTGGCTAGGGATTTGGGTTCTACTATATAAGATTTAGACTTTGGAAGTGTAGAAGAAAGCTCAATAAAAAAGGAGAAAGAGGACTATGAGCTATGAAGGTTTTCAGCTTTTCTCTTTTTCTTCTTTATTTTCATTTTCGTTTTCATTTTCATTTGATTTCCCTTAGAATAGATACCTTAGAATAGATACCTAATGATCTGAGATCATTCACATATAAAGGGGATGAAAATTGGTAGAGAAAAATCCCCAAAAGCCCATCCAAACGTCTCTCTAACGACTAAAAAATATGACTGTTATATGACAGTTGGTTGTAGAAGTTGACTCCTGTTGATGGACAAGTCGACTTCTTATTAGGGAGTCGACTTGTTCATCTATAGGAGTCGACTCCTTTTGCCAGCACAAAAATCTGAGAACAGAATCTGACTCTAGTTCAATGTGGAGTCGACTAATTTTCAGATACATGGTTTTGACCATGAAACCTAGTTTTTGGACCATCAATAAAATCTATAATAAATCCTATGGTTCTATTTCAATGTGGAGTTGACTAATTTTCAGATACATGGTTTTTGACCATGAAACCTAGTTTTTGGACCATCAACAAAATTTATAATAAATCATATGGTTTCATGTGTGTGTGTGTGTGTGTTTGTGTGACATTTTTAAGGCATTTACATGACTCTAATGGTAAGAATATAAATACAACAAATATAAAAATACTTCTTTGTTATGAATCAATATCTGGGGGAGGAACCCCCAGCTCTTTATTTATAGCAGGTGGAGGAGCATACAGAGATAAGATACAATAGATACGGTCTTATCTATAAGATAATACGTAATCTAACTAACGCATTAACATCCGTTCACAACACTCCCCCTTATCCAGCCATATGTGTGGACTCTGCTCATGGATACTTCAGGATTCTGAGTGTAGTAGGAGTCTCACATGGGGTGGATACTTTAGGATCCTGAGTTGATGAGGTTTGCCTCGTTAAAACCTTTAGCTATGGAAAACCATGTGTGGAAAAACCATAGTTAAGGAAAAAGAGTACAAACGCTCTCTAACTCTCCTTGATTTGTATAAGCGACTCTGCACTTAAACACTTCGGGATTCTGAGCGTCACAAAGGGATGGATACTTTAGGATCCTGAGTTGATGTGATTTGCCTCGTTAAAACATTTGGCTATGGAAAATCCTGTGGGAAAAAACCATAGCTAATGAAAAATAGTACAAATTCCCTCAACTCCCCGTGATTTGTAAAAGCCCTTAGGCTTTCAGATCTCTAAGGCGTATCTCATCACTCCTATTTACAATATTCCAAAAATATACACAGATTACAAATATCACCACCATTAAGCAGCTGTTGAATCCAAAAATTCTGGAGAGGTGTGCTTAGTTTCATTGCCTCTGATGTGGTCTCCTCAAAGTGGGGTAAGCTGGTCTTCAGACTATGTGGTCAGCTCCACAATACTAGCCTCTATCCTAGTCGTCACTGGGATGTGATGTACCACCGGGCACCCTCAAATACACCATTGATGTGTTTCTGGAATGGTGAGGATCTCGGAATGATAGGATGATGTTTCCTTCATAATTTACTTTGCAGACTGCAGTAGATGGCCATCCCACTGTAGGTACCCAGTCTGTGATTTCTCAGTATAGGGATCAGACATGTACCCTGCATTTGCATAAACATGGAGGATGATACTTTTTAATGTAAGCCCAAATCTTTCGACCCTTGGAGGAAGCGTAGAAGATGCTTAACTTTGGTCTAATGGTTCTTTTTAGGTGCCTAACTATCTCTGGCTAATAAGTTTATAGCAACTGCTATATCGGGACGCGTGCAGTTAGCCAGGAGTGCCCGATTGCACTTAGATAAGTGGCTTCCAGACCAATTATATCCCCCCTTTCCAGCAAACAGAAGGGGTTTTTTACATCCATAGAGTGTACTACCATAAGTGTACTTTGGATGACATTGGTCCTTGTAATTTCTTCAACGCACTCGGGGCATATGAATTTTAATGCAACATGATTCTATAAATCTGTGAGCCAGGACTTGATTTATTTTTGCATTGGTCTTTCATTTCATGTTTAATAGTCAGGCGTGAACAGATATTTCAGTTTTTTCTTCAGGAGATCTGATGAGATTTAAGTTGTTTGCAACTATGGTCTCAAATCGTGTCCTTTGCTCAGATGCAAAGACAACCCTTAGTAGGAATCATTGCTTTGTCAAGTGATTCTCTTGGTTGTACATTATTTATTATTCTTATTATTCTTCTTCAATAGAATAGAAGACCCAAAGTCTATTCAGGCATTTAAGGAAATGTGGAATTTATCTTTACCAAGATATCCATAACGGTATGTCGTCACAACATCCAATAGCAGCATATCCAAAATTTCCTTTGCCAAATCGTAAGGTATTCACATTTGATAACTTAGGGAATCTGATGCATCATTTATGAGTCATGCTCATTTTAATTCGTTCATTACCTAGTTTCAGCGAACAATATCCTTGAGTTATAGGTTGTACCTTATAGCATATGATTTTGTACTTATTTTTTTCCTTATACGTGCAATACTTATTTTACCGCCAGGTTTGACACCTTTTGGTGTCTGGACTTCAGCTTCGAACATTTCATGTTTCATAAGTGAGTCCAGCTGATCTTTTATTGCCTCGTTCCATATTTGGCCTCTCTCTACGTTTGCATTTTAGCAACGGAGTATGGAACGATATTTTATAAATATCATCGCTTTTGCAATGTATATGGCAATATGATACGTGAATACATTGTCGACAATTATGTTCTTTCTGTTTAACACCTCCCCAGTACGTACACCATTTACTTTCATTTCAGTTTTTCCCGGTATTTCCTCTGTAGTGGATTCCGGGAAGGGGTGAGGGTGTGGACATAAGCTCATTTTCATGTGGTAGTATTGTCTCAAGGTCTCCAGGAGTTTTTTTTATTTTTTCTTTCTTGGATTTCTATCCTTCGAGCCTAGTGGTCTGCCTCTTTTCTATTGAGGAACATCCACTTCTGCTGCTGGTGGATTGCATCCATTCTTGGGGATGTCAATCCTAGCTGGAGTATTTGCAGCAGGGATGTGTGATCTAACAATCTTTTGGTTGTCAATAGATGAGTCCGATAACTGGTGAACAGTGTTCTGTATGTGGAGGATCTTCAGGATCTTATCTTCACAATTTTTTGTTGACGGATCATATTGGGTCAAAGTTTTTGTATCACACGTTATAATTTGCTTCGCGCCAGGTTTTTAAGTATCTGGGCCCATTTTAGGAAAACTCGTCTCATCAAATTCACAGTCTTCAAGACGTGCCTTAAATGCGTCCCTCGTTTGGGGTTCTAGGTATCTTATAATTGAGGGTGAGTCAAACCTACATAGATACCTAGGCAATGTTGAGGACACATTTTTGTCCTCTGTGGTGGTGTAATGGGGATGTAAACTGCACAGCCGACGATTCTCAATGAGAAATGTTAAGTGGCATTCCATATGCAAGTTGCATTGGAGAGAGACTCTGACCTCCAGAGGGTCTTATTTTTATTTACGATGCAGCATGGAAAATTGCTTGTCCCCATGCATCCACCAGCAACTAGGATTTCAATAACAATGGACGTGCAATCCATTGGAGTCTTTTTATCAGTGACTCTGCCAACCCGTTTTGGGTATGAACATGTGGCACTGGATGTTCAATTTCAATTCCCGTTGCTTGGCAGTACTCTTGAAATGACAGGGAGGTAAATTCCCCAGCGTTATCCAGACATATTTTCTTTATTTGGTTGTCTGGAAAATGCGTCCGCAACTTTATTATTTGTGCCAATAGCTTTGGAAAAGCTAAGTTGCAGGTAGATAGTAGACACACATACGAATATTTTGAGGATGCATCAATCAGTACCATGAAGTACCGAAATGGCCCACTTGAGGGGTGGATAGGTCCACATTTGCCTCCTTGTATTCTTTCGAGGAAGCTTGGAGATTCAATATCCACTTTTAGTGGTGATGACCTTGTTATTAATTTCCCCTTAAAGCAGGTGATACAAGGGAATTCTCCATTCTAAAGAATCTTCTGGTTCTTCAAGTTATGCCCATGGGATTGAGATAAGATGCGGTGCATCATCACAGATCTAGGGTGGCCAAGTCTATCATACCAAAGTAAAAACTTGGCTGATGTCGGGCACTTTAGGTGCTCCGTTAAATTCGCTTCCTCTCTCCGAATCTTTGTATGGTAGAGGCCTGATGAAAGGCTATCAAAATGTTCAAGTATGAATTTTACTCCTTTTTCTTGAGAGTTACATACAGAAGTTCCTTTTCTTTTACATTTGCTGTTTCCAAATGGAATCCGTTTAAATGGATGTCCTTGAATCTTGGAATTCGGAGAGAATAGTGCATCCTTTATTTTTATTTCTGTGCCATTTGGGAGCAACTGTGTTGCGTTCCCAGAACCTTCAATATGGCCCTGATTTTTTATATTTATTGAGCTTTCATATGCTATGAAAATAGCATTTGTATTGAAGGATCGTATTTGCTTATTGTCTACTAATTAGTCATGAGAGCAATTCATCTAATAAAAGATGAATCATATAAGCACATTTTCAGAAAAACATTTTCATATTTACTTCATTCAATCATTCAAATAGATCTCATAACATTATTGTTCAAAATAAAACAGCTAATCAAGCAAGTCGTCCCTTTAGAAGTCGTCAGCTGTGAACTGATCTCGAGCATTTGTGGTCACCAGGTTTGTTTCAACTTTCTTTTTCTTATTTTCTTTATATATATATCCTGGAGATGCTGCGGAGTTCGGCACACTCTGGACCAGTGGCCTTTCATGCCACAGCTATGGCACTGGTCTTTCCATTCCCTCTTGGGTGTGGGTGCATCATTTCTGCGCCAAGTGAACTTCTGCCTCCCTTTATTTCGTCGCTGTTGGACTTGGCCTCTGGCCCTTTTGTTGCTTCTGGGAGGGGACAGTGCCAGAGGGACGCATGTTGTGAGTGGCGAGAAGCTTTTTGTTTTGTTCAGCCATGAGTAAACATCACAGCAGCTCATAATACTTGGTGAACTTTCACTTATGGTATTGCTGCATCAGTATCGCATCCTTCTCGTGGAAAGACGTGTACGTCTTTTCCAGCATGCGATCTTCTAAGACCTTTTCACCACACAACTTCAGGCGTGATGCGATGCTAAAAAGAGCTGAGTTGTACTCACCTATGGACTTAAAGTCATGCAGTCTCAGGTTCTCCCACTCATATCTTGCCCTTGGAAGTATAACATCTTTCTGATGTTTATATCTTTCATCAAGGGCAGTCCACAGCTCAAGTGCATCTTCGACCGCAAGGTATTCTGTCTTTAGGGTCTTGTACACATGGCGCCGAATATAGATAATGGCTTGCGCCTTTTCTATACCGTTTGCATTTCCATCTTTGGTCACATCAGAAATGAGGATCTTAGCCCACAGGTGAAATTTCACATCGAGCTGCCAGCCCAGATAATTTCTTCCTGATGCATCCAGCACTTCGAAATCGACACTTGCGATTTTGGCCATTTTATCCAGCAGAGCACAAATTTGCATGAATTAATAATAATACATTAATCATTTTCATGCGGAGGCAATTTTTAAATGAAGAACTAATTGCGTGGATCGGCCATTCCCACATAAAAAAATAGAGTCCAAACCATATTAGAGTCCCATATTACACAAATAACAGCGAAAAAAAAGAAATTACAACTTTGGAAACCCCGTGGGTCCTATTTATAAAATCTTCAGCTTCAAGTGTGGTCTCAGTATCCATGGAAAGTAGTCGTCGGTCTTGGACATTACATAATTTACTCACTACAATTTCTCTCAAAAGGAAAAGAAAAGTGCAGGAACAATAAAATGTGGGACTTACACAGCCGATCCAAAACCACAATTAGCCATCCAAGAAAAAATTTGTGATCATCAAACATTTTCAGCAGACATTTTCAGCATACATTTTCAGCAGACATTTTCATCACATGCATCACATGCATCATATTCATAGAAGGATAAACAATTTAAATACTTAATAATTTTTGGACTACTGGGAAACTTCATACACCGTTAGGTTAGGTGACCAACGGCAGAGCGGTCGCAGGATCTTTCTAATTATTAAGTTTATATTGCACAACAGAATATAAGTTTATCCATAGAATGAGCCATTTAATAGTGATGCACAGCAGATAATTATGATCCTAAAAGGTATCATAGAATGCAAAGAGTTGTGCAAGATGGGAGTATTCAAAAAGATTTGAAAAGAGCCCAAAATTTACATGTTCTTCATGAAAAGGAAGAAGTTTTCCTTTTTATTCCGCCAATTAACCCTCAATAAACCCCCACAAGCTCCAAATGTCACCTTAAGGTCTCATTTCAGTCCCATAACTTATCATGATTTTTCTATATTTTTTTGCCCCCCAAAAACCTTTTTAATCTTATTTTTAGCCCCTTCCCCTTTTATTACTGTTCTTTTTTTGGAAAATCTGTTGGCTTACAGGCCTGAGGCTCATAGTTTGGCTGTGAGCTTCAGGCCTGCAAGGGGTTTTCATTTTTTTTTCTCATTTTGAGAAGGCTTTAGGCCCACTCGTCTCAGGCACGAGAGAATGAGGGGGGCGGCAGCTAGGGCTTGCCGACACCGCCCCCTTCTGCGTAGCCTTGGGTGAAAGGCGGACTGCCTCACTGTGGCAAGGATGGGGAGAGGCCCCCATCGTGGATAGGCGGGGGTCGCCGGGGGGGGAAGGACAGTAACACCCCCCTCCACCGTGGGGGTGGGGACGGCAGTAGCCCCCCTCCATGCGGTGAGGACGGCTCTAGCCCCCCTCCATGTGGTGAGGCAGGGGGGCGTTCGATGGCATCCCCCCATGCAACGATGCGTGGGGAGGGAGGCGCTCGACGGCAGCACCCCACGCATGGGGTGAGGGGGCGTTCGACGGCATCCCCCCATGTGGCGATGCGTGGGGGGAGGCGCTCGACGGCAGCCCCCCACGAGACGAAGCGTGGGGGGGGGGGGTGGGGGGGTCGGGGAGGCGCACGACGACAGCCCTCCACGCGGCAATGCGTGTGGGGGTTGGGGATTAGTGGTAGAAAATGCCGAGGGGGGATCATTGTAATTCCCCGCTTCCCAAAAGACACTGGAAGCGAGAACGTTACACGGCCCGCTTGAACTGGAGCGGTGAAGCTCAAGTCCAATAAGCGTCTGTGATAAAAACACAGATGAGGTTCTTGCATTTGCGTTTCAGAACAATCAGAAACCATTTCATTACAATTAAAAAGGACACTTCCAGAGTTGTTCGTACAGGAAATAAGACAACAGGGCCTCAGCATGGCCAAAAAGAGACTACAACAAAAATACTAATCCTACTACAAGATACTAAAACTAAAACTCAAAGTAGAGGCGAAAAAGGGGCTCTAGTCTTCTGCAGAAAGCGGCTCGGTGTCTACAGCGAACACTGGTCCTCTACGTCAGGCGTCTCGAGAGAATCTTCCTAGTGCTCAAACTCGGGATCTGACATACATCTAAAAACATGAATGTATGTCAGCAAGGTCTGCAAGAAAGGTTAGCATCCCAAGGTAAGATATATGATATATATGAATTTAAGAAGCATTTAATGTTATAAAGAAATGACTGCATCAATTTAACATTTAACAATTTTATAGGAACAGAAACGAGCATTCCTAACATGCAGTTCTAGGCGGTTGCAAGATTAAAGTTGGGATTTTCTCTGAGTTCTTTAGCATTTCAATTATCAAGATGACCAAGTTAACGTTGCAAGTTTTCATGTCAAGAGTTAGCATTCTAATCTAGGGTTCACGCCTGTAGGTTGTGATGAGAAGGTCGTTCCTCTCACGGGGGCTTACTGTGATTGACGCTAACCCACCGCGTGCGGGTGGTGCTCTTGAGGAGAGTACCTTTCATACGCCTAGTGACCGCTCAACCCTAACCCCACCCAAAAGTTTGCCGGAGCACGAGCCGACCTAGTCGACTCACACGACATCACGATATCACGATACCGCATTCGAGGCGCACGATTTCACGATGTCCAAACTCGTTAAACATGTTCGTATTCACAGAAGTTTAGTGTTATCAACATTATTGCATTTTGGTGGCAGTTCTACAAAGCAGAAACGGGCCGAACGACCGTTACCGTAATTTTAAATATTGACGAATATGTCCTTTTGTTCATCTTGCTACAGAAATGATTTTTTTCTCTTAATGTTTAAAATGGGGATATATCGTATGATATACCGTTGGATCCCAAATTTCTTCCAGATTATCATGGCATCGTTTTCATGCGTCATTTCACGTCTAGTGTTCAAGTTACACATCCATAATTAAAAGTGACGCAAAAGTTCCGAAACTGCAAAAATTCATATAAAATCAAATACTCGCCCGTTTTCGACGTTCTTGGTGTCGTTGGAATCGTCTCGACGAGTACTACGCTACGGAGGGTTTGGTTCACTGTTTTGGCAAAACATGAAATCAGTATAGATGTTTTTCGTTCAGGACAGATTTGCAAATAGCCCCTACGACGTCTAATCACCCAGTTTTTATTAGGTTCTCTACTTTACGGTGTTGGTTATGAGTTATAGGTAGGGGTACTAACCGTTATGCAGCGAGTGGGGGCAGCGACAGTGATACGTGCGCCCTCTACAGTCTGGAACTCGTCGTGGCGGTGAGGAAGACGACGAGTAGCGGCGTCTGGGGACTCTGCAGGTAGTAGTGAAGATTTACAGCGGATCCCTGGGTTGTCGACGTCAGATCTGAGGCAAGCGAGGCGTACACGCGGCCGTATCAGCGTTGTACACGTGCGTGGCGAAGAGGAGAACCTCCGAGCTGCGTTTGCGCATGTTGAGGAGGAGATCCGGGTGGTTTTTGAGGCCGTGGGGGTGATGTAGTGCCGTGCGACGCTTGGGAAGGCGTTGGTTGCGAAGATGGCCGCAAGTACCGACGGGTCGAGGATTGCGAGGCGTTGGGCGCAGCTGGGCGTGGAGATCTGGCGTTGGCGAGTTTGCTGGGCACGCGAGGGGGGTGGCGCGGCCGTGCTGGGTGGAGGAGATGGTCGTGGTTGCGGGGAGAGGCTCGTCAGGACTTGGGGCTGTCGGGGGTGGATGTGGGGTGTTGCCGGAGTGAAAGGCAGTGAGGAAGGAGCTCGTGTGCGTGGGTTTGTAGAGGTGTTGGAGGTTTGGAAGGAGGAGTGGGGTTCGGATCTCGGGGAGGTGTGGGCTGCCGGAGGTGGCGATGGGAAGGTAGGAGATGAAGGAGGCGGCGCTGGCTTGAGAGGTTGCTGATCTGGGGAAAACAAGAGTAACCTAGTTTTTTTTATAAGGAGAATAGGCTCACGAGAGTAGGCCATATGTTTATATTATATCAGTTGTATGGGGTTGATTGCACAGCCCGTGGGTTAGTCGAGTTATAGGTTTAGTTTCTTGTTCTCTTTGTTTTGTTTTGTTTTGAATGACAGAGGGTGAATGAGTATGCTGCTATATGATGTCTAGCCTAAGGAAATTTTTTTTAATAATAAGGATAGGGTGAGGCTCCTCTAGGGTTGGATTAAATAAAGGGAATAGGCTGGCTCAAGAGATGTGTGTCGGTTGTACAGCACGTGAGGAGTTGAAGGCCTAGGGTTAAATAATATTAGTTGTTGTGTGGGGTTTAAAAGAACAGCATGCCAAATGTTAGCCTAGGTTAAGATTTTCTATTGTTTTATTCTTTCTCCTATTTTTTTCTTTTGTTTCAAGAGTGCCGTGTGCGTGTGTCTAATTGTGTGCGTGAGTGGGGATCTGGCCATAATAGGATTTAAACCTAGAGGGGTTTATTTAGGAAGTAATGATTTGAGACCCTATTAATGGGATTTGAATTTAATTGAATAAAGTAGGAGATTTAGAGCTAATCAATTTGATTTAAATGGGTTTATAAATGAAAGTTTTCTTTTGACCTTTTTAAAATGATTTGAAATTTGAAATTCGAATTTGGAATTGGAAGTTAAAAAAGAAATAATCTAATAATGAATATTAACAATAACGATGATGATAATAATAAATAACTATGTGCCACAAAAATAATAATAGTGATAATTAACATGGGACAAGTTGGCACGTGCACGGGAACAGATACGCCTATCCACGGATACGGACGAAAATTAAACGAGAGGGAAATACAGATAATATTATCGATAAATACCGGTCGTTACATCCTACCCTCCTTAAAAACGATTCCGTCCTCGGAATCTTATCGGCTAAAGTACCGAGAAAACATAAGGGTAACGCTCATATCTCCTCTTCTAACGTACACACGGCCTAAATAATCATCATGCCATAACCAAATAGTAATACTAATATCAACACCACTAGTATCACTACTGATAATACCAATCAACGTCTATGCTAATAGCAGTAACAACACACATACATACATTACTAGTTACATATTAACATAACACGTTTAATATAATATCATCCTACAAATACAATCCAACCAAAACTATACTTCGGTGAATAGTAAAACTTTACTACACCACCACATCAATTTACACACTCACATTATTACCAACACACAATACATTATCATATATCTTACACACTCACTATCTATAATGATATAGTACCATATGTCACTTACACATACCACTAACACATAAATACAATTATTTTTAGTCTATTAATACTTCAATCGTACAATCACTTTTACATATCGCATATTACCATTTACACATTATAATATAAATCACTACATGTATATACATGCACGTAATACTTTACACCATACACAGATTCGTATAAGCCTTACTCCTAGCACTAGGGTCAACGTAATCTACCCACCTTAGGATCAAGTCCGACTTCAGACTTCCTTAAATAGGCCGACATAGGAGTGAGCGGACTTAGACACTAAGGTCATTCTATCCCAGTCATACATACATTATAATGAAACCATACTAATCCATATGCACACGCTTACTCATATATCACACACTTTCAAATATCTATACACACGTTCATTTTACATACATATACATACTTACACTACCACACGCCTCGCTCGTATCTATATAGAACTTATATATACACACACCGGTATTCACAACCATGGTAATTTACATAGGGCTAGTACACTATTACATACATTCACCTATACGTAGTCACAACCATACTGCCGTGCATACCTCCTGGTATACACATGCTCACACATCATCCCGTAAAGGTAATATTATAATCCTACTATACGTAGAACACACTTATTCATACCATATATATACCTATAACTAACCACATACACATATACGCACGAGCACACGCCACACATACCAACATATAAATCACATAATACATCTGTACACACAACTATACGTACACATATTATTATTACCCCTAACATGCATATCACTATACTAGCATTTAATTACAATCATTAACAAGTACGGCTAAGATACATATACTCCTCGTAACTAACCAATACTAGATCTAATACGCTCAGATATTCCTATAGTGCTATAGCTGAACACTCGCCTAAGTCACATATTACCGTACATGCACATACGACACAATAGACAATCACACCATACTAAAAACTAAGGGTAAGCACACTCATACATGTGTGGTATATAGAGATTCACACAGACACGTGTCCAAACTCACTATCTATTTACATGCACCGCAATAATACCACAATCAAAGCTAAAGGTCCCACTATACTTAAACTGAAGCTGTCATAAGGAAAGATAAGCACTAATGTGGTAACCAAGTAATAGGGTAGGATTTAGAGTTGAATGAGGCAACGAGTTAATGTTGTGATGGACGGTTCCGAATGTGAGATGGATAAGAGGTTAGTCGGTTGGGTGAGATAAAATATTTATGAACAAAAGTAAGAAGAAAAGGATATGTGCAAAAATAATAATGTCATTATAACTGACGTAAAGTAGCTAGTATACGGTAGAAGTTAAAACGTAAAATATGATTAGTCAAATGACAGGTGAAGAGTAATATGGACATTGTGTTGTAAAGATTGTTTTGTAAATGGAAATAGATTTGTAAAAAGAAATTATATATATATATATATATATAAAATGTGAAGGCAATGATTTTGAAACTGTCACACAAGATTTTGAAGTTTTATTTAACTTAGGAAGGTATTTTTTTTCTTAAAGAGTATATATGAATGACTGTATTTGAAATATATTGGTAAGAAAAGAGGATAATATTTTGAGCTAGCGAAATAGAAATAACACAAAAAGTTCTTTACATGAGGAAAATAGAGTAGCTATATAAGGCTATGTGAAGTATAAGTGCGGAAGGTGTATGTTAGAAGGTCGCTATAAGATAGCAATTAAAGATCGCGTCAGAAGAGTTTCATAATCAAGGTTGGGTTTAAGTCGACTGAAGTGTAGAGAATCTAAGTAAAAGTTTTCGAAAGGATTTTAAACTTAGCGAAGAATTCAAAAAATATCGAAAATACTTTTTAGAAGATCCCTGATCTGCAAGATGGCGGACCCGAAGAGTTTATGTAAATCGAGGACAAGGAATAGGTTTGACGATCGAAACGTAAGTACGGCTAAGAAGTAACTCCGTGAATACGCTACGATGGCTTTCTACGATCATTAATATGGGGGTAATGATTAGAGAAATAAGATCAGGAGGAAAATAATCATTGGGTCGACTAAGATTTAGCACTATGGTTCTACAACGAACTAGACTGCGATAGGGAAATCGAGGTGAGGGTTCGTAGAGGATCAAGATTGAGACTTATCTATAGGTTTGGAATATCCTACGCTTTGAAGTCTACTCATTGCAGACGTCTCAGGTTCGACTGGCTTGGCGACGATCGCTACGTTCGGTTGGGCCCTGGATCCGATAAATCTGAGCGAACAACTAACGAACTCAAAAATCTAATGTGGTCAGAGATGGACGATCCATTGCTAGGGTGAGTCCTAAGATGCTAATACCAAGTCATGGCAAGGGTGTCTAACTAACGAGCACAAGCGTCTATCTATTCTTATTATCCTGGTATTGGTTTCCTATCGTGCTGAGACAAGGTACTCGAGTAATTTTGCGTACGAACTATTCTGGATGTTTTGGCTAACGAAAAGAGTTCTCATTGTTCTGAATTTCGCAGTTGCAGGACCTGCATGGGCCACCACTAAAACCTGTAACGCCCCGCTTCCCAAAAGACACTAGAAGCGAGAACGTTACACGGCCCGCTTGAACTGGAGCGGTGAAGCTCAAGTCCAATAAGCGTCTGTGATAAAAACACAGATGAGGTTCTTGGATTTGCGTTTCAGAACAATCAGAAAATATTTCATTACAATTAAAAAGGACACTTCCAGAGTTGTTCGTACAGGAAATAAGACAACAGGGCCTCAGCATGGCCAAAAAGAGACTACAACAAAAATACTAATCATACTACAAGATACTAAAACTAAAACTCAAAGTCGAGGCGGAAAAGGGGCTCTAGTCTTCTGCAGAAAGCGGCTCGGTGTCTACAGTGAACACTGGTCCTCTACGTCAGGTGTCTCGAGAGAATCTTCCTAGTGCTCAAACTCGGGATCTGACATACATCCAAAAACATGAATGTATGTCAGCAAGGTTTGCAAAAAAGGTTAGCATCCCAAGGCAAGATATATGATATATATGAATTTAAGAAGCATTTAATGTTATAAAGAAATGACTGCATCAATTTAACATTTAACAATTTTATAGGAACAGAAACGAGCATTCCTAACATGCAGTTCTAGGCGGTTGCAAGATTAAAGTTGGGATTTTCTATGAGTTCTTTAGCATTTCAATTATCAAGATGACCAAGTTAGCGTTGCAAGTTTTCATGTCAAGAGTTAGCATTCTAATCTAGGGTTCACGCCTGTAGGTCGTGATGAGAAGGTCGTTCCTCTCACGGGGGCTTACCGTGATTGACGCTAACCCACCACGTGCGGGTGGTGCTCTTGAGGAGAGTACCTTTCATACGCCTAGTGGCCGCTCAACCCTAACCCCACCCAAAAGTTTACCGGAGCACGAGCCGGCCTAGTCGACTCACACGACATCACGATATCACGATACCGCCTTCGAGGCGCACGATTTCACGATGTCCAAACTTGTTAAACATGTCCGTATTCGCAGAAGTTTAGTGTTATCAACATTATTGCATTTTGGTGGCAGTTCTACAAAGCGGAAACGGGCCGAACGACCGTTACCGTAATTTTAAATAATGACGAATATGTCCTTTTGTTCATCTTGCTACAGAAATGATTTTTCTCTCTTAATGTTTAAAATGGGGATATATCGTATGATATACCATTGGATCCCAAATTTCGTCCAGATTATCATGGCATCATTTTCATGCGTCATTTCACGTCTAGTTTTCAAGTTACACATCCATAATTAAAAGTGACGCAAAAGTTCCGAAACTCCAAAAATTCATATAAAATCAAATACTCGCCTGTTTTCGACGTTCTTGGTGTCGTTGGAATCTTCTCGACGAGTACTACGCTACGGAGGGTTTGGTTCGCTGTTTTGGCAAAATATGAAATCAGTATAGATGTTTTTCGTTCAGGACAGATTTGCAAATAGCCCCTACGACGTCTAATCACCCAGTTTTTATTAGGTTCTCTACTTTACGGTGTTGGTTATGAGTTATAGGTAGGGGTACTAACCGTTACGCAGCGAGTGGGGGCAGCGACAGTGATACGTGCGCCGTCTATGGTCTGGAACTCGTCGTGGCGGCTAGGAAGACGACGAGTAGCGGCGTCTGGGGACTCTGCAGGTAGTAGTGAAGATTTACAGCGGATCCCCGGGCTGTCGGCGTCAGATATGAGGCAAGCGACGCGTACACGCGACCGTATCAGTGTTGTACACGTGCGTGGCGAAGAGGAGACCCCCGAGCTGTGTTTGTGCACGTTGAGGAGGAGATCAGGGTGGTTTTTGAGGCCATGGGGGTGATGTAGTGCCGTGCGGCCCTTGGGAAGGCGTTGGTTGCGCAGATGGCCGCAAGTACCGACGGGTCGGGGGTTGCGAGGCGTTGGGCGCTGCTGGGCGTGGAGATCTGGCGTTGGCGAGTTTGCTGGGCATGCGAGGGGGGTGGCGCGGCCGTGCTGGGTGGAGGAGATGGTCGTGGTTATGGGGAGAGGCTCGTCAGGACTTGGGGCTGTCGAGGGTGGATGTGGGGTGTTGCCGGAGGGAAAGGCGGTGAGGAAGGAGCTCGTGTGCGTGGGTTTGTAGAGGTGCTGGAGGTTTGGAAGGAGGAGTGGGGTTCGGATCTCGGGGAGGTGTGGGCTTTGTGGGCTGTCGGAGGTGGCGATGGGAAGGTAGGAGATGAAGGAGGCGGCGCTGGCTTGAGAGGTTGCGGATCTGGGGAAAACAAGAGTAACCTGGTTTTTTTAATAAGGAGAATAGGCTCACGAGAGTAGGTAATATGTTTATATTATATCAGTTGTATGGGGTTGATTGCACAGCCCGTGGGTTAGTCGAGTTATAGGTTTAGTTTCTTGTTCTCTTTGTTTTGTTTTTTTTGAATGACAGAGGGTGAATGAGTATGCTGCTATATGATGTCTAGCCTAAGGAATTTTTTTTAATAATAAAGATAGGGTGAGGCTCCTCTAGGGTTGGATTAAATAAAGGGAATAGGCTGGCTCAAGAGATGTGTGTCGGTTGTACAGCACGTGAGGAGTTGAAGGCCTAGGGTTAAATAATATTAGTTGTTGTGTGGGGTTTAAAAGAACAACATGCCAAATGTTAGCCTAATTAGGATTTTCTATTGTTTTATTCTTTCTCCTATTTTTTTCTTTTGTTTCAAGAGTGTCGTGTGCGTGTGTCTAATTGTGTGCGTGAGTGGGGATCTGGCCATAATAGGATTTAAACCTAGAGGGGTTTATTTAGGAAGTAATGATTTGAGACCCTATTAATGGGATTTGAATTTAATGGAATAAATTAGGAGATTTAGAGCTAATCAATTTGATTTAAATGGGTTTATAAATGGAAGTTTTCTTTTGACCTTTTTAAAACTATTTGAAATTTGAAATTCGAATTTGGAATTGGAAGTTAAAAAAGAAATAATATAATAATGAATATTAACAATAACGATGATAATAATAATAAATAACTATGTGCCACAAAAATAATAATAGTGATAATTAACATGGGAAAAGTTGGCACGTGCACGGGAACGGATACGCCTATCCACGGATACGGACGAAAATTAAACGAGAGGGAAATACAAATAATATAATCGATAAATACCGGTCGTTACAATCATATTCCGCCTTCGGGGCGGTAGATCAACGGCGATCGGCAGCAAGGCCACCGACAAAGCCGTGGGGGATTCAAATTATTTATTTATTTATTTATTTTTGAGATAAAATATGATAAAAACATGATTTAGACGATAAAAATCGTCAATGTAGGCTACTAGTGAATGCTTCATGTTTTACACCTTTTTTCTGCATGTTTGCATATCATTTTGATCGCCCATATCGCATTTTTCACGATTATTCCACGATATCGCGTTGCTTTTCACTATTTCTTGTTTTTGCTGGATTTCAAGAAATATGGAGCGATCGGGAGCATAATTGAGATCAAGGGACTTGCACGCATACCGGAACATCGCCCATGGCCCTATCGAGGAGCTAGCAGCGCTAGATGATGAGCGGAAGAAGAAGAAGTTCGATAGAATCGATGAGGAAGCGAGAAGGAGAAGATGTGACTCCAAGAACAGACCACTCGGTCGAGTACGCAATTCAGTCGGCCGAGTGAAGGAACATACTCGGCCGAGTACAACAGATACAAAAGCGCCAGGAGTCAAAGTCCACTCGACCGAGTGGAGAACTTCACTCGCCCGAGTGAGTCAGAGTTTTCTAGAGAAGATTTAAGCCGACTCTCTGGAATTTTGAGAAGAATAGTAGAAGACTCACTCGGCCGAGTGAGGAAGTCTACTCGACCGAGTGACAAACTCTACTCGGCTGAGTGACGCAGAAGCCAAGAAGACCAGACCCCCGACTTCTCTGTTTTATTTGGGTCTGTCACTCGGCCGAGTGACATTTTCTACTCGGCCGAGTGGCGCAGTCTATCTGTATCGTGAACTAGGGTTCTGGGCTGTGCCTGGGGCAAATCTGTCAGGATTTTTTGGCCGTTTTGACTTGTATTTAAGCATGTTTTTCATCCTAGTTTAGGAGAGACCAGAAATTAGGTTTTAGCTTAATTCTAATTGTAATTCCCTTTTGGAGATTGAAGATTTGAGATCTGGTTTGTTCTTCTTATTGAAATTTCTCATTTTTGTGAATTGCTTTCTTCTAACTAATTGCTATATGCTTTCATTCATTTATTCTGTTATTTCGATGATGAATTGTGAGTAGTTCCGGTGTTCTAGGACATGGGGATGAACCATATGGATTCGATTTTAGAATTGTGATGAATGGATTCATATGTTGCTAGAATTGATAGAAGGTTAGGTTGTGATTGATTTATTACGGATAGCTAGGAATTTCCATCAATTTGGGTTTTGCAAGAGATTGGATTCTAATCGATGGGAAGGCCTAGGTATTTGATTTAGGTTTGTAATCGAAATCCACTAGACTTGGTTTGCAAGAGATTGGACCAAAGCTAGGTTTTTTATTATAAATCTATGCTCATATTCATTTGCAAGAGATTGGACGAATACGAAATATCACAACGTAGATCGTAACTCGAGTTTGCACGAGAGTGGGCTCTAGGTGTGATTGGACGATGATGTCAATCTTCATGCTAGTGGCTTAGGTACGGGTTTGCACGAGAGTGGGCCCTAACCTAGGTCGCTATAGACCGACAATAGCGTGGGAGCGTGAGCTTGGTTCTCTATTTAGTTACGACTAGTTCACCTCAATTCAAATCTTGCAACATTGAGATTCACGATTCACGAAGATAAATGACGATCTGTAGCGGGGATTCCCTAACCCTGGATGCATTTAGTATATTGAATTCGAATTGTTAATTGCACGATTGTGAAAACCTTCTCAAAACCATTCTTCCACCAATAGCTTAGTGATCAAAATAGAGTACCGTCATTAGTCCTCCTCATGTTCGATACCTGCTCGCCACTACACCGTCCGCTTGCGGTAAGACTACACTCGTATCCCCCGGGGTGTTTATCCAGGGGCCGATCAAGTTTTTGGCGCCGTTGCCGGGAGGTGATGGTATTTTATTTTTCTCACTTGGCTACATTTCATCTTTTATCTTTCTTTTATTTTTATTTGACACTCATATTGACGTGCTCCTCCAGATTTTTAATAAGATTTTAACAGGTAACATGGGAGACACGATGATGAAAACAGACTCTAGCCCGCTATATGATGATGCCTTTGCACCCCTTCTGGAAGAACTTATGGATGAGGTCCGATCCACAGGGACCTTGGCCATCAACGTAGGGGACCTCCTTAAACAGCTGTTTGCCAGTTTTGTTATCGACCAAATTTCCCCAGAAGGAACCATCGAGGGCAACATTAGAGTCGATATGAGGGATGATAAGTTGTACTTTGAAGTGAGCAGGACCCCTCAGCCCGGAATAAGGGGAGGCAGCAGTGCATGCACTGGAGAGATCTGTGCTTGTGAAGAGTCTACTTGGCATACCGACGTTCAAGGAAGTATACTTGACGATCCCTTCTGCAGTATCGATGAATGCACTGACCTATCTTTTAATTTCAGGTATGAACATGAGGGAATGGTAGTCCCACCGACCTCAGAGCAGAGTCATGTAGCATCCACTCTGATGCACCACCCTTGCTAAGAAGCGAGTCTGAGTCAGCATACGAGAGCCTACTCTCTGAGGAGGAACTGAACATAGATGGGATCAAAGACGCCATGCTTTCACAGGAAGAGGAGGCAGGGGTACAGTGCCCCCTGAGGTAGAACTGAAACAATTACCTCCTAACTTAATATATGCCTTTTTGGGGGATAAACTGACCTACCCGGTGATTGTTAACGCTAGCCTCAACCACCATCAACTGGAGAGTCTTTTAGATGTCCTTAGGAGCCATAAGGACGTCCTCGGCTATAACATTTCTGACCTCAAGGAGATAAGCACTAGGCTGTGTACGCACATGATCCACCTTGAAAACACTGAAGCCACCTCCATAGAACCTCAGAGGCGGTTAAATCCTAACATGAAGGAGGTGGTTAAAAAGGAGATCCTTAAACTACTTGAAGCTGATATCATTTATCCTATTTCTGACAGTAGATGGGTTAGCCCTGTCCATGTCCTCCCTAAAAAGGGGGGAATGATCATTATAAAAAATGATAAGGAAGAATCTATATCCACACGCACCGTCACGAGTTGGCAGATGTGTATCGATTACAGGAAATTGAATAAATCCACCCGTAAGGACCATTACCCATTGCCCTTTATTGACCAAATGCTAGAACGCCTCGCCAAACATAAATTATTTTGCTATTTGGATGGGTATTCAGGATTCTTTCAGATTCCCTTGCATGAAGATGACCAAGAAAAGACTACTTTTACGTGCCCTTATGGTACCTATTCTTACCTTAGAATGCCTTTCGGTCTTTGTAATGCCCCCGCCACCTTTCAAAGTGCATGACGTCCATCTTTTCTGATTATATTGAAGACATTATGGAAGTCTTCATGGACAATTTTTCTGTCTATGGTGGCGGATTTGACTCGTGTTTGGCCAATCTTACTAAGGTCCTTAAAAGATGCCAACAAAATAATCTAACTCTTAACTGGGAGAAATGTCATTTCATGGTCATTGAGGGGATAGTTTTAGGGCATCTTGTCTAGTCTAGAGGGATCGAGGTTGATAAGGTAAAAATTGAGGTAATCGAAAAGCTTCCCCTCCTATTAATGTTAAGGGCATTAGGGATTTTCTTAGTCATGCGGGGTTCTGCCGTCGTTTTATCAAAGATTTTGCCCTAATTGCCCGTCCTCTTACAGCTTTACTTGCTAAAGACGCTCGATTTGACTTTTCAGGAGATTGCTTGCAAGCCTTTAATACACTGAAGAAAGCCCTCGTTTCCGCCCCAATCATACAACCACCAGATTGGAATCTTCCTTTCGAGCTGATGTGCGAGGCTAGTGACCAAGCAATTGGGGCAGTGTTGGGACAAATGAAGGATAAAAAGCTTCATGCAATATTTTATGCGAGCAAAACCCTGGACGAGGCACAAAAGAATTACACTACCACTGAAAAGGAGCTTTTGGCAGTGGTCTACTCCATTGAGAATTTTCGCTCTTACCTCCTTGGATTAAAAGTGATTGTGCATACCGGTCATACGGCATTGAAGTACCTGTTGAGCAAAAAGGAAGCCAAGCCGAGGCTAATAAGATGGATACTTCTTCTCCAAGAATTTGACTTGGAAATCCGAGACAAGAAAGGCACGGACAATGTTGTGGCAGATCACTTGTCTAGGATTGTTCGTGATGGGAAAGATGATAGCATACCAATTGATGACACTTTTGCTAACGAGAAGCTATTCGCTATTAGACCCGGAGAAGTGTCTTGGTATACAGATTATGTGAACTATTTGGCGTGTGGGATAAAATCATGTGGGATGGCCACACAACAAAAAAGGAGGTTCATGCACGAAGTTCGTAACTATTTCTGGAAAGACCTGTACCTCTTCAAGGTATGCAAGGATGGGATTATACGGAGGTACGTTTTAAGGGAAGAGGCCACTTCTATCATTTCACATTGCCATGATATGCCCTGCGGGGGACATCACGCCGCCTCTAAAACCACTGCAAAGATATTGCAATGCTGGTTCTTTTGGCCGACCATGTTCAAGGATACACATGACTTCGTCAAGTATTGTGATAGATGCCAACGAACAGGAAACATATCGAAACGGAACGAGATGCCGATGAAGCCTATTTTGAAAATTGAGCTGTTTGACTGTTGGGGAGTGGATTTCATGGGGCCTTTTCCATCAAGCAAAGGAAACAAATATATTCTATTAGCTGTCGACTACGTATCGAAATGGGTAGAGGCCGTCGCAACCCCAACTAATGATGCGAGAGTGGTATCCAAATTTTTCAAGCAAAACATATTTCCGTGCTTTGGGGTGCCACGAACATTGATAATCGACGGTGGAAGCCATTTCATAGAAAGCAAGTTCAAAGCCATGCTAAAGAAGTATGGGGTGAATCATAGAATCGGGATGGCATACCACCCTCAAACGAGTGGACAAGTGGAAGTGTCAAACCGGGAGATCAAACAGATTCTAGAGAAGACGGTCGATAGATCTAGGAAGGATTGGTCCATGAAATTGAACGATGCACTGTGGGCATATCGCACGGCTTTTCGAACCCACATTGGCACTACCCCATATCTGTTAGTTTATGGGAAAGCATACCATTTGCCGGTGGAGCTAGAACACCGTGCCTATTGGGCAATCAAGACTTTAAATTACGACTACAAGAGTGTAGCGTTGCGACGACTTCTAGATATCAATGATCTTGACGAGATTAGATGGGATGTTTACGAGAGTTCTAGGAATTACAGGGAAAGGACCAAAATTCTCCACGACGCCCGCATCACCGTAACAGATTTCAAAGTCAGATATTAGGTCTTATTATTCAACTCTAGACTTCGACTCTTTTCCGAAAAGCTAAGGTCACGTTGGTCGGGACCTTTCACCATTCGGCACATACAGCCGGGAGGGGCTTTTGAGATATAAGGAAAAGACGGTGTCACGTTTAAAGTAAATGGACAAAGGCTCTAGCATTACTCAGAGGGAGCCCCCACCGGGGAAGTAAATAGCATATACCTTATTAGAGGTTGGTCCCAAGATCTGTCATGCTTACTTGAAATCGCCGTCGACGACGGCACCCCCCACGCCATTGGAGCTTCGCATATAAACGTCCTTTATGAAATCTTAAACACCGAAGAAGGCCAAATGATGGGAGACCCACCGGACCCTCTTACGGATGAAGAGAAGGACGACACTGATGTCGTTAAGATTAGAAAGCTATGCAAGCTCTCTACAGTAAAGCACGTGAAGAAAGCTCCACCGGCGAACAAATCTTCGCCGCATGTCAAGAAAAGGACGACAAGAGCTCAAGCTTGGGGGAGTCACCCCTACTACTACCCATGATGAAGGGCAGCTGAGGAACACCAAAGAAAATCAACAACTGAACCCAAGCGGCCTTCCCGGCAAGTTTGACGCGCGCATTTCCCATGCGCCGAACATCGAGCATTAATCATGAATCTTAAGGGGTCGAGCTCAAGACCTTAAACGAGCACTTATCGGGAGGCAACCCAATGGTTCTATCTCACTTTTTAGTTGAATTTTTTTTCATTTTTTGTTTTAGACCTTTATTAGTGTATATAGTCAAGAGTCCAAGAAAAACCTGACAACGGGCTACGCTCTTCATTTCAGGAAAAGGAGAATAAGAGACCACATGAACGGAGGACAACCATGGCGATGGGGAGCACTCCAGGGATGCACTCAAGCGCCAAGAGTAGAAAGAAATGGACGGGAGAAAGAAAATCAGAAAGTGTCGCAAAAACAGAGAGTTCGAGCTGAAAACAGCAGCCCACTCGGCCGAGTGACATGTTCACTCGGCTGAGTGAAGACCCTACTCGGCCGAGTAGGGTACTGCTTAGGGAAGTCTCAAAAACCCCTTCTCTGTAAATTACATGCCACTCGGCCGAGTGACTTTGTCACTCGACCGAGTGAACCTGACACATTCAGCACTTAAAATGCTTTGAGTGGCCTATCCACTTGGCCATGTGACTTTGTCTACTCGGCCGAGTGATAGTTCCTACTCGGCCGAGTCGGAACATATTTGAAATTTTTTTAAACTTACGTAACAGCAGCCACTCGGCCCAGTGGTCAACGCCACTCAACCGAGTGACTTACCCTATATAACCAAGCGCTCGCGGCCCCAAAATCAAAATCCCCAAATCGATTACTAGCAGCCCGAGCTCTCCCATAAATCGCCCGAGCAGCCTCCGACCCCCGCCTGAGTCACCACTTCACGCCCGAGTGGCACGACCCCCCCTGTCCGACCGCCGTCCGATCCCTGTCCGACCGCCGCACCTTCGCCGCCGGCCGGCCCTCATACGCCCTAAATTCCCCTATTTCTCCTATTTCTCATTTTTATAAGCCATATTCCGCCCCGAATCAAAATTAAACCCTAAGCATACCTATTTCTCTTGATTTTCCCCTAAAATTTTCTATTTCCATTGCTAATCAATCGATTTTGCGTTTCAGGATAGCTTAGGAGAGATCAAGTGCTGATTCGGAGCTTCAAGGGAGGCCCGACTTTGCTTGCATTGCTCGTGTGGAGTTGCGTCATGCTTTGGTATACTCTTTCCATTTTATTAGCACTTCGCGGTAGTTTTCACATTTCATGGCATCTCCACCATGCCCCCACGCACCAGGTGCCGTGCGTGGGAGCCCGCTGCCAAGCGAAAGAACACTGGTGACCCTGGTTCTTCTTCCTCTAGAGCAGACTATCCGCCTCCTAGTCCACCACCACCTACACTCCCGCCTCCTACTGCATCCATTCCACCCCCCCAACACAGCCCGCCCCGGCTTTCGACACGATGGGGATCACTTTTAGAGATGACGTACATCGTGCCAGATTTGAAAGAATCGTCCATCGATCGATCGTCCCCTCTAGGTTTGTGCACATTGCTGATTTTGATCGCATATGGGTATTCCAGGGGCTCCTCTAGCTATATGAGAATGTGGGGTGGCATGATTTCCTTTCAGTGTCGGCGCACACCTACGTCCGACTGACCCTCGAGGTCCCGAGTTATATTCGTAGGACTTCCAGGGGTTGCACGTTTCGTCTGATGGATCGTGAGTGCCAGATCACTCTCGACATGCTCCGAGCGTATTTCCATTGGACCCCTATTTCAGACCCCGACCGTGCTTTTGGTCCCACGCACCATACCCCTCCTTCCTTTGATGCTTATGCATACTGGACACTGATCACAGGATCACCACTCGTTTTTGTCCCTAGCCGGGCCAAGGCCTCCTCTATCGTCTACCCTTGCCTCTGTATTGCTCAACGCCTTATGGCGACCACTTTTCTTGCGAGGTATGAGCTTGGGACGATGTCTATGCCTGAGCTCTATATGCTCTATGCGATGATGAGAGAGAGAGAGAGAGCCTTCGAGGCTGGTGGAGACGTCTTACTCCCTGCCACTCAGATTGATATTGCCAGATGGTATCTAGATCACATCTTTATCTCTGCCATTGCTAGGACGACGATTTGTTGTGGCGGTCTGATCACCCTTCTGGCTCCTTTGTGCGGGGTTGAGCTCCCAGCTGGTTTGCTTCGACCCACGGGCCCCACTTCCCTTTCCATAGACGTTATGGCCCGCATGAGGATGTTGCATCCTCATGGTTAGCACCACTGGGTTTGGCTGCACGGTCCTTTTTCTACTGAATATATGGTGCTTCCAAGCCCCGCTCGGACCGACATTGGACCTGCAGGTTGGGAGTGGAGGCCAGAGATGGACCTCCTCATCATAGCTACGTATGTGCTTGAGCCCGAGGGCGCTCAGCAGGAGCCCATCCTCCCCCCTCTAGCCCCGGAGATCCCGATCCCACGGCTTGCACCTGATTTGATCCCAGTCCCCAACACTTCTGTCCACACCTCTGCCAGTGTCGGGAGAACCATTGTTGTGACCGACAACACCACCACCATCACCACCTCTGTGCCATTGACTTTTGCTCCTATTTCTTACGAGAGATTTGAGAGCACCTCCCCTGCTGCACTTGAGAGAGGCGAGTCCTCACTAGTTTCGACAGCCGAGACCCTTTCCTCACCTGATTTCTCGACCCCTGGGGAGTCATTTTCCGTTGATTTCACGACCTTCGCAGTCGTCGACCCCTCTGTCTCTGCCGCCACTATTTTTACTGAGAGTGTTGTGACGTCTGTCCTCACATCTGTGTCTACGACCTCTCTACCTGTCTCGTCCTCTACCTCTGCCTCTATTTTTACCGAGAGTGTCGTGACGTCTGTCCCTACATCTGTGTATACGACCTCTCTACCCGCATCATCCTCCTCTGTCGCTGCACTAACATCTGAGAGCATTCCTACGTCTTAGCCTTCCACAGAGGCTGAGCAACTTTTAGCGAGCACCGCCCCTCACACTAACCCACTAGTGGTCCCACTTGTCTACGACGATCGTGTGCGTCAACCTCGACCTCCACCCGCGTGACTCTCTGCCCCCGCTCCCTACACCCTTGTTCAGCACCTCCGTACTGTAGAGGGGTCCGTCAGTGGACTCAGAGCGGATTTTCGGGCTCTCGCCGCCACCGTTAGCTCTATGCAGCAGCATGTCGTCCTACTTCCTGGTATTCAGGTCACCCTGAACCAGATTCTTGCGCGCCTGCCACAGCCTTCACCAGCCGCAGTCCGTCCCATCTCTCAACAGCCGCCACCACCGCCACCCCTCCCCCACCACAGGGAGGTGCTGGCGATCCACCACCTGCTTAGGCACATACTTGATGCCTCTCTTGTTTTTTTTCCGATAATCTGATTGGTATTTTTGCTGCTGGTTTTGCACCCCCCCTCTCGCCCACATATTTTGATCACTTTTTGTTGGGTTTCGTATATATCTGTCTGGGGGTAGAGGTGATATTCCTGGGCCCTTATTTTGAACCCCTTGATCGGTTTGCTCATTTCATCCATTATTTGCATTCCGCACTCATCACTTGCATATCCATCCTATTTTCTTTCATGTTCACTTTTTATCATGCATGCATCCGCACCCACCTACCCATATTATATACATACTTGTGCCACACTTAGCACATTGAGGACACTGTGCAGTTTAGCTTGGAAGAGTGAGTGTCTCACGCACTTTTTATTTTCTTCAGTTTTATCTTTATTTTTCTACCTTTCTTTATTTTCCACCTATTTTCACCCACTATTTCTTATTTTTCTCATGCATCATGTTTTCTTATTTTTTTGTGTGCTGCATTTGTATAGTTAGTTCTTATTTTCCCTTTATCCTTATTTCTTTTATCCTTTTTGCTAGAAATGAATTCTCTGTGATGACGATAACTTGGAGTTAGCTTACTCTTATATGCATATTCTCTTGCCATGCCATCGTTTTTATTTCAGATATCATATGCTATACATCGCCATGCATTTGAGAATAGTAACCTTCATCTTTATTATATGATTATGAATGTAATTCTAGCATTAGCTGAGTCTGAAAATTTATATCGTATACTTTTCATAGAAAACACAGCAAGCTTCACGCATTGATTGCATAAACTTGGAGTACTGCTTTGTTATCTGCTATCACTTCTATTTACATGAAATTGTATGCTCAACTTCCCGGTTGATTGAATGTATGCCTTTTTGATATGACTGGATTAGTTTACTTTCTGAAATCAAACTGAGTAGATTACATTACCCTGCTGAAAGTTGTCGTGCACATACAAAAGAGTGAACTGAGCGTTGCATATTTTTATTTTTCCACATATCTTGAACATCATTTCTATACTTAAAATCATTGGTGAATCTCCCCTTGGTAAATCTCATATTGGCATCTTCCCCATGCTAAAAAGTCCAAGCTCCATCACCCCAAAATCAAAAAGAAAAAAATAAAAAATACATGCATATCTTTGTATCTTTGATTTGGGATTGCTATTGTTTATAAAAAATAAAAAAAGAGGAGAAAAGAAAAAAAAATTAAAAAAGGGGGGAGAAGTTTGTTTGTATATATGCAATCCCTCCTTCCTTCTTTCTTTCCCTTCCTTTTTTTTCATTTATCCGAATGGAGCTTCAAACAACATGGGAAAAGTCGTAGTGTTCTATTTGATGCTACCACGCTTATAGATAAGCTTGGAGGGGATCCAATGATGTGTGAGAGAGTGACCACTTATATGTGCATGCCGACCTAAGCTAGATAATTTTTGACACTTAGGGAGATTACTTAGAGTATTACGAAGTCTATGAATTGAATATTTGGTATGCATTTCATGAATACCATCTCTTTCTGTTCTTATCGCTTTATAATGTGTGATATCTCTTATACTCCAAGCAGAAAGCGATCAATTGAAAAGTGTGCTATCTATGATTACGTATACCGCTTCGAATACCTCAGACGATGCTGATTCTAGAATGGTTTCATATTTCATATCGCTTTGATGTTCTTGGTTTCTATATCGAATGCACTTATATATGATATGATATCTAGGTAAAAATCTTTGGCATGTTTTTTATTCATCGTGCGCTATTTGAGTAAGCAACTTTATGTCCTGAGAGAATGATCTCGCACCTCCCTCTTCGTTTTCTATTCTATCTTTCTTTTCCATTTTTCTTATTTTTATCCATCGGGTTCGCCTTTTTACTCATCGTCCTCGAGAACGAGTAAGAGGTAAGTGTAATGCCTTACAAGCAACTGCACAAGTACTAGAGGGGGGGTGAATAGTACTTTAAAAATAACAAGGAGTATAATTCCTAATTATCGTGCAAACAACTACCAAATCAATTTGCGGAAGCTTAAATTGATGACAACAACAAAATTAACAATGCTAACAATTGATATTACTGGGTTCGGATCCACCCAAGTCTCCCCGACTTGTTCCCGGTGATCCTACGTCCCAACCACCTGAATCCCCTCCGGATACTTAGGTTAGAAACCCTAATCCAAGATTTCCACTATGAATATCTTGTGAAAACCCTTCACAAGATCAAATCATACATGCAATGGCAATAGTGAATCCCACAACCCGGGATCACAACCTTCTCTCACAACCGAGAGAATCAACAAGCAGTAAATGAGTTTATATGAAATAAACAATCTTACCACAAATTCCTATACCTTGAGTTTTCTTACCAAATAGGTGCAAGGAGGGATTTGAGGAAGAGGAAGTCACCAAGACCTAGCACCACTGAAATGAGCAGCAATGGGTGCCTAGGAGTGATTATGAGACTTGAATAAAGCTAGAGCTTGAATGGCTCACCAAGAACAAACTTCTCTCAAGATGGATTCTAGATCTAGAAAGTGAGAGAATGGATTTCTTGTGAGGGAGAGAGCTTTGGAAATGAGTGAGAATCTCTAACTCTTTCAAACTCAATGAATCTCTTAATGGCAGCTCTAACCTAGAGAGAAATGACCAAGCTTCGTATTTATAGGGTCCCATAAAAACGAGCTAGGTCAAATCCCAACGGATAGAAATCTGAAGCAGTTAGTCGGTCAAAGAACAACCACTGACCGACTAGTTCATCAATTAGTCGGTCGGTCAAACAACATGGACCGACTAAGTGATGAACAGTGAAGAGATTGAATTTCAGACCTAGAAATCTAGTCGGTCCAAGAAGACTGTCTGACCGACTAGTTTCACAACTAGTCGGTCGGTCAGTGAACTTAGACCGACTAAGAGTCAAAAACTATTAGTCTGAATACAAATTGATTTAGTCGGTCCAAGAACAAATGTTGACCGACTAGATCATCAACTAGTCGGTCGCCAAACGTTCTTAGACCGACTAACGATAAACAGTAGCTCAGGAGAAAATTGGCATGTACAGTAACGCTCAACTAGTCGGTCAAAGAAGAATCACTGACCGACTAGTTCACAAACTAGTCGGTCGGTGAGTCAACGTAGACCGACTAACTGTAAACAGTACTGAGCAAGAAAAGACTAACTGAAACTAGTCGGTCCAAGAAGCTTTGCCGACTGACTAGATCACCATCTAGTCGGTCAGTTCTTCTTCTTGAACCAACTAACATGCACAAAAAGTCCGAATCGAAGCATGATGCTTAGAGGAAGTTAGAATGGACTTCTACTAAGATCCTAGAGCTAAGATATGAACATTATGAAGATATAAATGTAAGGTATACTCAAGGCTTAACATTCTATAGATCGAAACTAAAAGACTATAAATAAAACCTTAAGGAACGGTCTTCGAGAGTTTCGATCAAATCTTCATGACTTCCAAAATGGTCCAAAAGCTTCAATGAAGCTTTAGGCATTGAATACGAGCTTTGAGAAGTCTTGAGATGTCGCTTTGAGTGTTCTCGTGAATTTGGCGACGATCTCCATAACTGCGCTCATAAATTGTTAGTTCATGAATTATTTATGTTTGCTCATCATCCAAAACCAAATCCGGGGAGTCCAATACTCAACATTCTCCCCCTTTTTGGTGATGACAAACCAACATAAATAATAATCAAAGATAATCATTCAAATGTAAAATACTTACTCCCCTTGCATTGATGACACGTTAATTCCAAATTGAATATATATTAATTGCATCAATCAGACGAGTAAGATATATAATGAGAATCGAATTTTGAAATATCGGATTTGAAAATCCTTATATATATCTGAACTCCCCCTGAATCTAACATATCAAATTAGATTCTTGGAAATTGAGTTAAATTTTCATTTGCCCTAATCATTATCATTATCTCTCACCCGTTGGCATTATCCCAAAAATGGGGGGCATACAACGACAACAACAAGGATAAAGAAAATCCAACATCGGGAGTCGTAGAATATGACGATGGACCAAATTGACACCAAGGAAAATAGTCGAAAACGAATCAAAGTGTGCCAAATTGTCCATTTTCGAAAAAATGAAAAATAAAATCATCAAAATACCAAATATAAATTCACTTATTGAATAAAGAAATGCACTCTTCAATACTCAATATTCTTGGTTAAATTTGTGCATGGAAAACAATTTTATGCAATCATAGAAATAAAATCTATTTAACCAAGTTTATAATCGTCGAGCGACGAAATCATATATCATAGACATTGAATGAATATTAAATGTGCACAATGAAGTAAAAGGAGAACATCGATGTATATATATAAGAATATCATGAGTACATGCAAAAATACATCGAATACATCAAACAGAGTGCAACATCTATATCACCAACAAAAAGATACAACAACATCATCGACATATCATCATCAACATCCAACAAAATGAAGACACATCAAGTACACCGACATCCAAAACATCAAAATACATCAAAACACCACCAAAACTCCATCCTATCCTAACCCAAAACACTCTCAGAAAGATGTATCATCCAATGATCACCGGAGAGTTCTCGAAACTGACGATCACGAGGAAGTGGCAGGATCAGCAGTCTTCATGGGTCCAGTCGAGGGAGTGGACTCAGGCTCTGCTGGGAGGAGTGGTGTGGCAACTGAAGGAATCGTCGGGGCAGGAGTGGAGACATCGACGACTGGCTCTGGAGTATCAGCAGGAACATCAGCAGGCACGACAGGAGCAGAGACGTCAGCAGGAGCAGCAGCAGCATCAGAAGTCTGATCCACTGGTGCAGAAGTCTCTGGAGCACCGGAAGAGGTGGCAGCTCCAGGAGCAGATGTGGTAGCAACAGCAGGAGTGGCCTCAGCGCCACGAGCAGGAGAATCAAGGAGGTCATCGATATCCTCATCATCCATCTCCTCATCCTCAGAAACAGGAGGAGGGACCTCAACACCAATAACACGAGCAATACGACACAGAATCTCCTCGGAACGAGCATACCGAGACTCGAGACGACGAACGTCACGAGCGAGACTCTCAAGAGTGGTGGGAGGTCTGGAAGCAGCAGCTGCAGAAGAAGTGCCCTGAGAAGCTGAAGGAGTCGTCCGCTGCACGTGACGGAGTGCCGTAAGAGATTTCTTTACGACCGTCGCGTTCAGTGGAGGACCAAGAGGACGCTCATCGTCAGGAGGCAAAGGCAAGCGAAAATGACGGAACACCAAAGTCAACAGACAAGGATAAGGGATATGCGTAGATTTAGTGGTCTTGCGAATACACTCGAAAGAGTCCATCTTATCGAGTATAACGCGAGCCCAATTAATCTCGCAACCCAAGAATATAGCGTAAATCAACTTTAGGAACGGCTGGGATGGTAGAGAAGATGAGCAGTACTTGGGAAGCAAGGACGACTTCAGAATTAGATTGAGGACCCATGCATTTGGCTTAAATTACTTAGATGGAACACCAATGAAAGCTGGAGGGATCACATGGAAGATATCAGCAAGAACAGACTGATCCAAAGAGGAGATATCATCAACTGAAATGTCTGACGGGAGGAGACAAGACGACGAACAACCAAGCAACTCCCCCAAGATTTCTGCCGTGAGGACTATAGGAGTCCCCAAGACAGTAGTCTCGATGGAGTGGCTCTCATCGTAGTGGCCCCGGACACGATTTGCATAGAACAGTTTGACCAGGCGAGGATAGGGTCGAGGGTTCGCCTTAGGGTCGAAGCGAAGGTAGTCTAGGAGCCCACTATAGGATATGAGATCAGCTAAGCCAAGGAAGTCGGAAACTGAACATAGTGCTCTAATAGCATCGGGCAGTGCTCAATACGGTTGTAGGCCGCTAGACACATTGGGTCGTCGCGACACAACGATATGTCTACACCACCTGCTGGCATTGGGGCCTTTCCCTTAGGCTGTCAAGTCCTAGAACGAGGTGGAGGAGTGGGTTCCCTATGGCCAGACTCATCCTCGGGTCTAAACTCAGTATCGGAATCAGGAGGTGTAGAGGGGGTATGGAGTATAGGCTTTCTAGACTTAGAATGTTTACCGGGTTTGACGGTCGCCGTCCTCTGCTTCTTCAGAGGAGGCGAAGACGGAGAAGCTTGGGTTGATTTAGCTTGGCGTTTGGGTTTCAAAGGGTTCCTAGGCTGTGATGGCCCTACGGTCATGGGGGATGCCCCAGAGGAAGTGATATGAATCCTCGTCTTTGCCATGATCGTGGCACAACGAGATCAATCAATGGAAGTTTGAAAAAGATCAAACAAACCTAAGCTTACAAACCCTAAAGAGTGAAATCGAAACTGGCCTAAGGCAAGATCAAACCCTAGATGAAATTCGAAACCCTAAGAGATGAAAGCAAGCCCTAGAACTGGAAAATAACCCTAGGATCAAACCCTAGATGAGAGGGAGTATACCTAGGAGGAAGACGACGATGATCGGCGACGGAGTTGATCGGAAAAGAGGCCGGAGATTGACGGAATACGAAGAGACTCGAGCGGGGGAAAGGGGATTTTCGAGTTGGAGGAAAGCTGGAGATCGACTAAAAGAGAAATTAGTCGGATAGTTTGAGTTTAAGTCGGTCAAAACACGAAAAGACATGACTGCCCCTGATCACTTAGTCGGTCACAGTTCAATGGCTGACCGACTAGATGACGATCTAGTCGGTCGGTTAACGAGCTTGAATCGACTAAATGTGAAACAGCGACCAGTCGAAGATTTCTGAATGAGAATTAGTCGGTCTACGTTCAAATACTGACCGACTAGAACTAAATCTAGTCGGTCGATAAGTGAACTTGAACCGACTAAGGAGTTAAGCTGGAGAGGAAACTCAAAATAGCTTGAGTTAGTCGGTCTGAGTTCTTTTACTAACCGACTAGATACGAATCTAGTCGGTTGGTGATTGAACTGATACCGACTAAATGAGTCCAAAAGTTTAGAGAATGAGCTAGTCGGTCCGAGTTCATTAGCTGACCGATTAGATGCAAATCTAGTCGGTTGGTTGATGAAATGAGACCGACTAGATGAGTCCAAAAATTGACAATTAAGTTCTCTCCTCAATACACTTGGACGAAACATCGTAAACCTCTCAAACATCATCTAAACTACCCCATTAAACATCGAAATCTCAAATACGACATTCAAATATGAATTCGAGCAAAAATTCAAAATATCACATAAAATCCCGAAAAATCCAATAAGTCTAGCACGAACGAAATATTGCGAAATATAATAGCATGAAAGATTATTGAATGAAACATGAATCCTATATCTCGGATTCACCCATAATCCCCAATTCTCGACGCAACCGCACAAAGGAGTCCTCCTTTAGGGGTTTCGTGAAAATATCGGCGATTTGCTTTTGGGTTTCAACATACACTAAAATGATGTCCTTTTTAGCAACATGATCATCTAAAAAGTGATGTCGGACATCTATGTGTTTAGATCGGGAATGGTGCACCGGATTCTTTGAAAGACAAATAGCACTTTGGTTATCCACCATAATAGGACTAGTATCACAATGAATGCCAAAATCCTTTAGTGTGTGTCTCATCCAAAGAACCTGGGCACATGCAGCACCGGCGGCAATGTATTCCGCCTCGGTGGTTGAAAGTGATACCGAATTTTGCTTCTTGGAAAACCAAGAGACAAGGGAATTTCCTATAAAATGGCAAGTGCCACTAGTAATCTTCCTGTCGGATTTGCATCCCACATAATCAGCGTCACTATATGAGACTAACTCATATGTGCTAGATTTCGGATAAAGTAATCCAAAATCTAAAGTGTAACTTAGATAGCGAAAAATACGTTTTACCGCTACTAATTGAGAATCCTTAGGTTGAGACTGATAACGAGCACATACGCATACAACAAACATAATAGCGGGCCTACTTGCGGTAAGATATAGTAAACTACCAATCATACCTCGATATAGACGAATGTCTACATCCTTACCGCCCGTATTCCTTATCAAGATGCGTTGTCGTGCTCATTGGAGTCTTTTTCCCGGAGGCACTCTCCATTCCAAATCGCTTTAGCAACTCCACCGTATACTTCGTTTGGTGGATGAAGATTGCATCGTCCATTTGGCGGATTTGGAGACCTAAGAAATATTTGAGCTCACCCATGTGGCTCATCTCAAATTGTTCCTTCATCACATTAGAAAACTCTTCGCAAAGAGCAAAGTTAGTAGCACCGAAAATGATATCATCAACATATATTTGAACTAAAATTATATCATTATTCGAATGCTTAACAAAAAGTGTAGAATCGGCTTCTCCCATTTTAAAATTCAAATCCAAAAGAAAATTCTTTAGGCGATCATACCAAGCTCGAGGAGCTTGTCTCAAACCGTAAAGTGCTTTCTTTAGTTTAAAAACATGATTTGGAAATTTTTCATTAATAAAGCCCGGAGGTTGAGAAACATAAACTTCCTCAACAACATCTCCGTTTAAGAATGCACTTTTAACATCCATTTGAAATAATTTAAAATCCTTATGGCATGCAAAAGACAATAATAATCTAATTGATTCTAATCTAGCTACCGGAGCGAAGGATTCTTCGAAATCAATACCTTCCTCTTGACGGTAGCCTTGAGCAACTAACCGAGCTTTGTTCCGGACGACAACTTGGTTTTCGTCGGTTTTGTTCTTGAAGATCCACTTTGTCCCTATGACGGTGTGGTTCTTCGATGGCAATGGAACAAGCTCCCAAACTTCATTCCTCTCGAATTGAATGAGTTCCTCCTCCATGGCTAAGATCCAAGCGCTCTCTTCGCATGCTTCATTAACATTCTTTGGCTCTATCGAGGAGGCAAAGGCACAATGAGCGAAGTAGTTCACTTGCGATCTCGTCTTGACACTATCATGGATATTGCCAATGACTTGCTCATGAGGATGGTCACGAACGGTATGAAGCCGTTTGGGAATACCTTGATCACTAGGAACATTCTCAACAACTTCATTAGACCGGTTAGTCTCAATAGAATCAATATAATCACTAGAGTTAGAATTACCAATTGAATCACATAAGACATCCATAGAGTCATCATCATTAGTAATTCTAGTTGGAACAAATCCTTCATTAAATGACACATGAAGCGACTCCTCGATCGTCGAGGTTCGTTTGTTGAATATTCGGTAGGCTTTGCTACGCGAAGAATATCCAACAAAAATCCCCTCATCGGATCTTGGATCAAATTTGTCCAAATTACCATACGTGTTCTTAATAAAACATATCGAACCAAAAACACGAAAATGTTTAACTTGAGGCAACCTACCAAACAACAATTCATAACAAGTTTGTTTAGTGCCGGGCCTCAAAAGTATTCTATTAAACACATAGCAAGCGGTATGTACCGCTTCCGCCCAAAATTGATGGCCAAGTTGGCTATCATCAAGCATAGTGCGAGCACACTCCACTAGCGTCCTATTCTTTCTCTCAACTACACCATTTTTGAGGAGGTGCACGAGGGAAAGAGAAGGTGTGAGTAATACCAACTTCATCACAAAATGTCTCAAAAGACTCATTCTCAAATTCCCCTCCATGATCACTACGAATAGTGACAATGGTGGTTCCAATGAGATTTTGTACTTTCTTAACAAAAATTGTGAAGTTTTCAAAAGCTTCATTTTTATTACACAATGAAAATACCCAAGTAAACCTAGAAAAGTCATCAACGATGACAAGTCCATATCTAGCATTACCTAATGAAGCAACTCTAGTTGGCCCAAATAAATCTAGATGTAATAGCTCTAGAGGCCGCTTAGAAGAAATGCTTTTCTTAGGTTTAAATGAAGATTTTGGAAGCTTGCCTCGTTGACACGAGTCACAAAAGCTTTTCTTTTGAAAGACAAGCTTAGGGAAGGCTCTAATAGAATTTAACTTGGAAAGCTTAAAAAGTGTTCCAAAGTTCACATGACCAAAACGTCGATGCCATAAGTGTTGTTCACTTGTGTTGGCAATAAGACATTGTTCATGTGATCTTGGAAGATCTAGGATATATATATATCCTTATGGCGTGTGCCGGAAACAATAATTCATTATTATCTTTTCTTAAAATATGGCACATTCCTTTCGCAAAGTTAACCTTGTAACCTTTGTCACAAAGTTGACTTATTGAAATAAGATTGTGGTTTAATCCTTTAACAAGATAAACATCACATATAATGGGTTTAGAAGGATTACCCACTTTACCAACACCTATGATGGTTCCGCTCTCGTTGCCTCCAAATACGACGCGGTTTCCATTTGCAATGGGAACCACTCCGGAGAGCAATTGAGCGTCACCCGTCATGTGTTTTGAACACCCACTATCGAGTATCCAATTTCTCTTGGAGCTAAATTTAAATTTGTTGCTCCGTTCCTTTTTCTTGAGTACCTATAGATATGAAATGTCGTATCATGGTACCCAAGGTCATTGGGTCCAAAAGATTAGACCTTTGGAAGCCAAGTCCAATTGGACTTAGACTTCCCCACATAATTATTACTATGCACAACATTCGAAAAATAAGCATTCATATAAACTTGTTTTTCATCCATGCTTGTGTCCTTTGGGCTCTAAATAGTGAAAATCTTGGGAGCCCTCATCCTATTGGGTGCATGCATGCGACGTTGATTTCTACGTGATGCATGTCGTGGATAGGCATAAGGAACATGATGGAATGGTGCATGCGGATAATTATTCATATGATGTTGTGGGTGAACATATGCATGTGAGGGAACACGTGCGTGAGGGTGTCTCACATGGTGTGCACGTGCCCGTGAATGTGTTGCATAAAAATCATCATATGTGTGAGCCGGTGGAGTAGGACGTGTGTTCCTACGTGGCATAGTATTGGTGTACATATAAGCATGCCCCTTCTTTGGAGGTCCACCCAAAGTGGGTTTCTTTCCGAAAGAGGGTGTGGACGAGGTGGAAGCACCATTGGTAGACGAACTACCAATAGATTGTTTGCTACCACTCGTAGAGTCACCAGAAGTTGGCCTAACAAAAGTAGTGGCCGATTTGGATGAACTTCCCATCGTATACCCCAAGCCAATGTGGTGATTGGCCGGAAGTAAGTCACTTAGGATTTTATCCAAATGGTCCTTACCCTTATTGAATTTATTAATTCGGCCTAATGTGTTCTCATATTTCTCGGTGAGAGAACGCATAGAAGTATCCAAATTGGATACTTCCGATGTGAGCACATAAACACGAGATTTAAGACTCTCATTCTCAATACTCAAAGTCGAGTTTTGAGAAGTCAAATCCGCTATCGTGTGTTCCTCCGGATCTTCAATGCTAACATGTTCAAGTTTAGATTTGAGATTAACAATCTCATTTCTTAACTCTTTAACAATGGTGTCGTTGTTGGTGATGATAGTCTTAGGCGAGGTTTGAATGCTAGCTAGGTCATCTTTTACCTTAGTATATCTATTTACTAATTTAGTGTATTTAGACCATAATTGAGAATTAGCATTCCTAAGATCATCCATAGTTACCTCATCGCCTTCGTTGTCGCTATCATCGGAAGAGGAGGATCCTTGATCATGCTCCTCTCTTGCCATGAAGCACATGTGCGCTTGCTCCACTTTCTCATCGTCCGACTCTCCGCTTGAGGAATCCTCGGAGTCGGTGAATGTTGCTCCGACAAGTCCCTTTTTGTACCCCTTTTTGTACTTCTTGGAATTATCGAATTTCGGCGCCTTCCACTTCTCCTTTTGCTTATTTAGAGGACACTCTGCTTTCATGTGTCCTGGCTTATTGCACTTGAAACACAAAAGAGAGGAGGAGGCGTTAGAAGAACCAAATTTAGCTTTGTTCTTATAGTTACCTTTTCGGAAGAAATGGTTGAACTTCTTGGCCATGAGTGCCATGGACTCCAAGTCCAACTCGTTTTCCGAGTCTTCATCATCGGTTGATGTGGATGTGGATGGAGCGGCCTTGAAAGCAATAGCCTTCTTCTTTGGCTCATCTTGCTTTAGGTAGGACTTCATCTTTTCCTGCAACTTAACCTTGCTATCCTTGCGTACCTCGTATGACATTAAAGTACCCATTAGTTGAACTACGGTGTACTTATTCATATCATTACCTTCCTCGATGGCGAAGGTACGCTTTTCCCAACTAGAAGGAAGTCCTTCGATAAGTTTCGAACACTTCTCCTTTTGGGTGTAGGTTTTGCCGAGAGCTTCCAACTTGTTTATGATATCGACGAAGCGAGCATAATACTCCTTCATCTTCTCACCATGTTGCATATGAAACATCTCGTAATCTTTGTTAACAACAACGAGTTTAGAGTCTCTTACCCTACTTGTCCCTTCATGTAGTATGAGGAGGGAGTTCCAAATTTGATATGCACTCTTACATGTGCATATCTTGTTGAAATCCTCGGGCTCCAAAGCACATTGCAAGGCGTTCATTTCCTTGGCATTGCTTACCTCCGCGGCGACCTCTGCGGGAGTCCACTTCTCAAAGTCTTCTTCGGCGGGCTCGACGTATTCCTTCATCGTGGTCCTCCATAGAGATGCACTCCGGAGGAAAGTTTCCATCCGGCATTTCCAGTACCCGTAGTTGGTACCGTTGAAGAATGGAGGCCTCGTTGAGGAATGTCCTTTCATCACCGAAGATGCTCCTTCACGGTTCCTGAAGGTGCCATAGTTGGAAGGTGGACGCACGGTCTTGTTGTCGTTGGCAGACATAACGTAGACTTGGCTTTGATACCAAATGTAATGCCCTACAAGCTACTGCACAAGTACTAGAGGGGGGGTGAATAGTACTTTAAAAATAACAAGGAGTATAATTCCTAATTATCGTGCAAACAACTACCAAATCAATTTACGGAAGCTTAAATTGATGACAACAACAAAATTAACAATGCTAACAATTGATATTACTGGGTTCGGATCCACCCAAGTCTCCCCGACTTGTTCCCGGTGATCCTACGTCCCAACCACCCGGATCCCCTCCGGATACTTAGGTTAGAAACCCTAACCCAAGATTTCCACTATGAATATCTTGTGAAAACCCTTCACAAGATCAAATCATACATGCAATGGCAATAGTGAATCCCACAACCCGGGATCACAACCTTCTCTCACAACCGAGAGAATCAACAAGCAGTAAATGAGTTTATATGAAATAAACAATCTTACCACAAATTCCTATACCTTGAGTTTTCTTACCAAATAGGTGCAAGGAGGGATTTGAGGAAGAGGAAGTCACCAAGACCTAGCACCACTGAAATGAGCAGCAATGGGTGCCTAGGAGTGATTATGAGACTTGAATCAAGCTAGAGCTTGAATGGCTCACCAAGAACAAACTTCTCTCAAGATGGATTCTAGATCTAGAAAGTGAGAGAATGGATTTCTTGTGAGGGAGAGAGCTTTGGAAATGAGTGAGAATCTCTAACTCTTTCAAACTCAATGAATCTCTTAATGGCAGCTCTAACCTAGAGAGAAATGACCAAGCTTCGTATTTATAGGGTCCCATAAAAACGAGCTAGGTCAAATCCCAACGGATAGAAATCTGAAGCAGTTAGTCGGTCAAAGAACAACCACTGACCGACTAGTTCATCAACTAGTCGGTCGGTCAAACAACATGGACCGGCTAAGTGATGAACAGTGAAGAGATTGAATTTCAGACCTAGAAATCTAGTCGGTCCAAGAAGACTGTCTGACCGACTAGTTTCACAACTAGTCGGTCGGTCAGTGAACTTAGACCGACTAAGAGTCAAAAACTATTAGTCTGTATACAAATTGATTTAGTCGGTCCAAGAACAAATGTTGACCGACTAGATCATCAACTAGTCAGTCGCCAAACGTTCTTAGACCGACTAACGATAAACAGTAGCTCAGGAGAAAATTGGCATGTACAGTAAAGCTCAACTAGTCGGTCAAAGAAGCATCATCGACCGACTAGTTCACAAACTAGTCGGTCGGTGAGTCAACGTAGACCGACTAACTGTAAACCGTACTGAGCAAGAAAAGACTAACTGAAACTAGTCAGTCCAAGAAGCTTTGCCGACAGACTAGATCATCATCTAGTCGGTCAGTTCTTCTTCTTGAACCAACTAACATGCACAAAAAGTCCGAATCGAAGCGCGATGCTTAGAGGAAGTTAGAATGGACTTCTACTAAGATCCTAGAGCTAAGATATGAGTGTTATGAAGATATAAATGTAAGGTATACTCAAGGCTTAACATTCTATAGATCGAAACTAAAAGACTATAAATAAAACCTTAAGGAACGGTCTTCGAGAGCTTCGATCAAATCTTCATGACTTCCAAAATGGTCCAAAAGCTTCAACGAAGCTTTAGGCATTGAATACGAGCTTTGAGAAGTCTTGAGATGTCGCTTTGAGTGTTCTCGTGAATTTGGCGACGATCTCCATAACTGCGCTCACAAATTGTTAGTTCATGAATTATTTATGTTTGCTCATCATCCAAAACCAAATCCGGGGAGTCCAATACTCAACAGTAAGCTTGGGGGATTTTGATCGCTCCATATTTTACACCTTTTTTCAGCATGTTTGCATATCATTTTGATCGCCCATATCGCATTTTTCACGATTATTCGACGATATCGCGTTGCTTTTCACTATTTCTTGTTTTTGTCGGATTTCAGGAAATATGGAGCGGTCGGGAGCATAATTAAGATCAAGGGACTTGCACGCATACTGGAGTGTCGTCCATGGCCATATAGAGGAGCTAGCATCGCTAGATGATGAGCAGAAGAAGAAGAAGTTCGATAGAATCGACAAAGAAGCGAGAAGGAGAAGATGTGACTCCAGGAACAGGCCACTCAGTCGAGTACGCGGTTCACTCGGCCGAGTGAAGGAACGTACTCGGCCGAGTACAATAGATACAAAAGCATCCGGAGTCAAAGTCCACTCGACCGAGTGAATGATCCCACACGATCGAGTGGAGAACTTCACTCGCTCGAGTGAGTTAGAGTTTTCTAGAGAAGGTTTAAGCCGACTCTCTGGAATTTTGAGAAGAACAGCAGAAGACTCACTCGACCGAGTGAGGAAGTCTACTCGACCGAGTGACAAACTCTACTTGGCCGAGTGATGCAGAAGCCAAGAAGACCAGACCCCCAACTTCTCTGTTTTATTTGGGTCTGTCACTCGGCCGAGTGACATTTTCTACTC